>CM038674.1:161557307-162757307 GCA_021605145.1 Aegilops bicornis
TGCGCCTAATGGGTTGAAGTAAGTGCATTTACTCTTTTTTAACCTTTTTTCCTTCATGTTCCTTCAAATTAATATCTAATGCGTTGGCCTTTGTTACATCAAGTAGGGCCGGGTACGCCCATGGTGTCCGCAGCTCCAACCAGTCCTTGGTGCTTTTGCCTACAAAGACTTCCCTGGTGGGTCATGTTGCCCAATGAGGGTCAGTTCCATAGCTAGCACCGAGCCGGGAGCTATACTGGTTGCCTCGGCCCCGCCGGAGGAGATGGTCACGGTGTCTTGTGCGTAGATGATGGCCACATTGAGTTCCGTCTGCTTTTGGGTAATTTCTCCCAACAAATTAAAAATCAACACTACCTAGTGATTGTACTAATCAGTGTTGTCTTGTTTGATTGCGCACCTTCTGCTGTGGTTTCGTGAGGGAGAGCAGGAGGCCACGCCTATGGTTGTTTAAACCGAGTGCAAGCACCTACTTCGTAACTTACTAAGACGAGGCTCGGGTGTAGGCCGTTCGAGACTACTACGCCTCGAAGGGTATTAGGAGGGCCAAGAAGAAGTGTCGCGACAAGTTTCTAAGTAAGGAGAAGTACATGCAGGTAATTACCTATTCTTAAGGCCTTGAACTTAGTTTTCTTGATTTGATTCATAGGCGTAGCGCTAAAATTTCTCTTGACTAACTTAGGTGCCCCCGAGATGGTGTGTGGACAAGATGGACTGTTGGGAGGCGTTGGTGGATGCGTGGTGCTCTCCCCAATGGCTAGTGTAACACCCCAAAATTTAACCATGATTTATTGATTAAAATTTTGCCTTGGTAAATTAAATTTTTATTTTCTGGATTTTTCTTTGATTCAGAACCACTCTTTTCTTCTGAATTGTGGAGTTTCCACCCCAAGTAAAAACTTTTCAAATGTTGTTGGACTTGTATACCCTCTCTAGAAACATTTCTTTTATCAGAAGAATTATTTATACAAGTATTTTCCCTGAGCTTTATGTCTCTTGAAAATGGTTTCTCCTAAGCCTTAGAGCCTCTTTTGCACCACAACCCTTTGATAAATTTATTTAAAAATCCCACCAAAATTTGGGGATGACATGTGTTGTTCCTAAATCACTTTTATGCAAAAATATCTTTTAGTCATTTGGAGATTTTGAGCTCTACCCCAAGTTTTCAAATCTGGTCCTGCACTACAACCTATTTAAATATTCCTTTAAAACTTCCACCAAAATTAGGGGATGTCAGTAGGAATATATAATTCAACTTTGTGCAAAAACCCACTGGTGTTCTTTGAAAAATTTGAGCAAATCATCCTCTTTCGCCTTCTCGGGTCCGGGCTTTGGCATTTCCTATCGCAACCCTATTTTATTTTTCTCTAGTGTCCGTGATCTTTCTCCTGCTTATAGACCACCCTACCAAACCCTTAAGTCCAGGAGATTGGACCCATTGGAGCATTTTTGGTCCATGCAATGATAGTCTTTATTTTCTGTCCAGATTTGGTTTTCTCAAAAACCTGCACTAACAAGTTTCTGGTTTTGCCCAACTAACCTTGCCACCCTCTTTATCATCCAAAGAGACTATGATCTGGAGTTTTTGGCCACCCCAGGAGATGCCTAGATGACCATAGCATTCTGTCAAACACCTTGAGTGCATGAACATAATTGGCATGAAACCTAGTTTGCTTTTTGAACCTACTTACCTTGCCTAAACAGCATGTCTCAGGGTTCTACCGTAGTCTATAGCCCCACCCTGCTAAGCCTCATGTGGATTAGAGCCCCCTGGCAGGCATTGGCATTTTGCCGAGCACATCGCGTGCGTGCTCTGGGCGCGGCCAGAGCGCGCGTTTTGCATCGCAGCGCCTGGAAGTCGCCGCTGCCTTGTTGCCTCCCGCTGCCTGCTCGTTTCGACCAGGCTCGCCTCACCCATCGCAAGGTCCGACCCTCCTCGTCAGCAGCCTGCCCTCCCCGGTGCTCCTACGCCACCACATCAAGAAGCCGCCACCGCTGGCCCGACAGCCTCTCGCCATGGACGGCGCCGCCTGAGCCATACCAAGGCCCACCGCCTCGAACAGCTCGAGGCTCATCCTCGCCTCGCCAGACTCTCGCCAGCCATCGCCACGCGCCCCATGGCTACAGAACGGCGGTTCACCGTTCCTATCCTCGGCCGCCTATAAAAAGGAGCCCCGAGGTCAACCAGACCCTCAGGCGACCTCCTACCAGCCCCCTAGTGCCCCCACAGCCAGCACTCGGTGGAGGGAGGCCGTCTTCCCCGTCTCCGGCCAGTTCGGCCACCGCCGCCCTCCGGTCCCGTTCGTCGCAAGCAGAGCCCCCCTGGCCCATCCAAAGGTTCCCATCCTCTTCCTCGATCTTATGGAGCCACCCAAAGACTCAGCCTCGACCGGAGCCACCGTAGCCCAAACCCCCAATTGTTCCTCAAACACCGCCCGCCATGAAGCTTCGCCACGGGCGACTCCCTCAAGGCCCCCGCCAGCCTTTTCGACCACCGAGGACCACCTGGATCGGCGGATCCATCCCTCGTCCCTCGAATCCCGTGGGGAGCCGCTCGCTGCCGGGCGGCGATCGCCGAGCCCCACCTCTGCTCGACCAGAGGAGAAAGAAGACGCTGGCGATCGGTCAGTCTCGACCAAAGGGGGCCCAAGGGACCCATCACTGCTGACCCAGCGACGGCCCGTGCTGGCTTAAGTTGAAGCGTATTCCACCGAATACGTCTTTGCTAGAGGAAAGCGTAAGCTCCCCGAAATGTTTTCTTTTTCTGGTTTTATAAAAAACAGATTTTTGACTAAACTTTGACTGGCTATAACTTTTAAGATACAAGTCCAATTGATTTGATTCTTTTTCTGTTGTTTCTCAAATTCTGTCTAGTTTATTTTCATATTTATTTGAAAATTTTCCAAAAAAAAATTTGTACTGTTTTGAAACTATGTGTTAATTCAAATTTTCATAAAAAATGATTTTGAAGAAGAATGCAAATTTCAATAAGTGAACCCCACTTGCATACTCTTGAAGGCAAGCATTCTGAACCCTTGAATAATATTATTGTGTGTTGTTTGATACGGTTACAACACCACCTTGACATGGAGCATTCGTTATTTTATGTGATGATACGATCATACGCATGAGTGCATAGTGAAGATTATTTGCTGTTGGAAATGGATATACTTGTGATAGTAATCATCCTTGTATGCCTTCCACGCCTACCGGAAGGAAGCCGGGAAAGTCTCTGTCTTGGGTAGACACGAGCTTGTCTCTAGTTCCTCGTCGAGACGGTTGTGTCCGATATGGCATCATGAGGTATGATGAGTGGTGATTCTGTCTGTTGGTTGAAATATATTTGTTACGCTAATCATGCCGGGAATACTTAAACCTCCTGAGTCGACCATAGATCGAGTCTTGTTCCAAGAACTCCCCATACTTGTTTCAGATTACCACTTGTCCCCGCCGCAGTAGGGTACAGCCAAAGAAGTTGTCAACCCCTTTCTTGGCACACACCGACACAGAGAGGCCATGGTGGAAGATACCGTCAAGATCGGTAGGCATGCCACTTGGTCCGTGGGCATGGGTGTTTCCGGTTGGGACCGAGAGGGGGGCACCCCTTAGTAGCGCGCGGTATAAATTTGATCCCATGCTAATCGAGGTTGTAGCCTCCCCACTTAGAGTTTTGCTTAACAGGTGTCGTGGGTGATTCCTGCATACACCGCAAGTTAAGTCGTGTGTGTGGGTCGCATGTTTTCAATTAAAAGATCAGTAAATGGAATTAGTCCCGTGGACTAAAGGAACTGCTATCGTGGGTAAAGAGTACTCCCTCTGCAGAGGTTATATCTATTCGAATAGCCGTGTCCATGGTTAAGGAGTACAGTCTGGGATAGGTCAAGTGTCGGTCTTAGTGTCGGTCTTCGGAGGAGAAACTGCTAAACCAAAACGTGGATCATGACTTGTGACTTATGATGATTATGATTATTATTATTATGGACTAACCCTTTATATTATTTGAATTATTGAGTATCCCTGGGACGGTTCTACCTCCTGGATATTCACTGTGACTATCCCCTTATAAGCCCTTTATGTGGTGTCGCTGAGACGCCCGACTGTAGCATGCTTATTATTTATTTACTTTATAAGCCCTTTATGTGGTGTCGCTGAGACGCCCGACTGTGGCATACTTGTTATTTATTTCACTTATAAGCCCTTTATGTGTTGTCGCTGAGACGCCCGACTGTGGCATGCTTGTTATTTATTTACTTTATAAGCCCTTTATGTGTTGTCGCACAGACGCCCGATTGTGGCATGTTTGTTACTTATTTCACTTATAAGCCCTTTATGTGGTGTCGCTGAGACGCTCGATGGAGGCATGCTTTATGTTATTGTCCTTTCAAGGCGCCGCCTGCATAATTCGATCGGGTGCATTCCATTTCTACTCGATTGCATATTCATGTTTTATATGAACAACCCGCTTATGCAGTATCATGGATTTTTATTTCATGACCGACGCTAGGATCATAGAATAATTGAGCATGATTATCATTTGTTAAATTATACCTGTTCATAATGTTTAAGTACATTCAAAGTACTCACCGGCTTGTCCCTCGGCTATTGTCTTGGCCAGATTTCTTGCTTGAGAGGAGCTTATGATGACAGCCCCGAACCTAAGCAATGGTGATAGCAGCTTCACAAGATAGGAGTTATCCAGGTCAGCTATTCCTGTGGGAAATGGAGTCCCATAGACACCGGCGACCACAAACCGCTTCCGCCATCAGCCACTAGAAACCATTTGTTGTACCTATAGGCCGTAATGGTCTTGTACTACATATTTTGTATTTTTCTTGGAATTTCTGTATCAAGTTGGTGCCTCATCAGCTAACAGTAATCCTGGGGCTGGTGAGCACAAGGACCATTTTTTGGGAAATTGATATCCCAAAAATCCGGCCCTGACAACCTTGGTATCAGAGCCAGGCTGACCATTGGCTAATCCTATCTTAGCCAGGTCGAAAAACCTAGGTTAACCAACCCACTAGACCTTAACCTAACCCCAGCCAAGCTTCTCATGTAAGATAGCCACGTAGTGACCCGACACCTTTTGGCAGTCGGTGCCTAACCTATCAGCCTAGCTTGTCGATCACGCGTCAGTGACCGACACATGCATAGTCTCTTTCGCAAGCGTGCGAAGGAAGACTCCGTCCCCTTTTTCTATAAAAAGGGCATGCTAGCCTCAACCTAGCACAACACAACCTCTACCCCAAACCAAGCTATAATGTCTGGCCCCATTGTTCACAATGAGACCACAGCAACCAACCTTGGAGGGTTTGTGACCGTGCTACCAAACCTCACCCGCCGTACCTTTGCATTAGAAGAGCCCCCAGAGTATGTTGTGTATCAAGGGGCCATGAGCGGTGAGAGCCGTCAATTCTGGGCCACAAGAACGCCTATGGTAGGGGTCTATCGCCGTAACGCCTTTACAGGTGTTCATCGGAAGGACAACTTCCTTGAGCCACAAGCCATCCAACTAGCTGCCGTCGAGGTTATAGTTCAACTCCGCACTTGTCGCCTGTAGTTAAATGTCGCCGCTCTACTACTACCCCAGCCGTGATTTCGGGTATAGTAGGCCACCCCAAAGTTGCCAACGGAGATCACGAGACGGACCCTACATTGTTGCATCCGGTGCGCTATGTAAGTGCACTAGAGGAACTGCTCGATCAAATCACCCTTGATCTCGATCGCAGCTCGTGGAGAACCGGTTCGCCGAGCCCCGGAAGAGGAGAAGATGAGCCCGACGCCGACAACCTGGGCCGTGTCGTTGTTCGGACAACCGATCGAGTCCTTGAGGTCCGCCTCACCCATCGACCAAAAATACTTTGGTGTCTCTGTATGCTTGCCGCTTTTTGGGAACACGCCCAACGGGATTGTGGCCAACAACCCCGCGATGGTCATCATCGCTACCCCGACCTCGTAGTTCCTCAACCCTCCAGCCTAACCACGACGGTGAAACCTGTGGAGAAGCCTCAAGGCCCACAAGGCACGCCGCTTAGATATTAACGAGGTAGACTAAAGTCACCGAGTAGTACCGAGTCTTAGTATGTCCACGCCTGTAATTGTGTGATCCTCAGACGCCATAATTAAATGTTGTTTGCTTGTGCGCCTTATTTTAAATAGTAGCCATGCATAAGTATGTTGGTGTACGATTGCATTTTTAATTCCTATGTAGCTACTAAAAACCAACCCCGATTTACACCTACAAGAATACGCCACTTTAAGTAGATATGTGTATCTGTAGCATTGACCCCGACCCCATAGAGCAGAACCGACAAACTAGTTGCCCTCACCGCGATTAATGACCCAGCCTAGATGCTATATAAAAGACCACCTCGTGACCTTGCCAAGTACCCCTCACCTTGTGCACAACCCTCACAACCATTCCTTGCCTCGCCGAGCCCTAGTATTTATCTAAGAACTCTAGATGCAACCCCAGGTAGCTTTGTTAAAATATTGTGGGACTTTACCTGCAGTACCATGAGTGCTATCCATCCACCCCAGTACGAGTTGCTCAAATTGAGGATCACCCCATCCACCTCGAAGTATTGGGCAGTGGTGCACATCCCTCCCGCAAACCTAAACCAAGACCCAACGGAAGTCTCCTTCGTGGGGAAATCTATGCCGACCAAGATATGGCCATAGAAGCTGCCTCAGACGAAGCACTTGCTCGCCGATTTATGTACCCTATGCCAAATAATCTAGGGTATTATTACTTCCCAGTCGTGGCAAAGACCCGGAGAAGTAGCATATTTTCCCGGTGGACTTAATTGAGAGAGACCCAAGATCGCCAACCTTGCCCAAGAGATGTTATCGCTCAATAGCGTTAACCCAAATGAGTAATGGGTCATCTCCGTAACCTCGCTGATTTAAATCCTCGATCGCCATTGGCGTAATTCACCGAGGCCCAACCAGGAGAGACGCATTCATCGGCTAGTCAATCCGCTTCCCCCGATAGAAGAGGAGTGTGCCCCAATACCAGAGACGTTTTCTCAGGACCCTGTCCATTTACCGTTTTCATTATAGACATCACTGCTATGTTCATTGTCCTAGCTTTTATTTATGTGTTGCAGCTTATGAGTTGTACCCTAAGTTTGTGCTATGAGTAAACTGTTTGGTTTCAGCTAATATGAGTAATATTTTCAAAGCAACCCTTAATAAATCTCGAGGACGAGACTTTTCTTAAGGGGGGTAGTGTTGTAACACCCCAAAAATTTAACCATGATTTATTGATTAAAAATTTTCCTTGGTAAATTAAATTTTTATTTTCTGGATTTTTCTTTGATTCAGAACCACTCTTTTCTTTCCGAGTTGTGGAGTTTCCACCCCAAGTAAAAACTTTTCAAATGTTGTTGGACTTGTATACCCTCTCTAGAAACATTTCTTTTATCAGAAGAATTATTTATACAAGTATTTTCCCTGAGCTTTATGTCTCTTGAAAATGGTTTCTCATAAGCCTTAGAGCCTCTTTTGCACTACAACCCTTTGATAAATTTATTTAAAAATCCCACCAAAATTTGGGATGACATGTGATGTTCCTAAATCACTTTTATGCAAAAATATCTTTTAGTCATTTGGAGATTTGGAGCTCTACCCCAAGTTTTCAAATCTGGTCCAGTTTGCACTTTTGCACTACAACCTATTTAAATATTCCTTTAAAACTTCCACCAAAATTAGGGGATGTCAGTAGGAATATATAATTCAACTTTGTGCAAAAACCCACTAGTGTTCTTTGAAAAATTTGAGCAAATCATCCTCTTTCGCTCTCTGGTCCAGTTTGGCATTTCCTACTGCAACCCTATTTTATTTTTCTCTAGTGTCCGTGATCTTTCTCCTGCTTATAGACCACCCTACCAAACCCTTATGTCCAGGAGATTGGACCCATTGGAGCATTTTTGGTCCATGCAATGATAGTCTTTATTTTCTGTCCAGATTTGGTTTTCTCAAAAACTTGCACGAACAAGTTTCTGGTTTTGCCCCACTAACCTTGCCACCCTCTTTATCATCCAAAGAGATTATGATCTGGAGTTTTTGGCCACCCCAGGAGATGCCTAGATGACCATAGCATTCTATCAAACACCTTGAGTGCATGAACAGAATTGGCATGAAACCTAGTTTACTTTTTGAACCTACTTACCTTGCCTAAACAACATGTCTCAGGGCTCTACCGTAGTCTATAGCCCCACCCTGCTAAGCCTCATGTGGATTAGAGCCCGTTGGCAGGCATTGGCATTTTGCCGAGCACCTCGCGTGCGTGCTCTGGGCGCGGCCAGAGCGCGCGTTTTGCACGTGGGTGCGCCCGAGTCGCCGCTGCCTCGCTGCCGCCTCGCTGCTCGCTCGATCCGCGGCCCGCCACCAGCCATCGCGTCCCGACCCTCCCTCGTCAGCAGAGCCACCTGCCCCCTCCCGGCGCCCTACAAGACTACTCACTGCAAGCCGCCACCGCCCCGACAGCCTCTCTCGCCATGGACGGCGCCACCGAGCCATACCAAGACGCCAGCTTTCGCCTCGACAGCTCGAGCTCATCCCCTCGCCCTGCCAGACCCCGCCAGCCATCGCCACGCGCCCCATGGCTACAGAACGGTGGTTCACCATTCCTATCCTCGGCCACCGTCGAACCGACCTCGGCCGCCTATAAAAAGGAGCCCCAAGCTCAACCAGACCCTCAGGCTACCTCCTACCATCCCCCTAGTGCCCCCACACCAAGACTTTCGATGGAGGGAGGCTGTCTCGCTGCCTCCGGACAGCCGCCGCCACGCCTCAGTCCTGTCACGAAGCAGAGCCCCCCGTCAGAATCCAGTGCTCCCATCCTCTTCCCCTCGATCTTACGGAGCCACCCAGCACCTCAGCCTCGACCGAGAGCCACCGTAGCCCAAACCCCCAATTGTTCCCGAAATGCCGTCCGCCGCGAAGCTCGCCGCCGGCGACTCCCTGCGTCCCCGCCAGCCTTTCGACCACTGGGAGGACCACCCTGGACTGGTGGATCCATCCCTTCCCTCAGAATCCCGTGGGGAGCCGCAATTCATCGGCGACGATCGCCGGAGCCCCACCTCTGTTCGGCCAGAGGAGAAAGAATACGCGAAGCGATCGGTCAACTGACCAAAGGGGCCCAAGGGACCCATCTGTTGGACTCCAAATGACGGCCCGCTGGCTTAAGTGGAAGCGTATTCCACCGAATACGTCTTTGCTAGAGGAAAGCGTAAGCTCCCCGGAACATTTTCTTTTTCTGGTTTTATTAAAAACAGATTTTTGACTAAACTTTGACTGGCTATAATTTTAAGATACAAGTCCAATTGATTTGATTCTTTTTCTGTTGCTTCTCAAATTCTGTCTAGTTTATTTTCATATTTATTTGAAAATTTTCCAAAAAAAAATTTGTACTGTTTTGAAACTATGTGTTAATTCAAATTTTCATAAAATAGGATTTTGAAGAAGAAGGCAACTTTCAAAAAAGTGCACCCCCACTTGCATACTCTTGAAGGCAAGCATTCTGAACCCTGGCATAATATTCTTGTGTGTTGTTTGATACGGTTACAACACCACCTTGACATGGAGCATTCGTTATTTTATGTGATGATACGATCATACGCATGAGTGCATAGTGAAGATTATTTGCTGTTGGAAATGGATATACTTGTGATAGTAATCATCCTCGTATGCCCTCCATGCCTACCGGAAGGAAGCCGGGAAAGTCTCTGTCTTGGGAAGACACGAGATTGTCTCTAGTTCCTCGTCGAGATGGTTGTGACCGGTATGGCATGATGAGGTATGATGAGTGGTGATTTTGTCTGTTGGTTGAAATATATTTGTTATGCTAATCATGCCGGGAATACTTAAACCTCCTGAGTCGACCATAGATCGAGTCTTGTTCCAAAGAATCCCCATACTTGTTTCATACTACCACTTGTCCCCGCCAGTAGGGTACAGCTTCAAGAAGTTGTCAACCCCTTTCTTGGCACACACCGTATAGAGAGGCCATGGTGGAAGATGCCTACGATCCGTAGAGGCATGCCACTTGGTCCGGGGGCATGGGTGTTTCCGGTTGGGACCGACAGGGGGGCACCCCTTAGTAGCGCACGGTATAAATTTGATCCCATGCTAATCGAGGTTGTAGCCTCCCCACTTAGAGTTTTGCTTAACATGTGTCGTGGGTGATTCCGCATAATCGGTAAGTTAAGCTGGTGTGTGGTCGTGTGTTTTCAATTAAAAGACCGTAAATGGAATTAGTCCCGATGGACTAAAGGAATCCGTTACTCGTGGGTAAAGAGTACTCCCTCTGCAGAGGTTATATCTATTCGAATAGCCGTGTCCATGGTTAAGGAGTACAGTCTAGGATAGGTCAAGTGTCGGTCTTAGTGTCGATCTTCGGAGGAGAAACTGCTAAACCAGAACATGGATCATGACTTGGGACTTATGATGATTATGATTATTATTATTATGGACTAACCCTTTATATTATTTGAATTATTGAGTATCCCTGGGACGGTTCTGCCTCCTGGATATTCACTTTGACTATCCCCTTATAAGCCCTTTATGTGGTGTCGCTGAGACGCCCGACTGTGGCATGCTTGTTATTTATTTACTTTATAAGCCCTTTATGTGGTGTTGCTGAGACGCCCGACTGTGGCATACTTGTTATTTATTTCACTTATAAGCCCTTTATGTGGTGTCGCTGAGACGCCCGACTGTGGCATGGTTGTTATTTATTTACTTTATAAGCCCTTTATGTGGTGTCGCACAGACGCCCGACTGTGGCATGGTTGTTACTTATTTCACTTATAAGCCCTTTATGTGGTGTCGCTGAGACGCCCGACTGAGGCATGCTTTATGTTGTTGTCCTTTCCATGCGACGCTTCAGACACCCGATCGGTGCATTACATTTCTACTCTCTGATTGCATCTTCATGTTTTATATGAACAACCTGCTTGCATGCATCATGGATTTTTATTTCGTGACTGACGTTGTGATCATAGAATAATTCAGAGCATGATTATCATTTGTTAAATTATACCCGTGTTCATAATGTTTGCGAGTACATTCAAAGTACTCACCGGCTTGTCCTCGCTATTGTCTTGGACAGATTTCTTGCTTGGAGAGGAGCGCTATGCGATGACAGCCACTAAACTAAGCAATGGTGATAGCAGCCTCGCGAAGATAGGAGTTATCCAGTCACTGTTCCTGTGGGAAATGGAGTCCCATAGACGCTTTGAAGGACCACAAACCGCTTCGCCATCACCACTAGAAACCATTTGATGTACTCATAGGCCATAATGGTCTTTTAGTACATATTATGTATTTTGCTTGGAATTTCTGTATCAAGTTTGTGCCTCATCAGCTAACAGTAATCCTGGGGCTGGTGAGCACAAGGACCATTTTCTGGGAAATTGATATCCCAAAAATCCGGCCCTGACAGCTAGTCGAACACCATGGGGCCAAGGATAAGCGCGACCAAATGGAAGGTGGGCCCCACCATCAAGGGAGCTCCAACCTGTTTGAGTACGGGGAGAACTGGATATGTGGTTTTCTACATGATTCATGCAATTTCATTCTTCATGCTAGCATTTATCCCTTCCAAAAATGACTTAAAATGCTTAGTTAGTTAAAAAATGGCATAACTACCATGGATAGTTCATTTATGACATAATTAGCTCTAAAATGACGTAATAACCTTAGATAGCTCTATAAAATAACTAAATATGCTTTAGTTAGTTAAAAATGGCATAACTACCCAGGATAGCTAAATAATGACCTAAACTAATCTTAGCTAGTTCATTTATGACATATTTGGCTCTAAAATGACATAATAACCTTAGATAGCTCTATAAAATGACTTAATATGCTTTAGTTAGTTAAAAAAAGGCATAACTACCTTGGATAGCTCAATAACGACCTAAACTAATCTTAGCTAGTTCATTCATGACATAATTAGCTCTAAAATGTCATAATAACCTTAGATAGCTCTATAGAATGCCTAAATATGCTTTAGTTAGCTAAAAACGGCATCACTACCTTGGATAGCTCAAGAATGACATAATTAGCATACTTTGGTCAAAAATGGCATAATAATCTTGGTTACCTCCAAAATGACCTAAACTTAGCTTATTTTCCTCGAAAATGACATAATAACCTTACTTAACTCCAAAATGACTTATTTACATACCAATATCATTCTTCATGCTAGCTTGAGCCCTTAACTAATATTTTGTTCCTCTCTCTCAGGCGCACCACAATAAGAAGCTCTGTACAACTGCTCGACCTCTATGGCATGGCCCATACTGCCCCGTACAAGAAGGCCAAGCCATTCATGGAGTCTAACCTAGATCATACAGAGAGCTTCACCAACATCTCCTCCTACCACAAGCTCGTGAAGTACATAGACGAGGGGAAGGCGAGGAAAGGGGAGGAATTTATCCTGAGCCAGGATCCTTTTGATACAGAGCTGGTGATGATATCTGGTGGCGGGAGGTCCCATGGCTCCATAGCCATTGGTGATGGACTGATACGTTGTCCTAGGACTCAGCCTGTGCATTCGGTTTTTTTGGTTTGATTCGGTTCGGTTTATACGATTTTTGGTTTATACGGTTTTTATACTTCGGTTTATACGGTTTTATACATAGATACGGTTCGGTTTCGGTAATAACCATTTAATTTCGGTTCAGTTTCGGTAATAACCAAAATAACCAAAGTTGACGCGAATTTTTGAACAATGCGTAATTGTTTCCACATGATTCAATTTGTGTATGTAGGTTAGTTTTTTCTTTTGAGAACTATGTACGTAGATTAAATCATTAAATGGTAGACCCGATTTGGTGGCATATATGTATGTACAACGTGCACTAGATTAAGGCATATAATGACCGATGAGGCGTTGACAGAGAAATATGTGCGTACTAGGAAAATTTGAGGACAAAATAGGGAAATAGCACCGCTATGCTTAGCCTTCGTGTTTTTTACGAGAAAAATATGCCACGAAACACCATAGGCACAACGCTAGCCTCCAGCCTGTGCTCCTTTTTTTAGGTTCGTGATAGGTTGCACGAACTTGGGAAACTGATCGCTAGATGTAAGTGGGCTGGATAATTTGAGGCCCAAGCAAGCCCAATGTGCGCCAGTGCCTGTGTCGTCAAGTAAGTCAAGAATGTTTAGTACCACCGCTGGACGGAGCAACAGCGCGGTGGGTAGAAGTATATAAAAGGAGGGGTGGCTCCTGGTTCAGCTAATATCTTCACACAGTGGAGATCTTTCGGTTATTTCGGTTTAACCGAAAACCTATCAGTTTCTAACCGAAAAAACCGAAGGCTATATGGTTTTTGAATTTGGAAACTGAAACTGAAACCAAAACCTGAAAAAACTGACATCTGGTTTCGGTTTGGTTTTTTTGGTTCGGTTTTTGGTTTTCGGTTCGGTTTTGCACAGGCTGACCTAGGACTCTCCCGCAGATCAAGAAGCGCCAGAGTAGCTCTGATCCTGAGATAACGCCTCATGCACGGCCCGCGGAGGTCGCCATGGCAGTTAGTTATACAGACTCTCTCACCTTTCCTCCATTACATTGTGTAAAAGGCCCGTCGATGATTACAATGCTAACGAGGAGTGGTGTGTTGCAGGCATTGGTTGAGAAAGAGAGATTGAACACCCATGCACTTTTGGAGGAGGCAAAAAGGGAGGCAGCAGAGAGGGAGAGGGAGATGGAGGAGAGGATGGCTATGCTTTTGGAGGAGGAGAGGAACCAGAACGAGGCGTCCAACCGGGCCCTATACGAGCTCATCGTGGTACGTTTCTCGTGCATATTAGCCCAATCATGCATGTAATGTTCGCATTACTAACTAATATGACTGACTTGTGAGAACCAAATGTGCAGACCATGTGCGATAAAAACGGTCAGCCCCCTCCGCCGATGCCCCAGATTGTTCCGGCGACCACGGTGAGTTTGATTTGAATGGTCGTTAGTTACTAGTATTCAGATTTCAGTTGCATCATGCTAACGAGACATTATTGGAAATGATCTTTGGTGCAGCATGGCTCCCGACAAGCATCGACCAATCCTTCTCAAGGCTCGCCAATGGCGGAACTCCCGACCGGTCCTTCACCTCCGCTCGCCATCGGGCGCAGCCCCGACCATTCCTACACCTCCGTGATAACGGTATTTTTCTTCTTACTTAGCCTATTTAGTCCATTTATGACATAATTTAGCCTATTTAGTCCACAAATGACATAATAAGATGAAGAAAATCAAGGAAGAGGAAGAACAGAAGGAATAGGAAGAAAAGAAGAAGAAGAAGAAGCTTATTATTATTATTTTCCTCCTCTTACTTGTTTTTATTCGTAAATGGCATAATAACCTTGCTAACCTCATAAATGTCATACACTTAGCTTGTTGTCCTCTAAAATGACACAATAAGCTTAGTTAGGTCAAAAATGGCATAATTAGCTAGGTTAGCTAAAAAATGACCAAGTTTAGCTAAGTTAGCTCCAATATGATCCATTTAACTTACGTTAGCTCCAAAATGACCTATTTACCTAGCTTAGCTCTAAATTGACCTACACACTTAGCATTTTTACCTACCTTAGCCCAAAAATGGCATTTTTTGCCTACATTAGTTAGAAAAGAAGAAGATAAATAATAGGAGAGGAGAGAAAGAAAGAGAAGATAAATTCTTCTTCTTCTTTTCCTCCTCTTCCTTTTCTTCTAGCTAGTCTTCTTCTTCTTCTTCTTCTTCTTCTTCTTCTTCTTCTTCTTCTTCTTCTTCTTCTTCTTCTTCTAACTTTCATCTTTCCCAATTTGCAGATTTGCTTTAGATGAGGATGAGGAAGCTTGCATTGATGGAGTGTACTACTCTTCTGGTGCTTCCTTGTTGTTTATGAAAACTTGTTTGGATATGTATGTCTATATGGATATGTTGTTGGGAACTTGTTTCTGGATATGTATGTATATATGGATATGTTGGACTTTGTTGAACTATCACTACAAAAAAAAGACACATCCGTGGCATTTTGGGTCGAACGAATTTTTTTTCTGTCATACTTATGACACTTCTATGACAATAATTGTGACAAAACCCGGCATCATCATAGATGTGGTGGGATCCTACTTCTATGACAAAAAATCATGACAGAAAATGGGCTTTTCGTCCTGGGCGGGCCGGAGACACAGCTGCATGACATTCTTTGGGCCGTCCATGATGGAAATAACCGTGGTAGAAGCGAGGGCTAGGAAAATATCGGAGTGTTCCTGGTTACGGTGGGTGGTCGGGGCCGAGCGATGCACGGAGGTTTGCGCGTTTCTCTTGTACACGCACGCGCGTGGGTGCGAGGCATTGGGCTCTAACTGAACCCAAGCGAGGTGTTCGCCATCGAACCCGGAAGCGATTGTAATCAGAGGCTACGCGTTAATGAACTCCGAGCGAGGCGCTCGCCATCAAAACCGAGTGATTGCAATCAGAGGGCTACGCGTTACTAAACCCGAGCGATCGATTGATGGCTGTTAATTGAACCTGATCGAGCGATTCCTTTGGTACTGCTGCTAAGTGAAGCCGATCGATGCTGCCTCTGGATGAACAGTGAGTGTTGCTGGGGGGGGGGGGGTTGGATGAATAGTTCCCGGTGGGGGTGGATGAACATGACCCCGTGGTGTTGCTTCTGGATGAACTGGACCCCGATCGATCGAGCCGGTTGGGGCTGGATGAACAGGACCCCGTGGAGGGCTGGATGAACAGGACGACCCCGTGGAGGGCTGGATGAACAGTAGACGGTGGAGGGCTGGATGAACAGTAGCCCGTGGAGGGGTGGTTGAATAGGAGCCCGTGGAGAGGGCTGGTTGAACAGTAGCCGGTGGAGTAGCGCGCGGTGAAGGCTGGATGAACAGGAGTCCATGGATGAACGCTGTGTGGAGGCCGGAGGAGGTCGACGGTGGATGAACAGTACTTCCGTGGAGGCTGGAGGGGGTCGACGGTGGAGATGAACAGTATCCCGCGGAGTCCCGTTTTGCGGTACGCCACACCCCTCCCGATGAACAGGACCCCCATTTCGACCGTAGAGCTCCAACACAAGTCCGTTTCCTCCGTTTTGCGGTACGCCACACCCCTCCCGATCAACAGGACCTTGTTTCGACCATAGGAGGTCCAATACAAGTCCGTTTCCTCCAATTTGCGGTACGCCAGACCCCTCCAGATGAAAAGGATCCCGTTTTGACCGTGGCCGGTCGAACACAAGGCCGTTTCCTCCGTTCTGCGGTACGCCAGGCCTCGTTTCCATCGGCTGTTTCGTCCAAGCCCTCCCGATGAACACAATGACGCATTCCGTTTCGACCCAGCCGGTTGGCTCCCCATGAACACGACGACAATGTTGTTTCTCTGTTCTGACCTAGCCATGTACATGAGCCCTGGCTGTACGTATGCGCGAGTAGGCGTTCGAGACCCCACCCGTATGTACGTACGTGGCTGTATTTTCTTTCTTGCACACTGGCCGCTGTACGTACGTGTACATTCTACATGCGCGCCTCTACTACGATACGTGCGCGCCTCTACATTGACTAGTATGTACGTACACATTCACGACCAGAATGACAACGCTACGTACGCTTCGACCAGGTGGGTCTCGACTGTCAGGCACTTCCTTCCGTGTGAAGATGTAGCTAGTGGGTCCCAGCAGTCAGGGGGGCGAATCTTTTTTTTTGCCCGGACGCACTTCCTTGCGTGCGAAGATGTAGCTGGTGGGTCCCAGCAGTCAGGGGGAAAGTTTTTTTTGCGAAATACGGTGGCCCGTCTGGTGGGTCCCTACTGTCAGGTGGAGGAATAATTATTTTGCGCGTAATAAGGAGGCACTTTCTTGCGGCCGCCGTGGACCTAGCTGTCAGCCTCTCAACATACAGTACTCTTCCATTGAAAGTCGTTCCTTGACCATGTTGACCACGCCGCACCGAGAGCACCAGGGCGATGGACGCCGGCAAGGCCTAGGAAGGGGACGACGCGGAGCCGAGGAATACGCGACAGTGGATGCCCACACATAGAGGAGTATGAGGGTTCAGTGGTTCGCTGCGGTGTGAGCATGCCGTCGCCGCAGAATAACAGGGGGTGTGGGTGAGTAGAGGGATGGCCTGTGTCGGCGTTCTGGGAATGGGGGTCCCCAGACTTGCCTGCCTGCGGCCTGCGGCGTGGCTCAAAGGAGGCCCAGGACGGCCCATCTTCATCAACGCAAGCTCAAGACCCTCGCGAGGGGCCAGGCCTCACGCGGCGGACGACAAGGAGCTTCCTCAGGCACGGCCTCGTCAGGCTGGCTCATGAGGAGGCGAAGAGTTCAAGGCAGGGTACCTCGCGAGGTGCCCGTGACGCAAGCCATGACGCACCTGTGGGCGCCTGGGCCGGGCGCCAGCCTGCAGCGCCCTCTCCTTTCCTCTTTGGTGCAAAGGGAGCAAGCGCAGCAAGAGAATCAAGCAAAGGCATCCGCTTCGGTGCAACAAGACCAAGACCAGCCCCAACGGCTGGAATGCGATCATCGTGGAGCCCAAGCAAAGGCCATCACTGTGGCCTTTGGCAAAGCGAGGACCAACTTTAGTCAGGATAAGTGTACCACTGTTCCCCTTCAAATGGCCAATTGTTGGCGCCTTCCCGCTCAATATTTGGGAAGAGGCCCAGTGGCCTTCGCCTATATAAGTAGAGCTAGCCACCATAGTAGGGGATCCTCTCCCTGTGCAGGTGCATTTTGGGATCAGAGAGAGATAGAGACCCGATCCTCAAGCTAGAGCGACGGGACACCACTTAGCAGTTCATCACACCCACCAAGAACAGACCCTCACGAGGCTATTCTTCCCTGTACTATTCCTCATCAGCCCAAGAGGCAATCCACACACCACACACTGGAGTAGGGTATTACACCACGATGGTGGCCTGAACCAAAGATAAATCTCGTGTCTCTTGTGCTGTACTTTTGAGTAGTTTTAGGTCCTTGCGATTCGGTGAGGTACGATACGGTGGAGGGTTGGATCTCCGCGCGCACCCCAGAGTTCGAACCTTAAGGGTCTGCCGGAACCCGAAAACCGACATTTGGCGTGCTGTAGGTGCGCCGGAATCGCCTTTCGTCGCCTCGTTCTTCCTCGACCACCGCAACCATGTTCGACGCTTCGTCTGGCTGAAGCGCCGAGCCGCTTCGCCTCCCATGTCGCCCGGACCGCTCCCGGCGGGAGCCTCGCCGTTTCGTCACTTGTCCAACACCGCCATCGGCCCGGCGGGGACGGCAGCAAGCATCGCCCTGCGCTCCCGGCGACTTCATGGGGCGGCGGCTCGGTTGCCGCCCCTCGCCCGGCTTCTCCACTCGTCGCCCTCTCGGCGGCTCGCAGCGCCGCCTTCTAGCCGCCATGTCAAGACATTCGTCGCCGGGTCGGCGCCGCCTAAGCGGCGAGGGGCTCCCTCAAGCCGGACGGAGTCGGGCCGGGCTGACCTTCGACTCTCAAGACCACCCCGCCAACTCGCCGGCTCGAGTGCGCCTCCGCTGCTCGCGACACCTACCATCCGCCAGTCGCCGTCACCAGACTCCTCATCAACGGGCGGCGCCGGCCTCAATGTACTCTCGCCGAGGCCTTCAACCTCCTCTCAGATACCTGTGGAGCGGCCGCTGCCCACCGGCCTTTTTTTCAAGGCGTGGGAGGAGGGTCATCCAGCTCCTTGGGGCAAATCCGGCTTTCGGTGACCTTCGGCACCTACGACAACTTCCGCACGGAATTGGTCGACTTCGACATCGCCCCCATCGGCCTCCCCTACAACACCATCCTTGGCTATCCGGCAATGGCCAAATTCATGGCCGCAATCCACCCGGGGTACAACCTCATGAAGATGCCTGGGAGCAGCGGCGTCCTCACTGCGTTCGGGATACCGAGGGTGCGCATGAGCGCCAGCTCACCCTCAAGACGGCGGCCGCAAAGACAGCCCGCCGATGCGGAAGCCCCCAAGCCCAAGGGGGCTGCGCCGACCAAGAAGAAGCAGTTGTTCACTCAAGACAAGGCGGAGATCAAGCAGATAGCCGTCGATGAGGACGGGTCCACAAACGCCACCTTCACCATAGGCGCCAACCTCGAGCCCGAACAGGAGGAAGCCCTTGTCAAGTTCCTGCGTGCGAACAAGAAGGTGTTTGCCTGGGAGCCCGATCAGCTGGCGGGGATTCCATGAGGCGTGATCGAGCACCACCTCAACGTGTGCCCCAACGTGCGTCCAGTGAAGCAGAAAGCGAGGAGGCAGTCCACCGAAAAGCAGGCCTTCATCATCCAAGAGACCCGCAAGCTAGAAGCCGCGGGGGTTATCCGCGAGGTCCGATACCCAGATTGGTTGGCCAACCCCGTGGTGGTGCCGAAGAAGGGAGGGAAGGAGTGCATGTGTGTCGACTTCACCAACCTCAACAAAGCATGCCCGCAGGATCCATTTCCGCCTCCTCAAGATCGACCAGATCGCCGATTCCACCGCCGAGTGTGACCTGTTGTGCTTCTTGGACGCCTTTTCCGGTATCACCAAATCAATATGGCGGTGGAAGACGTGGAGAAGATGGCCTTCCTAACCCCGTGTGGAGTATCTTTGCTATACCTGCATGCCATTCTGGTTGCGCAGTAGCAGGGGCAACCTTCCAGCGGCTCATGCACATCACCTTCGGCCCACAGCTCGGGAAGAATGTGGAGGCATACGTCGACGACATCGTGGTGAAGTCTTGCGAGGCCAAGACCTTGATACAAGACCTGGAAGAAACCTTCGCGAGCCTCAACGCAGTGAGCCTGCGACTCAACCCGGAGAAGTGTGTGTTTGGAGTTCCCTCAGGCAAGCTCCTTGGTTTTCTCGTGTCCCACCGAGGCATCGAGGCCAACCTGTAAAAGGTCAAGGCAGTGGAAGACATGAGCCCACCAAGACCCTCGTGGAGATGCAGAAGCTCACGTATGCCAGAACAGCTGGGCTGCTTTCATCTCCCGGATTGGGGAGCGGGCGCTGCCTTTCTTCCAAATGATGAAGAAAAAGGGCCCTTCGAGTGGACTCAAGAGGCCGACCAAGCTGCTTAAGACCTCAAGAGGTACCCGACAGCCCTCCAGTGATGGTGGCCCCGCCCTCAGGGAGCCCTTGGTACTCTACCTCGCCGCCACTCCCTACTCCGCTAAGCGCTGCTCTAGTGGCGGTTAGGGAGGAGCGTCAGCCAAGACCACGGCGGCCACCCGAGCTAAGGCAAGACCGAATCAGAAGGAACTAGCAGAAGCCAGCACCACAATGGAGGAAGATCAGCCGTCACAGCAGAGCGCACCAAGGGCAGGGGAGGTCTCCCGTCCAAGCACCCAGCTTCCGGAGGCGCCGACGCCTCAGGAGGCACCACAGCTTTCGGAGGACGCCACCAGCACCAACGCCCCTAACCTCATCGAGCACCCGGTGTACTTCACAAGACTGCGTTACGGGATGCGAGGGCACGGTACCCCATGCCGCAAAAGCTCCTCCGGCAATCGCTAGTGGCTTCGCAAGCTGCGGCACTACTTCCGTGGTCATCCAATCAAGGTTGTCTCGGCATACCCCCTGGAGAGGGTACTCAGGAGCCCCAACTCGGCAGAAAGGGTCGCCGAGTGGAATATTGAGCTGCAAGCATTCCAGCTCGAGTTCAGTACGACCAGAGTCATCAAGGGGGCCGCGCTGGCAGATTTCATGGCCGAATGGACAGAAGCACCGGCCTCGTGGCGGGCGAGGATAGGTCCCTCTCCCGGTGGAGCGAAGCGCCCGAAGGTTGGGTCATGTACTTGACGGAGCGTTCTCCGCATGTATACTGGGGCTGTGATACTCATATCCCCCTCTCGGGACAAGCTCTACTATGCCGTGCAGCTCTGCTTTCCCAAAGATGGCGAGAAGGTCTCCAACAATATAGCAGAATCACGAGGGGCCGAGAAGGGTTCAAGGCTGCCGCTACCCCGGGGTGAAGCGCCTTACCATCAAGGGCGATTCGCAGCTCCTCGCCAATTTGTCCAACAAGGTGTACGAGCCAAGGGATGAACACATGGAGGCCTACTCATGGAGGTCCGCAGGATGGAGAAACAGCCTGGGGTTGAGTCAAAGACGCGTGCCTCAAGGGCACCAATCAAGAGGCCGACGACATTGCCAAACGAGCCTCCAGGAGGTTACCCCAGAGCCGTGTGTCTTGAGGATTGGCTCTTCAAGCCCTCAGCCTCGCCGCCCTTATCAAGCACGGCAAGACAGCCTCGGAGGAGCTCCCTCAGCCACCAGCCTCGGGAGCCCCAGCCTGTGGCCCGGCCTCGGGAGCACGCCTGCTCCTAACAATGGAACCTCAAGAGGAGTGCTGGATCACGGAGCTTAAGAGTTACTTAACGCATGGGACTTTGCCAGAGAAGGAGGAGGAGGCAGAGCGTGTGGCGCGGCAAGCCACGGCATACAACATCATGGATGGAGAGCTCTACCGGAGACGACCAAACAACGTATCCCTACGCTGCATCACCAGGGAACAGGGGAAGGAATTGCTGGCAGATATACATGGCGGAGATTGTGGGCACCATTCATCGTCACGGACCCTTGTCGGGAAGGCGTTCCGCAGCGGTTTCTATTGGCCCACCGCGCTCAATGACGCCATCGACCTCGTGAAGGCTTGCGAGGCTTGCCAATTCCATGCCAGCAGATCCACCACCGCCAGGAGGCTCGCAAACCATTCCCTCACTTGGCCATTCGCGGTCCGGGGCTGGACATTACAGGCCCTTTCCTCGGGCGCCAGGGGCTATCGCTACCTCTACATCGCTGCGTGGACAAATTCACCAAGTGGGTCAAGTCGAGGCCGTCCGCGCCATCCCCGCCGGTTCTCGCGGTCAAGTTCATCAAGGGCATCGTGAGCCGGTTCGAGTGCCGAACCGCATCATCACCGACAACGGTTCGCAGTTCACCAAAGAACCTTTTTAAAACGACAGTGCTAACCTTGGGACGCAGATATGCTACGCTTTGGTGGCGCACTTCAGCAAATCTGACAAAGCCGAGCGGGCCAATGCAGAGGTCTTGAGAGGCCTCAAGACCAGGACGCTCAAGAAGAAACCGGAAGCTCGCGCAGAGGCCGGCACGGGCGAAGCTTCCGTCTCAGGTTGTGGTCCATCCGCACAACCACAACCAAGCCAACCGGGAGACCCCTTCTTCACGGTTCACGGAGCCAAGCGGTCCTTCCTCACGAGGTCAAGCGTCGATTCGGCGTGGGTCCCGGGCGTTCGATGAAACGCCGCAGGACGCCATGCGGGGACGGCCTCAGGCCGGGGAGGAGCTGCCGTCGAGAAGCTGCGCCGTGAGCGGGCGAGGTACCAGCAGGCACTCCGGCGATACCACTACCGCAACATCCGCCTGTAACTCTCGAGGTAGGGGACCTCGTGCTCGACAGTGTCCTCTCCGGGAGGGACTGCATAAGCTCTCACCCATGTGGGAGGGCCCCTTCAAGGTTGTTCATGTTTCTGTGCCCGGCTCTGTGCGCTTGGAGACTCAAGAGGGGTGCCTATACAGAACGCGTGGAACATCCAGCACCTCCGGAGGTTTTACCCCTAAAAGGCCCTGAGCCTGTGAAGAAGGCGAATGCCTGTGAAGTTCATCTTTTTGGAAAAGGCCCTGAGCCTGTGAAGAAGGCGAATGCCTGTGAAGTTCATCTTTTTGTAAAAGGCCCCGAGCTCGTGGAAGAAGGCGAATGCCTGTGAAGTTCATCTTTTGGAAAAGGCCCCGAGCTGTGAAGAAGGCGAATGCCTGTGAAGTTCATCTTTTTGGAAAAGGCCCTGAGCCTATGAAGAAGGCGAATGCCTGTGAAGTTCATTTTTTTGGAAAAGGCCCTGAGCCTGTGAAGAAGGCGAATGCCTGTGAAGTTCATCTTTTTGGAAAAGGCCCGGAGCCTGTGAAGAAGGCGAATGCCTGTGAAGCTCACCTCTTGGGGGAAGGCCCAGAGCCTGTGAAGAAGGCGAACGCCTATGAAGCCGCTGCTCGGAAAGACCCGAGCTCGTGAAGAGGGCAAACGCCTGTGAAGCTTGTTTACGGAAGAAAGGCCCGAGCTCGTGAAGAAGGCCCAAAGTGCTCGTGAAGCTCGCCGCCTGCGTGACACTCTCACGTAATAATGAGTGGGGCAGACGCGCCTCGAGTCTCAGGGGTGCCACCTCAGCCCCGGGGCTCCCTCCCACGCCCAAAGAGCAGCACTTAGCTCTGCTACCGGTGAGAAGACGTCCAAGACTAGACTAGGTGCCGGACGCGGCTTTTTCATTTGCTTTCTGCAGTTGACTGGTTATTCCCGTTTGAAGTTTTTATCGAAACTATCGCCCTTTTTGGTCCATGGTTCTTCGATCTTTTTCGCCCTCGTGCCTCGATTTCTCTTGCGCGGGGACTCGCGAGGCAGAAGCCTCGGGAGCCCCTGCGGGTGTTCGTACCCCTATCGCTCAAGTTTTCACGACCCTGGTCCACAGCTGGAGCACCCCTCCTGACCATGCCTCACGGGCAGCACAACGCGAACACGGGGCCAGGGACGGTCGCCCCTGCGGCCACGACCGAGGTTCACTTGCGAATGGGCACACGATGGAAGGAACAGATGTCGGGATAACAAAAGCAGATACAATAATTAACGGCGTTGTTCTATACACGCCTCATCGGGCCACACATTGTTCCCTTTTTACGCAGGAGAAAAGGAAGGAAAGGACAAAAGCAGTGAAGCACGCCTGTCGGCTCTCTTGGGAGGCCCCGCCGCCACGGAGCTCGGGCCGACTCCATCTCGCTTCATCGGGCGTGGCGGCGAGCGGACCCGCTGCCACCCCCAAGCAGCGCTGCAGCCTTGGGCTAGCCGCTGCCGCTGCCGGAAGAATCGCCACCAAGAAGAGCCGGTGAAGCGTGAGGAGTCGCGGCATCGCCACCGCCCACGCCGCTGCCCTCTCCGCCTGCCGGGGTGAGTCCTCGGCCATGATCGCCGCCCTCGTGGAAGCACCCCATGCGGCGGCCGTCTTCCCGAACACCCTCACGTAGAGGGTGGCGTCGCCATCATACTTGAACTGCAGGGAGCAACGGCGGCGAGACCACGCTGCTGAACGCCCGCTTCGCCAAGGGCTGTGAACAGGTTCCCTGCAGCAGAGACCTCCAGAGAGGCCCACGAAGCCCAGCTGCAACAGCCATCTGCCTAGAGCCAGATGCCACTCAGGGCGCCATCTGGGAGCTCACCCAGGAGGAAGCACGGAGCTGAAGCCGGACGCCGGACGGCTCCTCCGCCTCACCATGAACTCCGGCAAGACTTTCAAGAAGATGGAGGCGCGGCCTCGGGACGCGCGGCCGAGGCACGCCCCTCGACCATGGCCAGCCGCTCGTCACCATGCCGAGAGCCTCCCCCACGCATCAAGGGAGACCGCCGTGGAGGCCACGGGTGCTTGCGAGGGCGACCTCGACCACGCTTAGGCGGAGGAGAGGAAGATTCGACATGGCGGCCCTTCCCCTTCTCTGCAGCCGAGAACTTCCTTGGTGGAGCCATGGAGAAGAAGGAGAGACAAGAAAGGATAGACTGGAAGGGCGCGGCTGCCTGCATTTATAGCCGGCGAAGGCCAACCGTCGACCTCCACGATCACCGGTAATCATGACTGACCATGCATGCAAGGACTTGTCGAATCCGGGCGGTTACCAAGGCGTCGTGGGGGAGCAGTGCCGCCCACGTCCAAGCAACCGCCACGCGGCGCCCAAGGCTGCAGGCTGTTAGGGCCCGCGACGCTCCGCACTTGCCCTTTCGCCTCGCTGCCAAGTTCGGCGCTGTCAAGGCCCGGGCTACTGTCGGCGTCGGGAACGGGGTCCCCAGACTTGCTCGCTGCGGCGTGGCTCAAAGGAGGCCCAGACGGCCCATCTTCATCAACGCAAGCTCAAGACCCTCGCGAGGGGCCAGGCCTCACAAGGGCGGACGACAAGGAGCTTCCTCGTGCACGGCCTCGCCAGCTGGCTCATTAGGAGGCGGAGAGTTCAAGGCAGTGGTACCTCGCGAGGTGCCCGTGACGCAAGCCATGACGACCCGGGCGCCCGATCGAGGCGCCAGCCCGCGCAGCGTCCTCCTTTCCTCTTTGGTGCAAAGGGAGCAAGCGCAGGCAAGAGCATCAAGCAAAGGCATCTGTTTCGGTGCAACAAGACCAAGACCAGCCCCAACGGCTAGAATGCAGTCATCGTGGAGCCCAAGTGGCATCATCACGGGGCCTTTGGCAGGCGAGGACCAACTTTAGTCAGGATAAGTGTACCCGTTGTTCCCCTTCAAAATGGCCAATTGTTGGCGCCCTTCCCGCTCAATATTTGGGAAGAGGCCCAGGGCCTTCGTCTATATAAGTAGAGCTAGCCACCATAGTAGGGGATCCTCTCCCCCCAGGCAGGCATTTTGGGATCAGAGAGAGATAGAGACCCGATCCTCAAGCTAGAGCGACGGGACACCACTTAGCAGTTCATCACACCCACCAAGAACAGACCCTCGCGAGGTTGTTCTTCCCTGTACTGTTCCTCATCAGCCCAAGAGGCAATCCACACACCACACACTGGAGTAGGGTATTACACCATGATGGTGGCCTGAACCAGTATAAATCTCGTGTCTCTTGTGCTGTTCTTTCGAGTAGTTTTAGGTCCTTGCGATTCGGTGAGGTACGAGACGGTGGAGGGTTGGATCTCCGCGCGCACCCCAGAGTTCGAACCTTAAGGGTCTGCCGGAACCCGAAATCCGACAGCCTGGCCAGCGGTGGGAGTAGTAGGGGGCGGTGAGGCCTCCGCGACATCGCAGCCGGCCACGGGAGGTAGGAGCACGAGGCACGACCGGCGCTGGTTTGGGCGGCTGGAGCAAGAAGATCAGAGGTTAAAGAAGCACTACGGCCGTTGGGTGGACATCGTACGGTCACTAGAGCTAGAATCATGCATATTGACTAAGTTGACAAAGCCCTCCGTCCCCGTCAACTTAGTAGGCCCACAAGTCAGCCTCCCACTATACTGGGTCCCAGCTAACAGGGGGAGTATTCATTTTTTGTGCGTAATAAGGAGGCACTTCCTTGCGTGCGAAGATATAGCTGGTGGGTCCGAGCTGTCAGCGGCGGTAACATTTTTTTTTGCGAAATACAGAGGCCCTTTCGGTGGGTCCCTGATGTCAGGTGGAGGAATCATTATTTTGCGCGTAATAAGGAGGCATTTCCTTGCGTGCGGTCAGGACTCCACTGTCGCCTCTCCACGCATGATCCCACTTCAGATGCATGTCGGTCGTTGACTATGTTGACCAAGACGCGCCGAGAGCACCTGGGCGATGGACGACGGCGAGGCCTAGGAAGGGAACGACACGGAGCCAGGGAAGACTAGACTGTTCTTTCCCACGCGGAGGGGAGTACGACTGTACGAGGGTTTACTGGTTCGTCTGCCGTCGCCAGAGAATAACAACATGTGTGGATGAGTAGAGGGATGGCTAGGCCAGCGATGGGAGTACGGTGGGGCGGAGAGGCCTGTGCGGCAGCACAGCCGGCCGCGGGAAGGAGGGAGCAGGCAGTCCCGCCGACGCTTGTTTGAGCGGCCGAGCAGAAGAGCAGAGATTGAAGAAGACGACAAATAGTTGGATGGACATCCAACGATCATCGCCAGGCCAACCTTTTTAGGAAAGCCTCAAATCTGTGGAAAACATCATACAACCCATCTTCCATTTTTAAAGCCCATTTGCTAATTCTTAAGGTTTATTTAGCCCATATTCTTTTTGTTAGCATTACAACCCATATTGTGGCCACGGTTAAAAAATTATACGAAATTTTGCATATTTCGGTGTGGTCCGAACTGTTTTTAATCCCGAAATTTCGAGTCACATTCAAACTTATTTTAAAAATAAATATATATCAATATAAAATCCAACAAATTGTCCACGCATAAAAATCAATGCAATTTAAAATCTCGAAATGAAAAAAAGAAATTTGAAACTAATTGCCAGTTTGATGTGTTTTAAAAATGTACTGCCCATTTCTCATTACTGATAGGCCATTTTCTCGGCGAGCCGAATGAAGCTCTCCTCGCCTTGAAGGATTTTCAGCCCAACAGGCCTGACAAAGCGACTTACTTGGCAAATCACAAAAAAACTGGGTTA
The DNA here is from genome assembly GCA_021605145.1 of Aegilops bicornis. NCBI lineage: Eukaryota > Viridiplantae > Streptophyta > Magnoliopsida > Poales > Poaceae > Aegilops > Aegilops bicornis. Next base: position 161,584,416 of record CM038674.1, read on the forward strand.
GCCATTTTTAGAAAGAAAAAAAACTACTGGGCTGGTCTGTGGTAAACATAAAAGAGAAGGCTGTCTAGACAGGCCAAAGTGCCCCGCACAACCAAGTTGACACCCTGCTTCCGTCTAAAAAAAATTAGATAAACGCCACTCCAATTATGGCGATTCATAATAATGCCACTGCAATTTCCAAACTTTGAAAAATGCCACTGCAATTTTTGCAAACTTTGGAAAACGCCACTGCAATTTGCAAACTTTGAAAAACACCACTCCAGACTTCGGAAAATGCCACCGGAACTGGCATGAAATGGCATTTTACAAAGTTCGGAAATTGCAGTGGCATTTCTCAGACACACCAGATTTGGAGTGACATTTATCAAATTAACCCAAAACAAAAATAGCTGGGCGAGTGATACGTCTCCAACGTATCTATAATTTTTGATTGCTCCATGCTACTTTATCTACTGTTTTGGACTATATTGGGCTTTATTTTCCACTTTTATATTATTTTTGGGACTAACCTATTAACCGGAGGCCCAGTCCAGAATTGATGTTTTTTGCCTATTTCAGTGTTTCGAAGAAACGGAATATCAAACGGAGTCCAAACAAAATGAAACCTTCGGGAACGTGATTTTCTCACCGAACGTGATCTAGGAGACTTGGACCCTACTCCAAGGAACAAAAGAGGCGGTCACGAGGGTGGGGGCGTCCCCCTAGGGCGCGCCCCCTGCCTCGTGGGCCCCCTGTGGCTCCACTGACGTACTCCTTCCTCCTATATATACCTACGCACTTCCAAACTATCGTAACAGAGCCAAAAACCTATTCCACCGCCGCAACTTCCTCAGATCCACGAGATCCCATCTTGGGGCCTATTCCGAGCTTTCACGAGGGGCCATCCACCATGGAGGGCTTCTACATCATCACCATAGCCCCTCCGATGAAGTGTGAGTAGTTTATTTCAGACCTTCGGGTCCATAGCTAGTAGCTAGATGGCTTCTTCTCTCGTTTTGGATCTCAATACAATGTTCTCCCCCTCTCTTCTTTTTGCGGTGTGTTTGTTGAGACCGATGAATTTTGGTTTTATGATCCAGATTATCTATGAATAATATTTGAATCTTCTCTGAATTCTTTTATGTATGATTGGTTATCTTTGTAAGTCTCTTCGAATTATCTATTTGGTTTGGCCAACTAGATTGGTAGTTCTTGCAATGGGAGAAGTGCTTAGCTTTGGGTTCAATCTTGCGGTGTCCTAACCCAAAGGATGTAAAGGGTTGCAAGGCACGTATTGTATTGTTGCCATCGAGGATAACAAGATGGGGTATTTATCATATTGCATGAATTTATCCCTCTACATCATGTCATCTTGCTTAAGGCGTTACTGCTTTTTAACTTAATACTCTAGATGCATGCTGGATAGCGGTCGATGAGTGGAGTAATTGTAGTAGATGCAGAATCGTTTCGGTCTACTTGTCTCGGACGTGATGCCTATATACATGATCATACCTAGATATACTCATAATTATGATCAATTCTTTCAATTGCTCAACAGTAATTTGTTCACCCACCGTAGAATACTTATGCTCTTGAGAGAAGCCACAAGTGAAACCTATGGCCCCTGGGTCTATTCTCATCATATCAATCTCCATCACTTTAATACTTGCTTTGTTTTTATTTTGCCTTTTACTTTTCACTTTGCATCTCTATATCAAAAATACCAAAAATATTATTTATCATCTCTACCAGATCTCACTCTCGTAAGTGGCTGTGAAGGGATTGACAACCCCTAATCGTGTTGGTTGCGAGGAGCTATTGTTTTGTGTAGGTACGAGGGACTTGTGCGTGGCCTCCTACTGGATTGATACCTTGGTTCTCAAAAACTGAGGCAAATACTTACGCTACTTTGCTGCATCATCCTCTCCTCTTCGGGGAAATCCATTGCAGTGCTCAAGAGGTAGCAAGAAGAATTTCTGGCGCCGTTGCCGGGGAGGCTCACGCAAGAGCAAGTCAAGCACCATACCAAGTACCCATCACAATCCCTATCTCTCACATTACATTATTTGCCATTTGCCTCTCGCTTTTCCTCTCCCCACTTCACCCTTGCCGTTTTATTCGCCCTCTCTTTCCCAATCTCCTCCTCTTTTTCCCGTTGCCTTTTCCTCGTCCGTTTGTTTGCTCGTGTGTTGGATTGCTTGTTTGTCGCGATGGCTCAAGATACTACCAAATTGTGTGACTTCACCAGTACCAATAATAATGATTTCCTTAGCACTCCGATTGCTCCTCTTGCCAATACTGAATCTTGTGAAATCAATACTGCTTTGTTGAATCTTGTTATGAAAGATCAATTCGCCGGCCTACCTAGTGAAGATGGCGCTACTCATCTAAATAGCTTCGTTGATTTATGTGATATGCAAAAGAAAAAGGATGTCGATAATGATGTCATTAAATTGAAGCTATTTCCTTTTTCGGTTAGAGATCATGCTAAAGCGTGGTTTTCTTCTTTGCCTAAAAATAATATTGATTCTTGGAACAAGTGCAAAGATGCTTTTATCTCTAAGTATTTTCCTCCCGCTGAGATTATCTCTCTTAGGAACGATATTATGAATTTTAAGCAACTTGATCATGAACATGTTGCACAAGCTTGGGAGAGAATGAAATTAATGATACGTAATTGTCCTACTCATGGTTTGAACTTGTGGATGATTATACAAAACTTTTATGCCGGATTGAATTTTGCTTCTAGAAATCTTTTAGATTCGGCCGCGGGAGGCACTTTTATGGAAATCACTCTAGGAGATGCTACTAAACTTCTAGATAATATTATGGTAAATTATTCTCAATGGCATACCGAAAGATCTTCTAATAAAAAAGTGCATGCGATAGAAGAAATTAATGTTTTGAGTGGAAAGATGGATGAACTTATGAAATTATTTGCTACTAAGAGTGTTTCTTCTGATCCTAATGATATGCCTTTGTCTACCTTGATTGAGAATAATAATGAATCTATGGATGTGAATTTTGTTGGTAGGAATAATTTTGGTAAGAACGCGTATAGAGGGGATTTTAATCCTAGGCCTTATCCTAGTAATCCTTCTAATAATTATGGAAATTCCTACAACAACTCTTATGGAAATTTTAATAAGATTCCCTCTGAATTTGGGAGTAGTGTTAAAGAGTTTATGAATTCACAAAAGAATTTTAATGCTTTGCTTGCGGAGAAATTGCTTAAAGTTGATGATTTGGCTAGGAACGTTGATAGAATTTCTCTTGAGGTTGATTCTTTAAAGATTATATCTATTCCTCCTAAGCATGATATCAATGAGTCTCTCAAAGCTATGAGAATTTCCATTGATGAGTGCAAAGAAAGAACCGCTAGGATGCGTGCTTCCAAAGATGCCTTTATTAAAACATGTTCCTCGAATTCCTATGAAAATCAAGATGAAGATCTGAAAGTTATTGATGTGTCCCCTATTAAATCTTTGTTTTGCAATATGAATCTTTATGAAACTGAATATGATCTTCCCTTACCTAGAAGGCGTTCTAAGAATTCAGAGTTTTTAGATCTTGATGATGAAATTAATAAATGTGGGATTGAAAGAAATAAAAACCTAGATGTTGCTAAACCCACTATATTGGATCTCAAGGAATTTAATTATGAAAATTTCTCTTTAATTGATTGTATTTCCTTGTTGCAATCCGTGCTAAATTCTCCTCATGCTTATAGTCAAAATAAGGCCTTTACCGAACACATTGTTGATGCCTTGATGCAATCTTATGAAGAAAAACTTGAGTTGAAAGTTTATATCCCTAGAAAACTCTATGATGAGTGCGAACATACTATTAAAATTAAAATTAAAAATTATGAGTTTCATGCCTTATGTTATTTGGGTGCTAGTGTCTCTACTATCCCTAAAACTTTGTGTGATTTGCTAGATTTCCGTGATTTTGATGATTGCTCTCTAAACTTGCATCTTGTGGATTCCACTATTAAAAAGCCTATGGGGAGAATTAATGATGTTCTTATTGTTGCAAATAGGAATTATGTGCCCATAGATTTTATCGTTCTTGATATAGATTGCAATCCTTCATGTCCTATTATTCTTGGTAGACCTTCCCTTAGAACGATTGGTGCAATTATTGATATGAAGGAAGGGAATATTAGATTCCAATTTCCATTAAAGAAAAGCATGGAACACTTTCCTAGAAAGAAAATAAAATTACCATATGAATCTATCATGAGAGCCACTTATGGATTGCCTACCAAAGATGGCAATACCTAGATCTATCCTTGCTTTTATGCCTAGCTAGGGGCGTTAAACGATAGCGCTTGTTGGGAGGCAACCCAATTTTTTTAGTGTTTTTTGTTTTTGTTTATGTTTAGGAATAAATCATCCATCTAGCCTCTGTTTAGATGTGGTTTTATATTTTAATTAGTGTTTGTGCCAAGCTAGACCTATTGGATCTTCTTGGATGATAGTTATTTGATCTTGCTGTAATTTCCAGAAACTTTGCGCTCAGTGCCCGAATTATTAAAAATCACCAGAACGTGATAAAATACTGATTCCAATTGCTGCTGATCAATAAACAAATTGTCTAGGTCTTCTAATTTTGGTAGAGTTTTTGGAGTTCCAGAAGTTTGCGTTAGTTACAGATTACTACAGACTGTTCTGTTTTTGACAGATTCTGTTTTTCGTATGTTGTTTGCTTATTTTTGATGAATCTATGACTAGTAAACTAGTTTATAATCCATAGAGAAGTTGGAATACAGTAGGTTTAACATCAATATAAGTAAAGAATGAATTTATTACAGTACCTTAAAGTAGTCTTTTGTTTTCTTTCTCTAACGGAGCTCACGAGATTTCTATTGAGTTTTGTGTTGTGAAGTTTTCAAGTTTTGGGTAAATTCTTTTGATGGATTATGGAACAAGGAGTGGCAAGATAATAAGCTTGGGGATGCCCATGGCACCCCCAAGATAATCCAAGGACACCAAAAAGTCAAAGCTTGGGGATGCCCCGGAAGGCATCCCCTCTTTCGTCTACTTCCATCGGTAATTTACTTGGAGCTATATTTTTATTCACCACATGATATGTGTTTTGCTTGGATCGTCTTGTATTATTTGTGTCTTTGCTTGTTAGTCTACCACAATCATCCTTTCTGTACACACCTTTTTAGAGAGCCATACATAAATTGGAATTTGATAGAATACTCTATGTGCTTCACTTATATCTTTTGAGCTTGATAGTTTTGCTCATAGTGCTTCACTTATATCTTTTGAGCGTGATAATTTTTGCTCTAGTGCTTCACTTAGATTTTTTTTAGCACGGTGGTGGATTTGTTTTAAAGAAACTATTGATCTCTCATGCTTCACTTAGATTATTTTGAGAGTCGTTAATAGCATGGTAATTTGCTTAATATTAATATACTTGGTATTCAAGATATGTGAAACTTTCTTTTGAGTGCGTTGAATACTAAGAAAAGTTTGATGCTTGATAATTGTTTTGAGATATGGAGGTGATAATATTAGAGTCATGCTAAGTTGAGTAATTGTGAATTTAAAGAATGCTTGTGTTGAAGTTAGCAAGTCCCGTAGCATGCACGTATGGTTAAAGTTGTGTAACAAATTTGAAATATGAAGTGTACCTGGCTTGTGCATCCTTATGAGTGGTCACGGGACGAGCGATGGTCTTTTCCTACCAATCTATCCCCCTAGGAGCATGCGTGTAGTACTTGATTTTTGATGACTTCTAAATTTTTGCAATAAGTATATGAGTTCTTTTGACTAATGTTGGGTCCATGGATTATACACACTTTTACCTTTCCGCCTTTGCTAGCCTCTTCGGTACCGTGCATTGCCCTTTCTCACCTTAAGAGTTGGTGCAAACTTCACCGGTGCATCCAAACCCCGTGATATGATACGCTCTATCACACATAAACCTCCTTATATCTTCCTCAAAACAGCCACCATACCTACCTATTATGGCATTTCCATAGCCATTCCGAGATATATTGCCATGCAACTTTCCACCGTTCCGTTCATCATCATCATGACGTACTTTACTTTTTTTCATATTGCCATTGCATGATCATGTAGTTGACATCGTATTTGTGGCAAAGCCACCATGCTTTATTTTTCATACATGTCACTCTTGATTCATTGCACCATCCCAGTACACCGCCGGAGGCATTCATATAGAGTCATACCTTGTTCTAGTTTCGAGTTATAATCCTTATGTTGTAATCAATAGAAGTGTGATGATCATCATTATTAGAGCATTGCCCAATCAAAAAAAAAAGAGAAAGGCCAAAAAAATAAAGGCCCAAAAAAAAGAAAAAATAAAATAAAAAGGGCAATGTTACTATCTCTTTTTCCACACTTGTGCTTCAAAGTAGCACCTTGTTCTTCATGTAGTGAGTCTCATATATTGTGCTTCAAAGTAGCACCATGTTTTTCATATAGTGAGTCACATAAGTTGTCTTTTTATACTAGCAGGAATTTTTCATTATAGAACTTGGCTTGTGTATTCCTACGATGGGCTTCCTCAAATGCCCTAGGTCTTCATGAGCAAGCAAGTTGGATGCACACCCACTAGTTTTCTTTTGTTGAGCATTCATAGCTCTAGTGCATCCGTTGCATGGCAATCCCTACTCCTCATGTTGACATCAATTGATGGGCATCTCCATAGCCTGTTGATTATCCTCGTCAATGTGAGACTTTCTCCTTTTTGTATTCTCCACACAATCCCCATCATCATATTCTATTCCACCCATAGTGCTATATCCATGGATCACGCTCATGTATTGCGTGAAGGTTGAAAAAGTTTGAGATTATTTAAGTATGAAACAATTGCTTTGCTTGTCATCGGGGGTATAGAAGTTGGGAACATCTTTGTGTGACGAAAATGAAGCATAACCTAACTATATGATTTTGTAGGGATGAACTTTCTTTTGCCATGCTATTTTGAGAAGACATGATTACTTCGATTAGTGTCGGGGAGGCTGATCGTAACCCACGAACACCTATGGGACCGGCGGACCGAGTCCCTTTTGGTTCGGTGGGGGGCGGAGATTGCACGAAGAGCAGATCGAGGCGATGCACACGAGCAGTTTACCCAGCTTCGGAGCTCTCCGGAGAGATAATACTCCTACTGTTGCTTGGTTGATTGTATTGTGTTCTTGCTAGTAAGTACAGAGAGCTACAAAACCTATCTTGAGTGTGTGTAGTCTCGAATGAGTCGAACCCAACTGAGCCGAACCCTTTCTACGTTGCACATGGGCCTCCTTTTATAGGCTCAAGGGGTCACCACAGGTGGCAACGTAGACGAGGGCAAAAATGGGAAAATGAGTTGCGGTTGGTGCAACTACTTTGTACAGTGTAATCTACCTAACTCTGACGGCAAGGGACAAAAGCATTAAATGCCCGGCCCATGTCGCTTAAACAAGGTAACACGGACCGTCAGAGCGCCATCGCTCGCCACGATGGCAGTCCTGCTGCCGCCGCTTATCGCTGCTCTCCGCCGCTGCACAGCCTTTCTGACACGCGCTACCGGAAGGTCCCATGGCGACACGTTGGTGGATGAGCTGGAGCGGAGATGAAGAGAGGTTACTGCCGCGGCAAGCGCCTTTGCCGCGGGCTGAATCCTTGTCGCGCTCGGAAGCTTGCCGCTCGTCGAGCCTTCTCGGCAAGCTCTTCTTGCCGGGGTCTTGTCTTCTGCGTGCCTTGAGTGGCCTTCCCGGCAAGCTCCTCTTGCCGGGGCCTTGTCTCCTTGACTTGAATACTTTGTTCTTGAACGGCTCCAAAGGAACCGCGGAGGACCTTGGCGGTCACTAGGCAAGCCTTGCCGCTGGTGCTGAATCGCCTGCCGTGCACGAAGTTCGGGATACTAGGGTACCCCTACTCTAGTACACCGACAGAGCCTCGGCCTGGGCCACACACGGCGCCGAAGCTCTGTTGGGCCAGGCCCAAAATAAAGGCATCGGCATCGCTGCCCTAGATCGCAAGCTACTCGCTTCCGGACCCACCACGTCTCCAACGAACAGCACGGGTCGACTGCGGCGTCGTGGGGAGAGATCGTGGGGGTTTCTTTAATTGGAAAAGAGGAACGTCCGCCCCCCCTCCCTCCTTATAAACAGGGGAAACAGGGGCAGGACGCCCACCTCGCCATTTGCTGTCCCGTCTCGAAAACCACCGCCGCTCCCCCCTTCTTCTCAAGTCCGAAGAGAGCGACGCTCCGCCCCCCATTGCCACCGGCGCCATCAACGCCGTCGGCCCCCTCCACCACCTCCGCCATGGCTCCGAAAGCCGACAAGGGGAAGGGCGTGAAGTCGGCCGAGGCGCAGCGGCTCGCGGCGCTGCGAAAGGAGCGGGCCACCTTCGACCCCCAGCTCGACGCAAAGGAGCTGAGGGAGGGCTACTACCTCTTCTGGTCGACGGAAACGCGGGCGCATCCGCGCACGAGGGTGATCTCCGCCGCCGCATCCGAGAAGGTTTCTGTCGGGTATCCCTTCTTCACGCTCTTCTTCTACTGCGGGCTCTGCCCGCCCTTTTCCGAATTCTTTTGCGATATCATGAACACCTACGGTCTTCGCCTCCTTGATTTCACCCCCAATGCTGTCCTGACCATGGCAGTTTTCGCACACCTTTGCGAAAACTTTGTCGGAGTCCACCCAAACGTAGCCCTCTTCCGCCACTTCTTCATGCCCCGCGTTGAGAGAGGAGAGCCACTTGCCGGAGGGATTGCTTGGATCTCCAGGATCGGCAAGAAAGAAGCATATCACGGAAGGAGAGCTCCGCAGCAAGTGGGAGGAGTGGAGAGCCGATTGGTGTTGGATCATCGAGGAGAACCTGCAGTTCTTCGATCGCCCAAATACCAAACTCCCATAGTGCGCGGCAACGATTGGAGCAATTTGGCGCCGGAGGATGCTAGGTTGAAGATTGCCGTGACCCGTATCTTGCGCCTCAGGCATGCCGGACTCACTGTAGGCGCTGTTGGCGCGGATTTCCTTCGCCGCCGCATCGCTCCCTTGCAGGAGAGGAGGAGACCTGCTTGGGAGTTCCAAAATGCGGCGGACATCATGAGGCTGCGCCCGGGCCTCAACTGGAATTTCACCGTCTTGGAGCTGGATGCGATGCTGCTGGAGCTGTTCAAGCACGACCCAGATCACCCCGAGTGGTTCATGTTGCCGAGGGGGGTCGTTCCTTTGTGCAACAACTCTTCGCTTGACCGTATCCGTGCGATGATGCCGTTGTGTGATTCCCATGGGATCGTTCCAACTTGGCAAGAGCCCGCCGATGACGTCGTGCAGCAGTTCTTCGACAGCCTGGAAGAAGTGCCGATCCGCTCCGACGAGCAGAAGTGGCTCACCCGCGACACTACCGACGCCGAGCTGCAGCGCATCGCCACCAGGCTGGAGGAGGTGGCAGAAGCTGCTGCCGCTGGTGAATTCGGGTTCACCGTGGAGGAGGCGGAGGCAGCAGAGGCGGCAAGCCTTGCCGATCGAGAGGAGCTTGCTGGCACGGAGGAGCAGGCCGAGCGTGAAGCTGAGCCGAACGAGCCTGCCGGGGGCGCCACCTCCCCACCTTCAGGTAGCTTGCCGCGGGAGGAGCCCGCGGCCCCGCCAAGAAGGCGTCTCCGCAAGACCGGGGAAGTGGCGGGGTGGCAGACGGGCCAACAGCCGTCTCGCCGCGCGACGCGCTCCACTGCGGCAAGCTCTGTTGCCGCGGGAGCGCCTCACGCCGCCACAACAACTGGAGCGGGGCCTTCTGGGACCACGGTTCCTGCTCCCGCCAAGCGTCCGAGGGAGCCTACTCTTCCAGCTCGTCGCACCGGAGGCGGACCGGAATTCGACTTCTCCGCGCTCAGCTCCGAGGAAGAAGAAGAGTAAGACCTTGTCATTGTTACTTTGTAATTCTTCAATTTGTCGCTTTGTCTTGTATCTGATTTGCTTCATTCTGAACTCTTTCCTCTTTTCAGACGCTGGCTCGAGAGCGTCAAGAGAGCCAAGACCCCGTGGTTGTCATCGAAGACGATCCCCTGCGGGCGGCTGTGAAGCTGCGTCTGAGACTCCCTTGCCGGACCCGGCAACCCTTCCTCAGAGCAGCCCCCAGCACAACCCCCAGCGTAAGTATTTGGTTTATTTCTTACGGTTAGATGTGCATGGGTGCTCCTTCTTTACTGATATCTGACTTGTTGATTTGTGTAGGAGCAGAGCAGCCTCATCAGGAGGGCCCGGAAGTCGCTCCCGAAATTCCGTCTGCTTCAACTACGCCGCCAAGGGAGAATTCTCTGGCAAGAGAGCGCTCTCCGGCAAGGGAGGCTTCTCCGATAAGGGAAGTTTCTCCGACAAGGGGAAGCGCCGGCGATCCTCCGGTGGTGGAGACCGTGGCCACAGACCCCATTGCAGGTAACCCTTTTGCGTGACAATTTCCCTTGGGTTCTTTTTTCTTCTGTTCTTCTTTTCGAACATTTGCTTGACTGTTCTTTCTTTTTCTGATCGTCAAATCCATCTGCCGGAGAGCCGATGGAGACTGAGGTTGCCGGCGAGGAGGACGCGCGCGGCAACAATGACGACGCTGCCAACATGGAGGAAGAGGCCGGCGCCGATGGTTCCGCCGGCGAGGAGGCCACCAAGGCTGCTGCCGCAAAGGCTGGGGAGGGCTCTGGTGATCGTACTGACGACCCTGAGGCCGCAGGAGCGCCAGGCGCTACGCCGACCGCCGATCCCTCCGCCACCAATGCAGCGCCAGTTCAAGAGCCCGACTGGCGCCTATCTCAAGGCCGGGCGACGGTGTCTTCATCAAGCTCCTGGCGCCGAGCCTGTGGCGCCGGTCGAAGGGGAGACCTTTGACGAAGAGCTGCTCGCCTCCGCTGGGCTGTCGCTGGTTGACGCGCCAAGCAGCAGCAGCGGCGAGTCTGAGGAGGAGCAGCTGCTGAAGAAGCTGTTGTCGCTCTACCGCGCCCGACAAGCCAAGCTGGAGTCCCGGGAAGCACTTGTCGCGAGGGCGGGAGCAGACATGGAGAAGCGCGCAGAAGAGCTCCGGTGCGCTAACCAAGAAGCTCTCCGGGACGTGGCAGAAGAGTGGGGGCGACTCGCTGAGGAGCGCACAACCTTCATTCTAGAGAAGGCTGAGGTCGAGGAGCAGCAGCGGCTTGCGGCTGAGAAGCTGTCTGCACAAGAAGGCGAGCTGGCGCAGTGGAAGATCAACCTCGACAGCTATGAGGAAGATCTTGCCGCGCGCGAGCAATCAATTGGCGGAGCTCTCAAGGAAGCAAAAGACGCCGCCGCAGCTGCCGAGGCCGCCAAGAAGGAGTTGGAGACGAGGGTGACGCAGCTGGAGGCCACCCTCCAGAAGAGCGGCGAGGAGGTCGCTACCAAGCACGAAGCGGAGAAGGACGCCTACACTCTTGGCGAATTGCAGGGCCGTCTCGCTGAGAGGATCAAAGAGCTCGACGCCGCCAAGGACTCCAAGGCAGATCTTGAGCTGAAGCTGACCACCTTGACGGAGACGCTGGACGGCGCCAAGGAGCGGGAAGTGGGTTTGTTGGAGAAGATCAAGGCCAACGAGGAGCTGCTGGCGAATGCCACGACCGCCCAGGATACCTTCAGAGAGAACGTGATGCACTGGACGGAGGGTCTTGTAGATACTGCCGCCGCCATCGACAATGAGCTGATGGAGCTGGGGATGGTGGATCTCGGGTACTCCACCGACGAGCGCCTTCAACCCAGCGCCAAGCTCAGCCTGTTCCTCAAGGGCGTGGTGACGGCTCTCTAGCGGCTCCGGGAGGAGATCCTAAAGCAGCTGGCCGACGAGTCGCGTCAAATCTGTGCAGGGGCTCTTCAGAAGGTGCTGATGAAGGTGGCCTTCCGCAATCCAGGAGTCAGCTTCGCCAACGTTCTCAAGTCCTTGCCGCCGACTGCTGATGTTGAAGCGCTCAAGGCCCTTGTCGCACCCATTGTGGACAGGGTGAGCGGGGTCAAGAGGGTCGATGGCGACCGCGTAGACTAGGCCGCCCGTTTTATCTTTCCCTTGTCGCTGTTGATCATGTTTAGGAGAACAATCTATTAGATCTGCGACAAGTTATTTTTGTAATATAACTCTATCTTAGGCAACGATTGCAATGTTATTTCCTTTACTTGCTTCCTTCCTTTGTATGTTTGTGCCCTATGCTTTTAGGGAACTTGTCGGCACGGGCACCTTTGCCGCGAGGCCGAAAAGTGAACATCAATGACTTGGCCGGCAGTGCCGCCTCCGACAAGCAACCTTGTCGCAACTAGTTGCAGCTCACTTAAGTTGTTGAGCGGACTCGAAACAAAGTAAGGGTGCAAACTAGCTACGAGTTGGTTCCTTCGCGCACAGGTTTTCCATACAAAGCACGGTCGTTCAAGGAAGATAACTTAGAATTTAAAAACAGGTTACTCAAACTTTGGCTACTTAGCTTTTTTTGTCGTTTGCTTCCCTGTAAGGCAGAATTTCTTCGAGCTATGCTTGGTCCACAACATTATCTTCTTCTCCTCCCCCCCTGGCAAACTTGTGGGCGAGGGAACCTTCTTTTCTTTGAGAAGAAGAAAGAAGAGAAAATAAAAAGATGGAGCCTCGTGGCTCGTTATTGCTTACCGGAGTAAGTGCTGCACAAAGTGTCAGATAATACATGCAAAGTAAAAAATGCACGAAATTGACAAGGTATGCAGAGCACATGAGCTTTACTGATGCACGGGGTCTGCACCCGGCTTTGTACAAAGGATTACATGCAACATGGGCAAGACTTGTACAAAAGGTGGTTGCCGGAACAGGTTCCGGCAACCGCGCCTTATGGGTAAAACTTACGAAGATGCTCAATATTCCAGGAGTTGCTCACCGGAATGGCGTCTTCGGTCTCAAGGCGTACAGCGCCAGGCCTAGTGACTCGTCTCACCCGATAAGGGCCTTCCCACTTCAAGGCGTCAACTTGTTGGAATTCTTGGCGGACTGAACGCGGCCAAGAACAAGGTCGCCTTCCTCGATACTTCCGCACTAACTGCGGCTATGGTAGCGGCGCAAAGCTTGGCCGGGTAACGAGCAGCTCCTATAGCGGCCTGAAGACGGTCCTCCTCAAGGAGCAAAGCGTCATCTTGTCGCAATTGCTCTTGCTCGAGCTCATCATAAGGGAGCACCCGAGGTGACCCGTATACGAGTTCCGTGGGGAGAACTGCCTCTGCTCCATAGACTAGAGCGAAAGGTGTCTGGGCAGTGGCTCGATTTGGTGTCGATCTGATCGACCAAAGAACCACCGGCAGCTCCTCAATCCAGTTTCTTCCGCACTTGTGCAGCCTGTCGAAAGTCCTGGTCTTGAGTCCGCGCAGCACTTCAGCGCTTTGCCCTCTCCGCTTGACCGTTGCTTCTCGGATGAGCAATGTATAAAGCAGACCTTGGCGCCAAGATCTTGGACGTACTGCATGAAGGTGCGGCTCGTGAATTGTGTGCCGTTGTCGGTGATGATCCTGTTAGGAATCCCAAAACGGCAAACAATTGACCTGAAGAACTTGACTGCTGACTGTGCTGTCACCTTCCTCACTGCTTCCACTTCCGGCCACTTTGTGAACTTGTCGATTGCGACGTACAAGTACTCAAAGCCCCCGACAGCTCGGGGAAAGGGGCCGAGGATGTCGAGCCCCCAGACCAAAAATGGCCAGGATAAAGGGATTGTCTGGAGAGCTTGAGCTGGCTGGTGTATCTGCTTGGAATGGAACTGGCACGCTTCACACTTGGTTACTTGTGCAGTTGCATCCTGGAGGGCTGTCGGCAAGTGCTCTTGCGCCAATGTGGTGACCACATATGCCTCCGTGTATCTCTGCCAACAGCTTCTGTCCATCTTCCCGATGAATACACTTCAATTTCACACCATTGAGTCTTCTTCTGTACAGGATGTTGTCAACAAACTGGTACATACTTGACTGCCGGGCTACTCTTTCCGCTTCTTCTTGCTCTTCGGGAAGTTCTCCTATCTGAAGGAAATGGACGATCTGCTGTGCCCATGTTGGAGCTTGCGGCTCGACAACAAGGACTAAAGGCACATCTGCCGCTGCGGGAACATCAGCTTCTACGGCAGAACCTGCGGCTCAGCCGGAGCTTGATGATCCCCGGCAAGCTTGCCGGAGCAAAACTTGTCGGGAGCGTCTGCCTCAACGAAACAAACCCTTAGGCTTGTCGGAGCAGACTGCTCCTCAGCGATATCTGTTGGGGAACGTAGTAATTTAGAAAAATTTCCTACGCACACGCAAGATCATGGTGATGGCATAGCAACGAGAGGGGAGAGTGTATGTCCACGTACCCTCATAGACCGTAAGCGGAAGCGTTATAACAACGTGGTTGATGTAGTCGTACGTCTTCATGATCCGGCCGATCCAAGTACCGAACGCACGGCACCTCCGAGTTCAGCACACGTTCAGCTCGATGACGATCCCAGGGCTCCGATCCAGCAAAGCGTCGGGGATGAGTTCCACAAGACGACGGGCGCAGGACGATGATGATGCTCCATCGGCGAGGGCTTCGCCTTAAGCCCGCGACGATATGACTCTACGGCGCGAGGGCTTCGCCTAAGCTCATGACGATATGACGAAGTGGAATATGATGGAGGGGCACCAGACACGGCTAAGGAACGATCCGTAGATCAACTTGTGTGTCATGGGGTGCCCCCCTGCCCCCGTATATAAAGGAGCAAGGGGGGAGGAGGCCGGCCCTAGGAGGGGCGCGCCAAGTGTGGAGTCCTACTAGGACTCCCTAGTCCTAGTAGGATTCCACCTCCCTTGTTGGAGTAGGAGAAGGGGAAAGAGGGGAGAGGAATAAGGAAAAGGGGCTGCACCCTTGTCCAATTCGGACCAGAGGGGGCGCAGGCCTCCTTCCTTTGGCCTCTCTCCTCTATTCCCTGTATGGCCCATATACTCCCGGCGAATTCCCGTAACTATCCGGTACTCAAAAATACCCGAATCACTCGGAACCTTTCCGAACTCGAATATAGTCGTCCAATATATCGATCTTTACGTCTCGACAATTTCGAGACTCCTCGTCATGTCCCCGATCTCATCCGGACTCGAACTTCTTCGGTACATCAAAACTCATAAACTCATAATATAACCGCCATCGAAACCTTAAGCGTGCGGACCCTACGGGTTCGAGAACTATGTAGACATGACCTAGAACTATTCTCGGTCAATAACCAATAGCGGAACCTGGATGCCCATATTGGCTCCTACATATTCTACGAAGATCTTTATCGGTCAAACCGCATAACAACATACGTTGTTCCCTTTGTCATCGGTATGTTAATTGCCCGAGATTCGATCGTCGGTATCCAATACCTAGTTCAATCTCGTTATCGGCAAGTCTCTTTACTCGTTACGTAATGCATCATTCCGTAACTAACTCATTAGTTACATTGCTTGCAAGGCTTATAGTGATGTGCATTACCGAGAGGGCCCAGAGATACCTCTCCGAGCAATCGGAGTGACAAAACCTAATCTCGAAATACGCCAACCCAACATGTACCTTTGGAGACACCTGTAGTACTCCTTTATAATCACCCGATTACGTTGTGATGTTTGGTAGCACCCAAAGTGTTCCTCCGGTAAACGGGAGTTGCATAATCTCATAGTTACAGGAACATGTATAGGTCATGAAGAAATCAATAGCAATATACTAAACGATCAAGTGCTAGGCTAACGGAATGGGTCATGTCAATCACATCATTCTCCTAATGATGTGATCCCATTAATCAAATAACAACACATGTCTATGGTTAGGAAACATAACCATCTTTGATTAATGAGCTAGTCAAGTAGAGGCATACTAGTGACTATATGTTTGTCTATGTATTCACACATGTATCATGTTTCCGGTTAATACAATTCTAGCATGAATAATAAACATTTATCATGAAATAAGGAAATAAATAATAACTTTATTATTGCCTCTAGGGCATATTTCCTTCAATATCTGCGTTGATTTTGGGGACCTTCTTGGCGGCGGCTTCAGGGAGCTCTGCCGGAAAGTAGTCACCAGAAACCAACTTCCTCTTCTTGCTCTGTCCAGTTGATGGCATTACAGTCGGCTGAGTCAGCTTGAGCACAAAGATCCCTGGTTCCACAGGTACTTTGAGTGCGTCGCACTTCGACAGGCCATCAGCAATGTCATTCTGAGCTCTTGGAACATACTCGAGGACCAATGTCCGTCTGGCCCGAGGAAACCTTTGTAGGCCGTCAAAGTGCTCTTCTAGCTTTCTCACCTCGTCAACATAAGCCTCCATCAACGGACTTTGATAATCTTTGTTCACTTGGCGGACGACAAGCTGCGAGTCACCCCTGACAATGAGCTTCTTGATCCCAAGGTCTACCGCGATTCTGAGGCCGGCAAGCAAACCTTCATACTCCGCAGTATTATTCGTTGCTTGCTCCTTGGGAAAGTGCATCTGGACCACGTACTTGAGGTGCTCTCCGGTGGGTGCGACAAGCAGCACGCCGGCACCGGCGCCTTGCAGCGAGAAGGCACCATCAAAGTACATCAGCCACTCTTTGCACGCTTCCTTGACGGGGATGCTCGTCTCTGGAATCTCTTCATCTTGTGTTGGCGTCCATTCTGCTATGAACTCTTCCAATGCTCTGCTTTGGATAGTTGAAGTGCTCTCAAACTTGAGGCCAAAGCTCGACAGCCCAAAGTGCCCACTCGACAATCCTGCTCGTTGCTTACGGATTTTGCAAGATCCTCTTCAAATGAAAGCGAGTGATGACTGTGATCTCATGTGCTTGGAAGTAATGGCGCAGCTTTCTCGAGGCCATGAGGAGGCCGAAAAGCAACTTCGCACACGCAGTACCTCGACCTAGCTCCTTGCAGAAGGGAACTGACAAAGTAAACTGGGCGCTGCACCATCCTTTTCTGCATCTTCTCATGCTCCTGCGCAGATCCATCCTTGTCGGGACCAGAGCTTGTCGGCGAAGCCCCCTGCTTGTCGCTGGATGCATCTGCCATGGTTGCCAGCTCATCATCCGCCTCCCTCTCCGCTACTAACGCAGCACTAACCACTTGATTGGTTGCCGCTAAATATAGCAGCAACTTCTCTTGTGGTTTAGGTGCGACAAGTACTGGAGTGGAGGATAGGTATCTCTTCAAGTCCTGCAGCGCAGCCTCCGCTTCCGGAGTCCATTTCATTGGACCCACCTTTTTGAAAATTTTAAAAAATGGCAGGGCGCCAGAGACCTAGAGATAAACCCATCGAGAGCAAAGAACGCAAACCGCAAGTCTTCGTACATCCTTGACGCGCTTTGGGTGCTTCAATCTGCTCAATGGCCTTGATCTTGTCGGGATTGGCTTCAATTCCCCTCTGAGACACGAAGAACCCGAGAAGCTTGCCGGAGGGAACTCCAAACACGCACTTCTCGGGATTGAGCTTGAGGTTGATCTTGCGCAGATTTGCAAAGGTTTCATCCAAATCTTGGATCAGAGTCGCCCTGTCCTTGCTCTTGACCACTATGTCATCCATGTAGGCTTCCACATTTCTGTGTATTTGCGGCTCAAAAGCGTGATGGACTACTCTTGCAAATGTTGAACCGGCATTCTTTAATCCGAAAGGCATCCGTACAAAACAGTATGTGCCACATGGGGTGATGAATGCGGTTTTCTCCTCATCCTCTTCTGCCATAAAGATCTGATGATATCCTGAGTATGCATCAAGAAATGAAAGCAAATCGCACCCAGCCGTGGAGTCAACAATCTGGTCGATACGTGGCAAGGGAAATGGGTCTTTGGGACAAGCTTTATTAACATCTGTGAAGTCGATACAAAGTCTCCATTTCCCATTTGCCTTGCGTACAACTACAGGATTGGCCAACCACATAGGATAGAGCACTCCTCTGACAAGACCTGCTGCTTCCAATTTCTTGATCTCTTCCGCTATGAATTCTTGGCGCTCCACTGCCTGTTTCCTGACTTTCTGCTTGACGGGTCGCGCATGAGGACAGACAGCGAGATGGTGCTCAATTACTTTCCTGGGAACACCGGGGATGTCAGACGGTTGCCATGCAAACACGTCGACGTTCGCCGCAGAAAGCAACGAGCGCCGCTTCCTATTTAGGGTCAAGCGTGGCAATCGATGGGGAAGGTACCACCGCTGCCGCCCTCCTTGGCGGACACCTTCTTGGTCTCTGGAGCTGCCATCGTCTTCTTACACTTGCCGGTGGAGCTCGATGGTGCGTCCTCGACGGTAGCGCAGCACTCCGAAGAGGTGCGCTTGCTGGAGTGGGCACCAGAGCTCTTGCCGGACTTGGTCTTCTTCTTCCCCCCGGGAGCTTCAGCGGCAAGTGATTTGCTATCTGTTGCAGCTGCTGCTTCCCGGTAGATCTTGTCGGCGCAGATAAGAGCATCCTTCTTGTCGCCATGGACAGAAATGACACTTACCGGGCCTGGCATCTTGAGCAAGTTGTATGCATAATGAGAGGCTGCCATGAACTTGGCGAGTGCTGGACGGCCGAGTATCCCATTGTAAGGTAATGGAAAATCAGCGACGTCGAACGTGACCCTCTCAGTCCTGAAGTTTAGTTCGCTGCCAAATGTTACCGACAACGTGATCTTCCCCTTTGGCTTGCTCCTTCCTGGGTTAATTCCTTGGAAAGTGCCAGTCTCTTCGAGCTCGCTGTCAGGGATCTGAAGCTTCTGGAGCACCGCGGATGAGATCAGGTTTAAGCCGGCCCCGCCGTCAACTAGCATCTTGGTGACCTTGAGGTTGCGGATAGTTGGTGAGACCAACATCGGCAAGCACCGGACCGCGGTTATGCGATCAGGGTGGTCCTCAATATCAAAGATGATAGGCGTGCTAGACCATTTCAAAGGCTTGCGTGACTCTACGGATGGTTCTGCTGCATTAACCTCCCGCATCCATTGCTTGAGCTGGCGGTGTGAGGTATGCAGAGAAGCACCGCCGCCAACGCAGAGGACCTCCGTGGCTTTCTGAAACTCCTGCTCATCAGCCTCATCGTCTTCCATATCTTCATCGTCATCGTCGTCTTCACCTTTGTCGCGGCCGCGGGGAGGTCTGTCTCCTTGCTGCTGCTTGGCCTTGCCGCGGCGTCCTCCCCGGCCGGGTCGCTTCTTGCTAGCTGCCCCAGCACCTTCCTGGGCCTTCTCCTTGTCGCGCCGCTCGTACTCAGCTTTCTGCTGTTCAAAAAGCTGCTCGACCATCTTTCAGCTCTGGAGGTCGTGGCCCTTGGTGCGGTGAATCTTGCAAGACAGCTTTGTTGGAGCCGTCACAGCTTGTCGGCGGCCACTGACTGGCGATTGGCGCGGCCAAGAAGAACCTCCTTGCCGGAGCCACCAACTTTGGATTTCTTGGCGGCACCATCGTTGCCGGACTGCTCGACAACTAGTACTTCTTTGCTCTTCTTCTTTCGGTTGTTACGCCGCCGACTCTTTCTTGCCGGGGCAATCTCTTCCTTTATCGAGATCCTTACGCATTCTCTCTGAGGAGTCTCCTTCCTTCCTCGGTAGCAAGACACTTGTCAGCCAAGGCATACAGCTCACTGACGTCCTTGACTTTGCACATCGCCATCTCTTCCCTCATCCTGCGGTTCCGCACGTTTTGATGAAACGCGCTGATCACCACGGCAGGGTGGACATCTGGGATGTTGTAGTGCACACGGCTGAATCTCTGGATGAACTTGCGCAGGGACTCTCCTTCCTTCTGGGCGAGCAGATGAAGGTCGCTTTCCTGGCCATGAGGCTTGTGGCCGCCCGTGAAGGCGCCGACAAACTGATGGCATAGATCTGCCCAAGAGGATATGGAGCTGTCCGGCAAGTGCATGAGCCAAGATCTGACATTGGGCTTGAGCACCAGCGGGAAGTAGTTGGCAAGGATTTTGTCGTCTCGCCCCCCGGCAGCTTGCACCACAATGGTGTAGATGCTGAGGAACTCCGACGGGTGCGTCCTGCCATCGTACTTCTCTGGCACGTCTGGCTTGAAATTTTTCTTGTCGGGCCACTGGACTTGCCGCAGCTCACGAGTGAACGCAGGGCAACCTACCGCGTACGGCAAGTCACCTAGTTCCCCTGGCGCTTGCATGTCGACAGCGGGCCCAGCGCGCTGGTCGGATTGGCGCCACGCTTCTCTTCGGCGCTCGATGCGAGTTCGAGCATCTTCTTGTTGTCGTTCTTGAAGAACTTGGCGCTGATCACGGCGAGCTCGTGGATCCGACGACGCAGTGGAGTCGCTGTCGAGGTGGATCCGACGAGTCGGCGACCTTGGCCTTCGGGATGGAGAGTGCATGGTGGTTGCACCCCCGCAGGTCTCGTCGCCACCGGCTCGTGCCTTGTCGCCTTGCCGCGGCAGCGATGTGCTTGGTTGCCGCGGAGTGTCGCCGTTGGCAAAGCCGATGAGACTCTGGATGGTGGCCCTCCATTCGTCGGCCTTCTCTGCCGTTGGAGGGTAGTCCAGGAGCAGTTGAGCTCGCGCCAAAGCTTCTGCCTGAGTGGTGGGCGGCAATGGCGAACGGTGCAAGGAGCGGGATATGCTCGGACTTCTAAATACATTAGAAGGAGCAGTATCCCGTCCAGGTGACCGTGCCCCGCTCGCACCAGCCTGTTGGCACGCGAGCTGCTCTTGAGCGTCTCTGGATCCACCAGCTCGATCTTGGCCCAACGAACGTATGGCGCTGCGAGCACCATGACGCTGTCGGTCTCGCGCCTCCTGAGATGGACGCGGTACGTATCCGGACGCCGAGGTCTGCGCCGCCTTGTCCTTCGACTTGGCAGCGTCGTGGGCTCCCTCGACGACGCCCGTTCCCCCGCCAGCGTCATCCCCACCACTCGTCAGCTCCGGTGGTGGTGGGTTTGACGCGGACGGCTCTGCTGCCGCCGAAGCCTTCTTCTTCGGTGGCATGTTGATGAAGATGATGAAGATGCTGCTCGTGTGAACGTCGGATCAGGTTCACACAGCCTCGACGCGTCCCCTACCTGGCGCGCCAAAGATGTCGGGGAGGCTGATCTTAACCCACGAACACCTATGCGACCGGCGGACCGAGTCCCTTTTGGTTCGGTGGGGGGTGGAGATTGCACGAAGAGCAGATCGAGGCGATGCACACGAGCAGTTTACCCAGCTTCGGAGCTCTCCGGAGAGATAATACTCCTACTGCTGCTTGGTTGATTGTATTGTGTTCTTGCTAGTAAGCACAGAGAGCTACAAAACCTAGCTTGAGTGTGTGTAGTCTCGAATGAGTCAAACCCAACTGAGCCGAACCCTTTCTACGTTGCACATGGGCCTCCTTTTATAGGCTCAAGGGGTCACCACAGGTGGCAACGTAGACGAGGGCAAAAATGGGAAAATGAGTTGCGGTTGGTGCAACTACTTTGTACAGTGTAATCTACCTAACTCTAACGGCAAGGGACAAAAGCATTAAATGCCCGTCCATGTCGCCTAAACAGTGCAACAGGGACCGTCAGGAGCGCCATCGTTCGCCATGATGGCAGTCCTGTCGGCCGCTGCTCGCTGCTCACCGGCTGGCTACGACCTCTTGACACGCGCGCCTGGGAAGGTCCCATGGCGACACGTTGGTGGATGAGCTGGAGCGGAGATGAAGAGAGGTTGCCTGCCGCGGCAAGCGCCTTGCCGCGGCTGAATCCTTGTCGCGCTCGGAAGCTTGCCGCTCGTCGAGCCTTCCCGGCAAGCTCTTCTTGCCGGGGTCTTGTCTTCTGCGTGCCTTGAGTGGCCTTCCCGGCAAGCTCCTCTTGCCGGGGCCTTGTCTCCTTGACTTGAATACTTTGTTCTTGAACGGCTCCAAAGGAACCGCGGAGGACCTTGGCGGTCACTAGGCAAGCCTTGCCACGGGGTGCTGCAACTGCCCGTGCACGAGTTCGGGATACTAGGGTACCCCTACTCTAGTACACCGACAATTAGTATGCTTGAAGTATTATTATTTTTATGTCAATATGAACTTTTGTCTTGAATCTTTCTAATCTGAATATTCATACCACAATTAAGAAGATTTACATTGAAATTATGCCAAAGTATCATTTACCTACTCGAGGACGAGCAGGAATTAAGCTTGGGGATGCCTGATACGTCTCCAACGTATCTATAATTTTTGATTGCTCCATGCTACTTTATCTACTGTTTTGGACTATACTGGGCTTTATTTTCCACTTTTATATTATTTTTGGGACTAACCTATTAACCGGAGGCCCAGCCCAGAATTGTTGTTTTTTTGCCTTTTTCAGTGTTTCGAAGAAACAGAATATCAAACGGACGCATGCGTGCCCGACAGCCTCCAGGGCTATTTGTCGGGCGCCGGCCTCCACGTAATCGGCCCAGTTGCGGGCGCTCTGCTAGCGACTCAGAGCGTCGGTGCGCTGCTGCTCCATGTCCCGCTGGCGGCGCAAATCGGCGATACGCTGCTCCTCCGCCAAGCAAGGCCCAACAACTCCTGCTCCTCCGCCAGCGGTCGCGCGCTCCAACAAGTCCTCGATCTCCGCATTGCCATCTAAAGACCGATAGAATGCCTCCTGCCTCCGTCTGCCTTCCGGTGAAAAACCGAACACTAGTTTCGACGGTGACCGCCTCTGGCCTCGCCTATCATGGACGGGCGGGGGCATGGCGGACGTGGCGGGAGCGAGGATAAGTGGCGAGCGACGTCGGGCCGGTGGGGGCTTATGAGGATAGGGCGAGTTGGGTCACGGTGCCACCGGAGAAGGCCGGGAAATAGTACTTATAGGCGGAAGGTAGCACGACGGTCACGGAATTCAATGCATAAGCAGGCATGGCTTAGCGCGCCAGCTTGCCGTGGAAAACTAGAGAAACTGAAATTATGACTGTGCCGTCCGTCCGTCCGTCTGCGGCTGGTCGCACGCGCTAGCATGACGGTCAAACGAGTGCACTCGAATCATCTCCCTCCTTGTCAATAATGATTCCATGGATTTAAAAGGCCCGCAAGCGCATCTTTTTTCGCGTCAGTTAGCTGCCTTAATTACGGCCGGCTGCATGCAGGCACTCAAAATCGCTCGCAGCCAGTACGCGGAGTAGCATGCAACAAGTCGCAGCGGAGGGCATTAGTTGATGAAATTTAGCTAGGAGATAAGGCATTTGCGAACGTTTTTGCGGGCAGTTTCTTCTGATCCGCATGGCATTTTCTTCAGAGCAGCTTGTCAGTTTCTTCAGAGGTAGGCATTTTTATTCAAAAAACTGCCACTTCGGATATTGCGTCGCAACTAAAACTACCAGGAGCGCATTAGTAGGCTAGCTAGTGATCGATCAGTAACTTGTAAACACTGAGCAAACAAAAATAAGGAACTATTAATGCATCTCAATGATTCACAGATCATATACAAATATGTAGCTCCAAAAGCAAAGATCAGCCACTTCGGATCTTGCGTCGCAACTAAAACCAACTAGTACGATTCCCATACATAAGATCAACATGTTAATGCATCTCAATGATTCACAGATCATATACAAATATGTAGCTCCAAAAGCAAAGATCTAGAAAAAACATATGTTATTCCTACTAACATGGATGCTTCTCTTGGCCAACATTCAGTATAGACTGAAAGACAAATTTGTTTGTGAAGTCTACAATTCCTCTTGCAAATGTAAGTGTTTCACCAACAGCTGGAACCATGAGAATGAACCACACATGATGGAGGAACATCCACTGCAATATGATTTGGTCTTCTCTCGATCACACGACGAGACTATTTTCGGAATAAAAAACTTTAACTTAGGCAAAATGATGCCCATTGTATAATCAGACCAAAGCAATGAAGCACCTAGTGTTGGCCAATAAATAGTACAATACTATTTTTCTGCAGTCCATGAAGTGACTATCCAACCTTTCAGTGTCTATTTTCAAATGGCACTGCATGCAGTGACTATACTATTCTCTTGTGCAGTTCAACCAAAATTGTGGTCACTTTGTGTGTTTGCCAAATAGCAATGGGCAGACATCTCTGTCTGCACAAATATTAAGCAGCTAGTAAACATATACCGCACCTTGTATTTTCGGTATAAACATGTCTCTTCCGCTTAGCATCTGTCATGTTTTGCACTGGAAAATTTGATACAGTCATGTTTTGCCCTCACAATTTCATACTGAATTGATTTGCTGGTTCAGAGTAGAAATATAGCGCCTATTCTTCATCAGACCAAGGATATCCATGTTCGCAATGATGGAAGAGGTGAAATCGATACAAACGAAATTGAGCATCCAATCATTGAATCATGTCCTGCACCTCCAATGTAGGTCCACCCTGCCAATAAATTCACATGCAAACCAGTAGTATTACTATCTAATGACGGTACAAAAAGAGTAGCAAGATAGTAGCAAACCATGTACCTTCGTAATGAACAGCTCATAGTGCCACCAATTGGATATAAAGGTTTGGAAGAAAACATGCTCCTAATGTTGAACCAGTTGGACTTTTTGTGCAGTTCCACTAAAATCGAGCATCCTTGTTTGCATAGATATTGAAAGTGTCATTACTATAAAAGTGGCACTAGTTGAAGCATAGACTCACAAATATAAGCATTCCAATTTCTTAATGGGAAAAGGTAGCAAGACTGTTTCTAACCACCTGTTTGAAGGAATAAATAAGGCAACAACGCCTGATGTCAGAAAGGCATATATAGTTCTTTCTGAAAGAATGATCAATTCCTGACCTTTCCTCTTCCTTTAAGCATATTTTGTGCAGTTCAACTAAAATAAAATGCCATCACTGCCTTGACAATTCAGTGACACTGTACAAAAGGAAATGACTTAATGTTACATCATGATGTCAGGTATGTAGTCGATAGGCGTTAGAGACAAACATACAGACATCCTCCAATAGCATAATGAACATTAATTTTAACAAAGTTGTGACTAGCTTTACCGGGATAATTTGAGTGAACTCTACACCCTCTGTTCCTTAATATAAGACATTTTCACGGTTCAATTTAAAGTACCCAAACGTCTAGTATTTAGAAAAACAGGTAGTTGTTTTCTTGAGCAATTATTTGGGAAAGCTTGCCACACTTTATTTATGTCCATACGCTAATGCAACACCATTCGAATACTACAAATATACACTAACCCAGTGGCTAGTGCAACAGTAGAGTAGTTATTTTATTACAGGGTACAGTACAATGGTTTTACTGAACATATTTCAATAAACTCTAGCACTGGAAGATTTCTATAAGAATTAACAATACAAAATGTAAAGGTGACACGTTTCAGCATTGGTATACTAGCTGTGCATGAGCATTAAACGAAATACAAAAGTCTGAAGGTAACTAGCATTATTAACTAATGACAGTATAAAATTTTTGCAAACCATGTACCTCCAAGGTAAATATCATTTCGAACTCGGGGGGACCTTAAAAATTGCTATCCCAATCTTGATAATCGATCAAACATAAAAACTTGATCGAACGAATCAAGAGAACAGCCGGAGGAGGAGGTGCCCACTCTTGACCTTTCCTCTTGTCTTCATAAATTTTTGTGCAGTTTAACCAAAATAAAATGACATTAGCGCCTTGGCATTTTGGTGACACTGTACAAAAAAATTAACTTATCTCATGAAAGTGAGGTATGTAATCTATAAGCATTAATAGTGCAAAAGTCTAAAGGTCGTAACAAGTTTCATCGTTGGTATACTCGCTGTGCAACAGCGTTAGAATGCCTTAGCTGAAAAATCTTTAATACATCCACAATCAACAGCTAACCCTGAAATAATCCAGTGACATTAAATGGCATTGCTTAAATTTATCGTT
Organism: Aegilops bicornis; assembly: GCA_021605145.1. NCBI lineage: Eukaryota > Viridiplantae > Streptophyta > Magnoliopsida > Poales > Poaceae > Aegilops > Aegilops bicornis. Next base: position 161,610,156 of record CM038674.1, read on the forward strand.
GGCATTAGACTGAGTGCGGCATTAATTAAATGTGGCATCACTTTAGCAATAGCATTGCTTGACTTGACTGCTGGCGTTATACTAACAGCAAAAAGTGACAATAAGAGCATGGGAGGCCCATTCGGACAAAGGCGCACCAAGTATGATGTACCTCCACGGACGCATAGATTGGTGAGGGAGGTATGGTTGCCCGAGCAACAAATATCCGTGCAGCATATGTGTATTACGTCCCATTTTTGTTCTCTTTAGCCACCTTTTTTCCTATGTGAGGACAACAAACCGATCGACCTGGTCATTCTCTATTGCGTTGTCATGCCTTTCTACCCTTCTTCAACCAAGAGACACGAGACTCGTTCCTTAGCTACTGATTTTCCCCTTTTCAACCTAGATGCGGGTTCGATGCCTACTCTCTTGGACAGTACAGTCTCCCTTCCTTTCCTTGTTCAACCCAGACATGGATTAGTCTGCACGAAGTAGGGTTTCCTTTAATAGTGCAAATTAAGGTTTTTGTCCGCGTGACCAGCAGAGCATAGGATAGCAAATTGGGAAGATGGTGGAGTGGAAAAAGATCCACATGCAGCGACGTGGCAGATGGGGCAATAGAACAAGGGTATGGTTCGAAAAGAGGTAGCATACCTGAGGGTCGGCGGGAAGTGGCTTCGCTCGTGGTCGTCGTCCTCCGCACACACTTTTCTGACAACGAGCTTGGGGACGGAGGCCATCCCGCGCGGGCGCTAGGTCTGAGAGGATGGCCTTGTCGTCAGTGCGTGACCTCGCTCGTTGACGACGAGTGCGTCAACGCTACACGTCCTTTTCTTCCCCGGCAGATCTATGACCACCGGTGAGGAGGGAGAGAGAGGCCGTATTTTTTAGATCTGGAGACAGGGTGATAGTGTGAGAAGCAAGTGGGCAGCCCTTAGCAAGAAAGCTCTGAAGCTCCAACCTATATATCTTTTTTATACTACTAGTACTAGAGGTGGAGTAGTGGTAGAGTAGTTTATATTTTCTTTGTAAACAGTACCAGTTAGCCGTGCTTCAAAACTGAACGGCACGCCATTAAAGAAATAAAGTCGAGAAATAATGCGACACTTCGGGCCAACGCGGCCAGATCGCATTTTGCACGAGAAATTACACACCTTGTTTCGTTGACATGTGGTCCCGTTCCAACATGTCAGTGAGACGACGGCGAGTCCTTTTGTACACTTTCTGAAAGTACGTGTAGGCCGGGGTGCCTCTTCGTGTACCGTGGCAAACTGGTAACCGTCCACCGACTCTTCGCCTTTCCCTCTCGATTTGGAACTGCTGTCGCACGCTCTTCCTCCCTCCTACATTTGCCTTCACCCTTCCTTCTGCCATTGTTTGATCGTCTTCTCCATGGAGGGAACAAGCAGAAAACGACCCCATTATTCTTGCCCCGATCTGAAAGATGACGTGGTCGGGGAACTCATTGATCGGTGCGACGTCATCACCTTGGCTAGCATGGCAGGTTTGTTCAAGACCATTCTCGACTCAACTAATAACATCATTACAAGGAACCCAAGGGTCCAGGAGCGGTTTGATCTCCCTTATCTTCTTCGCTATAATCCTGTTCGCATGGGTGCGGACGACGGAGGCCTCGCTTTGTGCAAGTTGATGCCACTTGATAATGATACGTGTGATGTCAAGATGCCATCGCTTAAGGGTAAGGCATGGGCTGGCGCAAATGGAGATTGGGTTGTTTATATTGGGTACAATTGTGAGTGGGAACTTGTGAATGTGTACACTCGTCAGCGGATTCCACTTCCAAAAATCTCAGAGTGCCCTGAGGTTGAGCACACAGATGATCTACCTACGTTCAAATACGATCATGGTGGCTGTCGTCTATGGAAGATAGCAATTTGTCAAGTTCCCAACCGCTCTTGGAATTACGAGAACTATGAAGTTGTTGCTATCTTCGACAAGCTTGTTGCCGTTGTTACTGATTCCACGGTTCGTCCATGGATATTGCTCAAAAACAAGTTTCTGTACACGGATGATGAGTACTATGATGCAATTGAATACGAGGATCTTTTGTTTGCTTCCACCACTCATGGCACTGTTTTTGCATGGGATCCTCGTAGTTTCGGTATGTTTGTCTTCCACCGTAATTATAATTGTTTCATCCACAAGCATGCGGGTTAGCAAGTTTCCCTTTACTAATTAACCTTCTTCTTGTGTTTCCAAGGTCGTGTGAACATTCCACCACCAATACTTGAAAAATTTTATAACCAAGGGGGAGATGACGATGGTGATGATCATGATCATGAGGACGAGCAGGACTTATATACTCAGTGGTGGCTGGCAACTAATTCCGAAGGATCACCTCTTCTTGTCTGTATACAGTGCACTGAGATTGTTACTACTGAGGGAGCACATGTTGTCTCCCATGGTCGCCCTCGCCGGACCTATTCCAACACCCGTTGCAGGGTATTCGGGATGGATACTAATGTGCTAGCGCCAACACCTTCTCCCTGGTATAGTATTGATAGTCTTGGAGCAAACTCGCTCTTCCTTGGACCAAACTATCCAATGATGGTTAAAGGCGATCCAGCTGCTATTGACACAATGTTACTACCATTTATGAGAAGCAACTGTATCTATACCTCGGACATTGCGGTGGTTCCCTACCCCGCTCACGATATATGCCGCTTCAGCCTGGATGATCAGTCCTGCGTTGCTCTCGATATTGACAATAGCTGGCCCTTCCCAGAGCACATATGGTTCAAAGCAAGCATTTCCAATGCCAAGGATTGGTTGAGTTGAAGTTCATTTCATTGCTTGTTATTTGTTGTGTGATGAAAACTTCAGTAGTTACTAGAATGTTTCGTTGGAAATAATCTATAATCCAACATGTATCATCGTTGTCGTTGTGTGTTGATGACTTGTTGTATGTAATGAATCGCACATTTGCAAATGCGTGTCATAGACTCAATTTATGAATGGTTTTCGAGTCACTTCTTGGAGTGTGAGTATCGTAGTAGTATAGCCAGCATCCGGTTAGTATATGAAGTTGCCACATCACATAGAGCCAACCTAATATTGAGTATGCTAGTCCTCCACCGTGCGCCGCTTCAAATGGCGGAGGAAGTGAGAGGTCGCGTCACCTTGTGTCCAGATCTGAGATGCCACGTGTACGGATGAATGACTCCAAGTTTGACCACCGTGATGCTAGGTGCAAGCCAAGGAACACTGTTGGAGAGACCCCCCTCATAATTTTCCTACATTGGTCGTTTGATTCATAGGATAGAATGCTATAGAATTTTTTCCTATGTAATCATGTTTTAATTGGCAATCTAGCATCCACTCCAACTTTTGTTTCACTTCCTTTGATCCTACGAAGAGAGTACTTGCTCTAAATGATGTGCCGCTGCAAGAGCCGCCTATATTAATTAACAATGCTCTAAAAAGGTGGACCAGCTTTGGCTATAGTAGTATTGTACTAGGTTAGTAGGTGACCATGCGCTTGGCTCTTCTCCTCTTCCGGAAGTCGAACAATAATGATGGTACTACTTCTGGCAATCTGACACCAAATGAACTGCTGCACGTCCACCGCTTGTAAGCAAAAGTTTCTCCTCGCGCTGCGAGCCACCGCGCACGCGTTCGCGATGGAGAAGGCATAGTAAGCAAGCTTCTTGTTGTTCTGCGAGTTGACGGGACACATCAAAGTTACGTATTTATTAGTACTCTCTTCAAAAAGGGCCGACCATGTCCATGGCTAGCAACCCATGCTCTGTCATTGAGTACATGCACTATTCATGTGCCATCGAGGAGAAAAAATATTGCGTAGTACTAGGTGCCATCGAAGTGCACGACTCACTTACGCACTGCATATCTCCATTTTCTTGCATGACACGCCACCTTGATGCTAGATGTCCCGCGTGTCATGGAGGCATATAGTATGATTTTGTAAAATGAAGGCATATAGATGTCCCGCGTGTCAGCAAAAGGATGAACAAAGCTCATATCTTAAATGAAAGAGTGGAAGAACATAGATTCCCAACGACCGAAAAGGAGCTACAAATCTCGGGGTGGAGCGTCTGCACTCATAATATTTTATATTATTCAGCGATATAAAATCAACCAAATCTCTCCACGTTCCTATACCATTCTATAGTATGAGAATAACTTTGAACGTAGGCCATTGATTCACTCTATCCAATGGTCATAGTTGGAAAATCCAAATAAAACCAAGCATTGCATCAACTCTTTTTTCGAGATCAACTCTTTTAGCACTTAGATTGTTGCCGCCTACCCACCTAGCCCACCTATATATCCGCTCACGTGTGATGACCACAGGAGCTATCCACTCAATTTGTATGTTAAAAAAATAAAGGTCGATAACTAATGCGGCACCTCGGGCCAACGCGGCCAGATCGCATTTTGCATGAGAAATTACACACCATGTTTCGTTGACATGTGGTCCCATTCCAACATGTCAGTGAGACGACGACGAGTCCTTTTGTACAATTTCCGAAAGGACGTGTAGGCCAGGGCGCCTCTTCGTGTACCGTGGCAAACTGGCAACCGTCCACTGATTCTTCGCCTTTCCCTCTCGACTTGGAACCGCTGTCGCACGCTCTTCCTCCCTCCTATTCCTTCACCCTTCCTTCTGTCATTGTTTGATCGTCTTCTCCATGGAGGGAACAAGCCGGAAACGACCCCGTTATTCTTGCCCCGATCCGAAAGATGACGTGGTGGGAGAACTCATTGATCGGTGCGATGTCATCACCTTGGCTAGCATGGCAGGTTCGTTCAAGACCATTCTCAACTCAACTAATAACATCATTACAAGGAACCCAAGGGTCCAGGAGTGGTTTGATCTCCCTTATCTTCTTCACTATAAGCCTATTCGCATGGGCGCGGACGACGGAGGCCTCGCCTTGTGCAAGTTGATGCCACTTGATAATGATACGTGTGATGTCAAGATGCCATCACTTAAGGGTAAGGCCTGGGCTGACGCAAATGGAGATTGGGTTGTTTATATTGGGTACAATTGCGAGTGGGAACTTGTGAATGTGTACACTCGTCAACGGATTCCACTTCCAAAAATCTCAGAGTGCCCTGAGGTTGAGCACACAGATGATCTACGTACGTTCAAATATGATCATGGTGGTTGTCATCTACGGAAGATAGCAGTTTGTCGAGTTCCCAACCGCTCTTGGAAGTACAAGAACTATGAAGTTGTTGCTATCTTCGACAAGCTTGTTGCCGCCCTTCGTGGTTCGAATGGATGGATATTGCTCAAAAATTAGTTTCTATATACGGATGTGTACTGTGATGCAATTCAATACGAGGGTCTTGTGTTTGCTGCCACCACTCGTGGCACTGTTTTTGCATGGGATCCTCATAGTTTCGGTATGTTTGTCTTCCACCGTAATTATAATTGCTTCATCCACATGCATGCGAGTTAGCAAGTTTCCCTTCTCTACTAATTAACCTTCGTCTTGTGTTTCCAAGGTCCTGTAAACATTCCACCACCTATACTTGATAATTTTTATAACCAAAGGGGAGATGACGATGGTGATGATCACGAGCATGAGGACGAGGAGGGCCCATATACTCAGTGGCGCCTGGCAACTTCCGATGGAGCACCCCTTCTTGTCTGTATACAGCCCACTGCTGATGTTACTACAAAGAAGCAAGTGTTGTCTCCCATGGTCGCACTCTCCGGACCTATTCCAACACCTGTTGCATGGTATTCGGGATGGATACTACTGTGCTAGCGCCAACACCTTCTCCCTGGTACAATATTGATAGTCTTTGAGCAAACTCGTTGTTCCTTGGACAAAACTATCCAATGATGGTGAAAGGCGATCCAACTGTTGTTGACACAACGTTACTACCATTTATGAGAAGCTACTATATCTATACGTCGGACATTGCGGTGGTTCCCTACCCTAGTCGTGATATAGCAGGCCGCTTCAGCCTGGATGATCAGTCCTGCGTTGGTCTTGAGATTGACAGTAGCTGGCCCTTCCCAGAGAATCACTTGTGGTTCAAAGCAAGCGTTTCCAACACCGAGGATTGGTTGAGTTGAAGTTCATTTCATTGCTTGTTATTTGTTGTGTGATGAAAACTTTAGTATTTATAATGTATGCTCGTTGTCGTTGTGGTTTATGACCTGTTGTATGTAATAAAATGATATGCCTGTGATAAACTTACTAAATTTATGAATGGCTTTCGAGTTGCTTCTCTGAGTGGGTGCTGCGACGAGGCAAAAAATATTTTCCGAATACATAATTGTACGTGCATTGCAATAGGTTATCGGATAAGGCCAAACAACAATAATACACTATTTGTACTAGCTTCACATGCTGCACTATCTCTACGTCTACGTACGTAATACAACAAGTTTTAAACTTGAGACCAGCCACCCATCCTCACAAAGAACACTTTTTAACCTAGCACAGACTCCAGGAAATTTGGCCACAGTGTGAGGTGGCCCATATGTTAATGTGTTCGCTGTACGTAACCAGCACCTCGAATCCTCGTTACTACTACTATAAGTAGTAGGAGTAGTAGGGTGTCATGAGCCAGAACAAGCATTCACGTCCAGGAGTACGGCACACGCCACCAGCACGACTTCCATCTGACACCATATTTCTTGGAGTCCGTGCTATAACAATCTCTTCAACCTCGTCGTTTCTCTAACTCAGCCATCGCGCGACGGGCGAGGTGGGGGTTTGCCGATAGTCGGTTTCCTCAACTGCGGTCCCACTTGTAAGTCCAACTCCAATGCACGACCCTAAACGAACCTCCGTTTTGCCCGGATTCTGTCCGTTTGGGTAGGGCAATGTGGTCGTGTCCGGGCCATTTCTCGGATGCGGTGGCCGTGCACCGAACGCGCGGACGCATCTCAGTCGCGTACATTTTTCTTTGCAAACACATATCTTTTTGTCATCATTGATTTTTTGGTACATGGAAATACATCACCAAAATTTTGACTAGAAAAGCAAGACCAAAGAAAACAAGAACCACAAGAATACATTTTAGAAGATATCCAACTTCCATAACTGCTCCTGTAAGTTGGATTAGTGCCTTCTCAGTGCATTCATTGTTGGTCTGCGAAGGCTCGATCTTGTGTGCTTCTTTCTTCTTCGAGTGTAAAGAAGTAGACGTGTCTAGCCTCTATTCTATCAACAAGTGCACTAGTCTCATCTCTAGCCTCTATGCTAGCTAAAAGTTCTAGAACATCTACTAAATTGCGCTCTATCAATATATCGTTGTACTCTTCTTCCCAATACCAAAACTTGCATCCATTCTACACAATAAAATTTTAAGTTAGCACAAATAGTCTAATCCAAGAGCACAACCGAAGATTTGGTCGAGTTCTTCCTCCTTTTGCCAACACGTGGGACATCCAACATCCAGGTCGTGTTGTCACGCCCAATATGCGACTCTATCCAAAAGGAACTCGAAGGTCCCACCAAGGATAGACCCGCATATTGAAACGCTTTTGCAAGGTGGATATCATTACATCAACATTACATAATAGAAGGGGATACATACATAAGGCACAAATGCCACAAGAATACATCAACATCATATACAAGATCAACACCCGACTACAGATGGAACACAAACAGAAACTCAAACGACATCCACCCTGCTAGCCGGGCTGCCGACTGGAACCTATCCCTGATCGAAGAAGCAGAAGAAGAACTCAAGACAAGCAAGCATCGCTCTCGCGTCATGATCATCGCAAACCTGTACCTGCAACTGGTGGTGTAGTAATCTGTGAGCCATGAGGACTCAGCAATCCCATTACCATGGGTATCAAGACTAGCAAAGCTTAATGGGTAAGGAAGAGGTAAAGTGGTGAGGTTGCAGCAGCGACTAAGCATGTATGGTGGCTAACATATGCAAATGAGAGCGAGAAGAGAAACAAAGGAACGGTCGTCAACTAGTAATGATCAAGAAGTGATCACGAACTCCTACTTACGTCGGACATAACCCGTAAACCGTGTTCTCCTCTCGATCAACCCGAAAAGAGACAATCACTACGTTTACACGGTTGGTGTATTTTAGAAGAGTTTGCTTCAAGTTTACTACAACCGGATATTAACAAATTCCCATACGCCACATAACCGGGCACGGCTTTCGAAAGTTTATACCCTGCAGGGTGTCCCAACTTAGCCCATGATAAGCTCTCGCGATCAACAAAGGATATTCCTTCTCCCGGGAAGACCCGATCAGCCTCGGAATCCGGCTACAAGACATTTCGACAAAGAATAAAACAATACCAGCAAAGAAGCCGCCTGATGCGCCGACAATCCCGATAGGAGCTGCACATATCTCGTTCTCAGGCAACACAGGATGAGACATCCTACGAGTAAAACCAAACCTCGAGTTGCCACGAGGGGCCCCGCAGCTATTTTCGGTTCGAACCAGCACTTAGAGAAGCACTGGCCCGGGGGGGCTAAAATAAAGATGACCCTTGGGCTCCGGAAACCCAAGGGAAAAAGGGCATAGGTGAGGCAAATGGTAAAACCAATGTTGGGCCTTGCTGGAAAAGTCTTATTCAAAGCAAACTGTCAAGGGGGTCCCATAAATCACCCGACCGCGTTAGGGACGCAAAATCCGGGAACATAATACCGATATGACGGAAACTAGCGCGGCAAGAGTGGAACAAAACACCAGGCATAAGGCCGAGCCTTCCACCCTTTACCAAGTATATAGATGCATTAATTAAATAAGATATATTGTGATATCCCAACAAGTAAACATGTTCCAACAAGGAACAACATCTCCATGTTCCAACAAGGAACAAACTTCATCTTCACCTGCAACTAACAACGCTATAAGAGGGGCTGAGCAAAGCGGTAACATAGCCAAACAACGGTTTGCTAGGAAGGGTGACAAAAGGTTAGAGGTTCATGGCAATTTGGGAGGCTTGAGCAGCAAGTGATAGGTAGCGCAGCATAGCGATAGAACGAAGCAACTAGCATAGCAATGATAGTAATGAGATCCAAGGTGACGGTCATCTTGCCTGAAATCCCGCTAGGAAGAAGAACGAGTCCATGAAGAAGACGAACGGAAGAAGCCGAACCAAGTGTAGACGAACGAATCCTCACGATCGCAACGAAACGGGAACTAACAAGAAGAAGCACACAACAAGGTAAACACATCACACATGAACAAGGCATGATGCACAACAAGCATGATGCATGACAAGACTACATGAAGCTACTCATGGCAAGAGATGATGCAGACAAGAGCAACACATCAAAGCAAGTTTAAATGAGGCCGGGAACAACATAGAACAATTCCGGTAAGTCCTCATATGCAAATTTCGAAATTGGTCCAGATATGAATAAACCTTATGTTCAAGTTGTTAAACAGCAAGTTAAAATGCACCACGATGATCTACACGAAATTCTAATCAAGTTACATATAAAGTTCATTAGATTCGGAGCTACGGGCTAGAAGATATGAGCAAAACAAGTTAAACATTGCATTGATGCAAAATGCGTACAAACATCAAGCAAACACCTCAAAACATGAATGCAACATGATAATATGAGACTACATGCAAAATCAAGCAAATTTCATATAGAGCACACTCAAAACGGAGCAACGGTTCAACACATACACATGAAACAAGTCATGACAACAATCTGTCCAAAACAGCAACTAGGCATATTGCAAGCATCAAACCAACAAGCTACAGGACCTCAACAAGAAAACAACAGGCATGGGCATGATCTACAGGTAAAGCATTAAGAAACATGAACACTGAGCTATCTCCAGAAATCACTAGAACATGCTCAAAAACACATGGCAAGATTGCAATTAATAACAGTTTCAGACTTTAGCAGAAATAACATCAGGTTGCAATGTTTAGAGCTATCAAACAACATGCTACAGGAACTTACCATGGCAAACAAAGGCATGGCATGAATCTAATCAAAGCATATAACAAAAGCCCTTACTGACCATAAGCCAAAAAGGATCAGAAAATATGATGGCACCCATGTAAACATGGCAAGTTATATTACAGATTTAAACATGGCAGGAACAACAATAAGTAGGCATGTTGGTGAGCTTGAATCACTCACCACAGAGCAATACAGGGCATGGCAAGGCAACTCACAGTAATAAGACATGGCATAGAAGCTATGCATGGCAAGAACAACATCATAGGGTGCATGGATCACTAACAACAACCTTGGAAAAATTGAATAACATGTAAACAACCTGCCAGGAAACATTTTATAGCAAAAGTAGAGCTCGATTGACTCAAGCTATGGCACTCCATAATTGCAAACAAGGGCATGGATGGATAGAGAATAACCATATGTTCAAAACATCCTTACTGAAGTATCTCAAAATAAGCATGGATCTCTCGGTAGCATCAAGTTAACATGGCATAAAAATATCAGCAGAACGGGGACTAAAACAGCAACATTACGATGCCTAGTTTGCATGCTTGTGCCAGTCACCACAGAGATCACAAAAATACATGGCATACACCCCTGAAAGATGGCATTGCATATTACAAAACACATGTAGGACTCAAGATCATAGGATGCACACGTCAATCATGGCAAAAATGACAAAAGTGCATGTCCTGATAAGAATCTGAAACTAACATCACATAGCACTCTTCTAACAGCATTTCGGGCATCAAGATGAGCTCAAATGAAAATGATGCAATGATATGAAATGATGTACTCGTCGAGACAAACAATTTGACATATTACACGCACGAAACGGAGCAGTATGCAGAGAGTTATGGCATGATGAAAATGCATGAAAATGACACATATATGAAGGACTTAGGCGAAATTTATACCCTCCGGGAAAAGTCAACGGGACGAGGAGATCCGGGACGACGCGGATCCGGTTCGGGTGCGGGTTGTTTGGTTGGGATCCCGGTGGATCTCGTCCCGATCCACCGGATCCCAACTCCGGCGAGGCGATGGGAAGAGCGGCCGGAGGACGGCGACGAGCGGGGCGGCGAGGGCGGTAGCGGCAGCCGGGCGACCGGGCGGCCGGGTGGGCTCCGGCACGCGGAGCGCCACGGCGGCAGGGGCGAGAGGCCGAGGCGCTGGGCGCTGTCTCCGGCGACGGAGGGGGTCATGGGCGCGCAGCAGTGGACGCGCCGACGGCGGGCGGCGGCGCTGGCGACATGGCGGCGGCCGGGCGAGGCGGGACGACGATGGCTCGGGCACCGGGCGGGGAGCTGGGCGCACGGGCGACGGGCGACGGGTTCGGAGGCGGGGCGCTGGTCAGCGCGGCGGCCGGCCGGGAGGGCCTCCATGGCCGGGCGGCGGAGGGACAGGTGGCGGCGTCCGATTGGGCGCAGGGGCGGCGCGGACACGTCCGCTGCCCGGATTTTTGTCCGGCGGCGGCGGGTGGAGTTTTTAGAGTTTCGTGTGTGGGATTTGACCGCCAATTTCGGAGGAGGTGTTTATATAGGTAGAGGAGCTAGGAGAGTCCAAATGAGGTGCGGTTTTTGCCCACACGATCGTGATCGAACGACCGAGAGCATGGAGGGGAGTTTGCTGGGTTTTGGGCCACTTTGGAAGGGGTGTTGGGCTGCAACACAAAAGAGGCTTTTGCGGTTACCCGGTTAACCGTTGGAGTACCAAACGACCTCCAAATGGCACGAAACTTGACAGGCGGTCTACCGGTGCTATACCAAGGCTGCTTGGCAAACCTCGGTCCATTCCGAGAACGTTTAACACCTGCACATGAAAAGAGGTAAAGGGGGGCGCCGGGAGACATAGAAGTGCCGGATTGGAAAACGGACAACGGGGAAAATGCTCGGATGCATGAGACGAACACGTATGCAAATGCGATGCACATGATGACATGATATGAAATGCAGATGATGACATGGAAAAGGAGAGACATGCAAGCAAATGACATGGCAAAGACGACGAATAACTGGCGGACACCTGGCGCATCGAAACCGGGGCGTTACACGTGTCATGCAAGAAAATAGAGTGGCAGTTGAAGCCACGTGATGTGCATCTTGGGTTAAACTGTAAATAGAATCTTACTACTCTTGAGTAACTCCAAAAGCGGCCACCGAAGATCTTTATTGGATTTGTTTTTCATCACCAGCACGTCGAGGTAAAAGATGTGCAGGTTCAGTGGGTCCTCTTGCGATTTCACTGACATGTGGGACCGCATATGAGCAAACAGACGATGGGCTCCGTGCGTCTGCTGGCTGGCTGAGAAGAGAGATAGAGGAGGGCTAAGCACGGACTCCAGGAAATTTGTTCTACGTAACCAGCACCTCGATATAGTGGGGTGGCATGGGCCATAACTAGCATTCATGTCTAGCAGTACGGCACACGCCACCCACATGAGTCCCATCCGACACCAATTTTCTTGGAGTCTGTGCTACAACCATCTCTTCTCCCTCTTGTTTTCTCAGCCATCGCGCGGTGGGCGGGGTGGGGGTTTGTCGATAGTCAGTTTGCTCAACTGTGGTCCAACTTGTAAGTGAAAATGCAACACAACACACATTCCCCCTTGAGCGGCGTGCTGGACCAACCGTGCGGGGGTGCGACACGAACACGGCTTCTCCTTTTGAACTTGTAACTTGTAAATTCGGTTCTGCTCCATGCCGCGACCGATAGATAGAAATAATGATTTTCCCTAGAGTAATGAGAAGTCTGGTTCTGGTGCGGTTCATGCATGGAGTACGTACGAAAATTATGAAGTTGATGCGAAAGGTAAGATAATTAGTAGTAGTACCATGTACTACTACATGGATTTGACGGAAAGATAAAGATACATACGGATCCATCAACGACATCCTCACGCCCTAGTGCACCGGCTCACCAACCGACGTGTGAGGAGCAGCAGCGCTGGCGGCAAGCTCAACGTGCTTCTGAACAATGCCGTCCAAGGTTGCCCTGCGGTCCAAGAAGGCCAGCGTCCTATCGTCCTCCTCGTGCATGTAGTATCCTTGTGGATGATTTGCGCGTAGACGTGGGTGATTATGTCGATGGTGTTTTGCTGCGCCAGGCGCTGCGCGACGAGCGCGACCTCGAGGTGGACATTCTCCGGCGTGACAGCGGGCAGTCGCAGGGCCACCAGTGCGTCGAAGAGGTTGTCACCATAGAGGCTGTTCAGGGTGGCAGGCATCATAGAGCCTGGGCGCATGGGCTGGAGGCGAACATCAAGGTCATCCGCGAGTTTCTTGAAGACGGTGAACTTGTCGAGGAAGCCGACGAGGACCTCGTCAAACAAGGAGACGAAGCTGTCGTCCAAGCGGCCCCTCGCCCTGGCGGCCTCAAGCACTACCCGAGACGTTCCTCGGTCTTTGGGCCGCAGGCCGGCGTCATGGACCATCTGGCACAGCCGGCTGATGCTCGCGCTCATCGCCTCCATGGGTCTAGCTTCTAGTCAACTGATCTTGCGATTGGCGTGATCACTCTTGCCCTTTGGTGTGTAGGTGCGTAGGATTTCGTAGATTGGACTGGCGGGAGCCTTTATATATGAGAAGTGCATACTGCGTTGAAATCATGCGCATGTTGGCCATCTACTCCTCGCCCCTCTACTGCACCTGCCTTTGGCTGTATGACAGGTTGGCCAGCCACCCGTTGGGCCCACATGTCATACACCCAAAGGCAGGTGTAGTAAGTCAATGAAGCTGCGTCCCCCTCCGTGCCGGTGCAATATAGTCATCTCACTGGACCTTTAGTTGGGGCCAAACGAGAGAACTTTGATGTTCTTGGTTTATTGGTCCCTTTGCATTTTGGCGCCAAGTTTTGACCTTTGATTTAACTAATAAAATGTTAATGCATGTAACAAAAAATGTTGTGTAAGTCACCTTACCAAAACCAAATAATCCCAAAACACTTAGGCACGGTACATTAACTCCCTCCCCGTTTCTTATTTCGTGACATATCAACCAATGAGAGATGTGGGCCGTGCATGCTTTCAATGACTTGAGAATACCAAACATCACATGCAGTGGTTAGTTCATTGCATGTAATACTATTAAGTAGCAAAAAGACATTAAGTTATCTCGCCGATAGGAATAAAGCAATACACCATGGTAGGACCTTGAAGTATGTCTAGAGGGTGGGTTATTAGACTACTTGACCAATTAAAAACTTAACCTTTTCCCAATTTTAGACTTTGGCAGATTTTAGCTATCTTTGAACAAGTCAAGCAATCTTCACGCAATTCAAGCAAGCATGCAAAGAGTATATAGGCAGCGGAAATTAAAGCATGCAACTTGCAAGAATGTAAAGGGAAGGGTTTGGAGAATTCAAACGCAATTGGAGACACAAATGTTTTTGTCATGGTTCCGATAGGTGGTGCTATCGTACATCCACGTTGATGGAGACTTCAACCCATGAAGGGTAACGATTCTTGGCGCGAGTCCACGGAGGGCTCCACCCACGAAGGGTCCACGAAGAAGCAACTTTGTCTATCCCACCATGGCCGTCGCCCATGAAGGACTTGCCTCACTAGCGGTAGATCTTCACGAAGTAGGCGATTTCCTTGCCCTTACAAACTCCTTGGTTCAACTCCACAATCTTGTCGGAGGCTCCCAAGTGACACCTAGCCAATCTAGGAGACACCACTCTCCAAGAAGTAACAAATGGTGTGTTGATGATGAACTCCTTGCTCTTGTGCTTCAAATGATAGTCTCCCCAACACTCAACTCTCTCTCACAGGATTTGGATTTGGTGGAAAGAAGATTTGAGTGGAAAGCAACTTGGGGAAGGCTAGAGATCAAGATTCTTGTGGTTGGAATGGAATATCTTGGCCTCAACACATGAGTAGGTGGTTCTCTCTCAGGCTGGTAAGTTGGAAGTGTAGGTTTGTTCTGATGGCTCTCTCCAGGAATGAAGAGGAGGTGGAGGGGTATATATAGCCTCCACACAAAATCTAATCGTTACACACAATTTACCAAACTCGGTGGGACCGAATCATCAAACTCGGTCGGGCCGATTTAGTAAACCTAGTGACCGTTAGGGTTTTCGGTGGGACTGCCATGCAACTCGGTACAACCGATATGGTTAGGGTTAGGGCATAACGTAATCTCGGTGAGACCGATTACACAAACTCGGTGAGACCGAATTTGGTAATTAGCTAACCAAAGAGTTGGTCAGGTAAACTCGATGGGACCGATTCGCTCTCTCGGTGAGACCGAAAAGTTACGGAAGGGAAACAACGAGTTTACATTGTAATCTCGGTGGGACCGATCGCTCACTTTGGTTAGACCGAAACGTTACAAAGGGAAACAGAGAGATTACAATCCCATCTCAGTGAGACCGAGATCCCTATCGGTGAGACCGATTTTCCTAGGGTTTGTGGCAGTGGCTATGACATTTGAACTCGGTGGCGCCGGATAGAAAGAATCGGTAGGGCCGAGTTTGACTTTAGGTTTAGGTCAGTGTGGATGTGAGAAAGTAGTGGAGGGTTTTGGAGCATATCACTAAGCACATGAAGCAAGAGGCTCATTAAGCAACACCTCATCCCTTCTTGATAGTATTGGCTTTTCCTATAGACTCAATGTGATCTTGGATCACTGAAATGCAAAGTGTAGAGTCTTGAGCTTTTGAGCTTGAGCCAATCCTTTGTCCTTAATATCTTGAGGGATCCACTTTCATCATCCATGCCATGCCATTCATTAAGCTTTCCTGAAATATTTGTCTTGGAATAGCATTAGCTTAATGAGCTATATGTTGTTATGAATTACCAAAACCACCAAGGGATAGTTGCACTTTCAATCTCCCCCTTTTTGGTAATTGATGACAACATATAGATCAAAGCTTCGACAAATGATAATAAGATTGAAAACATCGTCGCTTTGAGAAGTATGTGATAAGCAAGAGCTCCCTTAAATTTGTGCATATTTTAAGATTTGCTTTGGACTGCAAATGCACAAGGAATTAGGTTCATGGGTTACTCTTCCATGTCACATACATCTTGGTGGAGCGCTCAAAATAATAAAGATTGAATACATGCACTCATCACCAAGCAAAGTGAATGATCATATAAGGATAAGTAAGATAATAACATATAACAGGCATAAGTGTAGCTTATGATCAAACACATGATCATCAATGTCTCACAGGTAATTGCATAGTATCTCAAGCAATCAAAAGCAAACAAAGTTCAACCAAGAAGACAAGAGAGAACAAAAGCAGCAAATCTCTCTCTCGAAGCCTATGATCTACACATTTTTCTCCCCCTTTGGCAACAAGTTACCAAAAAGTTCCTAGAAAATGCATAGGACTATATCGTCTCTCAGGCTTGGTCTTCAGGTGGTGGTGTCCGGAGAACTCCAAGAACGAAGGCTTCAGTCGATGTAGATGGAGCTGAAGGAGTTGGTGCTGGAGCTGGTTGCACTGGAGCTGTAGCTAGAGCTGATGAAGTAACTCTGGTGACTGCATCGGCTCTGCACTGATCTCGAGCTCGAGGCACTCTGGCAAATGCATCGCTTGTTGTCCCCGCCTTCCTCTCCTCAAGATGTCATCTGTAGCTGCTCCACACCGGTGAATCTCGATTACTTTGACATCAAGATCATAGAATTTTTGTTCCATGATTCTTTCTAGGCTCTCCTGGTTTTGAGTTAGGGTGGCCAACCCCTTCTCACTCCGCAGAGTTGATGCTATCAAGTAACCAAGCTGCTCCTGCTTGTTCTTCAGAAAGTACTCTGATGCCTCTGCTTGAGTTGGCATCTTGGCAGCCTTCTATTTCCTTGCCTTCTCCTTCTTCTCTTGAGCTTGTACTGATGATGGTTCATTCTCAGTCATGACAACTTGATTGTCCTCAAATTCAAGATAGAGAACCAAGTGTTCCTTATCCAACAGATACTTCCCAGTGCCCATCTTTGAGTTAATCAACTCCTGAATCTGTGGGGCATATCCACAGCTCCTCTTTTGGTCTGCTTTGTCCTCTTGATAGTTTCAACTATGAGGCTCATGACCTTGAATTTAAGGGCACATAAAAAATGTGAAGCAAATTAATTGCATGCCCTCTGATCATGTTGTGATCACCTGATTTGGGCAAAAGAGTGTGCCTTAGGATCCAGTTGATCGTAGGCATCCCTGACAGAAGAAAATGAATTGATCCAAACTTGAAAGTCTCAAGTGCATCATCAGGGATCTCCTTGTACATCTGTGACATTAAGTTATGATCCATTTTCTTCTTGGCATAAATGTCCAAGTCATTTTTACTCTCCTTGGGGGCATTGATCAGACTTGCCCATTCCTCTATGGTTGACTGGTATCTCGTTCCTTCAGACATCCAAACTATCCTTCCATCTGGATAGAAATGTGTTGTAGAGTAGAATTGCATAATGAGCTCGTCATTCCAGTTTGTGAGCTTCTGCCCAACAAAATTTGCAACTCCACATGCACTGAAGCTGTCATACACGCCAGGATAGTGTTCTGCATTCTCCTGAATGCAGGTCCAGTCGACCCACCTCATATAACAAACTATGGGCTTCTTATCCAATAGGATGGTCTCATAGAAGTCCTGCTGCTCCTTGGTGTGGAACACATAATCTACAGTCCTTCTCCGGTGGCATATGGATTCGACTCTCTCCATAGCCTCAACCCTAGATCTCTCCTCGATCTTCATGTTCTCACCACAGGATGAGCATCATTGTGGTCTGGAATCTTGGGTTTGAGCTTCCTTAAGATCTGCCCTTCTTCATCTTCCTCGGCAAAGAACATCAAGCATTGGGGCCTTGTTCTTCTCACTCTTTGGTATACTCCTCGTATTCCTCTTTGGTGCACTCTTGGGCTTGGGGGCAGCTTTGGGCTTTGAAGTTGCAGCCCCTGACTTTATGGCATCACCCATCGCCTTTTGTGCCTTGGGTGCCGGGTTCAAGAACCTCTTCTTCTTCCTCTTCCTCCATCATAGAAGGCTTCCCAATCACTCTGGCCATGGTCTTCTTGACCCTTTCCTTCCTTATCTTTCCTTCAGCAGCAGCAGGCTCTTTGGGTTGGGATTCCAAAGAAGCTTGAGTGGAGACTCTGGCTTTGAACATTGGTTTTCTACCTGCAGGCCTTTTGATCTTCATGCCTGGCTTTACTGCAGTTGAGCTATACTCCTCCTTGAGCACTTTCTTCTTTGAACTTGCCTCATCCTCAACTACCACATAATCCTCATCCTCAGACTCTGAGGTCTTCTTCTTGCTTGTCCTTGTGGCAGCCTTGGGCAGATTACTGGGAGTGCTTCTGCTTCCCTCATCTGAACTGCTAGAGGGACTAGTGCCCTCACTCATGTGAATCTGCTCTTCTGACCTGTTCTGGCTGTCACTTTTGTCTCACATGCTGCACACACTGATCACGACCCTCGTGAATAGTTATAGATGAGATAGAGTGGATGAGCATCACCAAATGAAGATATTTTGCAAAAGAATGATTCAAAAAACATAGTTTTAGTTTTCCACAGAAAGCATTTCGGATCTACCGATTTTCAAACTCGGTGATACCGAAGCAGTTTTGGAACCTAAACTAGTGAACTCGGCCAGACCGAGTCACAGTTCGGTGGCACCGAGACTGCTAGGGTTTCACAAATTCTAAAATCGGTCACACCAATTTGTAATTCTCGGTCAGACCGAGACTTACTAGTGCAGTGGCGTTAGCCAAATCGGTGGGACTGAGTTTTTCAACTCGGTGGGTCCAAATGGTTTCGGCGGAAACCTAACCCTAAATTATCGAATCATACCTATTCTAAGGATCGTTTTGACTGGATAGAAGTGTTTCAATCATGGCAAGATGCATTACAAACACAATGTGTTGAGAACCAGACGAGGATAGCACTGTGATCGAGTTCACACCCTAGTTCGACGGTGAACTCGCTACGGCGGCAACGGCGGAGAAGAATTCCGTTGAGGCGGCGGTGACCAGCGACAGGAGGCGGCCGGCAAAGTCGACGATCCGAGACCTAGTAGGCAGAGCGAGCTATGCGCTGGCGAGGAGTTTCGGAGAAAGTTTTCCAAAATTTGCCCGTGAGAATATATAGCCCGACAATCGCCGGTGTGACCGAGTAGAACAACTCGGTGGCACCGAGATGCATAACTGCTATCAAGCATAAAGAACTCGGTGTGACCGAAAGTTCAAATCGGTTGCACCGAGATTCAAAACCTAGATCGACTTAGTGATCTCGGTATGACCGAAATGGAGGAATCGGTCGGACCGAAAATCACAAAGAAGTTTTGGAAGTTTAAGTCTATGAATGAATCGGGGACTCGAGTGCTCCTCACACGTAGTGGTTCGAATCTGACTTGATCAAATTTTGTGATGTAGCATGAATAGAGTTTGAGACGAGAAAAGCATAGATAGCTAGAGAAGGTTCTTAGGCATTCTTGTCCATCCACTTGGCCAAAGAAAAAGAAGCCAATCAATCAAAACAACAAGTGGATGTCCTCGAATGAGTAAAATATGCATCCAACATGCTCACACTATAAAATGACAAATGAAATATGTGACAAAGAATGCACAACCAATTCTAGCATCTATCAAACAATTGGCAATGACTAGGTCATCTATATATGAGTATACTGACTTAGGAGTCAAATGAGAACATTTGATCATAGGTCATACTCATCGTTCAAGCTCAAGTGGGGTTACCACTTTTACATAAAGCATTTACGTGTTCACATCATTAGAGTTGCTTCGACTCAATTCTTAGAGTTAAGCTCCCCCTAGATGTGAGATCCCCCCTTAGAGGGATGAACTAACCTTGGGTTTTGTCGATGATGACTTCATGTAGGTGTTGAAGATGTGGATGCTCAATGTTGATGTAGATCTCTTGGAGCAATCCTTTGGAGTGATTTTCACTTTCAATACCTACACGGGTTAGTCCCACAAGGAACAAACAAGAATATCCATAGACATAGAGTGATGCACACACAAAATGATGTCCATGAAAACATTACGTTACCTTGTCCCTTGCCTTACCAACATGAGGGTTTGTGACTCCTTGAACTAGTGCAAGATATGGAAGATGATTGCACTTCTCCTCGCCATAATGATATGAGTGAAAAATGTTGGCGGAGTCACCCTCAAGAACTCTCTAGTTCTTCTTCTTCTTCGGGATCCACATCATCTTGATGGGGATCCTTGGTGTAGTAGTTGTGCTTGATGAAGTTCAACTTGACGTAGTCTTGGGAACCCACTTGACCAGGCCTTAGGTGCTTCTTCAAATACATCAATCTCCTCTTGAAGCTTGTCCTTGGCTTTGTTCTTGTGGTCTTGTGGTGGAAGATCATCTTGTGCTTGTGTTCCCTTGAAGGAAGTAGGATCATACTTCTCTTGTTGAGGAACAAACTTCGCCTTTGGGGTATTGATCTTCTTCCCACTCAACTCCATTGGCATTGAACTTTCGCTCAAAACCAACACCTTGATTCTTCCGTGCCTTCCTTGCTTGCGTACAATTTCCTCAAATTGCTTACTCCGCAAGACTCTTGTATACACCTTTCTCTATAATTCCCTTCAATAAGCTGTTTTCTTGCTCAAGTGTAACTTGGCTAAGAGAATCATTAGTGGTATCAAGAGAACTACTAGAAGCAACAATATTTGGTTTAGCATTGTTATTGTTACTACTAGAAGAAGAATCTTTCTTGTTCTTGTTACTAGACTTGACTTGAGGCATGTAAGTAGATAAGAGTAAATGCTTGGCAATATAAGAAGAACTTTTCTTACGGAGATCATCATTGATCGCTTTTAGGAACTCATGCTCTTGCTCAAGATTGAGCTTTTCAAAGCGTAACTTCTCATGAGCCCTTAAAAGTTCTCGATGATCTTCAAGATAGTTTCATGAGCTAACTTAAGAGTGTTTAGTACTTTAGTTAGACGCTCAATCTTCTCCTTATCATTGTCATTCGTTTCATCTTGATTAGCATGATTAATTGACGTTTCATCATAGTATTCATCACTAGAGTTGTCAATAAGTAAATCATCATCACCTAGCAAGTCATATTCATCACTATTAAAATCAACATACTCGGGGTGTGTTACCTTAGGACCTTTGGCCATGAAGCATCTTCCAATTCCTTCATTTGGTGATTCAAATATGTCGTAGGAGTTGGTTGACACAAGTGCTAAACCGACAATACCTTCATCTTGAGTGTATTCGGAGTCGGAGTGATAGCTTCTCTCGGAGTGATTGTCGGAGTCGGAGCCGGACACCCATTCACCAACATGAGCTTGATGTCTTCGTTTTGTGTAGCTCTTTGAGGACTTGTCCTTCCTTTCCGAATCCTTGCTTCTCCGTGAGGGTCTTCGTTCATAACGAGCATCTCTACTCCTTCTCTCTCTTGGTGGTGATTCTTCTCTTCTACTTCTTCTCTTGGGAGAATATTCTCTTCTTTTGTAGGGTGCCGTACACTCATTGGAGTAGTGTCCGGGTCTCCCACAATTGTAGCAATTGTGCTCTCGACTAGAAGATCTTTTGTCATTGTAGGACCTTGACTTGGAGCTTCTTTCTTTGCTTCTACTCTTGTAGAATTTGTTGAAGTTCTTCACCATTAAGCTCAATTCTTCATTGAAGGTTTGTTTCTCACTTGATGATGTGGGGCTTCACATGAGGCTTTGTAAGCACCACTTGACTTGTTGTGAAGTTCCTCCTTATCCTTGAGTGACATCTCATGAGCAACAATTCTTCCAATGACTTCCGTTGCCTTGAGATCTTTGTAATTTGGCATCATTTGGATCAATGTGCACACGGTATCATATTTTCCATCCAATGCTCTTAGGATCTTATTGATGATGAATTTGTCGGTCATCTCTTCACTTCCTAAGTCGGCAATCTCATTTGTGATAAGAGCAAGCCTAGAGTACATTTCAGCGACACCTTCACCATCCTTCATTTTGAACTTGTCAAGCTGACTTTGGAGCACATCCAACTTGGATCCTTGACGGAGTCGGTACCTTCATGCACATCAATCAAAGTATCCCAAATTTTCTTTGCATTCTCAAGACGACTGATTTTGTTGAATTCTTCGGGGCACAAGCCATTGAAGAGGATATCACAAGCTTGAGCGTTGTATTGCAGCATCTTCAACTCTTCTGCGCTAGCTTCACGGTTCGGTTCTCTCCCATCAAAGAATTCACCTTGCAAGCCAATACACGCAATAGCCCAAACGGCGGGGTTATGTCCGAGAATATGCATTTTCATCTTATGCTTCCAACTAGCAAAATTAGTGCCATCAAAGTAAGGACCTCCATGGTGATAATTTCCCTCGCTAGACGCCATACTCTCCTAGGTTGTGAAACCAAGGCTATGACCACCAAAAGCTATGGAAATAAAAGCAAATGGAGACCAAAACTCTGATACCACTTGTAGGACCTTGAAGTATGTCTAGAGGGGGGGTGATTAGACTACTTGACAATTTAAAAACTTAACCTTTTCCCAATTTTAGACTTTGGCAGATTTTAGCTATCTTTGAACAAGTCAAGCAATCTTCACGCAATTCAAGCAAGCATGCAAAGAGTATATAGGCAGCGGAAATTAAAGCATGCAACTTGCAATAATGTAAAGGGAAGGGTTTGGAGAATTCAAACACAATTGGAGACACAGATGTTTTTGTCGTGGTTCCGATAGGTGGTGCTATCGTACATCCACGTTGATGGAGACTTCAACCCACGAAGGGTAGCAGTTGCATGCGAGTCCACGGAGGGCTCCACCCACGAAGGGTCCACGAAGAAGCAACCTTGTCTATCCCACCATGGCTGCCGCCCACGAAGGACTTGCCTCACTAGCGATAGATCTTCACGAAGTAGGCGATCTCCTTGCCCTTACAAACTCCTTGGTTCAACTCCACAATCTTGTCGGAGGCTCCCATGTGACACCTAGCCAATCTAGGAAACACCACTCTCCAAGAAGTAACAAATGGTGTGTTGATGATGAACTCCTTTCTCTTGTGCTCAAATGATAGTCTCCCCAACACTCAACTCTCTCTCACAGGATTTGGATTTGGTGGAAAGAATATTTGAGTGGAAAGCAACTTGGGGAAGGCTAGAGATAAAGATTCTTGTGGTTGGAATGGAATATCTTGGCCTCAACACATGAGTAGGTGGTTCTCTCTCAGAACTGGTAAGTTGGAAGTGTAGGTTTGTTACGATGGCTCTCTCCACGAATGAAGAGGAGGTGGAGGGGTATATATAGCCTCCACACAAAATCTAACCGTTACACACAATTTACCAAACTCGGTGGGACCGAATCATCAAACTCGGTCGGGCCGATTTAGTAAACCTAGTGACCGTTAGGGTTTTCGGTGGGACTGACATGCAACTCGGTACGACCGATATGGTTAGGGTTAGGGCATAACATAATCTCGGTGAGACCGATTATACAAAATCGGTGAGACCGAATTTGGTAATTAGCTAACCAAAGAGTTGGTCAGGTAAACTTGGTGGGACCGATTCGCTCTTTCGGTGAGACCGAAAAGTTACGAAAGGGAAACAGAGAGTTTACATTGTAATCTCAATGGGACCGATCGCTCACTTCGGTTAGACCAAAACATTACGAAGGGAAACAGAGAGATTACAATCCCATCTCGGTGAGACCGAGATCCCTATCGGTGAGACCAATTTGCCTAGGGTTTGTGGCAGTGGCTATGACATTTGAACTCGGTGGCGCCGGATAGAAAGAATCGGTAGGGCCGAGTTTGACTTTAGGTTTAGGTCAGTGTGGATGTGAGAAAGTAGTGGAGGGTTTTGGAGCATATCACTAAGCACATGAAGCAAGAGGCTCATTAAGCAACACCTCATCCCTTCTTGATAGTATTGGCTTTTCCTATAGACTCAATGTGATCTTGGATCACTAAAATGCAAAATGTAGAGTCTTGAGCTTTTGAGCTTGAGCCAATCCTTTGTCCTTAATATCTTGAGGGATCCACTTTCATCATCCATGCCATGCCATTCATTGAGCTTTCCTGAAATATTTGTCTTGGAATAGCATTAGCTCAATGAGCTATATGTTGTTATGAATTACCAAAACCACCTAGGGATAGTTGCACTTTCAACCATGTATTTATTTACAGAGGGAGTAGTACATTTTTTGTGACATGCATTACTAGATATTGCTAGTCAAATACTAAATCCAGATGGACGTGGTAGTACTACCAAATTCAGACGGTGGTGCTAGTACTAGTAGTAGTACTACCAATGTGGTAGCACTGTACTACCCGTTGGTCAAATTATTATGTGCTGCTCCTCACGGTGAAGTGACAAGACCATACGCCGAAGATGACACCTGAGTATAGGCTCCGTGTTCGGCATACCATAGTCAGCCTCACCATCTACAGTCACTATCATCATGGCTGTAGACCTAGCCTACTTACAACTAGCCGTGTTCGACATAATTTCCCGTGCGTAGATGCTCGTGCATTGCACGGAACACCAAGATTGGGGGGGTGGACGGCGCCGGCAGCGGCCATCGCGCCAGATTTTTCCATGGTGGGGAGGAGATAAGGCTGATTGTGAGAGACAAGGAGTTGTTTGTAAATAGGGAACAAGTGCAGGCATCTTTTTGCAAAACTGGAGAAGTTTGGTTTGTATGCGTCAGATCTAGATTCGATGGCTATTGGTGAAAGATGGCAGGCACAACATCATCACCAACTCAGGACCTGTTTGATTCGCAGGATTTTGAAAACGCAGGAACAGGACACGACAATATTACAAGTTTCAAACTGATATTAGAAATGTCAGGAGTAATGTTGCACCTACAAAGAGGGAATTACTAGGAAGTTTACGTAAGAACTTTCGTTACTTTAGGTGGATGTAGCATTATCGTACAAACTAATATCCACCGCCCTGACAAGTCACTAATGGGCAAATAAGTTTTCGAGTCTCTGGCCACTTGATGTTTCAAAAACAAATTCAGCTTCGGAGACTTTGTCATTTAGGCTTAGACGCTATGCGGTGATCGACGCCATTCATTGTTGCGCCAGAGAACGCCAAACCTCATTACCTTGAGCACACTTGCCTTCGTAACAAAGAACCCGCCAATTTAATCTCAGATGTGCTGCCTCGGTAGTCGATCAAATAAATTTCTGTAAGATGGAGATCAAGGCATTCGATGAGATTGTTATAGTGCAACACATTTTTCACTTTCGGGTCTTTTTTTATCTGCAAAAGAAGAGAACATATCATAGCAGTTGGCTGTCTAAGATTGTCGTGTCATCAAGAGGTACCAATATCATTCGCTCATACGATAGGGTTGGCTGGCTAGTGATATTTTTTCACTCTCTCTCTCTCTCTCTCTCTCTCTCTCTCTCTCTCTCTTTCTCGTTCCTCTCATTTACCTAGGAGTACGTGAAGAGCTTGGGCATTTTTTGCCTTCCACTATGTGGCCCATGCCATATTTCGCAAAAGTATGCCACATAATACACATAGATGTCAAATCAAAAGATTTTGGCACCGCTCTCGCGATGTGAGAGAGTTGGCACCACTGCACATGCACCCACATGTATAAACAAATCAATCAAACCAACTACACCAGCCTCTCACTCTCCAAAACAAGTGTTTTTTATTGCCTCAGTCCTCTCTCTCTCTCTCTCTCTCTCTCTCTCTCTCTCTCTCTCCACGCAAAGTGTTTTTCATTCATTGAGTTAATTTGACACCGGAGTAAAGTAGGTGATCCAGATTGGGGCACCAGGTGAGCAATGGAGGGCATCGACGCGAAATGCATCACAAGTGAATTTGGCACGTGTTTTGACCTACATAGTGGAGGGCCGTTATAGCCCACTTTTGTACTACCTCTTATTTAGTATAAAATTTTGACCATAGATTTACGTAAGAAAATGCCAATGCATGTCACTAAAAATTACACCATTTGAAATTATGTTCAAATACGAATCCAACGATATGGTTCTTAGTGACATGCATTAACATTTTTTCAGTTAAATCTATGGTCAAATTTTGATACTACAAAATAGGAAGAGTAAACCAGGACGGAGGTAGTACTTGCTCTTAGGGTAACCATAGAGTTACTAGAGTAGTCTAAGTTACGTTCCACTATGACTAGCCTAGGCTACTATAGTAGTACAACAAAAAAATGATGCAGGTGATCACGTGAGAAAAAGTACTAAAAACATTTCTTTCGGTGCAGTGCGTAGATGCAGTTTTGAACACTACACTTGTCATCATAATTTGGGAAAATTATGAAAAAATTGAGCTACGTTGTGATTACCGTTTACTAATAGGAAAGAAGTTTCACCTAGATGAGTAGCTTCTCCGTGCACGGAAAGCATGTAAGGAATCCAACAACTTGATCCAGATTGGGGCCGATAGATTTTATTGCCAAGATCTTCACTGTGCGCATAGACTGGGTCAAGCTTGTGGGAATCATTTTTTGGAAGACGGTCGTAAATACATCAAGAAGAAATTTAAAAATGTGAATTTCAAGAAGACGGAGAAGAAGATGAGTGTTGTACCTGAACGATTACGGATCCAATAAAGAGTTCAGAGAATTTGGCAGATGAGTGCACCAACGCTGTCAATTTCGGCGCATCAATGACCCTGATTTTTGTTGGACCTTCTAGATCCGATACAAGCAATCTCTCAAGGAAAGGCACATTCTCAATGACCATGACATGGAACAGCTGGAGTGATCTCTTCCCAATTGATGTCTTGTTGCAGGGCCAGCAAGACACATAAATCCATCAGAGATTCGTCGAGGCGATGTGGAGGCTAATGAACCCGTGGATCTGCTCAAGACGAAGGTACTCGAGCGCAGTACAGCTGCGGAGCAGGTGCTCCATAGCCTTCTTCGAGATGACAACATCGAAGAGGTCGAGCTGCTTGAGTTGAGGAACAAGAACGGCGGGCGCGACATTAATTTGGGGAAGATAGCAGGAGCTGAAGCTGGCGCGGCGCAACGTTGGCGTGAGGCGGAGCGCGGACGGTGACAGAAAGCGACATCGTCCAGCTTCAAAGCTGAGCTCCTCGAGCTAATCTATGGCGGGGGATAAGAACCACTCATCGAACTTGGGTTGGACCTTGCAATTGGGAACATGTGGATGTCAAGGCGTCTGGCTGGCCCAGGCTGCGATGAAAGGATCTTGGAGACTGCGGCCATGCGTTTGCAATCCCCGTCACAGAGGCAACTGTCAACAGTGAGGTTGAGGGGGACGCGGTGCCAGAGGGGGCGCCACCGCCGGGAGAGCAGGGCGGTCCGCACGGCAGATTTGGCGGAGAGGAGGCTGATGATGAAGAGCAGCATGTCATCAGGGAGGCTGCTAATGAAGTCCAGGCTCGCCGGATGCGGTTTTGGCTCGAGCCGCCTCCGCTTGTTGGCTGCCTCGCCGTCCATCTCAACCAGCGGCGATGCCGGTGTACACGTGTGCTGGTGTGTGTTGTGTGCTGGGTGTACGCGAGTGCGTCCTTCTGTGCATGCCACCGCTTAGTGGTGAATTGTGCGCGAGTGCGTCCTTCACGCAGAAGAAGTGTGTCCTCAATGCGCCCTCAATTTACTAGCGTGTGGGGTGCTACCCCGAGTGGTTTCAACTTTGTTTACTTTACCGCATGTCAGATGGGCCTCTAGTTTACTTATTTTCACCCACTGCCACATAGGCCAGCACACAAAGATGCAGAACACGAGCTGACAAGGCAGCATGTGGACTAGTTCACCGGTCAACTAAACAATATGCGGAGCTATACGCTGACACAGTGAGCGTATAATCCGTCGGTATAGAGTGTTTGAGTGAGAGGGGAGGCCCGTGAGAGATAACAGAGAGAGAGAAAGAGCTACTCCCTCCGCTCGATAATGTAGTTCCAACATTTTTTAAAAGTCAAACTTTTGAAACTTTGACCAAGTTTATAAAGAAATTACTTATATCTACAATACCAAAGATAAATGATAGTATGAAGTAAGTACATGTTGTGATGAATCTAATGATCGTTCTAGATGTAAATGTTTTTCTCCACATACACCTGGTCAAACTTTTCTGAGGTTTGACTTTTCAAAACATCCATATGCTTATGGACGTGAAAGAGTCCCTAACTAGAGAGAGAGAGAGAGTGAAATAGGAAGAGTGAGTGAAAAAAGTGTGTATGCGTGTGTGAAAGAGACATGGAAAACACTCGATAAAAGTCGAGAAAAAATGTGTGTGTCTTATGCAAACATATCACACATGCATCTTCGACAATGGAAGCAAGGTGAGGAGATAGTGTGTGGTTGTTTGCAACCGAGAGAGCAAGACCCCTAGCACCTGGCCAAGAGGGGTCTAACAAACAAGGGAGAGAGGTCGAGAGAGACGTACGGAGAAAATGTAGACATGGGGAGGATAGAGTGTATGTTTGTCATAGAGAGATCCCCTGGAGATCGTGATGGGACTACATGGGTGGGAGATCGAGTGACAAGGTTTGTGCGCGATAGAAGATACCCTGAGAGATATCGAGATAGACGTATGCATGGAAGGAGACAATACGTGTGTTCCTGATGGCTAGTGAGAGATAATCATACTTCGGGGGGGGGGGGAGTGCTTGCGCCTATGATGGAGTGAGGGATTATGGTACTTATTAGGGGGTGCGTGTCACATAGAGAGAGAACAAGGGCGGAGAGTGTTGGATGGGTCTATATGTATAGCGCGAGCGAGACATGTGTATGTGTGAACCAGGGAGATATAAAGTTTGAGAGAGATTGAGGAGCCCTGGTGCGTCAGATAGCTGAGAGGGGGAAAGAGATATTCCATCCGCTCGATAATGCAAAGGTATGTAAATTTTTAGAAGTCAAACTTTGGAAACTTTGATCAGGTTTACACAAATGTTATTTATATCTACAATACCAAAGATACATCATACGAAACTACATCTCATGTTGAATCTAATGGTATATGCTTGCCGTTCTAGATGTAATTGTTTTTCTCCACATACATGGTCAAACTTTGTGATGTTTGACTTTTCAATAAATCAATATGCTATGGACTGAGGAGAGTGCCTAAGTCGAGAGAGATCAATGGCGTGTGAAGGAGAATGAGTAAGTGTGCAAAAAGAGTATGTTTGTGAAAGAGAAAGTGACAACAAATGATAAATTAGAGAGAGTGTGTGTTTTTTCGTTTCTTAGGCGAACATATCACACATGCATCTCCGAGATAGAAAAGCGAGGCGAGGAGATACACGAAGATAGCTAGTGTGTTATTTTTTGCAACGGAGAGAGAGACCCCTATAACACATGTCCAATAGAGGTCTGGCCAACAAGGAACAAAGGTCGAGAGGGACACATGGAGAACATGGACGCATGGGGAGGGCGAGAGGGTGTGTTTGTGATAGAGAGATCCCCTCGAGATCGTGAGGGGACTATACGGGTGGGAGATCGAGGGAGGTGCGGCGCGATAGAAAGATGCCCCGAGAGAAATCGAGATAGACCATGCACATGTTTGTGATGGAGACTAAGATTAGCTAGTCATATACATATAGGGGGACTGTGTGCCTATAGTTGAGTGAGAGACCATCATACTTGGCTAGCTAGGCATGAGATTGTGTGTGTGTGCGTGTGAGATGGAGAGAGAACGAGGGAGAGAGATAGAGTTTTAGATGGGCCTATCGAGTGCGAGTGAGATATGCATGTGTATGTGTGACCCAGGTAGATGGAGAGTTTAAGAGAGAGGGGGAAGAGCTCCAAGACGACAGAGTGGTGCGTGAGAGAGTTACGGGCAACGAGCCAAGGAATTTGTGTGCGTACGAGAGTGCACCCAAGATATCTAGCTTGGACTAGAGAATCATACATAGTGTGCAAGATAGACCTATAGATGGAGTATATATGCATGCGAACAAGAAAGACCCCCCACACACACACACAAAGAGAGAGAGAGAGAGAGAGAGAGAGAGAGAGAGAGAGAGATGGAGAGAAAGCGAGAGGGACCAACAAGGTTTGTGTGTTGGATGCGTGCAATAGAATTGAAGATTGTGGGCGAGAGAGAGAGAGAGAGAGCAGGAGTCCGGGAGAGGGGAAGGTCGCGTTTTATGCATCAAAGACTGATATAAACCATGTTTCGATATAAACTTGCATTCAAATATTTAAATTGGAGAACATGTTGTATACAATCCACACATGAACGGATATATGCGTATATCAAAAAAGTTCATTAATTTGACTTTCAACATGTTCATGGAGTACTATAATACTGTACAACATGCTACTCGATTGAGGTGTTCAATTTTGGATTTAGTTCACTATTTTGACCTGGTGAACGAGCTATTTCATTGAATTGAGATATTTCATTTTGGGTTTGATTCCCGTTTTTGAGTGGGTCAACTATTTGTCATATAGTAAATCGCTAGCAACGAGCATGTAAAAACACATTACTCCCAAGAATCATCTCTCCATCTAAAAAAGAAGTAGCAAGCTAATATTTCAAAATTTGATTCGAATCGACTTGGTAAGGTAGACATGGATGCTCGTTCTCCCAAATTTTGAACGAACCATTAAACATCCTCTGCTCGGTGGAATTCGCCCGAGCAAATAAATGGGAGACGCGAAATTACCGTCCTATGTGGGACACGCATCAATTGGCCTGTTGTACATCGAGGGTAGGTTCATAACTTCATCCAAGCGTGCCTTCTCCTCGGCCGAAATGACATGTGCCGAATAATTCATAAACCATGGTCGGCAAAACACACTCTCCTCGCCGAAATAGCTCGCGCCCACTATTTCAAAACACGCTCTCCTCTCCCGAAATCGCTCATACCACTATATTTCAAAACACGCCATCCTCGCTCGAAATCGCTCCCGCCCACTATTTGGGAAGAAGCAAAGTTACTCTACTATCCTCGACCCTCAGTACACAGACCCAAGCCGAGAAGCCTAAAGGTAGGGGTAGAACTGTAACTCCCCCTCACATTTCAGACAAATGCGTCAGTAAAACATGGTTCCACTCCCCTCCCAATTCCCCCATTCATACCTCATGGGCGCCAAATCACCTTCTCCCCGGAAGCTCCCTTCTCCCGAGCCGCGAAACCTCAGCCCCTCCTCCATGGCACCCCCACCGCACCAATTTCACAACCGCCCTCCTCCCTAATGCCGGAGACGTTGTCCATTTGCCGTCGTGCACTGGGCCGTGTGCCTCTTACTCCGTGCTGCTGGAGCTGCCTCGACGACGGCCGTGTGAATCGTATCGGAGCCGATTCACCCCCACCGTTGCTCACGGTGCCGGAGCGGCTCCAACTTCGGATCCGTCCAGAGTCCCGGTGCTGCTTCCCCGTAGACGTCGACCGTCGCGACATTGCTGTTTCCCTGCCGCCGGTGGCCACCGCAACCGCGCCGGCCTCACCGACTCGGCAGCTGGACCTACCTACTTCACCATGTCGCTAGATAGGTCGCACCCTCATCTCAAATCACTTTATGTAGGCGTCAGTTGTCTGAATTTTTATTCTGGGCCAATCGATTCCCAATGGGAAGCAGCACCCCTCGAGGCGGCGGAGCTCCTAGGCTGCCGGTTGGCTGGTGTCTAACGTAAGGGTGCGGGGCCGCAAGTTCGCCGCGGATGCAGCGCTTAGATGGCTATCTTAGAGTTGTGTGGGTTGAAGGTACTGCCGCCGCCGGATCTAGATGACGGGGAATCTTTGTGGATTGGCCCGGGGCGGCGCAACCACGGGCAAAGGCGGTGGGGGCGGAGCGGGTTTTGGCCGGGCCATGGACGGCGGAGGCAGGCTACTCATTGTTGGTCACCGGCTCTTCGGGAAGATTCCTAACAAAGGTCACCGGAGGCACAAGACGGCCATCAAGCCATCCGGCGTAGATCGGACAATACCAAAATACAATAAAATCGTGTGACCCCAATTTAGTCTTCAGTCAACAGACGTGTGACCACTCTCGTACCTTGATGTTGATCTCTTAGTGTATTTCTTCAGATCAAAGAGATGTGTCGTTATTAACATTATGTGTTACCTGCATCTTCAGCCACACCGTCTTTCGACTCACCGCAGTTGCTCCAACAAGGGAAGCATACACCAGAAGGGAGCTATAGTCCCCACTCAACAGTTCCTCAGATCGAATGCGCAGTTCGACATGGACAGCCACAACAACCGCAGGGCCATCGACAAGTCAAAGACATGATGCTCACTCCTATGGATGGCGGCGATAGGTTGTACCCTCATCTTACTTGTGTGCAACATTTATAGCTTTGTTATTCATCTAAGCATGGAAAATAGATTATCACATTTCACTATATATTCATGCTGATCTCTTACGGGTCTTGTTCAGGAGTTAACGTTGTTCCATAGTTCAACTAAGATACTTGTTCTTTAGGTAATGCTGTTCCATAGTTATCATCCATCAGCCAATGTTATCCCACAGGCTGGTGATTATAGTATTATACCACTTCTAGTATTACCTATGTTGTTCTTTAATACTTTTGGGTGCCATCTAGTTAATCTCGAGTACAAATGATACATATTCTGTAGCTTTCATCTGTGTTCTAACTTTAGTTTTTGAGACCTGTTGCTGCTAGTTAACCCCAGTCCTACTATTTATGTCGTCTCCTACAGGCACTCATTACATAAATCTAACTACTAGTTTTCTTCCATGCATGTCAGATATAATTGCACACACTGATATATCCACAAGAACCTCACAGAGCAAATGTAAAGGCCAATAAACTTGATGTCAATGATACCCAATATGATGTAACATGTAAAGGCAGTTCTTCGTAAGACTTGCGTAAAGATGTTGAATCCTCTTCACCCCACAAGGTCCTTGCTCTAACTTCGCCCGTGATATGGGTACAACATGCATATAATGTCCTCGAGTGTATCTACTGCTGTAATGCCATGTGCTTAGCATGTCGATCATGCATGTAAATATGTCATGCCTTCCTGTTTTTAGTACCTATTCCATTCATGATAACATGTTTTCAAATTCAAGTATTGTCATTCTACTCTATCGCAATGCCATCTCGCTTAATTTGGACATCATGCTTCGAATATCTTATGCATTGTTATTCATCAAGATGTACTTCATCCGCTCTACCATACCATGTTTTTTACATTGAAGTGATGTTCTAGTGCTCTGTTGCAATGCCATCTTAGTTTCCCAATCATACACGTGTATGTTGCCTTAGTTTTTCTCGTATGTATTCCGCTAGCATATAGTTTTACATTCAACTAGTGTTTTTTCTTGTGTTGTCCCGTCGTATCCCTAGCTCTTACACCATACTCCTCCGCACGGATTACATGTTGCTGAAATGGATAAAAAGGATGTATCTAGAACTGAAATACGCCTAGACCCATCCATTTTTTCCGGATGGAGGGAATACATGTCAATATGTCATGCCTTTCTATTCTTCAAGACCTATTCCATCTCGTCTGTTGTAGCATGTTTTATAATTGAAGCACCATTCTTCTATACAAGGCATGCAAGGGAAGACGACTATGTTAGAATCAAGGGTTACAAACCAGGTTTTTGTAAAAGCCAAACGCCAGGAGATAATAAACCAACTCCAAAGATTTATAGATACCGCCCAAAGACAGAGAAACCCAACTCCCAATCGATAATAAGCAGATTCCAAAGTACAAAGAACTAGTCCGCTCCAGTCCAGCCAAAATATGTCAACTCCATTCTAAGAAGCGTGTGCGTATCCTTGCATCATGAAATTTTATAGCATGCTGATCATATTTTCGACATGTTTCTTACTCATCTCTCTTTTAGAAAATAAGCTTAACAGATAGAAGAATTTCTGCACTGGTATCGTCTGTGAGGAAAGATTCTTGTAGGAATTCTCTGTGCTCCAATGTAGATGTAAGTACCTGTTGTATATCACTATATTTTTACATCAGCATGTATTTTGTTAATCAGCGTGAATCCAACCTTTATCTCGATCTAAATTTAGTTGTAGCAAAATGTATGATTAAAGGCCACAATGTTGATTTTTGTAAGGAAAACTGCCTGGTAGTTTTGCATCCTAAGTTGCATGAGTGTACTATCTCATATCAGTGGGTTTGAATACTTTGGTTCTGCAGCGGGTTTTCAGTGTTTTTTTACTGTGTTGTCCTATCGTATGCCTAGCTCTTACATCATACTCCCTCCGTCCGGATTACATGTCGCAGAAATGGATAAAATTGGATGTATCTAGAACTGAAATACGCCTAGACCCATCCATTTATTTCCGGATGGAGGGAATACATGTCAATATGTCATGCCTTTCTATTCTTCAAGACCTATTCCATCTCTCGCTATAGCATGTTTTATAATTGAAGCACCACTCTTCTATATAAGGCATGCAAGGGGAAGACGACTATGTTAGAATCAAGGGTTACAAACCAGGTCTTTGCAAAAGATCCAAACACCGTGAGATAATAAACCAACTCCATTTTTCATAGATACCGCTCCAAAGACAGAGAAACCCAACTCCCAATCGATAATAAGCAGATTCCGGTGGCCAAAGAACTAGTCCGCTCCGAGTCCGGCAAAAGAATGTCAACTCCATTCTAAGAAGCGCAGCGTATCCTCGCATCATGAAATTTTATAGCATTCTAATCATATTTTGTACATGTTTCTTACCCATCTCTCTTTTATAAAATAAGGTTAAATGATAGAAGACTTCCTTCATTGGGATTGTATTCGAGGAAAATATCTTGCGGGAATTCTCTGTGCTCCAATGTTGATGTAAGTACCTGTTGTATATCACTATATTTTTACATCAGCATGTATTTTGTTAATTGGCGTGAATCCAACCTTTATCTGATCTAAAATTAGTTGTAGCAAAATGTTAAAGGTTCCAATGTTGATTTTTGTAAAGAAAATTGCCTGGTAGTTTTGCATACTGAGCTACATGAGTGTACTATCTCATATCATGCACATTACTGAATTGTAGTGCTGCTCTGGTTGCCCATTCATTCATTGTGTCAATGTTGCTTTCAGACACCTTACCTCGGCTGATGATAGCTGTGCCATATTGTGTTAATTTGGTGTTGGCTAGTTGCCCAAACGCTCACAGTGCCAATGTTGCTTTCCTATTATCCGACTTGGCCAATGATAGCAATGCTAGTGTGTTAATTTGGTGCAGGTTGTCAAGATAAAAGACAAATTATGAAAACAAAGAAGGCAACCCCATTGTTTCTTTCCAATAAATCTAGGCCATGTAATATGGCAATAACTCATGATTAATCTGTTTGGTTCCTTCCTAATTTATGTTATGATGCGGTGGTCGAGACACTCTCCACTATCAATAATACAAGCCCGCCAAAATTGCCATCCGAATCTGCTCAAGATCCTCTGTCTCGAATGCAACGGAAAAATGTATGTTTGTGAACCAATTAATGCCTGAAGCAATGATGGAAATGGTGGAGGAATCAGAGGTGCAGAGTCGTGCGACACAAGAACTGATCAATGTTTTCAGAGACAGTGTAGCAAAGCAGAAAGAACTTGCCCACATGCTTATGGGCGTCATCCGTGCTGAGGTTGCAAATTGTGACGTTGTAGATCGTTAGGTTCTGTTCATTTATTTGCACTGGCATCAATCTTTGATTGCCCAGTGGATGTAATTTCCTGTAATATATGTTGGATGTGCAACGTTTTTCCCTGTATGTCGTACCTTTGCTTGATTGGTTTTGGTTCTGTGCATAATTGCTCATCGTAATGGGCTCAAATTATCTAATTTGGCCTAAAGACATGTACGAACGTTAGTGGGCCCATTAAGTTAATGGGTCGTTACCAGGCCAAAAGTTAATGGTCGGCCCTCTTAACCCCTGGGTCGTTAACAGGCCGACATCGAAGCAGGCCTAATTGATTTCATGGGCCGTTAACAGGCCGTTACTAATTCGGGCTACATATGGCCCAACTATACTATGGGCCTTTAGCAGGCTGAAAGAGACATCGGTCTTGTACTGGACCATGAAGAGCATGGGCCGCTAAGAGGCTGAAAGTCAGGTCGTATTGTAAATGGCCCAACTGTGTTGTGGGCCTTTAGCAGGCCGAAAGAGAAACCGGGCTGGTATTGGACCATGAAGGGCATGGGCCGTTAAAAGGCCAAAACTCATGTCCGACTACAAATGGCCCAACTCATTTATGGTCCGTTAACATGCTGAAAGGCACACAAGACCAGGTATTGGCCCAACACTTAAATGGGTCGCTAAAAGGCCAAAACTCAGGTCCGACTACAAATGGCCCAACTGATATATGGGCCGTCAACAGGCTAAAAGATACACCGGGTCGGAAATTGGCCCAACACTTAAATGGGTCGCTAAAAGGCCAAAACTCAGGTCCGACTACAAATGGCCCAACTGATTTATGGGCCGTCAACAGGTTAAAAGACACACCGGGCCAGAAATTAGCCCAACATTTAAATGGGTCGCTAAAAGGCCGAAAGATGTACATCCTGAAAATTGGCCCATCCATTGAATGGACCGTTAACAGGCCAAAATCTCATCGGGACGATATTGAGCCCAAATATATAGCGGGCTGTTAACGGGCTCGAACTGATGATGGGCTGCAATGGTGTCAAATCTTTAACGGGCCGTTGATGGGCCGAATTGGCACATCTCGTATGGGTCGTGGGCTTAAATGGACCTGACACAAGTAGGCCTTATATGGGCCGGCCTTTTTCACCGGAATGGGCCATTGTTGGGCCGTGCCACGTGTCGACCTATCATAAGCGCTTCCTGTCCAATGAGTGGATAACATATGTCCGAATGGTGAGGCAACACGTGTTTCCTCCGGCCAATGCTAATTTTAC
Source organism: Aegilops bicornis (assembly GCA_021605145.1). NCBI lineage: Eukaryota > Viridiplantae > Streptophyta > Magnoliopsida > Poales > Poaceae > Aegilops > Aegilops bicornis. The sequence goes on from CM038674.1 coordinate 161,646,784, forward strand.
ACGTGGAAAATCCCCATTGGTCCGGGCTGTTAACGGTTTATCGGATCCAAAACCTGACCCAATAGCTTAACGGTGTTCCGTTACGGTGGATGCCACGTGTCGGTCACCCTTGACGAAAGCACTTCTATGGACACTTTCGTGATGATACTTTTGGTAATGTCATGGAACACTTCTACGACAACACATATATGACTATCTTGATTCTGTCATAAAATCATCATGGATGTACATGCATGACAAAAAACGCGACCTACTGTGACAAACACATATCATCACGGAAGTGTATTTTTTTGTAGTATATGTTGTTGGATATGTTGGATTTGATGAAATATGTTGTTGGACATGCTGTTATATGTTGTTGGATATGTTGGATATGTATGTATGTATATCTGTGTGTGAAATCCTGTCAAATTAAATGGATTCAAATAAAAACAGGGGATATATAGCCTCTTTGCCGTCTGCTAGCGAACGGCAAAGAGCTTTGCCGAGTGCTAACAAACGGCAAAGAGGCCTCGTGGCAGCTACCTGTGCAAACTAGGAACACTGGGCTGCCGCCTGCCTATTTGGCCACTTTGCCGTCTGCCAGCGGACGTCAAAGACCTCCAAATCTTTGCCGTCTGCTGGTAGACGGAAACGTTCGCAAATAGGACTGGCAAACAGGGCCAGCTATGCCATCCGCCAGCGGACGACAAAGATTCAAAGCTCTTTGCCGTCCGCTGGCAGACGGCAAAGCACGTCATTAACCCCTAATAGCTCTCACCCCACCCCACTGTCGTCCATGATCTTTGCCGTCTGCTGGCCTCCATCGGCGGACGGCACAATCCTTTGCCGGCACTCGTTCAGACGGACAGTTCACCGTCCGCTGGCTGACGGCAAAGGACTTTGCCGTCCGGCATGCATGCCTTTGGCGGACAACAAAGAAGCTGATTCCAGTAGTGTATACGTCATGAAGAAATCAATAGCAATAAACTAAACGATCATAGTGCTAAGCTAACGGATGGGTCTTGTCCATCACATCATTCTCTAATGATGTGATCCTGTTCTTCAAATGACAACACATGGCCATGGCTAGGAAACTTAACCATCTTTGATTAACGAGCTAGTCAAGTAGAGGCATACTAGGGACACTCTGTTTGTCTATGTATTCACACATGTACTAAGTTTCCGGTTAATACAATTCTAGCATGAATAATAAACATTTATCATGATATAAGTAAATCTAAATAACAACTTTATTATTGCCTCTAGGGCATATTTCCTTCAGTGACGTCCCAACAACTCATATTCAGAATAGTCTAAATCTTGCCCATGCTTATTCTCGATGTTCATATTATGCATGATCACACAAGCATTTATGATGTACCAAAGGATCTTTTGGTCCCAAAATCTAGCCGGTCTAAATCTAGCCGGTCCTCTCAAATAGCAAATTGGGCTTGCAAAATCCCAAAAGCTCTCTCCACATCTTTCCTAGCCGACGCCTGTGCATTGTGGAAATCAAGATTTTTCTTACCTTATGGTGTCGTCAACGGCTTCACAAATGTTTGCCACATCTGATAGATGCCATCCGCAAGATAGTAGCCATAGTTGTATGTATGTCCATTTGCTACAAACCCCACCTGTGTAGTTTCACCATTTGCAATCTTATTCATGAGTGGTGACCGATTAAGAACGTTGATGCCATTCAAAGATCCAGGCATTCCAAAAAAGCATGCCAAATCCAAGTCTCCTGGTCGGCCACTACTTCAAGGATTATAGTGGAACCCTTTTTCTGGCCGTGGAATTGTCCATGCCATGCCTTAGGACAGATCTTCAACTCCAATGCATGCAATCTATTGAGCCAATCATATCTGGTAACCCACGAGCTTTGTTCATCTCCAAAAGCCTTGCGGCGTCTTCAGCATTGGGAGCTCTCAAATATTTCGGACCAAACACTTGCACAATTACGACTACGAAGCGCTTGACACACATGATGGCTTGACTCTCACCCATGGCCAAGTGGTCATCAACATGATCCGCCGGAATACCGTATGCCAACATACGCAAAGCGGCTGTCACCTTTTGAAAGGTGCTATGCCCGAGTTCTCCGGTGGCTTCCTCCTTTGTCAAAAAGACCGATCATGTCTCGCCAGTTTCTCTACAATGCGTTTGAACAACTCGATGCTCATCCTAAAACAGCGTCGATCGGGGTATGTGGGATTCTCCACAAAATAGTTCCTCATCAATTTGTTGTGGGCATCAATCTTATCCCTCCAAACTTTCTGACGACCCATAACCGAACCACCGTGCTTCAGCTTTTTATTGGCGTGCATAGCTAGGATCATTGCGAGGTCCTCCTCCTCTTGAATATCAAATTCTTCGTTGGAAGAATTGTAGGACGAACTCATGTACAATATGAATTTAAACTAGTTTATAAAACTACAAACAAGATGCACCAAATTCATCTACAAATATAAAGTTGAAGCGGTACATACCTTGCAAGCATTTTGTCAAACATCTTGTGGGCGCCGAGCTGCAATGGGCTGCCGGGCGCTATTCGTCGGAGGAATGATGCGCTCGAGGGGTGGCGGCGAGGAGAGGAGGTGGAGGAAGCAGGGGCGGCGTGCGGGGATAGGCTGGGGAAGTGCCGACGGGTCGCCGGAGCAAATGGGAAAGGTGCGGGAGGCGGCGCCAGCACCTGGAGGTCTCAGATCTTGTGGTTGGTGAAGTCGCTCGTGAGTCATCGATGTCCAGCGCGCGGGAACGGGCACACGAAATAGGCAGCGCGCGATGCTATTTTCCTCCGCGCGCTGAACCCATTATATCGTCTTGTAGCGATTATTGTCGGACTGCTTTGGAGTGCCCGTTCGGCTCGGCAGCGTAAAAGTAATTTTTTCCGGCGCACATCTAAGATAGCGCGCCTGTTGGAGATACTCTAAGAGCATCTCCAGTCGCCCTCGAGTGCCCTCCACGACCACTTTTTTTTTGCGCCGGCGATGTAAAAAGGGCAAGAAAAACGGCCCAGCCGAGCCCCCAAGCCCCCCAAGGCCTCAAAATAGCGCCAACGAACTCAGGCCAAACCCAGCGTGCTGGGGGTTGTTGGGAGCGCTGATGCAAGCAACGACCAATCCTATTCCCCCACGCATCCTTTTTGTTAGCCCACACAATCACTTTTTGTCTGGCTATTGTCCTCGGGGCACCAACAGCTGGGAAAATGTACTCGTGTTTCATCCGGTGGAAGCGTTTTGCTCCCCAAGACATGCTATTTTTGGTTCGACGATTGTCCTGGGGGGCTCCAATGGCTGGAGATGCCCTCAGAGCGTCTACAACCGGGCGCCCTGAACCCGCCTCATACATCCTGGCGGGCCGCCCGGTCACTAACCGATCACGAAATTTCGACCCACACGAGCGTCTCAAACAAATCTCAATCGTCCGAGCTAACCGGCACCCCTCAAATCCAGCCCAAATATGGAGTAGATATGGGGGAGCCCGAACGCGGCCGGGCATGTTCGCCACATCGGACCCGACAGCTCGACCCCACCACATCCATTTGCTCTCTCCTCTAATCTTCCTCCTCCTCGATGTCCGTCTCGCCACTTCGGCGCCGCGCTCGCCCCGCAGTCGTTCCTAGCCTCTGCGTCGCCACCTCCAGCAGAGCAGTCCTTTCTCTCCCCGTCCTCGCCACCGGGGATGTGGTCATCGGCCCGGACTCCACCGCGGTACGTCCGACAACTCTCTGGCTCCGCCTTGCGCTCCATGTGTTCGATACATTGTCTAATCGGACTTTTTGTGATTTTTTAGGGAAAATTATGAATTCCGATGCTTCGTCGGACGAGGAGTATGGACCGACGGAGCTTGATCAAATGATTCAAGATGAGTTCTTTGATTCCTTGGATTCGGACGAATAAGTGGACATGATCATGATCATGAGCATGCAAGAGGAAAATTACCGATAGGTGGAGCATATTCTTAACTTCAAGGACTCAATCAAAGGGAGAAGAGTGATCAATAGGGATAGGGTGTCCGAAGCACGGCTACTGTAGAGGGACTACTTTGCTCCGAAACCAAATTTTCTGGATGATCCATGGTTTCGTCGCTGTTTCCGCATGCGAAAACCATTGTTCTTGCGCATTGTGGAGGGAGTGGAGGCACGTGATGACTACTTCAAACTAAAGAGGGATTGTTGCGGTCAACTTTCTTTCTCCACTAAGCAGAAGTGCACGGCTGCTCTGAGGATGCTTACACTTGGTACTGCCGCAGATGCCGTTGGTGAGATGGTCGGGATGGGGGGGAGCACATGCCTGAAGACTACTGTCAAGTTTGCCCTCACCTTGGTGCAGGTGTTTTGATGCAGAGTATCTGAGAGAACCTAATGTGCATGACACAGAAAGTTGTTGGCTATTGGAGAAGCTAGAGGGTTTCCAGGAATGCTCGGATCAATTGATTGCATGCATTGGCAATGAAAGAACTGCCCCAAAGGTTCGCAGGGAATGTATCAAGGTCACACCAAAGAGGCCACCATCGTACTTGAAGCGGTGGCATCACATGACTTATGGATTTGACATGCTTTCTTTGGAATGCTGGGGTCTCACAAAGACATCAATGTGCTTCAACGATCTCCGGTGTTCAGGAGGCTTTGCAATGGGGAATCGCCGCCGTGCAACTACACTGTCATGGTCATGAGTACAACATGTGATACTATCTGGCCGACGGCATCTATCCTTAGTGGGCGGCGTTTGTGAAGACCATATCCGAACCACAGGGCAACAAACAAAACCACTTTGCAACAATGCAGGAGGCAGCTAGGAAACATGTGGAGAGGGCATTCAGAGTGCTTCAAGCTCATTGGGGAATTGTTCGTGGAGCTGCAATGATGTGGGAATTAGAAACTTTGTGGCAGCTCATGACATGTTATGTTATTTTGCACAATATGATTGTCGAGAATGACGGTGATGGCGTAGCCCAAACCAATGATTTTGAAGCACCTGAAGAACAAGTTCAAATCCCGAAAGATCAAGATGAAGCTCAGCTTATGAACTTTCTACAGATGCATCAGAATCTTCGAGATTATCATGTGCACGCGCAGCTACTCAATGATCTTGTGGAGTATATGTGAACCCACAATGAAAATCAAAGAGCTAATGTTTGAGTTGTGCACTTAAATAAATTTTATGTAACAAGACCTCTGTATTTTTGGTAACAACGTTTGCTACTTATGTAAGACATTAGCGTGTATGATCGACGTGCATGAATTTACATGGATTTGAGAGTCCTGATTAGAGATATGTGGATATGGGGCAGAAGATATGAGGGATCATGGATGCGCCTGGGCGCCTAGGGGGGATTTGCGAGTCCTGTAGATGCTCTAACTCTGTGAGGGCAAGGGGTTATACGGATAAGTTTATAAGTGATAAGCTGCCATTCCCTAAAAAAAAGTGATAAGCTGCCAGCCCCTAGGATTTTTTTAATCGGATAAGCTGGTATAAGCTTGAAAAGAACCGACCCTACATTTCCCAAGCATGAACTGCTTAATGTCCACCAGGCCAGGGTAAACAACCGAGAACGGTCTGAGAAGGGTTGTTTGTTTAGATCTCATTGTTTCGGTCATATTTGAATGTCAGTTATTTCATTGTTTAATTTTACTTATTTGAGTCGAATTAGACATTTCACGTACAATTGCAGTAATGCCACTTACAATGTTCATTTTAATAATTTCATCGTTTATTTCACTTCCTTTGTCTCGTTTATTTCAATATGTCTCCGATTTCAGAAAAAGAAGTAAAACTGCACACCAACTTTATATTTTAGGAATCTTCAAGTAAACGAAGGGGTGTGGACGGCTCAAGCACCCACATGTGCACGTTCATATGCATTTCCTGCTATATATGCTTGAAAACACTAAAATATTTCCTGTGCGAGATTCCATTCTTCTCACTTACGCAACGTGAGGGGTCTACCGTTTTCAAAAAAGCATAATCTGTTTCAGTGCTCCATACCCGTTTGGTTCCATGCAAACAAAAACGATCAAGGTTTAGATGAGCTCTGAACAAAACGAGTAACATCGAGTAGTCCTACAAATGAGATGACACATTACCTTGTCCAGCCGAAAGGAGAGGTTGTTCAACTGACTGATAACCTTACCTTCCTTCACTTGCATTGGCTCTCTCCTCCAATCCATTAACCGCGGTCAGATTTTTTGAAGTCGATCGCGCACGTACTGAATATATATGGATTGAAAACCTCTCACCCCATTTAATTAGACAGTGCAAGCAAGTATACAGTAATATAGGCACCCTGCTGCTAGACAAAGGTGGGTTTCTCATCTCTCTTTCTGTTGAGTGTTTGTCTCATTTTTGGTGCTACAACGGGGTATGATTCAAGTCGCTGACTTGTGAAAAAAACATTCATTCATTTTGAAATGAAGCGGGCGCGGTGAAACGTGCTTCATGTAGGCTGGCTCCCATGCAAATTAAACATTATAAGTTGATTCACAGGGAACAGTTTAATTACCCTTGGACAATTCATGTAAATTCGGAAAATGTTCATCGGGATGAGATAAAAAAAAGATAAAACGTTCATCCGATGGTTAGCAACTTAGCGTGCGCCACGGTGCTGGCTTATTTGCACAGCTAAGAGCTTGATCTTACGTATTTGTTCAAGCGTGGCATGGGCATCCTGCAGAACATGGTTTTGCCATAGTATTTACTGTTTCCACATGCAAAGAACTCATGCTGTTGAAGTTGAACAACGGAGGAAGAGGACAGACCACATGCGCGCAGTTTCCCATCTCCATTTCCATATTATAGCAGACAATGGTTTTACAGTAACAGTAGGCATCCGTAGCAATACCCACATCCACGTAACAGTACGCTAACTCTGGACGCACACAAATCAGCAGCGGCTAACCAAGCAATCTGCATTATTATTCAGACTACATATTACTTAATCTCCAATGAGAATAATGGCCCTGCATGCCTTGGCAGGGACTCTCAGTCACAGCCCTAGACATTGGGCTTGTAGGCCGGCGTCGACGGCGGCTCCTCGTAGTCGGCGACGTCGGCGGCAGCCTGTACGCCAGCGGAGTCGGCTTCCACGCCGTGCTCGAGGAAGGGAGATGGCACCGGGACCGGGGCGTATGGGGGTGGCGTGGGCTCAGGAGGGGACGGAGGGGACGGAGTGTACGGCGGCGGCGTTGGCGTGGGCTCAGGCTCAGGCTCAGGAGGGGACGGAGGGGACGGTGGCGGCGTGGGTTCAGGCTCAGGAGGGGACGGAGGGGACGGTGGCGGCGTGGGTTCAGGCTCAGGAGGGGACGGAGGGGACGGTGGCGGCGTGGGTTCAGGCTCAGGAGGGGACGGAGGGGACGGTGGCGGCGTAGGTTCAGGCTCAGGAGGGGACGGAGTGTACGGGGGCGGCGTTGGCGTGGGAGGTGTAGGTGGGCGGGGGCGAGGGCGCGGCGGATGCGGACGCGGCCTGGGAGGCTTCCTGTTCCTGTGGGACGTGGTGAGCGGCGTCGGGGCGGGGTCGTACCCGCCGCTGTCCGCCTGCTGGGTCTCCAAGGCCAGGCTCAGGAACAGCAGGGCCACCAGGAGAGCGGCTTTGCCACCCGCCATTCTCTCACTCCCTCACGCACTGCAGAGTTCTTGGCTCGGTGTAGTTCTGAGAAGATGGGTGTGCCCATACCACTGCTTATATACATGGAGGGTGGAGGGAGGAGTCGAGCCCTTGCTTGTGCGTGCAAGCGATGGAGCTGGCACTATGTGGGGAGAATAGGCATGCGGGTGAGCTGCAGTACATGTCGTGATGGTGTTACGCCCGAACTGGGCAGACCCTCATGAACGGCACTGTCTGCTGGAGTGCTGGTACAGCCAACCAGAACAAGAAGGTAACCAACTGCCATGGTGATGCATGCCTTAGGCCGTTCTCGTCTTCTCACGGCGGTAATATGTGTTAATCATGGTGTTCATCAGCGTAGATTCGTTCCGATTGGTGTTCATCAGCGGGCTGCACTTTAATCTCAACATAGGCATTCATCAGCGTATAGGCATTCTTCAGCGTAGAGTGGTTCGGTTTGGATCAAGGAGGAGAAAGAAAGTATCGCTGCTAATACTGTTCTGACTAACAATAAATTCTGCAGGAAATGGCTGACACTCTGTAACCCTTTTTTTTGCGGGGTAAGCACTATGTAACCTTGTGAATACGGCACACTAAACTGACAGTAACAACGCTGAGACTTCTCTGGGAGTGCCACAATGCTAATTAAATAAACTAATTTAGGAAACATTGCTGACCATATACGAATTCTTGGATGAGCTGCAGGAGCCAGCAATAGTTTTTTTTTTTTGGAACTTGTGGCACACTTCACTTAACAACTAATGATGTACTAGGATGATCAGCCCATGACTATGACTTAAGCCGCATAATTGCTGGGCTGTTGAAGTATCTGGGCTTCTGATTCCTTTAGTTGGGCCAAGAAGTCCAAAACGGGAGCAATGGCAAGGCAACGCAAACGCAGGTTTCTAATGACACCCTGTTAACTTGTTTAGTCCCACCTCGCCCGTGCAAGCAGCGTAGTCCGCCAAGATAGCTATAAGATGAGGCGGAGGCAGCAGTCAAAACCATACCTTTCTCGGCCTTTTGGCTAAGATCAAGTGTAGTATCTGTTCTTATCAGTTTAATATCTGATATGTGGGCCATGTGCCTACAACGATATTAAATTTATTTTTTATGGGGGAGGGTCCACCACACTAGCTTGCTAGTGGGGTCCCCAAGTGTCGCCTGGGTGTTGCACTCCTGCCCAGGCAGGCGCACCCCAACCAATACAAACTAAACAATTTTTTTTTGACTAGAAGACTAGAAGAAACTTTTCTTTCTTGTGATAGAATCTTTTGGTCTTGAACAGTTATATGAATATGAACCAGTTAGATTTGTTTGACTCACCTGAAAGCATTTTCGTGTTACTAGCTGCCTCATCAAGCAAATTATCAATAAAAAAATTAAAACAAGCAGAAGACAAGAATATGAATGTGTGGGATAGCTTTCCTTCCGTAGAGAACCTATCATTCAAGTTTCATGTGCTGTTAGAGTTGATCTTCTGTTTTTTTGTTGTTGTTTTTTTGCAAGTGACGGCTTTATGTGTTGTATTCAGTTCAGTAGCAAGTAACACAACTTGTGCAACAATGAGCCGGAATGTGAGGGGTTTTGAATTCGCCGGCAAAGAGATTTGCAGTGCGTGAGCTTGCAGAAGCACATTGGGTCACCATCCTCTGCTCACAAGAAACAAAGTTGGAATCTTGGATGCCTAGTATAGTGAGAGAGTTAGGAGGAAATAAACTGGTGGGCACTGGTTGGGGGGGGGGGGGGGGGGTGCGCTGCAATCCTATGGATAGTTGGTTATACAGAGTTGCATTCCTGCGGGGTATAGTTCTGTTGTAATATTCAGAAGATATTATCTTGACGCGGGCTGCACTTTAATTTTCTCCCAAAGAATGGTTCGTTATGGATCAAGCTAGGAAGAGAAAAAAAGTATCATTGAATGTGTGGTACTCTGTAACCGACATGAACATTGCAGATACTTCTCTGACAACATGCTAACTGCGGTAGATCAGATGTTGTTTCAATATCCTTCATAGGTTCATCAAGTTCTTGAAGTTAAATCCTTGCACACCCAAATGAAAAAAAAAACTTGCTTTTTATATTATATTAAATCAAATAGACTAATTTAGGAAATGTTGCTATGAATCATTCGATGAGCTGCCATGTGCTAGCGATATTTTTTAGGCAAAGCATTTGTTAACTTTTTGGCGACAAGGGAGCAATAGTTAATTAATCATGTCATTTTGGCTATAATTATGTACTATCACGGTCAGGCCATGAGTTTTTTTTTTTGAGAGAGAGAGCAGATCAGGCCATAAGTATGAGTAAGCCACATTTTTGGGCCGTTGAGGCATCTGGGCTACTATCGCTTAGTTGGGCCAAAAATCCGAAAAGGCAGCACCGGGAGCGAAACGCAGAGGAAGGTTTTCTAATGACTGAACTTGTTTAGTCCCACCTTGCCCGCACAAGCAGCCCAGTCAGCCAAGAGAGCTATAAAAGGAGACCCAGGACAGCGTTTGAAAAGCATACCTTTCTCGGCCTTTTGGCTAAGATCAAGTGTAGTATCTGTTCTTATCAGTTTAATATCTGATATGTGGGCCATGTGCTCATAATGATATTAAATTTATTTTTTGTGGGGAAGGGTCCATCACACTAGCTTGCCTGGGTGTTGCACTACTGCCCAGGCCAGGCGCACCCCAACCAATACAAAACAAAAATTAGTCTGAATTGTTTTCCTAATCTTGTGTTAACAAAAAAAAGGTGAAAAGATCCACCACAGTGCTTTGTTTGTGCGAAGCGTTCCACAAGTGGTTATTGTACTCTTGATGTCGCAGCCAAACTAGATGCTTATGTTGTACCATGTCAGGGGTACATAGTCAAGGAGCATTCTAGGATGACAATTTTATAATTTAGCAGAGTTGATGTCCTGTGCTCTTAACATGCAGTTACTTCTGGTTCTAGTAGACAGGGTAGCGTGTGGACTTCGCAAGGGCAAAACAACTGAATCTGACAGAATAGAATCAGCTACTCCAGGCCTGGGCAATAGTGGAACGCCCCGGTGACACATGAGGTGAAAAGTTATGACGCTCTTCAGTATATGCTGTGTGTGGCTGCACTATGATTTCTTTCCAGTTGTTCAACTGTTAATCGATGCAGAGTGCTTGATGATATATGTGCTCTGATTCAAAGAAACAACAAGCGGGCTGAACGACAGGACCGCGTAACCACAGAAGATATAACAGCACAACACCAACTAACAAAAAAGATAGAACAACAACTTTGACTTGGAAGGTGGAAATGAGAGGTTAAATGCAATGAAGTGAGGGCTTGCTCTTTTCTTGACTCGATCTAGTTATGTTGACACAGTAGCATTTGGGAATATCTGCAGAGAAGAAAGTGATGGCTAAGGATTTCTGTTGCTGATCAAATATGTACGTAACAGTTATGAAATTTCTGTATGCACCACCACTTCAACAGCACTGTTAGCATACATAACCTGTTTTCTTTTTTACAGATGCTAGCTTAAGGTGTTGATATGATAGTGACATGACATGACACCTTTCTTGCTAACCAAGATGGGAGCGGCTATCAGTCAGTCGATTGAAATTATAATGTGGTCAGTCAATTTTTCTTAGGCCAGAGAAAAAACATTTTGTTAACCTTCAGGGTCATCAAACGTCCAAACGTGCTGCCCAAAGCCCCGAACTCATGCGTACAGCAGCCGGCAAACCTTCCAGGGCCTAGTGCGATCAGCACCAAAGGTTGCACGTTCATGGGCTATTTACTACAGTCCCTTCCTATGATAGTAAAAAAGGCAACATCGTCACTGAATTTTAGTGTATTGAAAGTTTTGATCTCATGATAGATTACTCCTTTTGGATCAGAACAAAGTCGGTCCTTGGACAGAAGGCCACGCACCAGGTTTCGGCTGTCCTATACTATTGTACTAAAATAAAACTAAAATAAAAACTCTTTCTCAATAGGAATAATTTAAAAGGAATGGTAAGAAAATAAAATAAAAAATAAAGAACGAAATTGCACATAATTTACAAAAAAAAATGGTGTTTTTAACAATATGCAATAATAAGCATATAGTAGTGTAGTTTGCAAGACTTTTTTTTATAAGAAGGAATGAATTAAGATCATTGGTATTGTCCTTCAAGAAGAAGAAAATGAAATAAAAATTCAAACAAAATCAAAATATGAAGTTTTCTAAGGAATAATGAATTGGTAGCGTTAGTATTACCCTTTAAGTCCCCCGCAAAAAAAATTATTACCCTTTAAAAAGATAGAAAATGAAGATAAACTAAATAGGGACAAAATTTGCACACAATTTACAAATGAATTGCTATCTTTTCTAATATGCAAGAATAAACGTATAATAGTGGAACTTTCGCATAAAAATGAAGTTGTCAAAGAATGAATGAATTATTGGTGTTCGCATTACCTCTTAAGATGAACATGATGAAAATAATATCATAATAATAAAATGAAAAATTTGTACAGGTTTTACACAAAAATTATGCTTTTTATAATATGAAAGAATAACCATATTATAGTGGAACAATATTGGTACAACTTTAAAAAATAAAATGAAATAAAATAAAAAATAAAGTGAAATCAAAATAATGAATTTTTATTGGGAAGAATAAAACCCTTTAAGAAGAAATAAAATAAAAATCAAAAAATATATAATGAAATTTTCTAGGGAAGATTAAGAAGAAAGAAAATAATAAAAAAACAATGAAATTTTCCAGGGAAAAATGAAACCCTTTAAGAAGAAATAAAAGAAAAATAAAAACAAAAACAAAATAATGAAGTTTTCTATGGAAGAATGAACCTGGAAGAAAAAAATACAAAAAGTAAAAGTAAAACAAAATAATGAAGTTTTCTATGTAAGAATGAAACCCTTTAAGAAGAAACAAAATATAAAAACTAAAACTAAAACAAAATAATGAAGTTTTCTACGGGAAAATGAAATCCTTTAAGAAGAAAGAAAAAAAATAACTAGCACACAAGTATGCCCTAAATTTTCACTGTTGTGAATATGCAAAAAATAAGTATGTACAGTGCAATTTTTGCTCTCTACTATAATTTACACACATGATGTATCAAACTTCCGTGTATACTTACTAAACATAATAAAACAAATAAAGTTTTCTAAGAGAGAATAAATTAGTCACATTGGTATTACTCTTAAGAAGAAAGAAAATAAACGAAAACTTGCACACAACTCGATAGTGAAACTGCACTTTTTATAAATACGCAGCGAATACACATATAACAATGTAACTTTAGCAGTGTAGTATAATTTGCACACATATTGTTTAGTACTTTCGTGCATACAAACACAAAATAATAGAAAAATGAATTTAATTAGCAAAAAAATTAGTACAAAACAATTAACATTGGTACCCTTAAAAGAATAAAAAATATAAACAATTCACAAAATTAGCACAAAGATGCACTTTTTATAATATGTAGAATAAATGTATAAGAGTGTAGTTTCCGTACTCTAATGTAATTTGTACATGTAGTACTTGCATGTATACATTTACACACACACTCAACAATAGGAAATACACGTAAAGAAAAAAAACAACTGAAAAATAGAAAAATAAAAGCATACACATGCAGAAAACAAAAGCAAACCCATGAAGAAAAGCATGATCACACCAACATCCAGCCCAAGAAGGAAATCGACTGACCCAAAATAGGGGTCAGTCAAATCCAAACAGGCCCAGTATGACCTGCAGCAAAACTTGAAAGAAAAATAAACTACACAAGTCTTAAAGCACAATTCAACGGCTAAAATATTGACTGACCACAAAGGTAAAAGTCAGCAGACTGAAATCTAGCTAAACTGAACCAAGATGACACCCTGATGAAAGGGAGACCCGGTGTGATTTAATCCTTTTCTTGTTAGTTGTGAATAACAAAAAAGATGTGTGGGTGAAGATGCACCACAGTGATTGTTGTTTAAGCAAAGCTTGCACCGGATGTTGCAGCCAGTTCTTTGCTTTTTTTCTCGTCTCATCCTGTTTCCTTATCTGAAACTCTGAATAATATGACATGCATCAGAACAAGCATGTTTTCTTGAAACAGAAGAAACTGAAGCTTATTTCGCATGTACACCTGCAAAAAGGAGATGACCTGCACGAGAGCAAAGTGCAATCTTGATGTACCATCATGTACGACAACTGAAATTTTCCTACGGAACTATCATGGAAACCAGATGCTTATTCTTCAGCTGGTTGCTCGTATCAAAGAGGAGGCCCTCCTTTGTCGCCGTTTTGGAGTTCTTACCCCAGTAATCCGCTTCTGTCCAATTAAGCTTCAAGCTATCCCAGCTCCTTGGTGTATCAATGGTATGAAATGCAGCTAGCATGCTGTGGCAAAAACAAAACAGACGCTTGTGTTGTGCCTTTTTTTCAGACTCTGATGGCAAGAAGCGCAGTTTTCTAGCTTCATCTCTTCTTCCGGCTTCATCAGTGCATCATTGTGGACGACGGACTGCCACTCTGTGAGGACTTGCAGTGGCACCATGACTGATTCCTCGAGACGTATCGGAGTTGGGCTCATCAATTTAGTTGAACATTTTTCATCGCAAAAATAATAATTTAGTTGAACATTTCTTTGGGTTATAGTTCTGCTCTAGTAATTCCTAGATGATGTTGTGTCGATGCTGTTCTTCCGGCTAAGATATGAATTCTCAGATAAGCTGCCATGTGCTAGCAGTAGTTCCTTTTTTTTTTTTGCTATAAATTACTCCCGTGAGGCCATGTGTTTTTTTTAGCAACCCGTGAGGCAATGGCCCATGGGTATGAAGCAAGAAGCAACGTTAGTGGGCTATTGACGCATCTGGGCTGCTATAATTTAGCTCGGCCGACAAGTCCAAATCGGGAGAAATAGCCCGGACGCACAGGATTAGGTTTCTAATGACCCGTTGTTGGTTTAGTAACCCCTCCCCTGTGCAACAGAGAGTAGCGGATCGGAGAGCTATATAGGGAGACCCAGGGCAATGTTTTGAAGTATACGGCCTTTTGGCTAAGATCAACTGTAGTATCTATTTTTATCAGTTTAATATCTGATATATGTGGGTCATGTGCCCACAATGATATTAAATTTATTTTTTGTAGGGGAGGGTCCATCACACGGAGGCAGATCCTCTGACATACGGCCCGCTCCCGTTGCGCCACTGACTCGTGGGCCCGGGGCCACATGTCAGTGGGCATCACTGCACGTCAGAGGAGCCGTGTCCCCATCACACTAGCTTGCTAGTGGGGCCCTCATGTGTCGCTTGGGTGTTGCACTACTGCCCAGGCCAGGCGCACCTCAACCAATACAAAGAAAAAAAAAGAAGTCTTAAAATGTGTGTGAAGATCCACTACAGTGCTTGTTGCTTGTACAAAGCTTACACCGGATGTTGCAGCCAGTTCTTTATTCTTGTCCCATCTTCCCTTTCTTTCCTTATCTGTAATTCTGAATAATATGACATGCATCAGAATAAGCATGTCTTCTTGAAACAGAGGAAACTACTACTGTAGATGCTTATATATGTTGTACAATGACAGCAGAGGAACATTCCATGGGCAAGGATGACAATTTTATAACTTGACAAACTACTTGGCTTGTGCTCTTGCAGGTTTTGTCTGCTGAGTACTTCTGGGTTCAAGTAGACAGGGTAGCGGGTGGACTCGTAGGGGCAAAATAACTGAATCTGACATAACAGAATCGCTAGTTATGTTGAAAAGTTGGTGCTATGAAGTTTGCAGAGTGGTTCATAATATTTGTGCTCTGATTGAGAAACAAACAAGCAAGCGCATTGGCTGGCACTGTTTTAGCTCAAAGCTGAACGAGAGGAAGATTTTTTTAAAGAAAAGACATACGCCTGACTTTATAAATAAAGCTATACGGCAGGTAGCAAACACAAAGAGATGTCCAAACACACGACCAGCAAGACCCCAACCATGGGCCAATCGAAGGAAAGTTAAAGGGGTACACGGCTCCCTAGCCAGTACACGACACACAGGCCGGAATAGTTCACAGCCAAAGAGAAACTAACTAACCTAGCGCAAAACCAACTAAGCATCCTTCTCTTGTCTGCAGAGATTAGACGCCGAGGCCCGAACTTTAGAGATCAGCACAGACAACACATCTTGGTCCTCCACCTTAGTCAATGATTTCCACTGTTGCAAGAGAGCACACGATTTATATAAGCAATCAGCAGGCTTAGCGGGAAACACATGTTCAATGGTAAATTTGTTCCTAGTTGTCCAAAGGGACCAACAGATCGCTCCCAGGCCCACCCAAAAAATACGTCTGGTAACGCCTGACAGATTATTAGCAAGAGCCCAGAGCTCAGAGAATGAAGCAGGGTCCCAGGCCACTTGAAGCCACTCTCTAACACAACTCCAGATCAACTTAGCCAGGACACAATGGAAGAAGATATGAGTCGTATCCTCCAAGTCGCCACACAAGGCACAAAACTCTGAACCCGGACCATTCCGCTTACGGATTTGGTCAGCCGTTGGCAGCCGGCCCCTAAAAGCTTGCCATAAGAAAATCTTAATTTTAGGAGGGATCTAAGCCTTCCAGACCTGAGAGAATCTGTTAGTAGGGGAGCCACCAATAAGCTTAGAATAAAGCGATTTAACCGAGAAGCCACCAAAGGCAGAGTGCGGCCAGATCACCGAGTCCAAGTTCGTTGAGAGCGTGGGGAAGAAGGCAGTAAGACGTTGCCAATCTTCAAACTCTTCAGGCGAAAGAGATCGGTGAAAGGCCAGGTTCCAACCACTAGCAGCCAACTCCGCAATAGAGATATTCGGGTCAGGACAATACGAAAACAAGGTGGGGAAGGTCACGGAGAGCGGTGAATCTCCACACCACCAATCAAGCCAAAACCTAATGGAGGAGCCATCTCCCACTACAAACTTAATGTGTGCCTGGAACAGGGGTTTCACTTTCACCTAGGCCTACCAAATTTGAGAACCACCACGCAAAGTAACAAACATCGGGCTAGAGAGGGAAAAATATTTGGCCTTAAGAATGGAGAACCATAAGGATTGACTCCCAACAGTCATAATTTTCCACCACCATTTTATCATTAGACATTGGTTCATGATGGTAGTGTTAATAATACCCAACCCTCCAAGGTTTTTGGGTCAACACATCAACTCCCATTTAACGAAACGATATTTGTGACGATTGTTAGCAGAGTTCCAATAAAAAGCCCCATGGTGCTTATCAAAGCCAGCATGAGTACCTCCAGAGAGTAGATAGAAGCCCATCATGAACATGGGAAGGGAGGTTAAACATGCATTGATCAACGCCACTTTAACCGCGTTGGTATTATATCTGCCACGCCAGGGCAGGACCCTATTGCCCACCTTGGTTACCACTGGGGCGAACTCCTTCGCATGAAGCACGTCAAGGGAGATGGGAAGGCCCAGATACTTGAAGGGGAAGGATCCTAGCTTACAGCTAAGGAGACGGGCCACCCGTAAGGCTTCATTATCATCCACACCGGTGACAATAACCTCACTCTTAGCAAAATTAATTTTAAGGCCCGACATGGCTTCGAAGCAAAGGAGGATAAATTTGAGATTTGCAAGGCAAGAGTCATTTAAATCGACCATTATAATGGGGTCGTCCGCATACTGTAGGTGAGTAACCCCTTCAGGGATGAGATGGGATATGACTGGGGAAATATGCACATGGTTAGCTGCTCTGGATAGGATACGAGATAGGGCATCCACAAAGAAATTAAACAAGATGGGAGAAGCGGGGTCACCTTGCCTTAGGCCCCTACCATTGGCAAAAAACTTACTAATCTGGCCGTTCACCGAAATGGCAGTATGGCCTCCCGAGACCATCTGCATGATTCTGTGGACAAAGGGCCCATCAAACTCTTTAGCCAGAAGAACATTTCTCAAAAAGGGCCAGCTCACCGAGTCATACGCCTTCTCAAAATAAAGCTTCAGGATCACACCTTTAGACTTACGAATTTTGAGGTCGTGCATAATTTCATGTAGACAGAGGATCCCATCCAAGATGAAGCGACCTTTAATAAAAGCGGATTGAAAAGGGCTGATGGTACGATGAGCAATGGGAGATAGGCGAGTGGCGAACCCTTTAGCAGGGAACTTAGCGAAGTTATTAATGAGAGCAATAGGTCGAAATTGCGAGGTCAAGTCATCTCCTTTGACTTTAGGAATGAGAGTAATGACAACATAGTTAAGCCGAGAGATGTCCATCGTACCCAGACAAAAACCTTGGATGATCTTACAAACGAGCACCCACAGCTACCGCCAGAATTTTTTAAAGAAGGGAATAGAGAAACCATCAGGCCCCGAGGCAGCGTTCGCGTTGGTCGAGTTAATAACCTTCCAAATTTACTCATTAGATAAGGGGACCATTAAGTCCGCGTTTTCATCGGACGATATCCTACTGTCATTATCCCAGAAATCAGAGGATAGAGAAAGTCCAGAATCTTGTTTGGCCCCTAGGAGAGAAGAGAAAACCCAACTATATGGTTCATAATGAGGGATTGATCCATAGTCCTGACACCATCAATGATAAGGCTATCAATGAAACACCTCCGTCTTCTGCCATTTGCAATAGCAAAGAAATAAGCCGTCATAGCATCGCCTTTCAAGGTTTAGTTAAGGGAACCGCGTTGGCGCCAGTAAATATCCGCCTGCTGATGCAACTGCATCAAGGCGTCTTCCAAGGAATAACAAGCGGACCATTGTATATCAGTAAGCCCAGAGCTATCCGCAGAGTGATCCAAGTCCCGGAGTTGAGATTCAAGAGCATTTTTTCCTTACGCTGATCAGCCGCCCTATTACGGGACCAGCCTCTCAAGAATTTGCGCAGCTCATATGAGCACTTGTGCCAATCATCCATGGGGCCAAAGGAACGGCGGGGAGTATTAAGAAAATTAGAGATCTTGGTGGCAAGCATATCGATAAACCCCTCCACAAGAAGCCAAGAGGCATCAAATTGGAAACGGGATGAGGTCATAGAAGAATTAAGGCCCGCATCTACAAT
Organism: Aegilops bicornis; assembly: GCA_021605145.1. NCBI lineage: Eukaryota > Viridiplantae > Streptophyta > Magnoliopsida > Poales > Poaceae > Aegilops > Aegilops bicornis. The sequence continues at coordinate 161,665,405 of CM038674.1, forward strand.
CAAGGGAGCATGATCAGACCCAACCGCAGGTCTAGCCTTCAAAGAGGCACGGGGGAAAAGGGAGTCCCATCTGTCACATACAAAGACCCGATCCAGCACCGACCGGATAGGATTAACCTGATGACTGGACCACGTGAAACGAGCCCCCACCCTAGGGAGTTCATGAATCGCACAGTTGCTAATGAACTCATTAAAGGAATTGGCGAGAGGCCAGGAGAAATTGAGGTTATTTTTGTCAGCAGGAGAGCACAAGAGATTGAAATCACCACCAATCACTAAAGGAATATTGCAAGATTCGATCTTATTAGAAAGCTCATCAAGAAAGATAGGCGCAAGAGAGTGATCAGCGGGACCATACACCACTAGAAATTCCCATAAAGTGTTCAGCTGTCGGTGATGAACCACCACACTAGCCCAAAATATGCCATGATCAAAAGTAATAAAGTCAAACATGTCCCGTTTAGACCCAATCAGAATACCCCCAGAGTGACCCGAGGCAGGAAGAAAATGCGAGTCAAATCTATTCATTCCTGCAACCGCAGACAACTCAGAGGGAGAGAACGATTCCTTAAACGTTTCCACTAGCCCTAAAATGTCAATGTTTTCCCCACAAACCAAATCATGAATCTGGTCTCGACGCCCCTAGTGGCGAAACCCCTAACGTTCCAGAACAAGGCTTTCATTTAAAGGAAAGATTTTTAATGCGGAGGCTAGACCTGCAAGGGGTCACATAGGTTTTGGATCGTTTGGTCGGACCCCTCTTAGCTTGGGTAGGAGGGGGAGGCGACTGGCCACAACCACCTGCCAATCCTGCTCCCCCACCGGCCCCTGGGCAGCCACAGCGCCAGCAGAGGCCGCGGCCTCCTTGGCCTTGGCAATAGCCGCTTGGGTGACTTCATTCGCTCTAATGACAGAAAGAAAACGAGACGGAGAACCAAACCCAGGGTCGACGGAAACACCAACGTCCGACAAGATGTGTAACAAGTGATCATCCGAAAGTGCAGGTAAAACGAGACGAATCAGGGAGGAGGGGGATGGGCCGGCGTACCTAAAGCAGGAAGATCCCGGGCCGCAGCACGCCTTTCAGCCCGCAGTGCCATCGATTCGCCAAAATCACGCACGCAACGCCCCTTGCCCGTCGTGGACGCGGGGGACCGAAGCACCGGGGAACGCGCAGCAGGAGAGGCTGGACCTTGGCCGGATCCTGAGGCCGCCCCAAATCCTTGTCTAGACGATGAACCAAGCCCGTCATTTAGTGCTTGGAACCAGAGGAAGCCCTGCTCTTAGCCGAGAACTTTCTGACCGAGGTTTTCTTCTTCTTCTTCTTAGATGTAGGCCCGTTGGACCGAGGAGGAGATACAGGCAGATCTTCAATCCCATAAAATGAAGGTGACTGCGGGCAGGCAGGAAGATTGGAACAAACTCCTGAGATTGGGGTGCCCTTGCCAGCAGGATTCCCAAGAGGAGCCTCATCCATCACCTGATTGGCACCCGCATCCTTCTGAGCCTTATCAACCAGGGCATTAGCTTTAAACAGTTCCTTCTCATCAGGTTCCAGACCATCCCACTCAGACTTGGTGAACCGTGGGTCAGTACCACCACCCGGGTTCTGCCCACCAGTAGATCCGTCTCCCTGCTTATCATCATCATGATCAACCGAGTTGGAAGGAGGAGGCGGAGGTGGGGCTTGGAAAGCACAGGCACCTTCGACCCAAACCCGCAGCCGAACGCCATCGGAAGACGGGAACACATCCTCTGAGCCACGCACGCAAACAGGATCCACACACCAAATGTTGGGGCGCACCGGGCCAACCTTACCCAAAGATTCAGAATCAACCTCCACTAGTTTGCCAATGAGAGTCCCAAACGCCATCATAAACTCAGCCGACCGCAAGCCCACTAGCACATCGTCTACTAGCACCCAGGTCTTGGACAGAGGACCCACAGCCTTCGCACCACAAGTGGCCACCTTAACAGATACAACCAATTGGTTGAAAGGTAAAGTGGAGCTCTTGCACGATGAAATCATCCTCAGACACTCCTTTGAAGGAAACACCACCACAAATTCAGACTTCGAAGTCGACGATTTAAGGGCCCCAAATTTCTTCATCCCAGATCCTCAAATCTTCCAACAGAGTCTGCGGAGAAATCTTTTGATCTTGGACGGAGATGATAGACACATTGGAAAGCAAAGGAGCAGCCACCACCATAGGTATGTCACTGTCAAGAGCAAAGAAAGAACACCCCGGTAGACTGGTCCTGAAATGCGCGAAGGAGGGAGGCTTGATAAGGTTGCGACAGTCAACAGTCAAATGCCCATCTGAACGGCATATCAGTCAAAAGGGAGGATTGGTGCATCTCGATTGGAAATGGCCCGGTCTATGGCATGCGAAGCATGTGAGGGAAGGAGAGGGGTTTGGAGCAACTGAGTTTTGGCGAGGAGGAGGGGGCGGGGGAGGAGGAAGAAGGCCATATCCAAGGCCGGTAGAGGCAGAGCTCGGACCAGAGGGCGGGCCATGGCGATCCCTGAACTGTGAAGAGCAGGAGCCAGATCCAAAGCACTGGGAGGGGCGGGAGGCAGCACCGGCAACAAAGAGTGTATCGGGTCCAATGAAAATCTTTTGTGACAATACTGGTGCAATTGCCTTGGTGAAGGAATCCAGATTTCACAAGAGAACCAAGCACATCAAGAGACGCTTCAATTCCATCCGGGATTTGGTCCAGGTGGGAGACATAGAAATTTGCAAGATACATACGGATCTGAATGTTGCAGACCCGTTGACTAAGCCTCTTCCACGAGCAAAACAAGATCATCACCAAGGCTCCATGGGTGTTAGAATCATTACTGTGTAATCTAGATTATTGACTCTAGTACAAGTGGGAGACTGAAGGAAATATTCCCTAGAGGCAATAATAAAGTTATTATTTATTTCCTTATATCATGATAAATGTTTATTATTCATGCTAGAATTGTATTAACCGGAAACATAATACATGTGTGAATACATAGACAAACAGAGTGTCACTAGTATGCCTCTACTTGACTAGCTCGTTGATCAAAGATGGTTATGTTTCTAACCATAGACATGAGTTTTCATTTGATTAACGGGATCACATCATTAGGAGAATGATGTGATTGACATGACCCATTCCGTTAGCTTAGCACACGATCGTTTAGTATGTTGCTATTGCTTTCTTCATGACTTATACATGTTCCTATGACTATGAGAATATGCAACTCCTGCTTAACGGAGGAACACTTTGTGTGCTACCAAACGTCACAACGAATCGGGTGATTATAAAGGTGCTCTACAGGTGTCTCCGAAGGTACTTGTTGGGTTGGCGTATTTCGAGATTAGGATTTGTCACCCCGATTGTCGGAGAGGTATCTCTGGGCCCTCTCGGTAATGCACATCACTTCAGCCTTGCAAGCATTGCAACTAATGAGTTAGTTATGGATGATGTATTACGGAACGAGTAAAGAGACTTGCCGGTAACGAGATTGAACTAGGTATTGAGATACCGACGATCGAATCTCGGGCAAGTAACATACCGATGACATAGGGAACAAGTATGTTGTTATGCGGTTAGACTGATAAAGATCTTCGTAGAATATGTGGGAGCCAATATGAGCATCCAGGTTCCGCTATTGGTTATTGACTAGAGATGTGTCTCGGTCATGTCTACATAGTTCTCGAACCCGTAGGGTCCGCACGCTTAACGCTTCGATGTCGGTTATATTATGAGTTTATATGTTTTGATGTACCAAGGTTGTTCGAGTCCGGATGTGATCACGGACATAACGAGGAGTGTCGAAATGGTCGAGACATGAAGATTGATATATTGGAAACCTATGTTTGGATATCGGAAGTGTTCCGGGTAAAATCGGGATTTTATCGGAGTACCGGGAGGTTACCGGAACGCCCCCCCGGGACTTAATGGGCCTTAGTGGGCCTTGGTGGAAGAGAGAGGAGGCGGTTAGGCAAGGGTCGCGCCTCCCCCTAGTCCGAATAGGACAAGGAGAGGGGGGCGGCGCCCCCCTTCCTTCTTCTCCTTCACCTCTTTCCCCTCTCTCTCCTAGTCCAACAAGGAAAGGGGGGGACTCCTACTCCCGGTAGGAGTAGGACTCCTCCTGGCGCGCCCCTCTCTAGGCCGGCCGCAACCCCCCTTGTTCCTTTATATACGGGGGCAGGGGGCACCCCATAGACACAACAATTGATATGTTTGATCTTTTAGCCGTGTGCGGTGCCCCCCTCCACCATAGTCCACCTCGATAAAACTGTAGCGGTGCTTAGGCGAAGCCCTGCGTCGGTAGAACATCAACATCGTGACCATACTGTCGTGCTGACGAAACTCTCCCTCAACACTCGGCTGGATCGGAGTTCGAGGGACGTCATCGGGCTGAACGTGTGCTGAACTCGGAGGTGCCGTACGTTCGGTACTTGGATCGGTCTGATCGTGAAGACATACGACTACATCAACCACGTTGTGCTAACGCTTCCGCTTTCGGTCTACGAGGGTACGTGGACAACACTCTCCCCTCTCGTTGCTATGCATCACCATGATCTTGCGTGTGTGTAGGATTTTTTTTGAAATTACTACGTTCCCCAACACCACGCCGTCTCACTTCAAGCACCAACCCAAGGCCAAGAAGACCAGAGAGAAGTGCCAAGCGATGGAAGCAACAACACCAAGGCCGAGCGGCAGGGAACCACCTCCACCACCGTCGTGCGAGAGGCCCGCGCCTCTTGCGCCGTTTCGGTCACCGTCCGGACACGACAACGGGGCATACCAGGCCACCCTGGCCTAGCCAGGCCCAAAATGGGCCCGCTAAGCCCCGCTAGCTGTGCTGCAGCAGGCTGGCATCAGCGTCGCCAGCACCTAGCCGCTCATTGCCACTCCCCCGCCTCCTGGGAGTCACGCCACAGATCCGCCCCGCAGTCGGCCCGCCCAGGCTCAGATCTGGGCGGAGCTCCGCCGCCAGTTCATGCCGCTGCGCCACCCTGTCGCCCAGCCGCCCGCCCGCACCGTGTTAGGGAACCCCGCCGCCAGCCAAACCGCCGCCGCCTAGGAGCACCCCCCCGGTCCAGCTCCGCCCCGCGCCATAGAGCCACCCGGAGGGGAAGGTCCGGGGCGCCGCCACCAGCGTCCCCGGGGCCAGGCCGGCCGTAAGCGCCAGGCAACGACGGCAGGGAAGAAGGAGAGAGTGGGGCTGGAGGAGGAGGAGGGCGACGCGCGGCCGGTCGCCCGCGAGGGTGACGCGTTCGCGAGAGCAAAGGGGGTGTGTTCATGGTTTCTTTTGCATTACATTCTCTCTTGTTGCTGTTGGGACCCTTGTTTCCCAAGAACTTTCTGGTCAGCACTTCTATGATTCACCTATCATTGTTTGGCTAGCTTTATTTTATTTTATTTTTTGCGAATGGCTAGCTTAACTTTTGAACTGGATGAAAAATTCCCTATCAAAATTAGTATAATGAATCCTAAGAAAAATTTCTTATAGATATAATCTACGAATCAATTTAAGGATTAGAATGGTCCAAAATTCCTTTGAAAACCCTTCCAATCAGTGATGACTTTCAAAGTTCTTATAGTTATCATTATGTTTGATTGTGCACATAAAAAACAAATGATTTCTCATGCAAAAAATTTCTATAAAAATGATATAAATGAATTATAGGAAAAATAGTAAAGGATATAAGGGCATCTCCAACATGGACTTTAAATAGCCGGCAACCATCCGGACATGTTTTTCAATCCAATGCATCCCTGTATCGATCCATAGGCCGGTTCGGATGTGTTTTTTCTTGCAAACTGGAGACAAGCCAGGGGAGGGGGGGGGGGGTCTTTGCGGGCATTCGAACTGCGGCCACATCCATGTCTGACTAAGTTGGCCCACCAAAAAAACCCACCCACTGGTACGTCTCCAACGTATCTATAATTTGTTATTGTTCCATGCTATTATATTATCTGTTTTGGATGTTTTATATGCATTAATATGCTATTTTATATGATTTTTGGGACTAACCTATTAACCTAGAGCCTAGTGCCAGTTTCTATTTTTTCCCTTGTTTTAGAGTTTCGCAGAAAAGGAATACCAAACAGAGTCCAAAAGGAAGAAAACTTCGCGATGATTTTTTTTGAACCAGAAGACACCCAGGAGACTTGGAGTGCAAGTCAGAAGAGCCACGAGGCGGCCACAAGGGTGGTGGGCGCGCCCCCAACCTTGTGGGCCCTCGTAGTTACCCTGACCTAATTCTTTCTCCTATATATACTCTTATACCCCAAAAACATCCAGGGGAGCCACGAAACCACTTTTCCACCGCCGCAACCTTCTCTACCTGTGAGATCCCTTCTTGGGGCCTTTTCCGGCATCGGGGAATCGATCACGGAGGGCTTCTACATCAACACCATTGCCTCTTCGATGAAGCGTGAGTAATTTACTTCAGACCTATATGGGTCCATAGCTAGTAGCTAGATGGCTTCTTCTCTCTCTTTGATTCTCAATACAAAGTTCTCCTCGATGTTCTTGGAGATCTATTCGATGTAATACTCTTTTGCAGCGTGTTTGCCGAGATCCGATGAATTGTGGATTTATGATCCGTTTATCTCTGAATATTATTTGAATCTCCTCTGAATTCTTATATGCATAATTTGATATCTTTGCAAGTCTTTTCGAACTATTGATTTGGTTTGGCCAACTAGATTGGTTTTTCTTGCAACGGGAGAAGTGCTTAGCTTTTGGTTCAATCTTGTGGTGTCCTTTCCCAGTGACAGTAGGGGCAGCAAGGCACGTTTTGTATTGTTGCCATCGAGGATAACAAGATGGGGTTTTCATCATATTTCTTGAGTTAATCCCACTACATCATGTCATCTTACTTAATGCTTTACTCTGTTCTTATGAAATTAATACTCTAGATGCAGGAAGGAGTCGATCGATGTGTGGAGTAATAGTAGTAGATGCAGAATCGTTTCGGTCTATTTGTCACAGACGTGATGCCTATATTTATGATCATTGCCTTAGATATCGTCATAACTATGCGCTTTTCTATCAAACTAGATCGTGACAGGCGTGCGTTGCCGCGCCCATCAAATTGTACCGAATGATAGAAATTTTGTACATATGTAATGGCATAGAACGTTAAAATTAAATATGAAATTTGGTGTAGTGTGCAAAGTGAATCTATACAAAATACATAAGGAAATACAATTATATTAACAACATTGTGCAAAATACACCAGAACATACGAGTGATACAACATAACCCAGGAAAACATTGTATACCAAGACACCTACTTTGCTCATTGCTTGGGAGGGCATAACGTGAACCATTGTACATAGGGGTTTTTACTTTGCTCAGTGATCATCAGGCACGTAGGCACCCCATGACATGCTTGAAACTGCTGGCAGGCTAGGCTCAACATAGGAACACTGCCACCCCCTTCGATGTATATAAAAAGATGTCACGTGAAAAGTAAGTCATAAAACTCTAACGCAAAATATTTTTAAGTGCATGAGGATGAATTAAGTTCCCAGTACGATTGGAGTATCACATTAAGAAATCATTTGCTCTCAAGTGTTTTCTTTCTCTGACAAATAATTACTTGTAATCCATTGACACTTTCAGAGCAACTATACATGATATGCGCATGTTCTTTGTAATTCTACAAAATAATCACCTCTAGGACAAAATTGGTAGTATCAATGAAAATAAAAAATAATGGATAATGAAAATAAGAAATAATGGATATTACATTATATACTCCCTTGTAAAATAATGTAAGACATTTTAGATTACTACTTTAGTGATCTAAAACGTCTTATATTACTTAACAGATGGAGTATATGTTTAGACGAACAGAATGGATCGTGTGCATCGATGTGCCCCTCATTTTCACAAATTAGTGCTAATATTTGTCAACTGGGCTCTAAGTTTGCATATTGAATGAACTTAACTGAAGAAGAAACTTATCTAGATGCAATCCAGGCTCTCCATTGTAAGTAAACTGCAGTTTGATTACAATACACACTGCAGCTTACCAAATTCCTTTTCAAGCTGAAGCTTATTTGCATTCTCATAATCTTTTTGACAAAGGGAAGCAAACTCAAAAAAATTCAGCACAACACCTGTTTTCCAAATGCATCTTTACATGTTGCTATTCCGATCTGGATAATCCATGGCCCTATGCAGCAACAACATTCAGTGACCTTGAAAGCTCAACCATTGGCTCCACCTAAATATTTTTCTAGAAATCCTCAACGATTTGACACACCATATATGCATGATAACAAAAAGAATTGAAGTCAAATAAAATTTGATTGTCTCTTTGAATCTTTAGATAAAGAGTATGTCAAGATATGTAGTGTAAGAAATGATGCATCACCAGCAAAACTATTTTGGTAAAAGCGTCTTACATTTTGGTATAGAGGGAGTACAAGAGTAGCATACTAAGTTACTAACCTGACCGGCAGCCATCGAAAATCGTCATGTAGGTATTCCCCAAATAGATCGAATAAACATCATCAATCTGAACTAAGTAGAACTATTGGTGGACGAGGGGGCGTAGTGGAGATCCTAGAAGAAGATAGATGGGCAGCCTGCTCCAATAGTTGGTAGAGGAATTGAGATACGCGTAGGAGCATGAACTGAAGGAGGGAAGGAGAAAGGAAGAGTATAGTAATGGGTCTTCACAATCAGCCGCCGCAGTGGCGCACCACGATTACAACTAATGGATGTACATACATATATATGGTCTGATAAGACTATACTACCAGCTGTGCAAGGATCGTAGCCCGCAACCCAGAGGCAGTGCTACAATGGGCTTATTTTTGGCCCAATCAACCATGTTGCTCCGTTTTTTCTACCGGAGTAGCATCCATCAGACAGTTTTCCAGTTTGGGCCCAAGCGGGATTAGATGGAACGAACGGCCAGAAACGTAAAGCACATGCGATCCGACGGCCAGAAGCGCGAAACGCTGAGAGGGCTCGCTTTAGGCTCAGTTTTACTGTCCTTAATGCTCGGCAGTAATTTGTTCACCAACCGTAATAATTCCTATCTTGAGAGAAGCCTCTAATGAAACCTACGTCCCCCGGGTCTATTTTCCATCACATAAGTTTCCGATCTACAATCTTTAGTTTCCTATTTATTTTCCTTTGCAATCTTTACTTTTCGTTCCATAAACCAAAAATACCAAAAATATTGCTTTATCGTTTATCTATCTCTATCAGATCTCACTTTGCGAATAACCGTGAAGGGATTGACAACCCCTTTGTCGCGTTGGTTGCAAGTTGGTGTTTGTTTGTGCAGGTATCCGGTGGCTTGTTGTGTAGTCTCCTACTGGATTTATACCTTGCTTCTCAAAATTAAGGGAAATACTTACGCTCCTTTGCTGCATCACCCTTTCCTCTTCAAGGGAAAAACCAACGCAAGCTCAAGAGGTAGCAAGAAGGATTTCTGGCACTGTTGCCGGGGAGATCTACGCCAAGCCAACACATACCAAGTACCCATCATAAACTCTCATCCCTCGCATTACATTATTAGCCACTTTCCTCTCATTTTCCTCTCCCCCACCTCTAAAACGATTTTAAAAAGGATTCGCCTTTTCTTTGCCCTCTATCGCTCAACTTTTCCGCTTTTCTCGCTTTGTCTCCATCATGTCTGAAACTGGGGAGGTTATTGTTGAAAAGGATAGTTGTAACGATGCGGGAAACTTTGATGCTTTTGATAATTCTAATCCTCATGAAGAATCTACTATCTTTCAAACAAAGAAAATCCGCATAGTTAGCAGAAATATTATTGGGAAGGGGGTTATTCAAGATTTCTTTACTTGTGCCGGTGCACTCCCCACTATGGGTGGATCTATCCTCCATAAAACTAGTAGCCTTGCGGATGCTATATCTTTGCTTGTTGTTAAACTTGAAAGACAACTTGTTCACATGCATCCATCTATACAAACGAATTTTCTAGAGTTTCCTAATATTGAGCATTCTTTCGTTAAGCGCACTGCCACTATATTTCTAGCTCAAGAGTTTAGATATATTACGAAAGAAGCTAGTGAAATTTTCACTCATTATAAAGTGGATGGTGGTCGTCCTCCCATAGAGGGAATTCACTTTAATCAAGAGGATATAATACATTTACGGTCTTTAGATCATGTTGCTTATAATGAAAATTTAAGAAAGAGGGTTCCTACCTATGTTTTAGTCAATAAGATTTCTGAGCTTAATGATGATTTTCCTATTCAAAACAACTGTTTAGGTTTCTCCCTTGAACACAAGCTCATGAATTTTTGCCAAAAGAATGCTTATAATGATGAGTTGGTCATACAATATGAAGGGCCAAAGGAGGAACCAATTCCTCCCGAGATCGATCTTTGGGATTCTTATCCCATTAAATTTAGCCCTTTGATTACTTTTGCTTGCCTCAAAGAAAACTTGTAGCTGAACGAAGAGAGTATGAGATGAGTTTACTTAGACTTGCCTTATCATTATTATGATTACACTTAGATCTATTCGTGTTTTTATCCTAGCTAGGGCGTTAAACAATAGCGCTTGTTGGGAGGCAACCAAATTTTATTTTTGTTCTTGCTTTTTAGGTCCTGTTTTGCTTTGAATAAATCATCTAGCCTCTGTTTAGATGTGGTTTTGTGTTTTAATTAGTGTTTGTGCCAAATAAGACCTATGGGATAGCGTACGGAGCAACGTGGTTTTAAGTGTAATCAACCTGCAGGTAGCCCGCAACCCGCAGGTAGTGCTACATGGGCTTATTTTTGGCCCAATCAACCACGTTGCTCCATTTTTCTACCGGAGTAGCATCCATCGGACAGTTTGCCGCTTTGGGCCCAAGCGGATTAGATGGAACGAATGGCCGTAAACGCCCAGCACATCCGATTCGACGGCCAAAAGCGTGAAATGTCGAGAGGGCTCGCTTAGGCTCGCTTTTACTGTCCTTAATGCTCGGCAGTAATTTGTTCACCCACCGTAATAATTCCTATCTTGAGAGAAGCCTCTAGTGAAACCTACGGCCCCGGGTCTATTTTCCATCGATAAGTTTCCGATCTACAATCTTTAGTTTCCTATTTATTCTCCTTTGCAATCTTTACTTTTGTTCCATAAACCAAAAATACCAAAAATATTACTTTATCGTTTATCTATCTCTATCAGATCTCACTTTGCGAATAACCGTGAAGGGATTGACAACCCCTTTGTCGCGTTGGTTGCAAGTTGGTGTTTGTTTGTGCAGGTATCCGGTGGCTTGTTGTGTAGTCTCCTACTGGATTGATACCTTGCTTCTCAAAATTAAGGGAAATACTTACGCTCCTGTGCTGCATCACCCTTTCCTCTTCAAGGGAAAACCAACGCAAGCTCAAGAGGTAGCAAGAAGGATTTCGCACTGCTGTCGGGAGATCTACGCCAAGCCAACACATACCAAGTACCCATCATAAACTCTCATCCCTCGCATTACATTATTAGCCACTTTCATCTCATTTTCCTCTCCCCCACCTCTAAAACGATTTTAAAAAGGATTCGCCTTTTCTTTGCCCCTCTATCGTTCAACTTTTCCGTTTTCTCGTTTGTCTCCATCATGTCTGAAACTGGGGAGGTTATTGTTGAAAAGGATAGTTGTAACGATGCGGGAAACTTTGATGCTTTTGATAATTCTAATCCTCATGAAGAATATACTATCTTTCAAACAAAGAAAATCCGCATAGTTAGCAGAAATATTATTGGGAAGGGGGTTATTCAAGATTTCTTTACTTGTGCTGGTGCACTCCCCACTATGGGTGGATCTATCCTCCATAAAACTAGTAGCCTTGCGGATGCTACATCTTTGCTTGTTGTTGAACTTGAAAGACAACTTGTTCACATGCATCCATCTATACAAACGAATTTTCTAGAGTTTCCTAATATTGAGCATTCTTTCGTTAAGCGCACTGCCACTATATTTCTAGCTCAAGAGTTTAGATATATTACGAAAGAAGCTAGTGAAATTTTCGCTCATTATAAAGTGGATGGTGGTCGTCCTCCCATAGAGGGAATTCACTTTAATCAAGAGGATATAATACATTTACGGTCTTTAGATCATGTTGCTTATAATGAAAATTTAAGAAAGAGGGTTCCTACCTATGTTTTAGTCAATAAGATTTCTGAGCTTAATGATGATTTTCCTATTCAAAACAACTGTTTAGGTTTCTCCCTTGAACACAAGCTCATGAATTTTTGCCAAAAGAATGCTTATAATGATGAGTTGGTCATACAATATGAAGGGCCAAAGGAGGAACCAATTCCTCCCGAGATCGATCTTTGGGATTCTTATCCCATTAAATTTAGCCCTTTTGATTACTTTTGCTTGCCTCAAAGAAAACTTGTAGCTGAACGAAGAGAGTATGAGATGAGTTTACGAGACTTGCCTTATCATTATTATGATTACACTTAGATCTATTCGTGTTTTTATCCTAGCTAGGGGCGTTAAACAATAGCGCTTGTTGGGAGGCAACCAAATTTTATTTTTGTTCTTGCTTTTTAGGTCATGTTTTGCTTTGAATAAATCATCTAGCCTCTGGTTAGATATGGTTTTGTGTTTTAATTAGTGTTTGTGCCAAATAAGACCTATGGGATAGCGTACGGAGCAACGTGGTTTTAAGTGTAATCAACCCAGAGGTAGCCCGCAACCCAGAGGTAGTGCTACATGGGCTTATTTTTGGCCCAATCAACCACGTTGCTCCATTTTTTCTACCGGAGTAGCATCCATCGGACAGTTTGCCAGTTTGGGCCCAAGCGGGATTAGATGGAACGAATGGCCAGAAACGTCCAGCACATCCGATTCGACGGCCAAAAGCGTGAAATGCTGAGAGGGCTCGCTTTAGGCTCAGTTTTACTGTCCTTAATGCTCGGCAGTAATTTGTTCACCCACCGTAATAATTCCTATCTTGAGAGAAGCCTCTAGTGAAACCTACGGCCCCCGGGTCTATTTTCCATCAGATAAGTTTCCGATCTACAATCTTTAGTTTCCTATTTATTCTCCTTTGCAATCTTTACTTTTTGTTCCATAAACCAAAAATACCAAAAATATTACTTTATCGTTTATCTATCTCTATCAGATCTCACTTTGCGAATAACCGTGAAGGGATTGACAACCCCTTTGTCGCGTTGGTTGCAAGTTGGTGTTTGTTTGTGCAGGTATCCGGTGGCTTGTTGTGTAGTCTCCCTCTGGATTGATACCTTGGATCTCAAAATTAAGGGAAATACTTGCACTCCTTTGCTGCATCACCCTTTCCTCTTCAAGGAAAAACCAACGCAAGCTCAAGAGGTAGCAAGAAGGATTTCTGGTGCTGTTGCCGGGGAGATCTACGCCAAGCCAACACATACCAAGTACCCATCATAAACTCTCATCCCTCGCATTACATTATTCACCACTTTCCTCTCATTTTCCTCTCCCCCACTTCTAAAACGATTTTAAAAAGGATTCGCCTTTTCTTTGCCCCTCTATCGCTCAACTTTTCCGCTTGCTCGTTTGTCTCCATCATGTCTCAAATCGGGAGGTTATTGTTGAAAAGGATAGTTGTAACGATGCGGGAAACTTTGATGCTTTTGATAATTCTAATCCTCATGAAGAATATACTATCTTTCACACAAAGAAAATCCGCATAGTTAGAAGAAATATTATTGGGAAGGGGGTTATTCAAGATTTCTTTACTTGTGCCGGTGCACTCCCCACTATGGGTGGATCTATCCTCCATAAAACTAGTAGCCTTGCGGATGCTATATCTTTGGTTGTTGATGAACTTGAATGACAATTTGTTCACATGCATCCATCTATACAAAGGAATTTTCTAGAGTTTCCTAATATTGAGCATTCTTTCATTAAGCGCACCGCCACTATATTTCTAGCTCATGAGTTTAGATTTATTATGAAAGAAGCTAGTGAAATTTTCGCTCATTATAAAGTGGATGGTGGTCGCCTCCCATAGAGGGAATTCTCTTTAATCAAGAGGATATAATGCGATTACGGTCTTTAGATCATGTTGCTTATAATGAAAATTAAAGAAAGAGGGTTCCTACCGATGTTTTAGTCAATAAGATTTACTGAGCTTAATGATGATTTTGCTATTCAAAACAATTGTTTAAGTTTCTCGCTTGAACACAAGATCATGACTTTTTTCCAAAAGAATGCTTATAATGATGAGTTGGTCATACAATATGAAGGGCCAAAGGAGGAACCAATTCCTCCCGAGATCGATCTTGGGGATTCTTATCCCATTAAATTTAGCCCTTTTGATTACTTTTTCTTGCCTCAAAGAAAACTTGTAGCTGAACGAAGAGAGTATGAGATGAGTTTACGAGACTTGCCTTATCATTATTACGATTACACTTAGATCTATTCGTGTTTTTATCCTATCTAGGTGCGTTAAACTATAGCGCTTGTTGGGAGGCAACCAAATTTTATTTTTGTTCTTGCTTTTTAGGTCCTGTTTTGCTTTGAATAAATCATCTAGCCTCTGTTTAGATGTGGTTTTGTGTTTTAATTAGTGTTTGTGCCACATAAGACCTATGGAATAGCGTACGGAGCAACGTGGTTTTAAGTGTAATCAACCCAGAGGTAGCCCGCAACCCAGAGGTAGTGCTACATGGGCTTATTTTTGGCCCAATCAACCACGTTGCTCCGTTTTTTCTACGGAGCAGCATCCATCTGGACAGTTTGCCGCTTTGGGCCCAAGCAGGATTAGAAGGAACGAACGGCCGTAAACGTCCAAAGACATGCGATCCGACGGCCATAAGCGCGAAATCTTTGAGAGGGCTCGCTCTACGCTCAGTTTCACTGTCCTTAATGCTCGGCAGTAATTTGTTCACCCACCGTAATAATTCCTATCTTGAGAGAAGCCTCTAGTGAAACCTACGGCCCTCGGGTCTATTTTCCATCACATAAGTTTCCGATCTACAATCTTTAGTTTCCTATTTATTTTCCTTTGCAATCTTTACTTTTCGCTCCATAACCCAAAAATACCAAAAATATTACTTTATCGTTTACCTATCTCTATTAGATCTCACTTTGCGAATAACCGTGAAGGGATTGACAACCCCTTTGTCGCGTTGGTAGCTAGTTGGTGTTTGTTTGTGCAGGTATCCGGTGGCTTGTTGTGTAGTCTCCTACTGGATTGATACCTTGCTTCTCAAAATTAAGGGAAATACTTACGCTCCTTTGCTGCATCACCCTTTCCTCTTCAAGGGAAAAACCAACGCAAGCTCAAGAGGTAGCAAGAAGGATTTCTGGCGCTGTTGCCGGGGAGATCTACGCCAAGCCAACACATACCAAGTACCCATCATAAACTCTCATCCCTCGCATTACATTATTCACCACTTTCATCTCATTTTCCTCTCCCCCACTTCTAAAACGATTTTAAAAAGGATTCGCCTTTTCTTTGCCCCTCTATCGCTTCAAATTTTCCGCTTGCTCGCTTTGTCTCCATCATGTCTCAAATCGGGAGGTTATTGTTGAAAAGGATAGTTGTAACGATGCGGGAAACTTTGATGCTTTTGATAATTCTAATCCTCATGAAGAATCTACTATCTTTCACACAAAGAAAATCCGCATATTTAGCAGAAATATTATTATGAAGGGGGTTATTCAAGATTTCTTTACTTGTGCCGGTGCACTCCCCACTATGGGTGGATCTATCCTCCATAAAACTAGTAGCCTTGTGGATGCTATATATTTGCTTATTGTTGAACTTGAATGGCAATTTGTTCACATGCATCCATCTATACAAAGGAATTTCTAGAGTTTCCTAATATTGAGCATTCTTTCGTTAAGCGACCGCCACTATATTTCTAGCTCATGAGTTTAGATTTATTATGAAAGAAGCTAGTGAAATTTTCGCTCATTATAAAGTGGATGGTGGTCGCCCTCCATAGAGGGAATTCTCTTTAATCAAGAGGATATAATGCGTTTATGGTCTTTAGATCATGTTTCTTATAATGAAAATTTAAGAAAGAGGGTTCCTACCGATGTTTTAGTCAATAAGATTTCGAGCTTAATGATGACTTTGCTATTCAAAACAACTGTTTAGGTTTCTCCCTTGAACACAAGCTCATGAGTTTTTGCCAAAAGAATGCTTATAATGATGAGTTGGTCATACAATATGAAGGGCCAAAGGAGGAACCAATTCCTCCCGAGATCGATCTTGGGGATTCTTATCCCATTAAATTTAGCCCTTTTGATTACTTTTGCTTGCCTCAAAGAAAACTTGTAGCTGAACGAAGAGAGTATGAGATGAGTTTATGAGACTTGCCTTATCATTATTACGATTACACTTAGATCTATTCGTGTTTTTATCCGAGCTAGGGGCGTTAAACAATAGCGCTTGTTGGGAGGCCACCAAATTCTATTTTTGTTCTTGCTTTTTAGGTCCTGTTTTGCTTTGAATAAATCATCTAGCCTCTGGTTAGATATGGTTTTGTGTTTTAATTAGTGTTTGTGCCAAATAAGACCTATGGGATAGCGTACGGAGCAACGTGGTTTTAAGTGTAATCAACCCAGAGGTAGCCCGCAACCCAGAGGTAGTGCTACATGGGCTTATTTTTGGCCCAATCAACCACGTTGCTCCGTTTTTTCTACCGGAGTAGCATCCATCGGACAGTTTGCCAGTTTGGGCCCAAGCGGGATTAGATGGAACGAACAGTTAGAAACGTCCAGCACATGCGATCCGATGGCGAGCGGTTGAAACGTCGAAAGGGCTCGCTTTAGGCTCGCTTTCTGTCCTTAATGCTCGGCAGTAATTTGTTCACCCACCGTAATAATTCCTATCTTGAGAGAAGCCTCTAGTGAAACCTACGGCCCCGGGTCTATTTTCCATCACATAAGTTTCCGATCTACAATCTTTTGTTTCTTATTTATTTTCCTTTGCAATCTTTACTTTTCGTTCCATAAACCAAAAATACCAAAAATATTACTTTATCGTTTATCTATCTCTATCAGATCTCACTTTGCGAATAACCGTGAAGGGATTGACAAACCCTATGTCGCGTTGGTTGCAAGTTGGTGTTTGTTTGTGCAGGTATCCGGTGGCTTATTGTGTAGTCTCCTCTTTGGATTGATACCTTGGATCTCAAAATTAAAGGGAAATACTTGCGCTCCTTTGCTGCATCACCCTTTCCTCTTCAAGGAAAAACCAACGCAAGCTCAAGAGGTAGCAAGAAGGATTTCTGGTGCTGTTGCCGGGGAGATCTACGCCAAGCCAACACATACCAAGTACCCATCATAAACTCTCATCCCTCGCATTACATTATTCACCACTTTCATCTCATTTTCCTCTCCCCCACTTCTAAAACGATTTTAAAAAGGATTCGCCTTTTCTTTGCCCCTCTATCGTTCAACTTTTCCGTTTGCTCGTTTGTCTCCATCATGTCTGAAACTGGGGAGGTTATTGTTGAAAAGGATAGTTGTAACGATGCGGGAAACTTTGATGCTTTTGATAATTCTAATCCTCATGAAGAATATACTATCTTTCACACAAAGAAAATCCGCATAGTTAGAAGAAATATTATTGGGAAGGGGTTATTCAAGATTTCTTTACTTGTGCGGTGCACTCCCCACTATGGGTGGATCTATCCTCCATAAAACTAGTAGCCTTATGCGGATGCTATATCTTTGGTTGTTGATGAACTTGAATGGCAATTTGTTCACATGCATCCATCTATACAAAGGAATTTTCTAGAGTTTCCTAATATTGAGCATTCTTTCATTAAGCGCACCGCCACTATATTTCTAGCTCATGAGTTTAGATTTATTATGAAAGAAGCTAGTGAAATTTTCGCTCATTATAAAGTGGATGGTGGTCGCCTCCCATAGAGGGAATTCTCTTTAATCAAGAGGATATAATGCGATTACAGTCTTTAGATCATGTTGCTTATAATGAAAATTAAAGAAAGAGGGTTCCTACCGATGTTTTAGTCAATAAGATTTCTGAGCTTAATGATGATTTTGCTATTCAAAACAATTGTTTAAGTTTCTCGCTTGAACACAAGATCATGACTTTTTTCCAAAAGAATGCTTATAATGATGAGTTGGTCATACAATATGAAGGGCCAAAGGAGGAACCAATTCCTCCCGAGATCGATCTTGGGGATTCTTATCCCATTAAATTTAGCCCTTTTAATTACTTTTTCTTGCCTCAAAGAAAACTTGTAGCTGAACGAAGAGAGTATGAGATGAGTTCTGAGACTTGCCTTATCATTATTACGATTACACTTAGATCTATTCGTGTTTTTATCCTAGCTAGGGGCGTTAAACAATAGCGCTTGTTGGGAGGCAACCAAATTTTATTTTTGTTCTTGCTTTTTAGGTCCTGTTTTGCTTTGAATAAATCATCTAGCCTCTGTTTAGATATGGTTTTGTGTTTTAATTAGTGTTTGTGCCACATAAGACCTATGGGATAGCGTACGGAGCAACGTGGTTTTAAGTGTAATCAACCCAGAGGTAGCCCGCAACCCAGAGGTAGTGCTACATGGGCTTATTTTTGGCCCAATCAACCACGTTGCTCCGTTTTTTCTACCGGAGCAGCATCCATCGGACAGTTTGCCAGTTTGGGCCCAAGCGGGATTAGAAGGAACGAACGGCCAGAAACGTCCAGCACATGCGATCCGACGGCCATAAGCGCGAAATGCTGAGAGGGCTCGCTTTAGGCTCAGTTTTACTGTCCTTAATGCTCGGCAGTAATTTGTTCACCCACCGTAATAATTCCTATCTTGAGAGAAGCCTCTAGTGAAACCTACGGCCCTCGGGTCTATTTTCCATCACATAAGTTTCCGATCTACAATCTTTAGTTTCCTATTTATTTTCCTTTGCAATCTTTACTTTTCGTTCCATAACCCAAAAATACCAAAAATATTACTTTATCGTTTACCTATCTCTATTAGATCTCACTTTGCGAATAACCGTGAAGGGATTGACAACCCCTTTGTCGCGTTGGTAGCTAGTTGGTGTTTGTTTGTGCAGGTAACCGGTGGCTTGTTGTGTAGTCTCCTACTGGATTGATACCTTGCTTCTCAAAATTAAGGGAAATACTTACGCTCCTTTGCTGCATCACCCTTTCCTCTTCAAGGGAAAAACCAACGCAAGCTCAAGAGGTAGCAAGAAGGATTTCTGGCACTGTTGCCGGGGAGATCTACGCCAAGCCAACACATACCAAGTACCCATCATAAACTCTCATCCCTCGCATTACATTATTCACCACTTTCATCTCATTTTCCTCTCCCCACTTCTAAAACGATTTTAAAAAGGATTCGCCTTTTCTTTGCCCTCTATCGCTCAACTTTTCCGCTTGCTCGTTTGTCTCCATCATGTCTCAAACTGGGAGGTTATTGTTGAAAAGGATAGTTGTAACGATGCGGAAACTTTGATGCTTTTGATAATTCTAATCCTCATGAAGAATCTACTATCTTTCACACAAAGAAAATCCGCATATTTAGCAGAAATATTATTATGAAGGGGTTATTCAAGATTTCTTTACTTGTGCGGTGCACTCCCACTATGGGTGGATCTATCCTCCATAAAACTAGTAGCCTTGTGGATGCTATATATTTGCTTATTGTTGAACTTGAATGGCAATTTGTTCACATGCATCCATCTATACAAAGGAATTTCTAGAGTTTCCTAATATTGAGCATTCTTTCGTTAAGCGCACTGCCACTATATTTCTAGCTCATGAGTTTAGATTTATTATGAAAGAAGCTAGTGAAATTTTCGCTCATTATAAAGTGGATGGTGGTCGCCCTCCATAGAGGGAATTCTCTTTAATCAAGAGGATATAATGCGTTTATGGTCTTTAGATCATGTTTCTTATAATGAAAATTTAAGAAAGAGGGTTCCTACCGATGTTTTAGTCAATAAGATTTCCGAGCTTAATGATGACTTTGCTATTCAAAACAACTGTTTAGGTTTCTCCCTTGAACACAAGCTCATGAGTTTTTGCCAAAAGAATGCTTATAATGATGAGTTGGTCATACAATATGAAGGGCCAAAGGAGGAACCAATTCCTCCCGAGATCGATCTTGGGGATTCTTATCCCATTAAATTTAGCCCTTTTGATTACTTTTTCTTGCCTCAAAGAAAACTTGTAGCTGAACGAAGAGAGTATGAGATGAGTTTACGAGACTTGCCTTATCATTATTACGATTACACTTAGATCTATTCGTGTTTTTATCCTAGCTAGGGGCGTTAAACAATAGCGCTTGTTGGGAGGCAACCAAATTTTATTTTTGTTCTTGCTTTTTAGGTCCTGTTTTGCTTTGAATAAATCATCTAGCCTCTGGTTAGATATGGTTTTGTGTTTTAATTAGTGTTTGTGCCAAATAAGACCTATGGGATAGCATACGGAGCAACGTGGTTTTAAGTGTAATCAACCCAGAGGTAGCCCGCAACCCAGAGGTAGTGCTACATGGGCTTATTTTTGGCCCAATCAACCACGTTGCTCCGTTTTTTCTACCGGAGTAGCATCCATCGGACAGTTTGCCTGTTTGGGCCCAAGCGGGATTAGATGGAACGAACGGTTAGAAACGTCCAGCACATGCGATCCGATGGCCAGAAGCGCGAAACGCTGAAAGGGCTCGCTTAGGCTCAGTTTACTGTCCTTAATGCTCGGCAGTAATTTGTTCACCCACCGTAATAATTCCTATCTTGAGAGAAGCCTCTAGTGAAACCCTACGGCCCGGGTCTATTTTCCATCACATAAGTTTCCGATCTACAATCTTTTGTTTCCTATTTATTTTCCTTTGCAATCTTTACTTTTCGTTCCATAAACCAAAAATACCAAAAATATTACTTTATCGTTTATCTATCTCTATCAGATCTCACTTTGCGAATAACCGTGAAGGGATTGACAACCCCTTTGTCGCGTTGGTTGCAAGTTGGTGTTTGTTTGTGCAGGTATCCGGTGGCTTGTTGTGTAGTCTCCTACTGGATTGATACCTTGGATCTCAAAATTAAGGGAAATACTTGCGCTCCTTTGCTGCATCACCCTTTCCTCTTCAAGGAAAAACCAACGCAAGCTCAAGAGGTAGCAAGAAGGATTTCTGGTGCTGTTGCCGGGGAGATCTACGCCAAGCCAACACATACCAAGTACCCATCATAAACTCTCATCCCTCGCATTACATTATTCACCACTTTCCTCTCATTTTCCTCTCCCCCACTTCTAAAACGATTTTAAAAAGGATTCGCCTTTTCTTTGCCCCTCTATCGTTCAACTTTTCCGTTTGCTCGTTTGTCTCCATCATGTCTCAAACTGGGAGGTTATTGTTGAAAAGGATAGTTGTAACGATGCGGAAACTTTGATGCTTTTGATAATTCTAATCCTCATGAAGAATATACTATCTTTCACACAAAGAAAATCCGCATAGTTAGAAGAAATATTATTGGGAAGGGGGTTATTCAAGATTTCTTTACTTGTGCCGGTGCACTCCCCACTATGGGTGGATCTATCCTCCATAAAACTAGTAGCCTTGCGGATGCTATATCTTTGGTTGTTGATGAACTTGAATGACAATTTGTTCACATGCATCCATCTATACAAAGGAATTTTCTAGAGTTTCCTAATATTGAGCATTCTTTCATTAAGCGCACCGCCACTATATTTCTAGCTCATGAGTTTAGATTTATTATGAAAGAAGCTAGTGAAATTTTCGCTCATTATAAAGTGGATGGTGGTCGCCCTCCCATAGAGGGAATTCTCTTTAATCAAGAGGATATAATGCGATTACGGTCTTTAGATCATGTTGCTTATAATGAAAATTAAAGAAAGAGGGTTCCTACCGATGTTTTAGTCAATAAGATTTCTGAGCTTAATGATGATTTTGCTATTCAAAACAATTGTTTAAGTTTCTCGCTTGAACACAAGATCATGACTTTTTTCCAAAAGAATGCTTATAATGATGAGTTGGTCATACAATATGAAGGGCCAAAGGAGGAACCAATTCCTACCGAGATCGATCTTGGTGATTCTTATCCCATTAAATTTAGCCCTTTTAATTACTTTTTCTTGCCTCAAAGAAAACTTGTAGCTGAACGAAGAGAGTATGAGATGAGTTTACGAGACTTGCCTTATCATTATTACGATTACACTTAGATCTATTCGTGTTTTTATCCTAGCTAGGGGCGTTAAACAATAGCGCTTGTTGGAGGCAACCAAATTTTATTTTTGTTCTTGCTTTTTAGGTCCTGTTTTGCTTTGAATAAATCATCTAGCCTCTGGTTAGATATGGTTTTGTGTTTTAATTAGTGTTTGTGCCAAATAAGACCTATGGGATAGCATACGGTGATAGTTAATTTGATCTTGCTGAAAAGCAGAAACTTTTGTGCTCACGAAAAAAATTCTTATTTTTTACCAGAGAGTTTTGTTCAGTTGGTTATTTGCAGAATGTTAATAGATAAATTATCTAGGACATCCTATTTTCTCAGAATTTTTGGAGTTACATAAGTATTCTAAATATCCAGATTTCTACAGACTGTTCTGTTTTTGACAGATTCTGTTTTTTGAGTGTTGTTTGCTTATTTTGATGCATCTATGGCTAGTATCAGGGGGTATGAACCAGGGAAAAGTTGGAATACAGTATATATTACACCAATATAAATAAAGAACTAGTTCACAACAGTACCAAAAGTGGTGATTTATTTTCTTATACTATCGGAGCTTACGAGATTTTCTGTTGGATTTTTGTGTTGTGAAGTTTTCAAGTTTTTGGTAAGGATTTGATGGACTATGGAATAAGGAGTGGCAAGATCTAAGCTTGGGTATGCCCAAGGCACCCCAAGGTAATATTCAAGGATGTCAAAAAGCCTAAGCTTGAGGATGCCCTGGGAAGGCATCCCCTCTTTCGTCTTCGTCTATCGGTAACTTTACTTGAGGCTATATTTTTATTCACCACATGATATGCGTTTTGCTTGGAGCGTATTGTATGATTTGAGTCTTTTTTTTTGTTTTTCACAATCATCCTTACTGTACACACCTTTTGGGAGAGACACACATGATTCGCGATTTATTAGAATCCTCTATGTGCTTCACTTATATTTTTTGAGCTAGGCAATTTTGCTCTAGTGCTTCACTTATATATTTTTAGAGCACGGTGGTGATTTTATTTTATAGAAATTTATAAACTATCATACTTCACTTATATTATTTTGAGAGTCTTTAGAACAGCATGGTAATTTGCTTTGGTTATAAAATTTCCTAATATGATAGGCATCCAAGAGAGATATGATAAAAAAATTCATATAAAGTGCATTGAATACTATGAGAAGTTTGATTCCTTATGATTATTTTGAGATACGAAGATGGTGATATTAGAGTCATGCTAGTAAGTAGTTGTGAATTTGAGAAATACTTGTGTTAAGGTTTGTGAGTCCCATAGCATACACGTATGGTGAACCTTTATGTAACGAAGTTGGTGAAGGAAATATGCCTTAGAGGCAATACTAAAGTTGTTATTTATATTTCCTTAAATCATGATAAATGTTTATTATTCATGCTAGAATTGTATTAACCGGAAACTTAGTACATGTGTGAATACATAGACAAACAGAGTGTCACTAGTATGCCTCTACTAGACTAGCTCGTTAATCAAAGATGGTTAAGTTTTCTAGACATAGACATGTGTTGTCATTTGATGAACGGGATCACATCATTAGAGAATGATGTGATGGACAAGACCCATCCATTAGCTTAGCACTATGATCGTTTAGTTTATTGCTATTGCTTTCTTCATGACTTATACATGTTCATATGACTATGAGATTATGCAACTCCCGAATACCGGAGGAACACTTAGTGTGCTATCAAACGTCACAACGTAAATGGGTGATTATAAAGATGCTCTACAGATGTCTCCAAAGGTGTTTGTTGGGTTGGCATAGATCGAGATTGGGATTTGTCACTCCATGTATCGGAGAGGTATTTCTGGGCCCTCTTGGTAATGCACATCACTATAAGCCTTGCAAGCAATGTGACTAATGAGTTAGTCGCGGGATGATGCATTACGGAACGAGTAAAGAGACTTGCCGGTGATGAGATTGAACTAGGTATGGTGATACCGACGATCGAATCTCAGGCAAGTAACATACCGATGACAAAGGGTACAGTGTATTGCTACGTCTTGAGCTTGCGTTGATTTTCCCTGAAGAGGAGAGGATGATGCAGCACAGTAGCGTAAGTATTTCCCTCAGTTTTTGAGAATCAAGGTATCAATCCAGTAGGAGGCCACGCACAAGTCCCTCGTACCTGCACAAAACGATAGCTACTCTCAACCAACGCGATTAGGGGTTGTCAATCCCTTCACGGTCACTTACGAGAGTGAGATCTGATAGAGATAATATTTTTGGTATTTTTGGTATAAAGATGCAAAGTGAAAGGTAAAAGGCAAAGTAAAAACAAACAAGTATAAAAGTGATGTAGATTAATATGATGAGAATAGACCCGGGGGCCATAGATTTCACTAGTGGCTTCTCTCAAGAGCATAAGTATTCTATGGTGGGTGAACAAATTACTGTTGAGCAATTGACAGAATTGAGCATAGTTATGAGTATATCTAGGTATGATCATGTATATAGGCATCACGTCCGAGACAAGTAGATTGAAACGATTCTGCATCTACTACTATTACTCCACTCATCGACCGCTATCCAGCATGCATCTAGAGTATTAAGTTAAAAAGCAGTAACGCCTTAAGCAAGATGACATGATGTAGAGGAATAAATTCATGCAATATGATAAATACCCCATCTTTTTATCCTCGATGGCAACAATACAATACGTGCCTTGCAACCCTTTACATCCTTTGGGTAAGGACACCGCAAGATTGAACCCAAAGCCATGCACTTCTCCCATTGCAAGAACTACCAATCTAGTTGGCCAAACCAAATGGATAATTCAAGAGACTTGCAAAGATAACTCAATCATATATAAAAGAATTCAGAGAAGATTCAAATATTATTCATAGATAAGCTGGATCATAAACCCACAATTCATCGGTCTCAACAAACACACCGCAAAAGAAGATTACATCGAATAGATCTCCACGAGAGAGGGGGAGAACATTGTATTGAGATCCAAAAAGAGAGAAGAAGCCATCTAACTACTAGCTATGGACCCGAAGGTCTGAAGTAAACTACTCACACTTCATTGGAGAGGCTATGGTGTTCATGTAGAAGCCTTACATGGTGGATGCCCCCTCCGGAGGAGCTCCAGAACAGGCCCCAAGATGGGATCTCGTGGATACAGGAAGTTGCGGCGGTGGAATTGGGTTTTTGGCTCCTGTTCTGATCGTTTGGGGGTACGTAGGTATATATAGGAGGAAGGAGTACGTCGGTGGAGCAGGGGGCCCATGAGGCAGGGGGCGCGCCCTAGGGGGGGCGCCCCCACCCTCGTGGCCGCCTCCTTTTTTCCTTGGCGTAGGGTCCAAGTCTCCTAGATCACGTTCGTGAGAAAATCACGTTTCCGAAGGTTTCATTCCGTTTGGACTTCGTTTGATATTCTGTTTCTTCAAAACACTGAAAAAGGCAAAAAACAACAATTCTGGGCTGGGCCTCCATTTAATAGGTTAGTCCCAAAAGTAATACTCCCTCCGTTCCAGAATATAGGGTGTATAGTTTTTGGCACGGAAATTAAAGAACACACGTGGAGGGTAAATTTTACAAGTTTTGGGCAAGATTACACCTGACTAATTGACATGAGAAAATAGAGGACCTTGCCTAATATAAGGAAATGTAATCAAATCCCTAAAAAAAATATCCAAAGAAGTGGTGCAACGTAATACACCTTATATTTCGGATTTTTTCTCAAAAATCTATACACCTTATATCAAGGAACGGAGGGAGTATAAAAGTGGAAAATAAAGCCCATTATAGTCCAAAACAATATATAAAGTAGCATGGAGCAATAAAAAATTATAGATACGTTGGAGACGTATCAGGTATCCCCAAGCTTAATTCCTGCTCGTCCCCGAGTAGGTAAATGATAAAAGAGAATTTTTGATGCGGAGTGATACTTTGGCATAATTTCAATGTAAATCTTCTTAATCATGGTATGAATATTCAGATCCGAAAGATTCAAGACAAAAGTTCATATTGACATAAAAATAATAATACTTCAAGCATACTAACTAAGCAATTATGTCTTCTCAAAATAACATGGCCAAAGAAAGTTATCCCTACAAAATCATATAGTCTGGCTATGCTCCATCTTCCCCACATAAAGTATTTAAATCATGCACAACCCCGATGACAAGCCAAGCAATTGTTTCATACTTTAAAGTTTAACATTTTCAAAACTTTTTCAATCTTCACGCAATACATGAGCGTGAGCCATGGATATAGCACTATAGGTGGAATAGAATGGTGGTTGTGGAGAAGACAAAAACAGGGAAGATAGTCTCACATCAACTAGGCGTATCAACGGGCTATGGAGATGCCCATCAATAGATAACAATGTGAGTGAGTAGGGATTGCCATGCAACAGATGCACTAGAGCTATAAGTGTATGAAAGCTCAACAAAAGAAACTAAGTGGGTGTGCATCCAACTCGCTTGCTCACGAAGACCTAGGGCATTTGAGGAAGCCATCATTGGAATATACAAGCCAAGTTCTATAATGAAAAATTCCCACTAGTATATGAAAGTGACAAAATGAGAGACTCTCTATTATGAAGATCATGGTGCTACTTTGAAGCACAAGTGTGGTAAAAGGATAGTAACATTGTCCCTTCTCTCTTTTTCTCTCATTTTTTTTAATTTGGGCCTTTTCTCTTTTTTTATGGACTCTTTTTTTTCGTCTGGAGTCTCATCCCGACTTGTGGGGGAATCATAGTCTCCATCATCCTTTCCTCACTTGGTACAATGCTCTAATAATGATGATCATCACACTTTTATTTTTCTTACAACTCAACAATTACAACTCGATACTTATAACAAAATATGACTCTATATGAATGCCTCCGTGATGTGCGGGATATGCAACGAATCATGAGTGACATGTATGAAAGAATTATGAACGGTGGCTTTGCCACAAATACAATGTCAACTACATGATCATGCTAGCAATATGACAATGATGGAGCGTGTCATAATAAACGGAACGGTGGAAATTGCATGGCAATATATCTCGGAATGGCTATGGAAATGCCATGATAGGTAGGTATGGTGGCTGTTTTGAGGAAGTAATATGGTGGGTGTATGATACCGGCGAAAGGTGCGCGGTATTAGAGAGGCTAGCAATGGTGGAAGGATGGGAAAAAGTGTGTATAATCCATGGACTCAGCATTAGTCATAAAGAACTCATATACTTATTGCAAAAATCTAGAAGTTATCAAAGCAAAGTATTACGCGCATGCTCCTAGGGGGATAGATTGGTAGGAAAATACCATCGCTCGTCCCCGACCGCCACTCATAAGGAAGAAAATCAATAAATAAATCATGCTCCGAGTTCATCACATAATGGTTCACCGTACGTGCATGCTACGGGAATCACAAACTTCAACACAAGTATTCTTTAAATTCACAACTACTCAACTAGCATGACTCTAATATCACCATCTTCATATCTCAAAACAATTATCAAGCATCAAACTTGTCTTAGTATTCAACGCAATCAAAAGAAAGTTTCACATATCTCGAATACCAAGTATATTAACATTAAGCAAATTACCATGCTATTAATGACTCTCAAAATAATCTAAGTGAAGCATGAGAGATCAAGTTTCTTTAAAACAAATCCACCACCGTGCTCTAAAAGATCTAAGTGAAGCACTAGAGCAAAAATTATCATGCTCAAAATATATAAGTGAAGTACTATGAGCAAAACTATCAAGCTCAAAAGATATAAGTGAAGCACATAGAGTATTCTATCAAATTCCAATTCATGTATGGCTCTCTAAAAATGTGTGTACAGCAAGGATGATTGTGGTAAACTAAAAAGCAAAGACACAAATAATACAAGACGCTCCAAGCAAAACACATATCATGTGGTGAATAAAAATATAGCTCCAAGTAAATTATCGATGGAAGTGGATTTAAAGAGGGGATGCCTTCCGGGCATCCCCAAGATTTGACTTTTGGTGTCCTTAGATTATCTTGGGGTGCCATGGGCATCCCCAAGCTTATGCTCTTGCCACTCCTTGTTCCATAATCCATCAAAAGAATTCACCCAAAACTTGAAAACTTCACAACACAAAACTCAATAGAAATCTCGTGAGCTCCGTTAGAGAAAGAAAACAAAAGACTACTTTAAGGTACTGTAATGAACTCATTATTTATTTATATTGGTGTTAAACCTACTGTATTCCAACTTCTCTATGGATCATAAACTATTTTACTAGCCATAGATTCATCAAAATAAGCAAACAACACATGCAAAACAGAATCTGTCAAAAACAGAACCGTCTGTAGTAATCTGTAACTAACGCAAACTTCTGGAACTCAAAAACTTCTACCAAACTTAGACGACCTGGAATTTTTTTTTATTGATCAGCAGCAATTGGAATCAGTATTTTATCACGTTCTGGTGATTTTTAACAATTCGGGCACTGAGCGCAAAGTTTCTGGAAATTACGGCAAGATCAAATAACTATCATCCAAGAATATCCAATAACTTGGCACAAACACTAATTAAAAGATAAAACCAAATATAAACAGAGGCTAGATGGATTATTTATTCCTAAACATAAGCAAAAACAAAAAACTAAAAGTAAAATTGGGTTGCCTCCCAACAAGCGCTATCGTTTAACGCCCCTAGCTAGGCATAAAAGGGAGGATAGATCTAGGTATCGCCATCTTTGGTAGGCAATCCATAAGTGGCTCTCATAATAGATTCATATGGTAATTTTATTTTCTTTCTAGGAAAGTGTTCCATGCTTTTCTTTAAGGGAAATTGGAATCTAGTGTTTCCTTCCTTCATATCAATAATTGCACCAATCGTTCTAAGGAAAGGTCTGCCAAGAATAATAGGACATGAAGGATTGCAATCTATATCAAGAACGATAAAATCTACGGGCACATAATTCCTATTTGCAACAATAAGAACATCATTAATTATTCCCATAGGCTTTTTAATAGTGGAATCCGCAAGATGCAAGTTTAGAGAGCAATCATCAAGGTCACGGAAATCTAGCAAATCACACAAAGTCTTGGGAATAGTAGAGACACTAGCACCCAAATCACACAAGGCATTAAACTCATGATCTTTAATTTTAATTTTAATAGTAGGTTCCCACTCATCATATAGTTTTCTAGAGATAGAGACTTTCAACTCAAGTTTTTCTTCATAAGATTGCATCAAGGCATCAACAATGTGTTCGGTAAAGGCCTTATTTTGACTATAAGCATGAGGAGAATTTAGCACGGATTGCAACAAGGAAATACAATCAATTAAAGAGAAATTTTCATAATTAAATTCCTTGAGATCCAATATAGTGGGTTTAGCAACATCTAGATTTTTATTTCTTTCAATCCCACTTTTATCAATTTCATCATCAAGATCTAAAAACTCCGAATTCTTAAAACGCCTTCTAGGTAAAGGAAGATCTGTTGGAAATATGCCCTAGAGGCAATAACAAATTAGTTATTATTATTATATTTCCTTGTTCATGATAATCGTTTATTATCCATGCTATAATTGTATTGATAGGAAACTCAGATACATGTGTGGGTACATAGACAACACCATGTCCCTAGTAAGCCTCTAGTTGACTAGCTCGTTGATCAATAGATGGTTACGGTTTCCTGACCATGGACGTTGGATGTCATTGATAACGGGATCACATCATTAGGAGAATGATGTGATGGACAAGACCCAATCCTAAGCCTAGCACAAAGATCGTAGTTCGTATGCTAAAGCTTTTCTAATTGTCAAGTATCATTTCCTTAGACCATGAGATTGTGCAACTCCCGGATACCGTAAGAATGCTTTGGGTGTACCAAACGTCACAATGTAACTGGGTGGCTATAAAGGTGCACTACGGGTATCTCCGAACGTGTCATTGGGTTGTACGAATCGAGACTGGGATTTTTCACTCCGTGTGACGGAGAGGTATCTCTGGGCCCACTCGGTAGGACATCATCATAATGTGCACACTGTGACCAAGGCGTTGATCACGGGATGATGTGTTATGGAACAAGTAAAGAGACTTGCTGGTAACGAGATTGAACAAGGTATCGGGATACCGACGATCGAATCTCTGGCAAGTACTATACCGGGAGACAAAGGGAATTGCATACGGGATTGCTTGAATCCTTGACATCGTGGTTCATCCGATGAGATCATCGTGGAACATGTGGGAGCCAACATGGGTATCCAGATCCCGCTGTTGGCTATTGACCGGAGAACGTCTCGGTCATGTCTGCATGGTTCCCGAACCCGTAGGGTCTACACACTTAAGGTTCGGTGACACTAGAGTTGTTATGGGAAATAGTTTGTGGTTACCGAAGGTTGTTTGGAGTCCCGGATGAGATCCCGGACATGACGAGGAGCTCCGGAATGGTCCGGAGGTGAAGATCGGTATATTGGACGAAGGGTATTGGAGTCCGGAATTGTTCCGAGGGTACCAGGTGATGACCAGCGTGTCCGAAAGGGGTTTCGGAGGCCCCGGCAAGCGTTGGGGGCCTTATGGGCCAAGGGGAGAGGGCACATCAGCCCACTAAGGGGATGAGCGCCCCTCCCACCCCATCTCACATAACCAGGAGAGGTGGGGGCGCCACCCCTAGGGCAGCCGCCCCTCCCGGCTTGGGGGGCAAGTTTCCCAGGGTGTGGGGGCGCCCAAACCCATCTAGGGTTTCCCCTGTGGCCGCCGCCCCTCCCCTAGGGAACCCTAGGGCACCTCCCCCTCCTCCCTTCCCCCTATATATAGTGAGGGAGAGAGAGGGCAGCCTCACCCTTCCCCTGGCGCAGCCCTCTCCCTCGTCCAACACCTCCTCCTCCTCTGTAGTGCTTGGCGAAGCCCTGCCGGAGAACCACGAGCTCCATTGCCACCACGCCGTCGTGCTGCTGGAGTTTTCCCTCAACTTATCCTCTCCCCTTGCTGGATCAAGAAGGAGGAGACGTCCCCGGGCTGTACGTGTGTTGAACGCGGAGGCGCGTCCGTTCGGCGGTTAGATCAGAATCGACCGTGATCTGAATCGCTGCGTGTACGACTCCACCAACCGCGTTCTTGTAATGCTTCCGCTTAGCGATCTACAAGGGTATGTAGATGCACTCCCCTTCCCCTCGTTGCTAGATTACTCCATAGATTGATCTTGGTGATGCGTAGAAATTTTTGAATTTCTGCTACGTTCCCCAACAGTGGCATCATGAGCTAGGTCTATGCGTAGTTTCTATGCACGAGTAGAACACAAGTTGTTGTGGGCGTTGATTCTGTTCAATATGCTTACCGTTACTAGTCTAATCTTGTTTCGACGGTATTATGGGATGTAGCGGCCCGGACCGACCTTACACGTACACTTACGTGAGACAGGTTGCACCGACTGACATGAAGGTTAAATAGCAATTGGCATATCACGTTGTGGCTTTTGCATAGGTGCTAGAAACCCATAGCAGCCACGTAAAACATGCAAACAACAATTAGAGGACGTCTAACTTGTTTTTGCAGGGTATGCTATGCGATGTGATATGGCAAAAAGAATGTGATAAATGATATGTGATGTATGAGATTGATCATGTTCTTGTAAGAGGAATCACGACTTGCATGTCGATGAGTATGACAACCGGTAGGAGCCATAGGAGTTGTCTTTATTTATTGTATGACCTGCATGTCACTGAATAACGCCATGTAATTACTTTACTTCATTGCTAAACCGTTAGCCATAGTAGTAGAAGTAATAGTTGGCGAGACAACTTCATGGAGACACGATGATGGAGATCATGATGATGGAGATCATGGTTATGCCGGTGACGATGATGATCATGGTGCCCCAAAGATGGAGATCAAAAGGAGCAAAATGATATTGGCCATATCATGTCACTTTTTGATTGCATGTGATGTTTATCATGTTTATGCATCTTATTTGCTTAGAACGACGGTAGTAAATAAGATGACCCTCATTAAAATTTCAAGAAAGTGTTCCCTAACTGTGCACCGCTATGCGAAAGTTTGTTGTTTCAAGCACCACGTAATGATCGGGTGTGATAGATTCTAACGTTCACATACAACGGGTGTAAGCCAGATTTACACACGCCAAACACTTAGGTTGACTTGACGAGCCTAGCATGTACAGACATGGCCTCGGAACACAAGAGACCGAAAGGTCGAGCATGAGTCGTATGGTAGATACGATCAACATGAAGATGTTCACCGATGTTGACTAGTCCGTCTCACGTGATGTTCGGACACGGCCTAGTTGACTCGGATCATGTAATCACTTAGATGACTAGAGGGATGTCTATCGAGTGGGAGTTCATAAGATGAACTTAATTATCCTGAACATAGTCAAAAGGTCTTTACAAATTATGTCGTAAGCTCGCGCTTTAGTTCTACTGCTTAGATATGTTCCTAGAGAAAATTTAGTTGAAAGTTGATAGTAGCAATTATGCGGACTAGGTCCATAAACCGAGGATTGTCCTCGTTACTTCATAGAAGGCTTATGTACTTAATGCACCGCTCAGTGTGCTGAACCTCGAACGTCGTCTGTGGATGTTGTGAACATCTGACATACACGTTTCGATAACTACGTGATAGTTCAGTAATGTTAAACGATTTAGAGTTGAGGCACCGAAGACGATTTCGAAACGTCGTGGAACATATGAGATGTTTCGAGGGCTGAAATTGGGATTTCAGGCTCGTGCCCACGTCAAGAGGTATAAGACCTCCGACGAGTTTCTTAGCCTGCAAACCAAGGGAGAAAAGCTCAATCGTTGAGCTTGTGCTCAGATTTTCTGAGTACCACAATCACTTGAATCAAGTGGGAGTAAATCTTCCAGATGAGATAGTGATGTTTCTCCAGAGTCACTGCCACCAAGCTCCTAGAGCTTCATGATGAACTATAACATATCAGGGATAGATATGATGATCCTTGAAATATTTGCGATGTTTGACACCGCGAAAGTAGAAATCAAGAAGGAGCATCAATTGTTGATGGTTAATGAAACCACTAGTTTCAAGAAGGGCAAGGGCAAGGTAGAACCCAAACCCGAGACTAAGTGCTTCTGTAATAAGGGGAACAACCACTGGAGCAGAATTACCCTAGATACTTGGTAGATGAGAAGGCTGGCAAGGTCGATAGAAGTATATTGGATATACATTATGTTAATGTGTACTTTACTAGTACTCCTAGTAGCACCAGGGTATTAGATACCGGTTCGGTTGCTAAGTGTTAGTAACTCGAAATAAAAGGCTACGGAATAAACGGAGACTAGCTAAAGGTGAGCTGACGATATGTGTTGGAAGTGTTTTCCAATCTTGATGTGATCAAGCATCGCATGCTCCCTATACCATCGAGATTGGTGTTAAACCTAAATAATTGTTATTTGGTATTTACGTTGAGCATAGACATGATTGGATTATGTCTATCACAATACGGTTATTCATTAAGGAGAATAATGGTTACTCTGTTTATTTGAATAATACCTTCAATGGTCTTGCACCCAAAATGAATGGTTTATTGAATCTCGATCGTAGTGATACACATGTTCATGCCAAAATATATAAGATAGTAATGATAGTACCACCTACTTGTGGCACTGCCATGTAAGTCATATTGGTATAAAACGCATGAAGAAGCTCCATGTTGATGGATCTTTGGACTCACTCATCTTTGAAAAGATTGAGACATGTGAACCATGTCTATTGGTATATACGCATGAAGAAACTCCATGCAGATGGACCGCTTTGATTTTGAATCACTTGAGACATGCAAATCATACCATATGGGCAAGATGACTGAAAGCCTCGGTTTCAGTAAAATGGAACAAGAAAGCAACTTGTTGGAAGTAATACATTTTGATGTGTGCAGTTCAATGAGTGCTGAGGCACGCAGTGGATATCGTTATGTTCTTACTTCATAGATGATTTAAGTAGATACTGAGTATATTTACTTGATGAAACACAAGTCTGAATTATTGAATGGTTCAAGTAATTTCAGAGTGAAGTTTAAGATCTTCGTGACAAGAGGATAAAATGTCTATGATATGATCATAGAGATGAATATCTGAGTTACGAAGTTTTGGCACACAATTAAGACATTGTGGAAATTGTTTCACAATTAATACCGCTGGAACACCATAGTGTGATGGTGTGTCCGAACATCATAGTTGTACCCTATTGGATATGGTGCGTACCATGATGTCTCTTATCGAATTACCACTATCGCTCATGGGTTAGGCATTAGAGACAACCGCACTCACTTTAATAGGGCACCACGTAATTCCGTTGAGACGACACCGTTTGAACTATGGTTTGGAGAAACCTAAGTTGTCGTTTCTTAAAAGTTTGGGGCTGCGACGCTTATGTGAAAAAGTTTCAGGTTGATAAGCTCGAACCCAAAGCGTATAAAATGCATCTTCATAGGACACCCAAAACAGTTGGGTATACCTCCTAATTCAGATCTGAAAGCAATAGGGATTGTTTCTTGAATCGGGTCCTTTCTCGAGAAAAAGTTTGTCTCGGAAAGTTGAGTGGGAGGATGGTGGAGACTTGATGAGGTTATTGAACCGTCACTTCAACTAGTGTGTAGCAGGGCACAGGAAGTTGTTCCTATGGAGCCTACACCAATTGAAGTAGAAGCTTATGATAGTGATCATGAAACTTCGGATCAAGTCACCACCAAACCTCGTAGGTCGACAAGGATGCGTACTACTTCAGAGTGGTACGTACTCCTGTCTTGGAGGTCATGTTGCTAGACAACAATGAACCTACGAGCTATGGAGAAGCGATGGTGGGCCCCGATTCTTGCAAATGGCTCGAGGCCATAAAATCCGAGAGAGGATCCATGTATGAAAACAAAGTGTAGACTTTGGAAGAACTACTTGATGGTCGTAAGGCTATTGGGTACAGATGGATTTAAAAGGAAGACAGACAATGATGGTATGTATGTGGCGACCGATTTTTCCGGGTGTTAATCCCAAAAAAATGACCCTTGTGCTTACCAGCCCCAGGATAACTGTTAGCTGATAAGGCACCGACTTGATACAGAAATTCCAAGCAAAATACTAATTATGTAGTACAAGACCATTCTGGTCTGTTAGTACAACAAATGGTTTCTAAAGGTTGATGGCGGAAGCGGGTTATGAAACATCCTCGTCTATGGGACTTCATTTCCCACAGGAACAGCTGACCAGGTTAACTCCTATCTTCGCGAGACTGCTATCACCATTGCTTAGGTTCCGCGGCTGTCATCGCAACGCTCCTCCCAAGCAAGAAATCTGGCCAAGACAATAGTCGTGACAAGCCGTTGAGTACTTTGAATGTACTCAAGAACATTATGAACACATGCATAAATTAATAATGATGTGCTAAAATGATATTATGCTCATGACGCTACCACAAAAGGATAAATAAAACTACGATGCGTGCAAGCATGTTATTTATGAATATGCAATAATATGGTAGTATTAAAATTATGAAATAAA
Organism: Aegilops bicornis; assembly: GCA_021605145.1. Classification (NCBI taxonomy): domain Eukaryota; kingdom Viridiplantae; phylum Streptophyta; class Magnoliopsida; order Poales; family Poaceae; genus Aegilops; species Aegilops bicornis. Next base: position 161,700,997 of record CM038674.1, read on the forward strand.
TAACATAAGGAACTTCAGAAGAAATGCCACAATCAAGGCCCGAGCGACACCGCATAAAGGGCTTTAAAAGAAATGCCACGGTCAGGCGCCTTAGCGACACCACATAAAGGGCTTAAAAGGAAATGCCACAGTCGGGCATCTTAGCGACACCACATAAAAGGCTTTAAAAGTAATGCCACGATGGGCGTCGAGCGACACCACATAAAGGGCTTATAAAAGAAATGCCACGATCGGGCGTCGAGCGACACCACATAAAGGGCTTTAAAAGGAATGCCACGATCGGCGTCGAGCGACACCGCATAAAGGGCTTTAAAAGAAATGCCAGTTGAATATCCAGGAGGTAGAACCGCCCTGTGGATATTTGATAATACCAATAATATCACGGGTTAGTCGATAATAATAATAATAATAATCATAATTATCACAATCCACAAGTTGTAATTTCAGTTAACAGTTTAACAATTTCACCTCCGAAGACCGACACTAAGACCGACACTTGACCCGGCCCCTGCATCTGTAATCCTTAACCAAGGACACGGCTATTCGAATAGGTTTAATCTCTGCAGAGGGTGTACTCTTTACCCACGAGTAACGGATTCCTTTAGTCCATCGGGACTAATTTCGTCTATGGTCTTTTTGTTGAAAACACACCTAACTTGCACACACCAGCTTAACTCACATGTGTCTGGAATCACCCATGACACCTGCTAAGCAAAACTCTAAGTGGGGAGGCCACAACCTCGACGTAACATGGGATCACAAAATTTATATCCACAAGAAACCGGGAGCTACCCCTTCGGCTACAACCAAACACCCATGCTCCTGCACCGGTGGCATGACTACCGAATGCCTCCAAAGATCTTCCACCACGGCCTCTGCATGCGGTGTGTGCTAGGAAAGGGTTGACAACTTATCGAACTGCACCCTACTTGGTGTAGAGACGAGTGGTAGTACGAAGCAAGTAGGGGGGTTACTGGCACAAGACTCGATCTACGGTCGACTCAGGAGGTTATAATATTTCCTTCATGATTAGCATAACAATGCATATATTTCAAACAACAGATGGAAGCATCACGCAACATACCACTCACGCCATACCGGACACGACCGTCTCGATGGAGGATTAGGGACAAGACCGTGTCTACCCAAGACAGAGGTCTTCCCTTCTTTCCTTCCGGTATGCATGAAAGACGTATGACGGTGATTTCCATCATAAATCATGTCAACTTCATTAGCATAAATTCATTAATATGCACCCATAAATAGGATCACATCCTCACATAAAATGACGCATGTATATGTCGGGGTGGTGTTGCCACCGTGCTATGCAGCACACATAAAAATTCACCAGGGTTCAGTATGCTTGCCTTCATGTCATGGGAAAGAAGGGTGCATCCAAAACATCTTGAAATCTTCAAAAATCCTATTTAAAAGAATATATTTGAATTAACACACAAAATAAAAACAGCACAAAAAGTTGTTTTGAAATTTTTTCAAATAAATCTTAAAATAAACTAGACAATATTTGAGAGAGGTAGCAAAAAGAATCAATTCATTTGGAGTTGTATTTAAAAAGTTATAGACAGTCAAAGTTCTGGTCAAATCTGATTTTAAAAATAAAACAGAAAAACAGAAAAACGGTTCGATTAATTACGTACACGTCGAAAGCGTAATCTGAAAATACGCTTCCACTTACTCCGCGTGGACCGTGCGTGGTCACTGACAGTGGGTCCTAGGTGGCCCACTAGTCAGGTTTGACTAATCCGCCCTCCTTCTTCTCCCTCTGTCCCGAGAGGAGGCGGAACTCCGACGACCAACGCCGGCGAGCGGCGGCTCCTCGCGGCCTCTGGAGGGCGGGGATGGATCCTCGGGTCGAGGGTGATCCTACTGGTAGTCGCTGGGTCGGCGGGGATGGCGTGAGCTGCCGACGGCGAGCTTCGCGGCGGAGGAAAGCTTCGGGGGCGAAGTGGTTTTGGGGCCGCGGTGGTTCCCGATCGAAATAGCGTAGGGGGATGTGATCACGGGAGGGAGAGAAGGCTTCTGGTGAAGAGAGTGGAGAGGGGGAGGCTCTGGAGACGCCGAACGGAGCCGGGAGGCGGCGATGGCCGAACTGACCGGAGAGGTTGAATATGACCTGCTCTCCTCCAATTGACGGCTAAGGGGGCACGAGTGGGACGGTGTGAGGCTACCTGCGTGCGGGTTTGAGCTCGGGGGCCTCTTTATATAGGGATGGAGGTCGGTCCCGAGGCGGCCGGCGATAAGGATGGCGGCGAACCGCCATGCTGTAGCTTGGGCGACGTGGCGGCGACGGGAGCTAGCCGACGAGCGAGGGGATGAGCTTGCACTGCTCACAGGGGCAGGTGGTGAGCCGCACGGTCGGGGCCTGCTAGCGGCCGGTAGCTAGCCGCCACGGCCATCCTGGCGGTGGCACCGTGGGGTGCCAGGGGTGGTCGGGGTGGCGTGGCGGTGCAAGGGGACACGATGTGCTGGCTGGGGCCGGATTTTGAGAGCGGGGTGTGACGCGGCGGCTCGGGTGCATGCGGGTGCCAAACGCACGCTTTGGGCGCGCCCAGAGCACGCCCGGGACATGCTCGACGAAATGCTAGGGCATCCTAGAGGTCGTGGTTGGGGTTGGCAATAAACAAGGCTAGGCTAAGGTTAGCAAGGGGCTCAAGGGACATGATGGATAGGCCAGGAGCTCAAGTTCACCAAGTAAACTTGAAGTCATGTCAAATCTGGTTGTGCACACTGGGTGTTTGACAAAATTCCAAAGGCACCTAGGTAGTTCTTGGAGTGGCCAAATTCTCCAGATCTGTGTCTCTATGGATGAAGGAGAGGGTGGTGAAGTTGGTTTGCAAAAAGGAGAAACCTGCTAGTGTAAGTTTTGCAAAACTTCAATTACATGTCTGAGGAGTAAATGGCATCATTACAAGGACCAAAAGTGTTCCAAATAGAGCATGCTCCTGGACTTAGGGGTTTTTCAGTGTTGACTACAAGCATGAGAAAACACAAGGTCATTAGAGCAAGAAATAACAGAGTTGTAGTAGAAAACACAAGTCTGGTCCAGAATGAAAAAGAGGCTGATGCACTCAAATTTTCCAAAGAACACCACTATGATTTTGCAAAAAGTTGGATGGCATGCTACTACTGATATCCCATAATTTTGGTGGAGGTTCTAGGGAAAAATTTAATTGGGTTGTAGTGCAAAAATGTCCACTGGACCAGATTTGATAAACAGGGGCAAAACTCAAAATATGCAATGTAATAATTATTTAAATGCACAAAAGTGATTTAGAGACATTACATGACATCTCCAAATTTTGGTTGGAATATTAGTTAAAGTTATCAACTGGGTGCAGTACAAACAGAGCTCAAAACAATTTAAAACAAGCCATTTTAATGATTAAAGCTCAGGGTGAAATAATTTAATAAACAATTCTACTTATTTAGAAATTGTTTTAATGAGATGGCAAAGAAGTCCAATATATTTTGGAAAGCTCCACTTGGGAAAAAAATCTCCTTAGCAATAAAAGAAGAGTTCTGAAATCAACAGAAATAAAGATTTTTAAAACCCTTGGCAAAAAATTTAGTATTGAAAACTTGGCAAATTTTTTGGGGTGTTACAAGTACTACCCCCCTTAAGGAAAATCTCGTCCTCGTGATTTGCAAAGAGTTAATTTAAATGAATAAGAATCAAAACGAAAGTGGCTACAGTGAGAGCAATAAGTGGTGCAAAAAATACAGTGTGGGATACTGGCGCGATGCGGGGGAAAATCCACGGTTTTGGGGAAAACTAGCGATTTCTACCCTGGGCATAAATTTAGAATAAATTCTAAATCTTAAAATACGCTGGTCGCACCCGAGAGCATAGTGCTCTCTCTGGCTGACTGGTGGACCCGGGCCCACGGTCAGCCTCTTCTCCTTCCTCCGGCTCTTTTCTTCCTCTCTCCCATGCGCTCTCACGCGTTTTCTCCACCGGTGATGCCTAGCGCGTAGGGCACCTAGGCCGTACTGCGGTATTGCGTGGTGTGCTAGCTGCCGGTGCAGCGTGCACTCACCTCGTGGGCCAGTGCGCTGTCGGCACTGCTCGCGGATTCGCCTCCGAACACCGGCGGTCGGGCGACAAGCGGCGCTGGTGGACCACGCCCACCGTACACCGAGCTCGGGCTTATAAAACGACCACGACATTCTCCTCTTCTTCCTCACACCTGGCCTTGCTCCTCCTTCTCCTTCCTTCTCCTCTGTTTCCGTTTGCCGGAGCTCGAGAGAAGGCGCTAATGGCGGAGGTGGTGCCGGACTGGTACGTGATCCGCCAGGCGGAGGGTCTGGCAGTGCCGGGGCTCTCGGCGCCTCGGCGCTGGCGATGATCCTCGGTGATCGCCGCGATGCCGCTGCTCGCTTGTTGGCTCTGTGGTGGCGGTGACCACGATGAGTAGGTGGGGGGTGCCGGTGATAACTGTTGTCGGAAGTGCTTAGCTAGACGCAAATACGCTTGCAAAATTTTGCAAGCAGTGTATGTGTCCGTGTAATCGTGGTGGTGAGTCTGCCGCCGTGGTGTGCGTGAAATAAAAACTCTATGCCGTGAGAAAATATACGATGCGGCAACTCAGGTAAAAGAAATCTCGCTCCAGGATTTCTCGCGAGAAAAAAAACCCGTAATACAATAGAGTCAAATCGCGACAGAGCTGCTTACATTAATGATTTACTCATCGCGAAACTCGGGGTACTAAGCATAAGTTACAACACATAAATAAAAGTTGCGATAATAAAAACAGCGGTGCATCTAAATTGAAAACGGTAACTGGACGTGGTCCTGAGAAAACGTCTCTGGTACGGGGATACACTCTTCTTCTATCGGAGGGAGGGGATTGACTAGTCGATGAATGTGCCTCTCCTGGTCGGGCCTCAGTGATCTGCCGATGGCGATCTGAGCATTTAAATCCGTGAGGCCTTGCAGATAACCCATCACATGTTGGGTCAGACATTCTTGAGCGATGACGTACTGGACAAGGTTGGCCAAGACTGGGTCTGTCTCAATACGTCCTCCTGGAAAAGATGTTACTCCCCCGGGTGCTGCACGGCTCGGAAAATAATAATACCCTCGTTCACTGGCATAGGGTACCGCGAATCGAAGGCGAGCAAGCGCTTCATACGCAGCAGCTTCTACGGCCATGTGAGGGGTTGGCATAGATTTCCCCACGAAGGAGACTTCTGTGGGTTCTTGGTTTGGGTTTACGGGCGGGATGTGCACGACTGCCCAATATCTCGAGGTGGAAGGGGTGATCCTCGATTTGAACAGCTCGTACTGGGGTGGCTGGGTAGCGCCCATGGTATCAAGGGTAAAATCCCACAATATCTTGACAAAACTACAGGGTAGCATCCGGAGTCCTCAGATAAATACTAGGGCTCGGCATGGCAGGAAATGGTTGTGGGGATGGTGCACAAGGTGAGGGGTGCTTGGCAAGGTCACTTGGTGGCCCTTTTTATAGCATCGGGGCTGGGTCCTTTACCGTGGTAAGAAGTAAAGAAACTGCCGGCTCAGCTTGGGTCAACCACAAGTACACACATCTTACTAAAGTGACGTATCACTGTGGGGGTTGTCGTGGGGGTTTTTGGTGGTTGCGCCAAGGATAGAGAAATCACACTGCATGCTAATACATCCATGCAAGACTACTATATAAAACAGATGCACGATGCCAGCTGCGCTTAATTTAAGGAATCATGTAATTACAAAGCGAGGATACATCGACTCGCCACTACTCGAAAGTGACTTAGTCTACTTCGTTTACATCCAAGCGGGCGCCCCTTGTGGATGTCGAGGCTTCACCACAGTTCTCACCGCCGGAATTAGCCGGAGAGGGCTGAGGGGCTGCAGGCTCGGGGTAGTGATGATGACCATCGCGGGATTGTTGACTACAACCCCGTTGGAGTGTGCTCCTGTGGAGGCTGACGAAGCACTTCGGGGTCATCAAAGCACCTTGGGCGACGGTGGGCTGACCTCGTGGTCTCGATCGGTTGTCCAAACAAAGACGACTGGGTTGTCGGCGTTGGGCTCGATCTCCTCTCTCGCTGGGGCTCGACGAACCAGCTCTCCACGAGCTGCGATCAGATCAATGGTGATTTGATCGGATAGGTCCTCTAGTGCACTTACATAGCGCACTAGGTGCAGCAATGCGGGATCCGTCTCATGATCTCTGTTGGCAACTTGGGGTGGTCTACCATACCCTTCACGCCTGGGGTAGTAGTGGAACGAGCGACAGTTAACTCTGGGCGACAGGTGCCTGAGATGAACTATAGCCTCTCGGGCAGCTAGTTGGATGGCTTGTGGCTCAAAGGAAGCTGTTCTTCCGGTGAACCTGTAGGGGCGCTCGGGTGCCAGACCCCTACCATAGATATGTACAGTGGCCCAGAATTGACGGCTCTCACCACTAATGGGTCCTTGGTACACAACATATTCGGGTGGTTCTTCTAACACATAGGCACGACGGGTGAGGTTTGCGAGTATGGTCACAAAACCTCCAAGGTTGGTTGCTGTAGTCTCATGGTGCACTACGGGACCAAGCATTGTGGCTTGGTTTTGGGGTAGCGGCTGTGCTGGGCTGGGTTGAGGCGAGCGTGTCCTTTTTTATAGAAAAAGGGGACGAAGTCTTCCTTCGCACGCTTGCGAATGAGACACCTTTGGTGCTGATCACTGGTGCGCGATAGACGGGCTAGGTTGATAGGTTGGGCACCGACTGCCAAAAGCATCGGGACACTGTGTGGCTATCTTGCGCGAAAAGCTGGCTGAGGTTTTGGTTATGGCTCGGTGGGTTATTAGCCTATGTCTTGTGACCTGGCTAAGATAGGATTAGCCAATGGTCAGCCTGGCTCTGATACCAAGTCTGTGGCGACCGATTTTTCCGGGTGTTAATCCCGAAAAATGGTTGCCAGCTTACCAGCCCCGTGGATAATCAAGAATGATAAGGCACCGACTTGATACATAAATTCCAAGCAAAATACAAATTATGTAGTACAAGACCATTCAGGTCTGTGAGTACAACAAATGGTTTCTAAAGGTTGATGGCGGAAGCGGGTTATGAAACATCCTCGTCTATGGGACTTCATTTCCCACAGGAACAGCTGACCAGGTTAACTCCTATCTTCGCGAGACTGCTATCACCATTGCTTAGGTTCCGCGGCTGTCATCGCAACGCTCCTCCCAAGCAAGAAATCTGGCCAAGACAATAGTCAGGGACAAGCCAGTGAGTACTTTGAATGTACTCGCAAACATTATGAACACATGCATAAATTAATAATGATGTGCTAAAATGATATTATGCTCATGACGTCAGTCACAAAAGGATAAATAAAACTCTGATGCGTGCAAGCATGTTATTTATAAATATGCAATAATATGGTAGTATTAAAATTATGAAATAAATAACACAAGGAACTTCGGAAGAAATGCCACAATCAAGGCCCGAGCGACACCGCATAAAGGGCTTTAAAAGAAATGCCACGGTCAAGGCGTCTTAGCGACACCACATAAAGGGCTTAAAAGGAAATGCCACGATCAAGGCGTCTTAGCGACACCACATAAAAGGCTTTAAAAGAAATGCCACAGCAGGCGTACGAGCGACACCACATAAAGGGCTTATAAAAGAAATGCCACGATCGGGCATCCGAGCGACACCACATAAAGGGCTTTAAAAGGAATGCCACGATCAAGGGCGTCGAGCGACACCGCATAAAGGGCTTTAAAAGAAATGCCACAGTTGAATATCCAGGAGGTAGAACCGTCCCTGTGGATATTTGATAATACCAATAATATCACGGGTTAGTCGATAATAATAATAATAATAATCATAATTATCACAATCCACAAGTTGTAATTTCAGTTAACAGTTTAACAATTTCACCTCCGAAGACCGGCACTAAGACCGACACTTGACCCGTCCCAGACTGTAATCCTTAACCATGGACACGGCTATTCGAATAGGTTTAATCTCTGCAGAGGTTGTACTCTTTACCCACAAGTAACGGATTCCTTTAGTCCATCGGGACTAATTTCGTCTACGGTCTTTTTGTTGAAAACACACCTAACTTGCACACACCAGCTTAACTCACATGTGTCTGGAATCACCCACGACACCTCCTAAGCAAAACTCTAAGTGGGGAGGCCACAACCTCGACGTAACATGGGATCACAAAATTTATACCGCGCGCAAACCGGGGAGCTACCCCCTTTCGGCTACAACCGAAACACCCATGCTCCCAGACCCGGTGGCATGACTATCGGATGCATCCAAAGATCTTCCACCACGGCCTCTCTCAGACGGTGTGTGCTAGGAAAGGTTTGACAACTTATCGAACTGCACCCTACTTGGTGTAGAGACGAGTGGTAGTACGAAGCAAGTAGGGGGTTATCGCACAAGACTCGATCTACGGCCGACTCAGGAGGTTATAATATTTCCTTCATGATTAGCATAACAATGCATATATTTCAAACAACAGATGGAAGCATCACGCAACATACCACTCACGCCCATACCGACACGACCGTCTCGATGGAGGATTAGGGACAAGACCGTGTCTACCCAAGACAGAGAGGTCTTCCCTTCTTTCCTTCCGGTATGCATGAAAGACGTATGACGGTGATTTCCATCATAAATCATGTCAACTTCATTAGCATAAATTCATTAATATGCACCCATAAATAGGATCACATCCTCACATAAAATGACGCATGTATATGTCGGGTGGTGTTGCCACCGTGCTATGCAGCACACATAAAATTCACCAGGGTTCAGTATGCTTGCCTTCAGGTCTTGTGAAATGAGGGTGCATCCAAACCATCTTGATATCTTCAAAACTCCTATTTTACAGCATATATTTGAATTAACACACAAAATAAAATCAGCACAAAAGGTTTATTGAATTTTTTTCAAATAAATCTTAAAATAAACTAGATAATATTTGAGAGAGGTAGCAAAAGAATCAATTCATTTGGAGTTGTATTTAAAAAGTTATAGACAGTCAAAGTTCGTCAAATCTGATTTTAAAATAAAATGAAAAAAACAGAAAAACGGTTCGATTAATTACGTACACGTCGAAAGCGTAATCTGAAAATATGCTTCCACTTACTCCACGTGGACCGTGCGTGGTCACTGACAGTGGGTCCTAGGTGGCCCACTAGTCAGGTTTGACTAGTTCGCCCTCCTTCTTCTCCCTCTGTCCCGAGAGGAGGCGGAACTCCGGTGACCAACGCCGGCGAGCGGCGACTCCTCGCGGCCTCTGGAGGGCGGGGATGGATCCGCGGGTCGAGGGTGATCCTACTGGTAGTCGCTGGGTCGGCGGGGACGGCGTAAGCTGCCGTGGCGGAAGCCATGTGGAGGAAAGCTTCGGGGCGAAGTGGTTTTGGGGCCGCGGTGGTTCCCGATCAAAATGGAGTAGGGGGATGTGATCACGGGAGGGAGAGAAGGCTTCTGGTGAAGAGAGTGGAGAGGGGGAGGCTCTGGAGGCGCCGAACGGAGCCGGGAGGCGGCGATGGCCGAACTGACCGGAGAGGTTGAAGATGACCTGCTCTCCTCCAATTGACGGCTAAGGGGCACGAGAGTGGGACAGTGTGAGGCTACTCAAGGCGGGTTTGAGCTCGGGGGGCCTCTTTATATAGGGATGGAGGTCGGTCCCGAGGCGGCCGGCGATAAGGATGGCGACGAACCGCCATGCTGTAGCTTGGGCGACGTGGCGGCGACGGGAGCTAGCCGACGAGCGAGGGGATGAGCTTGCACTGCTCACAGGTGCAGGTGGCGAGCCACACGGTCGGGGCCTGCTAGCGGCCGGCAGCTAGCCGCCACGGCCATCCTAGAGGTCGTGGTTGGGGTTGGCAATAAACAAGGCTAGGCTAAGGTTAGCAAGGGGCTCAAGGGACATGATGGATAGGCCAGGTGCAGGTGGCGAGCCGCACGGTCGGGGCCTGCTAGCGGCCGGCAGCTAGCCGCCACGGCCATCCTAGAGGTCGTGGTTGGGGTTGGCAATAAACAAGGCTAGGCTAAGGTTAGCAAGGGGCTCAAGGGACATGATGGATAGGCCAGGAGCTCAAGTTCACCAAGTAAACTTGAAGTCATGTCAAATCTGGTTGTGCACACTGGGTGTTTGACAAAATGCCAAAGGCACCTAGGTAGTTCTTGGAGTGGCCAAATTCTCCAGATCAGTGTCTCTATGGATGAAGGAGAGGGTGGTGAAGTTGGTTTGCAAAAAGGAGAAACCTGCTAGTGTAAGTTTTGCAAAACTTCAATTCTGGACAGGGAGTAAATGGCATCATTACAAGGACCAAAAGTGTTCCCAATAGAGCATGCTCCTGGACTTAGGGGTTTTGCAGGGTTGACTACAAACATGAGAAAACACAAGGTCATTAGAGCAAGAAATAACAGAGTTGCCGTAGAAAACACAAGTCTGGTCCAGAATGAAAAAGAGGCTGATGCACTCAAATTTTCCAAAGAATATCACTATGATTTTGCAAAAAGTTGGTTGGCATGCTACTACTGATATCCCATAATTTTGGTGGAGGTTCTAGGGAAAAATTTAATTGGGTTGTAGTGCAAAAATGTCCACTGGACCAGATTTGAAAAACAGGGGTAAAACTCGAAATATGCAATGTAATAATTATTTAAATGCACAAAAGTGATTTAGAGACATTACATGACATCTCCAAATTTTGGTTGGAATATTAGTTAAAGTTATCAACTGGTTACAGTACAAACAGAGCTCAAAACAATTTAAAACAAGCCATTTTAATGATTAAAGCTCATGGTGAAATAATTTAATAAACAATTCTACTTATTTAGAAATTGTTTTAATGAGATGGCAAAGTAGTCCAATATATTTTGGAAAGCTCCACTTGGGAAAAAAATCTCCTTAGCAATAAAAGAAGAGTTACAAATCAATGTAAATAAAGATTTTTAAAACCCTTGGCAAAATTTTTAATATTGAAAACTTGGCAAATTTTTTGGGGTGTTACAATGTATCACCATTAAGAAAGCTCGACTTGTCGTTAAGATGATTTCCGACAAGTTCAAGGAGTTGACTATGGTGAGGCTTTCTCACTCGTAGAGATGCTAAGAGTCTGTTGGAATTGGATTAGCGATTCTTTGCATCATTTATGAAATCTTGCAGATAGGATGTCAAAAAACATTGTTTCCTCGACGATATTCTTGCGGAAAGGTTGTATGTGATACAACCAGAAGGTTTTGTCAATCCTGAAAGATGCTAACAAGTGTGCAAAGCTCCAGCAATCCTTCTAAGGACTGGAGTAAGCATCTCGGAGTTGGAATATACGCTTTGATGAGATGATCAAAGATTTTGGGTTTATACAAAGTTTATGAGAACCTTGTATTTCCAAAGAAGTGAGTGGGAGCACTATAGCATTTCTGATGAGTATATGTTGTTGACATATTGTTGATCAGAAATGATGTAGAATTTCTGGAAAGCATAAAGGGTTGTTTGACAAGAGTTTTTCAAGGGAAAACCTGGATTAAGCTGCTTGAACATTGAGCATCAAGATCTATAAGGATAGATCAAAACGCTTAATGGTACTTTCAAATGAGCACATACCTTGACATGATCTTGAAGTTGTTCAAGATGGATCAGTCAAAGAAGGAGTTCTTGCCTGAGTTGTAAGGTATGAAGTTAAGACTTAAAGCTCGACCACGGTAGAATAGATAGAAAGGACGAAGGTCGTCCCCTATGCTTAGACGTAGGCTCTATAGTATGCTATGCTGTGTACCGCACCTGATGTGTGCCTTGCCACATGTCTGGCAAGAGGGTACAAAGGTGATCAAGGAGTGGATCACCAGATAGCGGTCAAAATTGTCCTTGGAGTAGTAAGGACATGTTTCTCGATTATGGAGGTGATAAAGAGTTCGGCGTAAAGGGTTACGTCGATGCAAGCTTTAACACCTATCCGAATGACTCTGAGTAGCAAACCGGATACGTATAGTGGAGCAACCATTTGGAATAGCTCCAAGTGGAGCGTGGAAGCAGCATTTACAATATGACCTAGAGATTTGCGAAGTACATACGGATCTGAATATTGCAGACCCGTTGACTAAAAAACTCTCTCACAAGCAAAACATGATCAAACCCCAGAACTCATTGAGTCTTAATCACATGATGATGTGAACTAGTTTATTGACACTAGTAAACTCTTTGGATGTTGGTCACATGGCGATGTGACCTGTGAGTGTTAATCACATGGCGATGTGAACTAGATTATTGACTCTAGTGCAAGTGGGAGACTGTTGGAAATATGCCCTAGAGGCAATAATAAATTAGTTATTATTATTATATTTCCTTGTTCATGATAATCGTTTATTATCCATGCTATAATTGTATTGATAGGAAACTCAGATACATGTGTGGGTACATAGACAACACCATGTCCCTAGTAAGCCTCTAGTTGACTAGCTCGTTGATCAATAGATGGTTACGGTTTCCTGACCATGGACATTGGATGTCGTTGATAACGGGATCACATCATTAGGAGAATGATGTGATGGACAAGACCCAATCCTAAGCCCAACACAAAGATTGTGTAGTTCGTATGCTAAAGCTTTTCTAATGTCAAGTATCATTTCCTTAGACCATGAGATTGTGCAACTCCCAGATACCGTAAGAATGCCTTGGGTGTACCAAACGTCACAACGTAACTGGGTGGCTATAAAGGTGCACTACGGGTATCTCCGAAAGTGTCTGTTCGGTTGGCACGAATCGAGACTGGGATTTGTCACTCCGTGTGACGGAGAGGTATCTCCGGGCCCACTCGGTAGGACATCATCATAATGTGCACAATGTGACCAAGGGGTTGATCACGGGATGATGTGTTACGGAATGAGTAAAGAGACTTGCCGGTAACGAGATTGAACAAGGTATCGGGATACCGACGATCGAATCTCGGGCAAGTACTATACCGGTAGACAAAGGGAATTGCATACGGGATTGCTTGAATCCTTGACATCGTGGTTCATCCGATGAGATCATCGTGGAACATGTGGGAGCCAACATGGGTATCCAGATCCCGCTGTTGGTTATTGAACGGAGAACGTCTCGGTCATGTCTGCATGGTTCCCGAACCCGTAGGGTCTACACACTTAAGGTCCGGTGACGCTAGAGTTGTTATGGGAAATAGTATGTGGTTACCGAAGGTTGTTCGGAGTCCGGGATGAGATCCCGGACATGACGAGGAGCTCCGGAATGGTCCGGAGGTGAAAATCGGTATATTGGACGAAGGGTATTGGAGTCCGGAATTGTTCCGGGGTACTGGTGATGACCAGCGTGTCCGAAGGGGTTTGGAGGCCCGCAAGCGTTGGGGCCTTATGGGCCAAGGGAGAGGGCACATCAGCCCACTAAGGGGATGAGCGCCTCCCACCCCATCTCACGTGAATCAGAGAGGTGGGGCGCCACCCCTAGGGCAGCCGCCTCCCAGCTTGGGGGGCAAGTTTCCTGTGGTGTGGGGCGCCCAAACCCATCTAGGGTTTCCCCGTGGCCGCCGCCTCCCCTAGGGAACCCTAGGGCACCTCCCTCCTCCCTTCCCCTATATATAGTGAGGGAGAGAGAGGGCAGCCGCACCTTCCCTCGGCGCAGCCCTCTCCCTCCTCCAACACCTCCTCCTCCTCCGTAGTGCTTGGCGGCCCCGCCGGAGAAACACGAGCTCCATTGCCACCACGCCGTCGTGCTGCTGGAGTTTTCCCTCAACTTCTCCTCTCCCCTTGCTGGATCAAGAAGGAGGAGACGTCCCCGGGTTGTACGTGTGTTGAACGCGGAGGCGCCGTCCGTTGGGCGCTTAGATCGGAATCGACCGTGATCCGAATCGCTGCGTGTACGACTCCACCAACCGCGTTCTTGTGACGCTTCCGCTTAGCGATCTACAAGGGTATGTAGATGCACTCCCCTTCCCCTCGTTGCTAGATTACTCCATAGATTGATCTTGGTGATGCGTAGAAAATTTTGAATTTCTGCTACGTTCCCCAACAAGATCATATTCAGTTTCATCAAGATTCATATTGCAAAACAAAGATTTAATAGGGGACACATCAATAACATTTAGATCTTCATCTTGATTTTCATAGGAATTGGAACAACACGCTTTAATAAAGGCATCTTTGGAAGCACGCATCCTAGCGGTTCTTTCTTTGCACTCATCAATGGAAATTCTCATAGCTTTGAGAGAGTCATTGATATCATGCTTAGGAGGAATAGATCTAAGCTTTAAAGAATCAACCTCCAGAGAAGTTCTATCAACATTCCTAGCCAAATCATCAACTTTAAGCAATTTCTCCTCAAGCAAAGCATTAGAATTCTTTTGTGAATTCATAAACTCTTTAACGCTACTCTCAAATTCAGAGGGCATCTTATTAAAATTTCCATAAGAGTTATTGTAGGAATTTCCATAATTATTAGAAGGATTACTAGGATAAGGCCTAGGATTAAAATTCCCTCTATACGCGTTGTTACCAAAATTATTCCTACCAACAAAATTCACATCCATAGGTTCATTATTATTCTCAATCAAGGTAGACAAAGGCATATCATTAGGATCAGAAGAAACACTCTTAGTAGCAAATAATTTCATAAGTTCATCCATCTTTCCACTCAAAACATTGATTTCTTCTATCGCATGCACTTTTTTATTAGTAGATCTTTTAGTATGCCATTGAGAATAATTAACCATAATATTATCTAGGAGTTTAGTAGCATATCCTTATTATTGGTATTGGTGAAGTCACACAATTTAGTAGCATCTTGAGCCATTGCGACAAACAAGCAATCCAACACACGAGCAAACAAGCGGACGAGGAAAAAGCAATGTGAAAAAGAGGAGGAGATTGGGAAAGAGAGGGCGAATAAAACGGCAAGGGTGAAGTGGGGGAGAGGAAAACAAGAGGCAAATGGCAAATAATGTAATGCGAGAGATAAGGATTGTGATGGGTACTTGGTATGTTGACTTTTGCGTAGACTCCCGACAGAACGGCGCGAAATCCTTCTTGCTACGCCTTGAGCTTATGCTGGTTTTCCCGAAGAGGAGAGGATGATGCAGCACGATGGCGTAAGTATTTCCCTCAGCTTTTTGAGAACCAAGGTATCAATCCAAGAGGAGGCCACGCGCAAGTCCCTCGTACCTGCACAAAATGATAGCTACTCGCAACCAACGCGATTAGGGGTTGTCAATCCCTTCACGGTCACTTACGAGAGTGAGATCTGATAGAGATAATATTTTTGGTATAAAGATGCAAAGTGAAAAGTAAAATGCAAAGTAGAAACAAACTAGTATAAAAGTGATGGAGATTAATATGATGAGAATTGACCCGGGGGCCATAGATTTCACTAGTGGCTTCTCTCAAGAGCATAAGTATTCTACGGTGGGTGAACAAATTACTATTGAGCAATTGACAGAATTGAGCATAGTTATGAGTATATCTAGGTATGATCATGTATATAGGCATCACGTCCGAGACAAGTAGACCGAAACGATTCTGCATCTACTACTATTACTCCACTTATTGACCGCTATCCAGCATGCATCTAGAGTATTAAGTTAAAAACAGAGTAACACCTTAAGCAAGATGACATGATGTAGAGGAATAAATTCATGCAATACGATAAATACCCCATCTTGTTATCCTCGATGGAAACAATACAATAGGTGCCTTGCAACCCTTTCTGTCACTGGGTAAGGACACCGCAAGATCGAACCCAAAGCCATGCACTTCTCCCATTGCAAGAACTACCAATCTAGTTGGCCAAATGTCGGGGAGGCTGATCGTACCCACGGACACCTATGGGGCCGGCGGAGCGGGCCCCTTGTGGTTCGGAGGGGGGCGGAGATCGCACGAAGAGCGGATCGAGGCGATGCACACGGGCGGTTTACCCAGCTTCGGAGCTCTCCGGAGAGATAAAACTCCTACTGCTGCTTGTTTGATCTATTGTGTTCTTGCTAGGGAGCAATGCGAGCTACAAAACCTAACGTGAGTGTATCTAGTCTAAGGCCGGTCGAATCAACCGAACCTTGCGAAGACGCGAATCGAACCCCTTCACGCTGCACTCGGGCCTCCTTTTATATGCTCAAGGGGTCTCCGACAGGTGGCAACATAGACGAGGGTACAAATGTAAAAACAGGAGTTGGTACACCTACTTGAACAGTGTACAGTGCAAAATACCTAACTCTGACGGCAAGGGATAAAAGCAATAAATGCCCATCGTTGTCGCCCAAACAAAGGTAACAGAGACCGTGGTGCGCCTCGCCGCCACGATGGCGAGCCTGCTGGCCACAGTATCGCTGCTCTCCGCTGGCTGCACAGCCGCCGACACGCCCATGGAACGGTCCCATGGCGACACGTCGCTGGGTGAGCTGGAGCGGAGACGGAGAGAAGTTGCATGCCGCGGCAAGCGCCTTGCCGCGGCCGAATCCTTGTCGCGCCCGGAGGCTTGTCGCGCTCCGGGCCTTCCCGGCAAGCTCCTCTTGCCGGGGCCTTGTCTTCTGCGTGCCTGGAGTGGCCTTCCGGACAAGCTCCTCTTGTCGGGGACTTGTCTTCTCAATCAAATACTTTGTTCTTGAATGGCTCCAAGGGAGCCACGGAGGAAGATTGGCGGTGACGAGGCAAACCTTGCCGCTGGTGCTGCAATCGTCTGCGGCAGTACGGGATACTAGGGTACCCTACTCTAGTACACCGACAGAGCCCTCGAGCTCAGGCCGCATACGGTGCCGGCGCTTGTCGGGCCAGGCCTTAACTGTGCACGGACACGCCGCGGCCTCGACCACGCCGTAACTTCGCCGGACCCACCACGATCCCCACTAACGGCACGCACCGGACGTGGCGTCGGGCGAAGATCGTGGGCGCGGTCGTGGGGAGTTCTTTATTAATATATGCGGACGTCCGCCCTCCTCCCTTTATAAGCGGAGGAAACAGAGGCAGGCCGACCGTCCCTGCCATTGCCGTCTTGTCAAGAAACCACCGCCGCTCCCCTCGTCTTCTCCGGTGCGAAGAGAACAGCGCCCCGCCCCCTTTCGCCACAAGCACACTCTCCGCCGTCGACCTCCTCCGCCCCCCTCGCCATGGCCCCGAAGGCCGATAAGGAGAAGGGCGTCAAGTCGGCCGAGGCGAAGCGGCTCGCGGCGCTGTGCAAGGAGCGAGCCGTCTTCCCCCCGCAGCTCGGCGCACGGGAGCTGCGGGACGTCTACTATCTTTTCTGGTCGACGGAGACTCGGGCGCATCCACGCACGAGGGTGCTCCCCGCCTCCGCCGCTGATCCGCCCCAACAGGTACCCTTTCTTCGCCCTTTTCTTCTATTGCGGTCTTTGCCCGCGTATTCCGGAAGTTCTTTGCGACATAATGAACACCTTTGGCCTCCGCCTCCTTGATTTCACCCCCAACGCCATCTTGACCATGGCAGTTTTGGCGCATTGTGCAGCGAAAACTTTGTCGGAGTCCACCGAACGTGGCACTCTCCGCCATTTCTTTGTTCCCCGGCCGAGAGAGGAGAGCCCCTTGCCGGAGGGATAGCCTGGGTCTCTAGGATCAGCAAGAAAGAGGCCTACCTAGAGGGGGAGTTCCAGAACAAGTGGGAGGAGTGGAGAGCCAACTGGTGCTGGGTCGTAGAAGAGGACCCACAGCCCTTCACCGTCGTGCGCCAAACCCCAATTGCGCACGGCAAGGACTGGAGTAACTTGGCGCCGGAGGATGCGAGGCTGAAGATAGCTGTGACCCGAATTCTGCGCCTCCGGCTTGCCGGGTTAACTGTTGGCGCAGTTGGCGCAAACTTCATTCGCCGCCGCATCGCTCCCTTGCAGGAAAGGAGGAGGCCTGCTTGGGAGTTCCAGAATGCGGCGGACATCATGAAGCTGCGCCCGGGCCTGAATTGGAACTTCACCGTCATGGAGCTGGATTCAGTGCTGCTCGAGCTGTTCAAGAACGACTCCGAACATCCAGAGTGGTTTAGGTTGACGCTGGGGTCGCCCGTTGTGCAACAACTTCGGCGCCGACCGCATCCGCGCCATGATGCCACCGCGGCGACTCCCACGAGATCGTCCCGACTGGCAGGAGCCCCGACGAGGTCGTGCAGCAATTCTTCGACAATTTGCAAGAGGTGCCGATCCGCCCGACGAGCGTAAGAGGCTCACCCGCGACACCACCGACCGTGAGATGGCGTGGATCGCCACCAGAGCGGAGGAGGCGGCAGCAGCCGCCGCCGGAGCCTTCGGGTTCACCGTGGAGGAGGCGGACGCGGGCGAAGGCGGCAAGCTCGCTGGCGAGGGAGGTCGCCGGCGAGGACGAGCTTGTCGAGCTCGAGGCCGGGACGAGTGGACCCGCCGAGGGCGCTTCTTCCCGCCGCCAAGCGACTTGCCGCCCGGGAGCCCCGGCTCCGCTGAGGAGGCGTCTCCGCAGGCTGGAGACGAGCCGGGCGACAGTGTCGGCCCATTACCGCAGCCGCCGACGCGCTCCACCGCGGCAAGCGAGGTTGCATGAGCGCCTCTAAACTGCGGGCGACAACTGGGCGGAATCTTCTCGAGCCGCCGACGCCTCCGCCAAGCAGCCAAGAGAGCCCACTCCCCCGCCTCATCGCACCGGAGGCGGGCCGGAGTTTGACTTCTCCGCGCTCAGCTCCGAGGAGGAAGGCGAAGAGTAAGCTTCTCGAGATTGTGCTTGTATGTCTTTAATTTTATTGCTTCATCTTGAATCTGATTTGCTTGCTCGACTCTTTCCTTTTCAGGACGCTGGCCCAGAGAGCGGTGAAGAGGGCCAAGATCCCGACGGTCGTCGTTGAGGACGATTCTCCCGTGGCGACGGGGGACGCGTCCGAGACCGCCTTGCCGGACCCGGCAACCCTTCCCCAGAGCAGCCCCCAGCACAGCCCCCAGAGTAAGTGTGCAGTTTTTCTCCTTACTACTAGGTGTGCGGGGGTGCCCTTTATTCGTTGATTTCTGACTGATTGTTTGTGTAGGAGCGGAGCAGCCTCTTCAGGAGGGCTCGGAAGCCGCCTCCGAGATCCTGCCCGCTGTCACTACGCCGCCAAGGGAGAACTCCCCGGCAATGGAGCTCCCTCCGACAAGGGAGGCCACCCCGACAAGGGAGGCCACTCCGGCAAGGGATGCTACCCCGGCAAGGGATGGCACCGGCGACCATCCAATGGTCGAGGCCATGGCTGCGGATCCCGTTGCAGGTAACTCCCTTACATGGAATTTTCCCTTGGGCTTGCTTTCTTTTGTTTCTCTTTTTGAACATCCGCTTGACTGCCCCTTCTTCGTCCGACGCAGACCCGATGGAGGTCGAGGCCGCCAGCGAGGAGGAAACGCGCGGCAACACCAACGAGGCCGCCGTCGAGGAAGAAGAGGTCATCGTCATGGAGGAAGAGGCCGTCGCCGACGAGCCTGTTGGCGAGGAGGCCACCGAGGCTGCCGATGCAGAGGCCAGCGAGGGGTCGGGCGGTCGTACTGACGGCCCTGAGGCCGCAGGAGCGGCAAGCGCTACACCAACAGCCGACTCCCCTGCTGCCGCCGCCGCGCCAGGCTCCGAGGAGCCTCAGCCCGGTGCCTACCTGAAGGCCGGCGAAGGCGTCTTCATCAAGCTCCCCTGGGAGCCGAGCTCCAGGGTGCCAGTCGAGGGCGAGACCTTCGACGGCGAGCTACTCGCCTCCACTGGGCTGACGCTGGTGGATGCGCCAAGTAGCAGCAGCGGCGAGTCCGAGGAGGAGCAGCTGCTGAAGAGACTGTTGTTGCTCTACCGCGCCCGCCAGGCCAAGTTAGAGACCCGGGAAGCCCTTGTCGCGAGGGCGGGGGCGGACATGGAGAAACGCGCCGAGGAGCTCCGGAGCACCAACAAAGAAGCCCTCCGCGACGTGGCGGAAGCGCGGGGGCAACTCGCAGAAGAGCGCACGGCCTTCATCCTTGAGAAGGCCGCAGCTGATGAGGAGCAGCGGCTGGCTGCCGAGAAGCTCACCGCGCAGAAAGCGAGTTGGCGCAGCGGAAGGTCAACCTGGACAGCCACGAGGAGGACCTTGCCGCTGCGTGAGGAGTCGCTTGGCGGGCGCTTCAGAAGCGGGCGACGCCGCCGCAGCCGCCGAGGCCGCCAAGGAAGAGCTGAAGGCGAAGGTGGCACACCGGAGGCCACCCTCAAGAAGAGCGGCGAAGAGCTTGCCGTGCTCAAGCGTGAGCGCGAGAAGGACGCCCACACGTTAGGCGAGCTGCAGGTCCGCTCTCACGACAGGCCAAGGAGCTCGACGCCGCCAAGGACTCCAAGGCGGATCTGCAGCTGAAACTGACCACTCTGACGCAGACGTTGGATGGTGCCAGAGAGCGGGAGGCGGGCTTGTTGGAGGCGATCAAGGCCAAGGAGGAGCTGCTGGCGGATGCTGTCTCCGTCCAGAACACCTTGAGGGAGAGCGTGGAGCACTGGACCGAAGGTCTTGTGGACACCGCTGCCGACATCCACAACGAGCTGATGGAGCTGGGGATGGGGGACCTCGCGTACTCCTCCGACGAGCATCTCCAACCCAGCATCAAGCTCAGCCTGTTCTTCAAAGGCGTGGTGACGGGTCTCCGGCGACTCCGGGAAGAGGTCCCGAAGCAGCTGGCCGAGGAATCACGCCAAGTTTGTGCGGGGGCCCTCGAGAAGGTGTTGATGAAGGTGGTCTTCCGCAACCGGGCCTCAACCTTAACGGCGTCCTCAGATCCTTGCCGTCCGAAGCCAACATGGAGGAGCTCAAAGCCCTTGTCGCACCCATTGTGGACAAGGTGAACAAGATCAAGCGGATCGAGGGCGACCGCGTGGACTAGGCCGCCAACCTTATCTTTCCCTTGTCGCTGCCGATCATGTTTAGAAAACTTTGTTAGATCAGCGACAAGTTATTCTGTAATATACTCTATCTTAGGTGAATCGATCAATGCAACGTTATTTCCTCTATTTGATTCCTTCCTTTGTACGTTATTGCCCTACGCTTTTCAGGGAAACTTGCCGGTGCAGGCACCCTTGCCGCGAGCACCGAAAAGCGGAACTTTAGCAGCTTTGGCGGGTCGCTACCGACAAGCAACCTTGTCGCGGACTAGCCGCATGTCACTTTTGTTGTTGAGCGGTCTCGAAACTAAGTATGGGCGCGACCAGTCATGATTCGGTTCCTCTGCGCACAGGTTTTCCATACAAAGTACTATCGTTCGAGGAAGATAACGAAAATTTAAAAACCGATTGCTCAAACTTTGGCAACTTAGCTTTTCTGTTTCTTGCTTCCCGATGAGGTGAAACTTCCTCGAGCGCTGCCTGGTCCATAGCATTATCTCCTCCTCCCCCCTGGTTAACTTGTGCGCGAGGGAGCCTTCCTTTCTTTGAGAGAAGAGAAAGAAGAGGAAATAACGTTATGGAGCCTAGTGGCTCGATTCTGCTTACCGGGTGTGGTTGCTGCACAAAGTGTTAGCCAAAGCATGCAATAAATTGATGAAAGCATGAACTTAACAAGTCGTGCGCAACACACGAGCTTTACTGATGCACGGGGTCTGCGCCCGGCTTTGTACGAAGGATTACATGCAACAGCGGCAAGACTTGTACAAAAGGTGGTTGCCGGAACGGGTTCCGACAACCGCGCCCTATGGGTAAAACTTACGAAGATGCTCAATGTTCCAGGAGTTGCTCACCGGAATGCCATCTTCGGTCTCAAGGTGGACAGCGCCAGGCCTAGTGACTCGTTTCACCCGATAAGGGCCTTCCCACTTCAAGGCGTCAACTTGTTTGAATTCTTGGCGGACTGAACGCTACCAAGAACAAGGTCGCCTTCCTCGAGACTTCGGCACTAACCCTGCGGCTATGTTAGCAACGCAGGGCTTGCTTGGTAGCGAGCGGCTCGCATGGCCGCCCGAAGACGATCCTCCTCGAGGAGCAGCGTCATCTTGTCGCAGCTGCTCTTGCTCAAGCTCATCATAAGCGAGTACTCGAGGCGATCCGTATACGAAGTTCCGTGGGAGAACTGCCTCCGCTCCATAGACTAGAGCAAAGGGTGCCCGGCCGCTGGCTCGATTTGGCGTCGCTCGATCGACCAAAGAACCACCGGCAGCTCCTCGATCCAGATTCCTCCGCACTTGTGCAGCCTGTCGAAAGTTCTGGTCTTGAGCCCGCGCAACACTTCAGCATTTGCCCTCTCTGCTTGACCGTTGCTTCTCGGGTGAGCAACGGAAGCTTAAGGCGACCTTGGCGCCAAGGTCTTGGACATCCGCATGAAGGTGCGACTGCGTAAATTGTGTGCCGTTGTCGGTGATGATCCTGTTAGGGATTCCAAACGGCAAACAATCGACCAAGAACTTGATCACGATCGTGCTGTCACCTTCCTCACTGCTTCCACTTCCGACCACTTTGTGAACTTGTCGATGGCGACGTACAAGTACTCAAAGCCCCCGACAGCTCGGGGGAAGGGGCCGAGGATGTCGAGCCCCCAGACCGAAAATGGCCAGGATAAAGGGATCATCTGGAGAGCTTGAGCTGGCTGGTGTATCTGCTTGGAATGGAACCGCACGCTTCACACTTGGTTACTTGTGCAGTTGCATCCCGGAGGGCTGTCGGCAGAAGAAACCTTGCCGGAAAGCTTTGCTTGGCAAGTGCTCTTGGCGCCAATGTGGTGACCACATATGCCTCCATGTATCTCTGCCAACAGCTTCTGTCCATCTTCCCGGGCAATACACTTCAATTTCACACCGTTGAGTCTTCTTCTGTACAGTATGCTATCGACAAACTGGTACATACTTGACTGCCGGGCTACTCTTTCCGCTTCTTCTTGCTCTTCGGGAAGTTCTCCTGTCTGAAGGAAATGGACAATCTGCTGCGCCCATGTTGGAGCTTGCGGCTCGACAACAAGGACTAAAGGCACATCTGCTGCTGCGGGAACATCAGCTTCTATGGCAAGAGCCTGTGGCTCTGCCGGAGCTAGATGCTCCCCGACAAGCTTGTCGGAGCAAGACTTATCGGGAGCGTTTGCTTCAACGAAACAAACCCTGGGGTCTGTCGGAGCAGACTGCTCCTCAGCACTGTTGGTGTTGATCTTGGGGACCTTTGCAACGACGGCTTCGGGAAGCTCTGTCGGAAAGTAGTTACCAGAGGCCAACTTCCTCTTCTTATTCTGCCCTGTTGATGGTGTTACGGTCGGTTGAGTCAGCTTGATCACGAAGATCCCTGGTTCCACAGGTAGCTTGAGTGCGGTGCACTTTGACAGACCATCAGCAATATCATTCTGAGCTCTTGGAACATGTTCCATTTGCAGGCCGTCAAAGTGCTCTTCCAGCTTCCTCACTTCATCGACGTAGGCTTCCATCAACGGACTCTGGTAATCTTTGTTCACTTGTCGGACGACGAGTTGCGAGTCACCCCTGACAATAAGCTTCTTGATCCCAAGGTCCACTGCGATCCTGAGACCGGCAAGCAAACCTTCATACTCTGCAGTATTGTTTGTCGCTCATGAAGAACTTGGCGCTGATCGCGGCGGGCTCGCGGATCCGACGACGCAGTGGAGTCGCTGTCGAGGTGGATCCGGTGAGTCGGCGATCTTGGCCTTCTTGGCGGAGAGTGCACGGTGGTTGCACCTCCGACAGTGTCGTCGCCACCGGCTCGTGCCTTGTCGTCACGCCGCGGCAACGATGGCGTTGGTTGCCGTGGAGCATCGCCGTTGGCAAAGCCGATGAGGCTCTGGATAGTGGCCCTCCACTCGTCGACCTTGTCGGCCGTTGGAGGGTAGTCGAGGAGCAGTTGAGCTCTCGCCAGAGCTTCTGCTGGAGTGGTAGGCGGCATTGGAGAACGGTGCGAGGAGCGGGACACGCTCGGACTTCTAACCACGTTAGAAGGAGCAGCGCCCCATCCGGGCGACCGTATCTCACTAGTGCCAGCATGTTGGCGCGCATGCTGGTCTTGAGGGTCTCGATCCAACGAACATATGGTGTTGTGAACGCCATGACGTTGTTGGTCCCGCGTCTCCTGAGATGGGCGCGGGGGATGCGCGGACGCCGAGGTCTGCGGTGCCTTGTCCTTGGACTTGGCAATGCCACGAGCACCTTCGTCGGCGCCCGTCCCTCCGCCAGCGTCTGCCCCACCACCCGTTTGCTGCGGTGAGGGTGGGTACGACGCGGACGGCTCTGCTGCCGCCGAAGCCTTCTTCTTCGGTGGCATGTTGAGGAAGATGTTGATGACGCCGCTCGTGTGAATGCCGGATCGGATTCACACGGCCTCGACGCCCTACCGGCGCGCCAGAGATGTCGGGAGGCTGATCGTACCCACGGATACCTATGGGGCGGCGGAGCGGGCCCTTGTGGTTCGGAGGGGGCGGAGATCGCACGAAGAGCGGATCGAGGCGATGCACACGGGCGGTTTACCCAGCTTCGGAGCTCTCCGGAGAGATAAAACTCCTACTGCTGCTTGTTTGATCTATTGTGTTCTTGCTAGGGAGCAATACGAGCTACAAAACCTAGCGTGAGTGTATCTAGTCTAAGGCCAGTCGAATCAACCGAACCTTGCGAAAGACGCGAACCGAACCCCCTCTACGTTGCACTCGGGCCTCCTTTTATATGCTCAAGGGGTCTCCGGCGGTGGCAACATAGGCGAGGGTACAAATGTAAAACAGGAGTTGGTACACCTACTTGAACAAAGGTATGCGATGCAAAATACCTAACTCGACGGCAAGGGACAAAAGCAATAAATGCCTGTCGTTGTCGCCCAAACAGTGTAACAGAGACCGTCAGGTGCGCCTCCGCTCGCCACGATGGCGAGCCTGTCAGCGCCGCGTATCGCTGCTCTCCGCTGGCTGCACAGCCGCTCGACACGCGCCCACGGAACGGTCCCATGGCGACACGTCGCTGGGTGAGCTGGAGCGGAGACGGAGAGAAGTTGCATGCCGCGGCAAGCGCCTTGCCGCGGCCGAATCCTTGTCGCGCCCGGAGGCTTGTCGCGCTCCGGGCCTTCCCGGCAAGCTCCTCTTGCCGGGGCCTCGTCTTCTGCGTGCCTGGAGTGGCCTTCCCGACAAGCTCCTCTTGTCAGGGCCTTGCCTTCTCAATCTAATACTTTGTTCTTGAATGGCTCCAAGGGAGCCACGGAGGAGATTGGCGGTGACGAGGCAAACCTTGCCGCGGGGTGCTGCAACTGTCCGTGCACGAGTACGGGATACTAGGGTACCCCTACTCTAGTACACCAACACCAAACCAAACGGATAATTCGAAGAGACTTGCAAAGATAACTCAATCATACATAAAAGAATTCAGAGAAGATTCAAATATTATTCATAGATAAGCTGGATCATAAACCCACAATTCATCAGTCTCAACAAACACACCGCAAAAAGAAGATTACATCGAATAGATCTCTACGAGGGAGGGGGAGAACATTGTATTGAGATCCAAAAAGAGAGAAGAAGCCATCTAGCTACTAGCTATGGACCTGAAGGTCTGAAGTAAACTACTCACACTTCATCGGAGAGGCTATGGTGTTGATGTAGAAGCCTTACATGGTGGATGCCCCCTCCGGAGGAGCTCCGGAACATGTCCCAAGATGGGATCTCGTGGATACAGGAAGTTGCGGCGGTGGAATTAGGTTTTTGGCTCCGGTTCTGATCATTTGGGGGTACGTAGGTATATATAGGAGGAAGGAGTACGTTGGTGGAGCAACAGGGGGCCCATGAGGCAGGGGGGCGCGCCCTAGGGGGGGGGCGCCCCGCACCCTCGTGACCGCCTCCGTTGTTCCTTGGCGTAGGGTCCAAGTCTCCTGGATCACGTTCGGTGAGAAAATCACGTTTCCGAAGGTTTCATTCCGTTTGGACTCCGTTTGATATTCTGTTTCTTCGAAACACTGAAAAAGGTAAAAAACAGAATTCTGGGCTGGGCCTCCGGTTAATAGGTTAGTCCCAAAAGTAATATAAAAGTGTAAAATAAAGCCCATTATAGTCCAAAACAGTAGATAAAGTAGCATGGAGCAATCAAAAATTATAGATACGTTGGAGATGTATCATGTATGTTGTTATGCGATTTGACCGATAAAGATCTTCATAGAATATGTAGGAGCCAATATGAGCATCCAGGTTCCGCTATTGGTTATTGACCGTAGATGTGTCTCGGTCATGTCTACATAGTTCTCGAACCCATAGGGTCTGCACGCTTAACGTTCGATGACTATTTGTATTATGAGTTATGTGATTTGATGTACCGAAGTTTGTTCGGAGTCCCGAATGAGATCGCGGACATGACGAGGAGTCTCGAAATGGTCGAGACATAAAGATTGATATATTGGAAGGTTATGTTTGGACACCGAAATGGTTTCGGATATGTTCGGGCATTTTCTGGAGTACCGGGGGGTTACCGGATCCCCCCGAGGGATTAATAGGCCACAATGGGCCCTGGTGGAGAAGAGAGAGGGCCAGCCAGAGGTGGTGCCCCCCTTGCCCAGTCTGAATTGGACAAGGGGAGGGGGCAGCGCCTGATACGTCTCCAACGTATCTATAATTTCTGATTGTTCCATGTTGTTTATTTATCAATCTTGGATGTTTTATAATCATTTTATATCATTTTTTGGCACTAACCTATTGACATAGTGCCAAGTGCCAGTTGCTGTTTTTCCATGTTTTTTACATCGCAGAAAATCAATATCAAACAG
The DNA here is from genome assembly GCA_021605145.1 of Aegilops bicornis. Classification (NCBI taxonomy): domain Eukaryota; kingdom Viridiplantae; phylum Streptophyta; class Magnoliopsida; order Poales; family Poaceae; genus Aegilops; species Aegilops bicornis. The sequence goes on from CM038674.1 coordinate 161,727,633, forward strand.
AGTCCAAATGCCACGAAACTCCACGATGATTTTTTATGGGCCAAAAGGAAGGCAATGGGCCCTGGTTACACCTGGGAGGTGCCCCGAGGGGGGCACAACCCACCAGGGCACGCCAGTAGGTCCAGGCGCACCCTGTTGGGTTGTGCCCACCTCGGGTGCCCCTCGGACCTCCTCTTTGCTCTATAAATACCACAATATTCCAGAAACCCGGAGTCGACGAAATATTCATCCAGACGTCGCGGAGTCCAGAACTACCAGATCCAATCTAGAAACCATCACGGAGGGGTTCACCACTTCCATTAGTGCCTCTCCGATGATGCGTGAGTAGTTCTTTGTAGACCTTCTGGTCCGTAGTTAGTAGCTAGATGGCTTTCTCTCTCTTGCTGAATTCTCAATACAATGGTCTCTTGGAGATCCATATGATGTAACTCTTTTGATGTGTGTTTGTTGGGATCTGATGAACTTCGAGTTTATGATCAGTTGTATCTTTTTATATCCATGAAAGTTATTTTAGTTTCTTTGATCTCTTATATGCATGATCTCTTATAGCCTCGTATTTCTTCTCGGATATTTGGGTTTTGTTTGGCCAACTTGATCTATTTATCTTGCAATGGGAAGAGGTGCACGGTAGTGGGTTTGATCTTACGGTGCTCGATCCCAAAGGATGAAAAGGGAAACAACACGTATGTGTCGTTGCTACTAAGGATAAAAAGACGAGATCTATATCTACCGCCATATATATAAACGGATCTTGTCTACATCATGTCATTGTTCTTATTGCATTACTCCGTTTTTCCATGAACTTAATACACTAGATGCATGCTGGATAGTGGTCGATGTGTGGAGTAATAGTAGTAGATGTAGGCAGGAGTCGGTCTACTAATCTTGGACGTGATGCCTATGTAATGATCTTTGCCTGGATATCGTCACAATTATTTAAAGTTCTATCAATTGCCCAACAGTAATTTTTTTACCCACCGTTTGCTATTTTTCTCGAGAGAAGCCACTAGTGAAACCTACGGCCCTCGGGTCTTCTTTCTCATATATTTGCCTTGCAATCTACTTTTCCTTTGCATTTTTATTCAGATCTATTAAACCAAAAAATACAAAAATACCTTGCTGTGTTTATCTTTATTTATTTTATTTGGCATTCGACCTATCAATCTACTACAATTTACCTCACGTCCGCTTGACTATCTTGAGGCGCCGTACCCCAGAAGGGATTGACAATCCCTTTAACTCGTCGGGTTGCAAGGTGTTGTTGTTTTTGTGCAGGTGTTGTTTACGTTCTTTTGCTTGGTTCTCCTACTGGTTCGATACCTTTGTTTCATAACCGAAGGAAATACTTACCGTTGATGTGCTACATCATCCCTCCCTCTCCGGGGAAATACTGACGTAGTTGCAGCTACCATCAAGGAGAATTTCTGGCGCTGTTGCCAGGGAGGATTTTCAACATAACCAGTTTCCTAATCACAAATCTCATCTCCTCGCAATTTACATTATTTGTCATTTTCCTCTCGTTTTCCTCTCCCCCACTTCACAAAAAAATGTCCTTTTATTCGCCTCTCTTTTTCCGTTCGCCGTTTTCTTGCCGGATCTGATTTTGAGTGCAATCTTGTTGTGTGGTCATCATGACTCAAGAGAACACCAAATTATGTGATTTCTCAAATACCAACAACAATTATTTTATTGGCACTCCGCTTGCTCCTCCCGCCACTAGTGCGGAGACCTGTGACATTAATATTGCTTTGCTGAATCTTGTTATGAAAGACCAATTTTTCGGTACTCCTAATGAGGATGCTGCGTCCCATCTTAATACCTTCGTGGAATTATGCATATGAAAAATAAAAAAGATGTGGACAATGATGTGGTCAAGATGAAATTATTTCCGTCCTCTTTGCATGATTCTGCAAAAATTTGGTTCTCTTCTTTGCCTCGCAATAGTATTGATTCTTGGAATAAGTGGAAAGATGCTTTTATCACTAAGATTTTCCTCCCGCAAAAATTATTTCCCTTAGAAGCAGATCATGAATTTCAAGCAACTTGAACATGCGCATGTTGCACAATCTTGGGAAAGGATGAAAATGATGCTGAGGAATTGCCCAACTCATGGGTTAAATCTTTGGATGATCATACAAAAATGTTATGCGGGATTGAATTTTGTTTCTCGTAATCTTTTAGATTCCGCCGCGGGTGGTACCTTTATGGAAATTACTTTGGGCAAAGCCACCAAATTGCTTGATAATATCATGGCAAATTATTCATAATGGCATACCGAAAGAGCTCCTACTAGTAAAAAAGATAATTCGGGTTGAAGAAATTTCTTCTTTGAGTGATAAAGTTGATGCTCTTATGAAATTGGTTGTTAGTAAAAGTGCTCCTACGGATTTTAATGATATGCCTTTGTCTACTTTGATTGAGCAAAATAGTGATGCCATTGATGTGAATTTTATCTGTAGAAATAATGTCAACAATAATGCTTATAGAGGTAATTTTAATCCTAGGCCTTTTCCTAGTAATTCCTCTAATAATTATGGTAATTCCTATTGAAATCAATCTTACAATAATAATAGGAACACCTCTGATCTTGAGAATAATATTAAATAATTTATCAACACACAAAAAGTTTTCAACACTTCCATAAAAGAAAAGTTGAATAAGATTGATGATTTATCTAGAAGTGTTGATAGAATTGCTCATGATGTGGAAAATCTCAAGATGAAAATTTTTGTGCCCAAAGTAGATGAATCAATGAAAGCTCTTTATGTTTCTATGGATGAAATTAAGAAAGGAACTGCTATGCTTAGAGCTAAAAGAGAATTTTTAGAGAAAGCTTTTTATAGTGATTATTCTTGCAAAGATGATGAAGATCTTAAAATGATTGGTGTTTCTTCTATTGATTCCTTGTTTAGTAAAGTTAAGAATGATGAAAAAGGGATGGGATAAGAGTCAACTTTAGGTAGAAGGCGTCCCAATATTTCGGAGGGTGAAAATCTTGTTGAGAAAATTGATGAAAGTGGGTTTGGAGAGGTCAAAACTTTAACTAGTGATGCACCCACTCTTTTGGATTACAGAGACTTTAATTATGATAGTTTCTCTTTGATTGATTGTATTTCTTTGTTGAAATCCATGATAAATTCACCCCATGCTTATGAACAAAATAAAGCTTTTACTAAACATATTGTTGACGCTATGATGAAAGCTCTTGAAGAAAAATTGTAATAGGAAGTTTCAATTACTAGAAAACTGCATGATGAATGGGAACCTACTATCAAAGTCAAGATTAAAAATTATGAGTGTTTTGCTTTGTGTGACTTTGGTGCTAGTGTTTCTACAATTCCGAAATCTTTATGTGATGTGCTTGGTCTTACCAATCTTGAAGAATGTTCCTTGAATTTGCACTTGGCGGATTCTACTATTAAAAAGCCTATGGGAAGAATTAATGATGTTCTTATTCTTGAAAATAGTAATTATGTGCCCATAGATTTTATTGTTCTTGATATTGATTGTAATCCATCTTGTCCTATTATTCGTGGTAGACCGTTTTACGCACTATCTCGTCGCGATAGATATGAAAAGGCAATATTAAGTTCCAATTTCCTTTGAGGAAGGGTATGGAACACTTTCCTAGAACAAGAATTAAGCCACCTTATGAATCAATTATGAGGGCATCTTATGGATCTCGAACCCAAGATGAAAAAACTTAGATCCTTGCTTTATGCCTAGCTAAGGGCGTAAAACTATAACGCTTGTTGGGAGGCAACCCAATGAATAAAATTTATTTTTGCTTTTTGATTTCTGTTCTTGAGTGTTAGAACAATTATGCTACTGTTATGATTGTGTTTTTTATGTTTTAATTAGTGTTTGTGCCAAGTAGAACCAATAGGATCTTCTTGGGTTATAGTTGTTTGATCTTGCTGACAAAGACAGAAACTTTGTGCTCGCGAACATAATTGTTAAAATTCACCAGAACATGCTAAAATGCGAATTATTTTTGAAGAAGATCAATATGTAAATTATCCAGGTTGTCCTAGTTTTTCAGAATTTTTGGAGTTCCAGAAGTATTCGAACAAATCAGATTGCTATAAACTATTATGTTTTGCCAGATTCTGTTTTCTTTGTGTTGTGTGCTTATTTTGATGGCTGTATGGTTTTCTTTGATGAGTTTTTGCCATAGAAAAGTTGGAATACAGTAGATATAATACAAAAAAAAAATAAGAATTGGTTTTACACAACACTTATAGTAGTGATTTATTTTTCTTACACTAACGGATTTCACGAAAATTTTGTTGAGTTTTGTGTGATTGAAGTTTTCAAGTTTTGGGTTACCTTATGATGGACGAAGGAAGGATGTAAGAGCCTGAGCTTGTGGATGCCCTGGCATCCCAAGCTATTATCCAAGAATGAGCAACCAACTAAGCTTGGGGATGCCCCCGAGTGGCATCCCCGCTTTCTTCCAACATCTATCGGTATTTTACTCGAGGCTATATTTTTATTCATCACATGATATGTGTTTTGCTTGGAGCTTCTTGTATGATATGTGTCTTTGCTTGTTTCATTTTGTGTTTTAAGTCATCAATCCTTGCTGGACACACCTATTTGAGACAGCTAAATTTATGTCATGACTTGTTAGAATTGCTCTCTATGCTTCACTTAAATCTTTTATGAGCTAGGACTTGCTCTAGCGCTTCACTTATATCTTTTTGAGCATGGTGTGATTTGTTATTATTTAAGAAATTCTCTCTTTCTTCACTTAGATTTATTTGAGTTAGTGAAATTCTGAAGAAATTCTCATTTGCTTCAACTAAATTATTTTGAGAGAAATAAAATTTGTTATGCTCATGATCTTCACTTATATTTGTTTGAGCTCATGAAAAGCAACACATAAAAGTTAGTCCCAAAGTGATAGATATCCAAGAAGAATAAAGTAAAAGAAAATGTCATGAATATCAATGAACAAAATAAACTTGATTCTTAGTAATAGTTTAGAGATATAATGATGTTATATGTGAGTTATCTTGATGAGTAATTGTGCTCTAGTAGGAATATTGGTGTTAAGGTTTGTGATTCCCTATGCATGCACGAAAGTCAATAATCATGCAATGAAAACTATATCCTACTTGTGGTGCATTATTGATTGTTAATTATGCTTAATGCTTGCTTATGAGATTATTCGTTTCATGGTTGGTCGCTTCCCAATCATTTGCTAGCCTTCATTTTGCACTAAGTATGACCTATACTTGTGCATCCAAAATCCTTTAAACCATTTTTGCCACATGATTCCACTATATCTACCTATATGCGGTATTATTTTGCCGTTCTAAGAAAATTGTCATGTGCCATCTCTAATTTTCAAAATAAACTTCTATTTTGCGTGTTTGTTTCGCTCGCGGAGCGGTAACGGGTGGCTAATATTTTCCATGCTGGATCTGTTATTCTCAAGATGAGTGTTTATTCACTTGTGATTGCACGAGAGTAAGGCAAAGGTCTTAGGGATGCCCAGTCCCAAAATGCAAAAAAATTAAATTTAATTTATGTTGTCAAATAATGAATTCCTTGGAAAGTGTTGGTATGGAGGGCACCCGTGGATACGGCTAGCCATGGAAAGTGAAAGAATGGTGGAAAAAGGAATAAACTTTATTTTCTGTTTGGGAACCGCCCATGGCATATCTAGCATGGAAAGTGTTGGGAAATCTAAGTCATTTTCGTTGGTGGGATGGATACACCTCCCAAAATGTTTTTATCTCTAATTTTTCTCTTTGAGCTCTGGCACCTCTACAAATCCCTACTTCCCTCTGTGAAGGGCCTTTCTTTCACTTTATGCAATTTTTATTTTGAAATTTGAGTCTCCATGTTCTCTCATAAAAAGCACCAACTAGGAGGCAATATGATCGTGCTCAAGTATTGGGTGTAGTTATTATTTGAGTGTGTTTCATGAATGGATCAATGTTTGAGCATGACGGGCTAGGGATAACTTATTTTAGCATTGATATTTTGAAAGACATGGTTGCATGTTGATATGCTTGAATATCTAAATTATTATGTTAAAAATAGACTATTGCTTTGAATCACATAAAAGTCCAAATGGCCATGCTATAAAGAAAAGAATATGACATGACTTGATGAACAACACTCCACATCAAAAATTCTGTTTTTATCACTTACCTACTCGAGGACGAGTAGGAGTTATGCTTGGGGATGTTGATACATCTCCAACGTATCTATAATTTTTTATTGTTCCATGATGTTTATTTATCAATCTTGGATGTTTTATAATCTTTTTATAGTCATTTTATATCATTTTTTGGTACTAACCTATTGACATAGTGCCAAGTGCCAGTTGTTGTTTTTTCCATGTATTTTACATCGCAGGAAATCAATATCAAACGGAGTCCAAATGCCACGAAACTCCACGATGATTTTTATGGGCCAGAAGGAAGGCAATGGGCCCTGCTTGCACCTGGGGGTGCCCCGAGGAGGGCACAACCCACCAGAAGGCGCCAGAGGCCTAGGGCGCCACAGTGGGTTGTGCCCACCTCGGTGCCCCGGACCGCCTTTTTGCTCTATAAATACCACAATATTCCAGAAACCCTAGAAGTCAACGAAATATTCATCCAGCCGCCCTTGAGAGTCCAGAACCACCAGATCCAATCTAGACACCATCACAGAGGGGTTCACCACTTCCACTGGTGCCTCTCCGATGATGCGTGAGTATTTCTTTGTAGACCTTCGGGTCTATAGTTAGTAGCTAGATGGGTTTCTCCCCCTCTGTCTCGCTGAATTATCAATACAACGGTCTCTTGGAGATCCATATGATGTAACTCTTTTGCGGTTTGTTTGTTGGGATCTGATGAACTTCGAGTTTATGACCAGTTATATCTTTTTATATCCATGAAAGTTATTTGAGTTTATTTGATCTCTTATATGCATGATCTCTTATAGCCTCGTATTTCTTATCCGATATTTGGGTTTTGTTTGGCCAACTTGATCTATTTATCTTGCAATGGGAAGAGGTGCTAGGTAGTGGGTTCGATCTTACGGTGCTCGATCAGAGTGACAGAAAGGGAAACGACATGTATGTATCGTTGCTACTAAGGATAAAAAGACGAGATCTATATCTACCGCTATATAGATAAACGGATATTGTCTACATCATGTCATCGTTTTTATTGCATTACTCCATTTTTTCATGAACTTAATACACTAGATGCATGCTGGATAGCGGTCGACATGTGGAGTAATAGTAGTAGATGCAGGCAGGAGTCGGTCTACTAATCTTGGACGTGATGCCTATGTAATGATCATTGCCTGGATATCATCATAATTATTTGAAGTTCTATCAATTGCCCAACAGTAATTTATTTACCCACCATTTGCTATTTTTCTCGAGAGAAGCCACTAGTGAAACCTACGGCCCTCGGGTCTTCTTTCTCATATATTGGCCTTGCGATCTACTTTTCCTTTGCATTTTAATCAGATCTATTAAACCAAAAATACAAAAATATCTTGCTGCGTTTTATCTTTATTTATTTTATTTGGCTTTCGATCTATCAATCTACTACAATTTACCTCACGTCTGCTTGACTATCTTGAGGCGTCGTACCTCGGAAGGGATTGACAACACCTTTAACTCATCGGGTTGCGAGGTGTTGTTGTTTGTGTGTAGGTGTTGTTTATGTTGTGTTGCTTGGTTCTCCTTCTGGTTCGATACCTTGGTTTCATAACTGAGGGAAATACCTACCGTCGTCGTGGTACATCATCCCTCCCTCTTTCCGGGGAAATACCGACGTAGTTGCAGCTATCATCAGCGCCCCCGTTCCTTCTCTTCTCTCCTCTTTCCCTTCTTCTCCTCCTTGGACTAGGAAAGGGGGGACCGAATCCTACTTGGACTAGGAGTCCAAGTAGGACTACCCCTATGGCGCGCACCCTCCTAGGGCCAGCCTCCTCTCCTCCCCCCTTTACATACTTGGGAGGGGGGCACCCCAAAGACACACCAAAGTTTCTCTTAGCCGTGTGCGGTGCCCCCCTCAGCAGAAACACACCTCGGTCATATTGTCGTAGTTCTTAGGCGCAGCCCCTGCACCGGTAACTTCATCATCACAGTCACCACAACGTCGTGCTAACGCAACTCTCCCTCGGCCTCAACTGGATCAAGAGTACGAGGGACGCCATCGAGCTGAACGTGTGCTGAACACGAAGGTGCCGTATGTTCGGTGCTAGGAACGGTCGGATTGTGAAGACGTACGACTACATCAACCGTGTTGATAAACGCTTCTGCTTTCGGTCTATGAGGGTACATGGACACACTCTCCTCGCTCGTTGTGATGCTTCTCCTAGATAGATCTTGCGTGATCGTAGGTTTTTTTTTGAAATACTACGTTCCCCAACAGTTGGATGATGAGATGTTTTTTGATTGTCTTCCTTATGAGTGGCGGTCGGGGACGAGCGATGGTCTTTTCCTAACAATCTATCCCCCTTAGGAACATGCGCATAGTAATTTTTTTCGATGACTAATAGATTTTTGCAATAAGTATGCGAGTTCTTTATGACTAATGTTGAGTCCATGGATTATATGCACTCTCACCTTTTCGCCATTGCTAGCCTCTCTAGTACCGCGCAACTTTTGCCGGTACCATAAACCCACCACATATCCTTCCTCAAAACAGCCACCATACCTACCTATTATGGCACTTTCATAGCCATTTCGAGATATATTGCCATGCAACTTTCCACCGTTCCATTTATTATGACACGCATCATCATTGTCATATTGCTTTGCATGATCATGTAGTTGACATCGTATTTTTGGCTAAGCCATCGTTCATCATTTTTTATACATGTCACTCTTGATTCATTGCACATAGATACATCACGGAGGCATACACATAGAGTCATATTTTTATTCTAGTATCGAGTTGTAATTTTTGAGTTGTAAGTAAATAGAAGTGTGATGATTTTCTTTATTAGAGCATTGTCCCATGTGAGGAAAAAAAGAGAAAGGCCAAATAAAAAAAGATAAGGCCAAAAAAAAAGAGAAAAGAAAAAAATGAGAGAAAAAGAGAGAAGGGACAATATTACTATCCTTTTTGCCACACTTGTGCTTCAAAGTAGCACCATGATCTTCATGATAGAGAGTCTCCTATGATATCATTTTCATATGCTAGTGGGAATTTTTCATGATAGAACTTGGCTTGTATATTCCAACGATGGGCTTCCTCAAAATGCCCTAGGTCTTCATGAGTAAGCAATTTGGATGCACACCCACTTAGTTTTCTTTTGAGCTTTCATAAACTTATAGCTCTAGTGCATTCGTTGCATGGCAATCCCTACTCACTCACATTGATATCTATTAATGGGCATCCCCATAGCCCGTTATACGCCTAGTTAATGTGAGACTATCTCCCTCTTTTTTTGTCTTCTGCACAACCACCGTCTATTCCACCTATAGTGCTATGTCCATGGCTCACGCTCATGTATTGCATGAACGTTGAAAAGGTTTGAGAACGTCAAAAGTATGAAACAATTGCTTGGCTTGTCATCAGGGTTGTGCATGATTTGAATATTTTGTGTGATGAAGATGGAGCATAGCCAGATTATATGATTTTGTAGGGATAAGCTTTATTTGGCCATATTATTTTGAGAAGACATAATTATTTTGTTAGTATTCTTAGAATATTATTGTTTTTATGTCAATATAAACTTTTGTTTTGAATCTTACGGATATGAACATTCATGCCAGAATAAAGAGAATTACATGGATAAATATGTTAGGTAGCATTCCACATCAAAAATTCTGTTTTTATCATTTACCTACTCGAGGAGGAGCAGGAATTAAGCTTGGGGATGCTTGATACGTCTCCAACGTATCTAATTTTTTATTATTCCATGCTATTATATTATCTTTTTTGGATGTTTTATATGCATTAATATGCTATTTTATATGATTTTTGGGACTAGCCTATTAACCTAGAGCCCAGTGCCAGTTTCTGTTTTTTTCCTTGTTTTAAAGTTTCGTAGAAAAGGAATACCAAACGGAATAAAATTTTCACTATGATTTTTATTGGACCAGAAGACACCCAAGAGACTTGGAGTGCAAGTCAGAAGAGCCACGAGGTGGCCGCAAGGGTGGAGGGCGCACCCCCAATGTTGTGGGCCCCTCGTAGCTCCGACCTAACTCTTTCACCTATATATACTCTTGTACCCCCAAAACATCCAAGGGAGACATGAAACCACTTTTCCACCGCCGCAACCTTTTGTACCTGTGAGATCCCATCTTGGGGCCTTTTCCGGCATCCTGCCGGAGGGGGAATCGATCACGTAGGGCTTCTACATCATCACCATAGCCCCTCCGATGAAGTGTGAGTAGTTTAGTTCAGACCTACGGGTCCATAGCTAGTAGCTAGATGGCTTCTTCTCTCTCTTTGATTCTCAATACAAAGTTCTCCTCGATGTTCTTGGAGATCTAGTCGATGTAATACTCCTTTGTGGTGTGTTTGCCAAGTTACGACGAATTGTGGATTTATGATCCATTTATCTATGAATATTATTTTAATCTCCTTTGAATTCTTATATGCATGATTTGATATCTTTGCAAGTCTCTTCGAACTATCGATTTGGTTTGGCCAACTAGATCGGTTTTTCTTGCAATGGGGGAAGTGCTTAGCTTTGGGTTCAATCTTGCGATGTCCTTTCCCAGTGACAGTAGGGGCAGCAAGGCACATATTGTCTTGTTGCCATAGAGGATAACAAGATGGGGTTCTCATCATATTGCTTGAGTTAATCCCGCTACATCTTGTCATCTTACTTAATGAGTTACTCTGTTCTTATGAACTTAATACTCTAGATGTAGGCAGGAGTTGGTCGATGTGTGGAGTAATAGTAGTAGATGCAGAATCGTTTCGGTCTACTTGACACGGACGTGATGCCTATATTCATGATCATTGCCTTAGATATCATCATAACTATGCGCTTTTCTATCAATTGCTCGGCAGTATTTTGTTCACCCACCGTAATAATTCCTATCTTGAGAGAAGCATCTAGTGAAACCTATGGCCCCCGGGTCTACTTTCCATCATATAAGTTTCCGATCCACAATCTTTAGTTTCCTATTTATTTTCCTTTGCAAGCTTTACTTTTCGTTACATAAACCAAAAATACCAAAAAAATTACTTTACCGTTTATCTATCTCTATCTGATCTCACTTTGCGAATAACTATGAAGGGATTGACAACCCCTTTGTCGTGTTGGTTGCAAGTTGGTGTTTGCTTGTGCAGGTATCCGGTGGCTTCTTGTGTAGTATCCTACTGGATTGATAGCTTGGTTCTCAAAACTGAGGGAAATACTTACGCTCCTTTGCTGCATCACCCTTTCCTGTTCAAGGGAAAAACTAACGCAAGCTCAAGAGGTAGCAAGAAGGATTTCTGTCGTCGTTGCCGGGGAGATCTACGCCAAGCCAATACATACCAAGTACCCATCATACACTCTCATCCCTCGCATTACATTATTTGCCATACTCCTCTTGTTTTCCTCTCCCCTACTTCTAAAACAATTTCAAAAAGATTCGCCTTTTCTTTGCCCCTATTTCATTTGTATTTTCCGTTTGGTCATTTTTCGCCATCATGTCTGGAACTGGGAGTTTATTGTTGAAAATGATAGTAGTAACGATGGGGAAAGCTTGATGCTTTTGATAATTCTAATCCTCATGAAGAATATACTATCTTTCACACAAAGAAAATCCGCATAGGTAGCGGAAATATTATTGGGAAGGGGGTTATTCAAGATTTCTTTACTTGTGTCGGTGCACTCCCCACTATTGGTGGATCTATCCTCAATAAAACTAGTAGCCTTGCGTATGCTATATCTTTGCTTGTTGTTGAACTTGAAAGACAATTTGTTCACATGCATCCATCTATACAAAGGAATTTTCTAGAGTTTTCTAATATTGAGCATTCTTCCGTTAAGCGTGCCGCCACTATATTTCTAACTCACGAGTTTAGATTTATTATGAAAGAAGCTAGTGAAATTTCTGCTCATTATAAAGTGGATGGTGGTCGCCCTCCCATAGAGGGAATTCTCTTTAATAAGGAGGATGTAATGCGTTTACGGTCTTTAGATCATGTTGCTTATAATGAAAATTTAAGAAAGAGGGTTCCTACCGATGTTTTAGTCAATACGATTTCCGAGCTTAATCATGATTTTGCTATTCAAAACAACGGTTTAGGTTTCTCCCTTGAACACAAGCTCATGGCTTTTTGCCAAAATAATGCTTATAATGATGAGTTTGTCATACAATATGAAGGGCTAAAGGAGGAACCAATTCCTCCCGAGATCGATCTTGGGGATTCTTATCCCATTAAATTTAGCTCTTTTGATTACTTTCGCATGCCTCAAAGAAAACTTGCTGCTGAACAAAGAGAGTATGAGATGAGTTTTCAAGACTTGCTTTATCATTATTAAGATTACACTTAGATCTATTCGTGTTTTTATTCCTAGCTAGGGGCGTTAAACAATAGCGCTTGTTGGGAGGCAACCCAATTTTATTTTTGTTCTTGCTTTTAGGTCCTGTTTTGCTTTGAATAAACCATCTAGCCTCTGGGTAGATGTGGTCTTGTGTTTTAGCTAGTGTTTGTGCCAAGTATGACCTATGAGATAGCGTACGGTGATAGTTAATTTGATCTTGCTAAAAAATAGAAAATTTTGCGCTCACGAATACAATTCTTATTTTTTTACCAAAGTGTGTTTTTAGTTGATTCTTTTTGAAGAAGATTAATAGACAAATTATCTAGGACTTCCTATTTTCTCATAATTTTTGGAGTTACAGAAGTATTCAAAATATCTAGATTGCCACAGACTGTTCTGGTTTTGACTGATTCTGTTTTCCGCGTGTTGTTTGCTTATTTTGATGCATCTATGGCTAGTATTGGGGGTATGAACCATGGAAAAGTTGGAATACAGTAGATATTACACCAATATAAATAAAGTAAGAGTTCACAATAGTGCCAAAAGTGGTGATTTATTTTCTTACACTAACGGATCTTACGAGATTTTCTGTTGGAGTTATATGTTGTGAAGTTTTCACGTTTTGGGTAAGGATTTGATGGACTATGGAATCAGGAGTGGCAAGAGCGTAAGCTTGGGGATGCCCAAGGCACCCCAAGGTAATATTCAAGGATATCAAAAATCCTAAGCTTGGGGATGCCCCGGGAAGGCATCCCCTCTTTCGTTTTCGTCTATCGGTAACTTTACTTGAGGCTATATTTTTATTCACCACATGATATGTGTTTTGCTTGGAGCGTTTTGTATGATTTGAGTCTTTGCTTTTTGGTTTGCCACAATCATCCTTGCTGTACACACCTTTTGGGAGAGACACACATGAATCGTGATTTATTAGAATGCTCTATGTGTTTCACTTATATTTTTTGAGCTAGGCAATTTTGCTCTAGTGCTTCACTTATATATTTTTAGAGCACGGCGGTGATTTTATTTTATAGAAATTGATGAACTCTCGTACTTCACTTATATTATTTTTGAGAGTCTTTAGAACAGCATGGTAATTTTCTTTGGTTATAAAAATAGTCCTAATATGATAGGCATCCATGGGATATGATAAAAACTTTCATATAAAGTGCATTGAATACTATGAGAAGTTTGATTCCTTATGATTGTTCTGAGATATGAAGATGGTGATATTAGAGTCATGCTAGTAAGTATTTGTGAATTTTAGAAATACTTGTGTTAAGGTTTGTGAGTCCCGTAGCATGCACGTATGGTGAACCGTTATGTAACGAAGTTGGAGCATGAGATGTTTTTTGATTGTCTTCCTTATGAGTGGCTGTTGGGGACGAGCGATGGTCTTTTCCTACCAATATATCCCCCTAGGAGCATGCATGTAGTACTTTCTTTCGATGACTAATAGATTTTTGCAATAAGTATGTGAGTTCTTTATGACTAATGTTGAGTCCATGGATTATACGCACTCTTACCTCTTCACCATTGCTAGCCTCTCTAGTACCGCGCAACTTTCGCCGGTACCATAAACCCACCGCATATCCTTCCTCTAAACAGCCACCATAACTACCTATTATGGCATTTTCATAGCCATTCCGAGATATATTGCCACGCAACTTTCCACCGTTCCGTTTATTATGACACGCATCATCATTGTCATATTGCTTTGCATGATCATGTAGTTGACATCGTATTTGTGGCTAAGCCAACGTTCATCATTTTTTATACATATCACTCTTGATTCATTGCTCATCCCGGTACACTGTCAGAGGCATACACATAGAGTCATATTTTTGTTCTAGTATCGAGTTGTAATTTTTGAGTTGTAAGTAAATAGAAGCGTGATGATTTTATTTATTAGAGAATTGTCCCATGTGAGGAAAAAAAGAGAAAGGCCAAATAAAAAGAGAAAATAAAAAATGAAAGAAAAAGAGAGAAGGGACAATGTTACTATCCTTTTTCCACACGTGTGCTTCAAGTAGCACCATGATCTTCATGATAGAGAGTCTCCTATGATATCACTTTCATATGCTAGTGGGAATGTTTCATTATGGAACTTGGCTTGTATATTCTAACGATGGGCTTCCTCAAGATGGCCTAGGTCTTCATGAGCAAGTAAGTTGGGTGCACACCCACTTAGTTTTCTATTTGAGATTTCATAAACTTATAGCTCTAGTGCACCCGTTGCATGGCAATCCCTACTCACTCACATTGATCTCTATTAATGGGCATCTCCATAGCCCGTTGATACGCCTAGTTGATGTGAGACTATCTCCTCTTTTTTGTCTTCTCCACAACCACCGTCTATTCCACCTATAGTGCTATGTCCATGGCTCACGCTCATGTATTGCATGAAAGTTGAAAAGGTTTGAGAACGTCAAAATTATGAAACAATTGCTTGGCTTGTCATCGGGGTTGTGCATGATTTGAATATTTTGTGTGATGAAGATGGAGCATAGCCAGACTATATGATTTTGTAGGGATAACCTTTCTTTGGCCATGTTATTTTGAGAAGACATAATTATTTTGTTAGTATGCTTGAAAATTATTGTTTTTATGTCAATATAAACTTTTGTTTTGAATCTTACGGATCTGAGCACTCATGCCACAATAAAGAGAATTACATGGATAAATATGTTAGGTAGCATTCCACATCAAAAATTCTGTTTTTATTATTTACCTACTCGAGGACGAGCAGGAATTAAGCTTGGGGGTGCTTGATACCTCTCCAACGTATCTATAATTTTTTATTGTTCCATGCTATTATATTATCTGTTTTGGATGTTTTTGTTGGGGAACATAGCATGCAATTTCAAAAAAATCCTACAATCACGCAAGATCTTTCTAGGAGATGCATAGCAACGAGACGGGGAGAGTGTGTCTGTTGGCGTTCTGGGAACGGGGGTCCCCAGACTTGCCTGCCTGCGGCCTGCGGCACGCAAGCTCAAGACCCTCGCGAGGGGCCAAGCCTCGCGGGGAGGATGATAAGGAGCTTCCTCAGGCACGGCCTCGTCAGGCTGGCTCATGAGGAGGCGGAGAGTTCAAGGCAGGGTACCTCGCGAGGTGCCCGTGACGCAAGCCATGACGACAAAGGGCGCCAGTCTGCGCAGTGTCCTCCCTTCCTCTTTGGTGCAAAGGGAGCAAGCGCAGGCGAGAGTATCAAGCAAAGGCATCCATTTCGGTGCAACGAGACCAAGACCAGCCCAACGGCAGGAAGGGAGTCATTGTGGAGCCCAAGCAGGCGTCATCACCAGAGCCTTTGGCAGGCGAGGACCAACTTTAGTCAGGATAAGTGTACCTGCTGTTCCCCTTCAAAATTGCCAATTGTTGGTGCCCTTCCCGCTCAATATTTGGGAAGAGGCCCAGGGCCTTCGCCTATAAATAGGAGTAGCCACCCCCAGGGCAGAGGGATCCGGATCCTCATTAAGAAACCAGTAGCTAGAGCGACTGAACCCCACCTAGCAGTTCATCGCACCCGCCAAGAACAGACCCTCGCGAGGCGGTTCTTCCTTGCATGGTTCCTCATCATCCCAAGAGGCAATCTACCACACCACACACTGGAGTAGGGTATTACACCACAATGGTGGCATGAACCAGTATAAATCTCGTGTCTCTTGTGCTGTTCCGTTTAGTAGTTTAGGTCCCAGCGATTCGGTGAGGTGCGAGACGGTTGAGGGTTGGATCTCCGCGCACACCCCGGTGTTCGAACCTCAAGGGTCTCCCGGAACCCGAAATCCTACATTTGGCGCGCCAGGTAGGGGTGCGCCGGAATCTGCCTTTCGTCGCCTCGTTCTTCCCCGACCACCGCAACCATGTTCGACGCCGTCGTGGCCAGCGCGGCGCCGAGCCGCCCTCGCCTCCCATGTCGCATGAGATAGCTCCGTCGGCGGGCGCCCTCGTCGTTCCCGTCACCTGCCGTTAACGCCGCCACCACGCCCGGCGAACGGGCAACAAGCATCGTCCAGCACCGTCCATGAGGCGGGGCGGCCGCACCGCCACGCTTTCGCTCACCCCGCTGGTTCTTCGTCACGCGCTTCCAGCGGGCTATGGAGGCCCGGGCTGCCCTCATCGCAGCAAGCGAAGCCTGCGCTACCGCCCGTCGATGGCGTCTCACGGCATGGCTCGACCGAGTCGCCGAGCTCGTCCGAGCTGCAGGAGGCGCCCCGCACCGTCCGTCTCGCTGCACCGCGCCCCGCCCCGCGCGGGCGATGAAGCTCCCGGGGCGCCTCAGCCGCCTCCTCCTCAAGAAGGCACCCTGGCCCCAAGGCGCGCGGCCCCTGGGCGGAACCCGCTCAAGGCGCCCCAAGAGCAGAGCTGTCAAGAAGTTCCTCGCCCACGAGAAGCTGCCCGAGCACTCCCCGCTCCAAAGACGTCAGGACCTCACGCTGCCCCGGCCAAGGTGCAAGGAGGCCCACAAGACCAAGCTCTTCGTTGTCCGAGGCCCCCAGCCACGGCGGGCTGCCGCGCCTTCACCTCCGAGCTGCGTGGCGTCGCGTGGCCCGCCAAGTTCAAGCCAGACCTGCCTCCTCACGACGGCACAGCTGACCCTACGGAGTTCCTCCAGCTCTGAGCTGGGCATCGAGGCTGCCAACGGGATGAAAAGGTCATGGCGAACTGGTTTCCCATGGCGCTCAAGGACGGAGCCCGCACTTTGGCTCCTGAATCTGGCCCTGTGCACGATCTCTTCTGGGCCGAGATGCGACCTGCTTCATCGCCAACTTCCGTGGTACTCGCGACCGGCCACCCGCCGTGGCGACATGCGCCGAATCAAGCAGCAGCCGAGGGAAACCCTGCAAAGTACATCCAGCGCTTCAACAACGCGCCTCAAGATCCCTGTGGTAATGGAGGAGGCCATCATCTCTGCCTTCTCCGACGGCGTGCGCGACGTCAAGATGTAGGAGGAGCTGGTGATGCATGAAGATCTGTGCACCTCCTTGGAGATGTTCAACTTGGCGACCAAGTGCGCCAGGGCTGAGGAGGGGCACCTCTCCCTCCTCGAGCTGCCTGCCGCGGATCCCGAAGAAAAGAAGTCCAATGCCAAGGACGTGAAGCGCAAGGGGGTTGCCGTACTCGCGCCCGAACCAGACACCAAGCGAGGCAGAGATCAGCCCGAGTCCTCCAAGGGCAGTCGATCGCGTGTACCACGACCTCCACACCCACAACACCAATGAATGCCAAGAGCTCCGGGCCGTACGCGAAGGAAGGGTCGGCAGACGCCCTGAGCGCAGCGACCGGGGCTACGGCCAAGGAGGAGGAAGGAATGCAGGACGCTGGGAAGACCGCGGCCCGCGCCAAGGGTGGCGCGACCAACCTCGCGAGGACCGTTGGCAAGACCCGCCTCGCGAGGGAGGCTGGAGGGATCAACCCCGCGAGGATCGCCCGCAGGGGAACACAGGCCTCCCTCCACTGCCGCTGCAGCCAAGGATAATTGAGGACCGTCATCAGGACGAGGGGGCTGGGGGCTTCCAGGAACCGCGTGCGATCGCCTGCATCCTGGGCGGAGCTCAAGCCCCAGCCTCTCAGCGTATCTTCAAGCAGTTCGCCCGCGAAGTGAATGCAGTCCTCCCCAAGCTCGAGGCCGCGCGCCCTCTCAGGTGGTCGGCGTGCGCCGTCACGTTCAGCTCAACGGATCAGCTCAAGTGCGCGGCCACAGCCGGAGTTCTCCCGATGCTTTGTTCCCCAATCATCAGCAACGTGGTGGTCACCAAGACCCTCATCGACGGCGGGGCAGGACTCAACGTCCTGTCCGTGGAAACATTCAACAATCTTCAAGTGCCTTACAGTCAGCTTCAGCCAACCAAGCCTTTCTCCGGAGTCACCGACGGCTCCACGGTCCCGATCGGGCAGGTCCGCCTTCCTGTCACCTTCGGGGCTCGCGACAACTACCACACCGAGCTCATCGACTTCGACGTCGCCCACATTCGCCTGCCGTACAACGCCATCCTCGGGTACCCGGCGCTGGCCAAATTCATGGCCGTAACCCACCACGGCTACAACGTCCTCAAGATGCCAGGAAGCGGCGGGGTCATCACGGTGCCCTGTGAAGAGAGAGACGCAGTGTGCTCGCTGGAGCGAGCCTTTCAGCCGCATCGCTAGAAGACCTGCACCACAGCAGGAGGCCTCCCGAGGCCGCACTCCAAGAAGAAGGAGACATCGACCGCCCGGCTCCTCAAGAGGCAGGCCCCTCGGGGCCCGCACCAGCCAGGGGGAGCCTCCTTCCATCGCATAGGAAAGCGCTGGCGCCCTCCTCGAGCCGGGCTCGAGGGCTCTCCTGGAGGGCCGCCGACCTCGCCAAGGTCACGAGGGAGGCGCTTGGGCACCACGTGAGACGTGCTTGAAGCACGTTTCCATGCAAGGTGAGCAAGGCAAGGAGGGCCGAACCCTCAGGAGTTCGTCAGCAAGGCCATTCAGGAGCTACAGGAGTCAAGGGTCATGAGGGGCAGCCGCTGCCTACCCGCTGTGGCCCCCCATCCAGGCGAGGATGGTGGGCTGCGCGTCTGCATCGACATACCAGGGCTCAACCGAGCCGCGTCTCAAGAGCGCCTCTGGCCCTCGCGAGTGGGACGTTGCGAGGGCCCGCCCCACAGCTACGTGCGCATGCCTCACGGCCTGCCAAACGCGGTTGCTGCGCACCAGCATCTCATGAGGGCCATCCTGGAGGCTCGAGAGGTCAGGCACGCCGCAGCCCTGGCGGAGATGGAGATGGCCCCCGAGGAGCCGCCAGCGCCTCCGGATCCTCCCGAGGCCCCCGGGCCTGGGGGCTCGTGAGGATCGGCTCCCGCAGCCCATCGAGTCTGCTACACCAACACCCCTTCGTCCCCAACATCACCAGATATGCTTCGCTTCGGTGGCGTACCCCCGCAGCAATGGACAGGCCGAGCGGGCCAACGCAGAGGTCCTGAGAGGCCTCAAGACCAGGACGTTCAAGAAGAAACTGGAGGCTTGCGGCAGAGGCTGGTATGACGAGCTTCCGTCCGTGTTGTGGTCCATCCTCACAACCGCAACCAAGCCAACTGGAGAGACCCCCTTCTTCCTGGTCTACGGAGCCGAAGCAGTCCTCCCTCACGAGGTCAAGCGTCGATCCGCGCGGGTCCTGGAGTTCGATGAAACGCTACAGGACGCCATGCGGGGGATGGCCCTCGTGCTGGGGGAGGAGCGCCGTCGAGAAGCTGCGCTGCGAGCGGCAAGGTACCAGCAGGCACTCCGGCGATACCACCGCCGCAACGTCCGCCCCAGAACTCTCGAGGTAGGGGACCTCGTGCTCCGATGGGTCCTCTCCAGGGAGGGACTACATAAGCTCTCTCCCATGTGGGAGGGCCCGTTCAAGGTTGTTCATGTTTCCAGGCCCGGCTCCGTGCGCTTGGAGACTCAAGAGGGAGTACCTATACAGAACGCGTGGAACATCCAGCACCTCTGGAGGTTTTACCCTAAAAAGGCCAGTGCTGTGAAGCTCATTCTTTTGGCCAAGGCCCAGTGCCTGTGAAGAAGGCGAATGCCTGTGAAGCTCATTCTTTTTGGAAAAGGCCCAGTGCCTGTGAAGAAGGCGAATGCCTGTGAAGCTCATTCTTTTTGGAAAAGGCCCAGAGCCTGTGAAGAAGGCGAACGCCTGTGAAGCTGTCGCGTTCTGGAAAGGGCCCGGAGCCCGTGAAGAGGGCCAACGCCCGTGAAGTTTGCTTCCCAGAAGGAAGGCCCAGAGCCTGTGAAGAAGGCGAACGCCTGTGAAGCTGTCGCGTTCTGGAAAGGGCCCGGAGCCCGTGAAGAGGGCCAACTCCCGTGAAGCTTGCTTCCCAGAAGAAAGGCCCGGAGCCTGTGAAGAAGTCCAATGCCTGTGAAGCTCACCGCCCGTGACACTCTCACGTAAAAATGAGTTGGGGCTGAACACGCCCGGAGTCTCGAGGCGCCCGGCCTCAGGCCAGGGCTCCCTCCCACGCCGATGGCAGCACTTAGCTGCTACTGGTGAGAAGACGTCGAAGACTAGACTAGGTGTCGGACGCGGCTTTTTCATTTGCTTTCTACAGTTGACTAGTTATTCCCATTTGGAGTTTTTATCGAAACTATCGCCATCTTTTGGTCCGTGGTTCTTTGATCTTTTTCGCTCTCCTGCCTCGATTTCTCTTGCGTGGGGACTCGCGAGGCAGAAGCCTCGGGAGCCCTCGCGAGCGTTCCTACCCCTATCGCTCAAGTTTTCACGGCCCTGGTCCACAGCTGGAGCACCCCTCCTGACCATGCCTCACGGGCAGCACAACGCGAACACAGGGCCCGGATCGGTCGCCCCCGCGGCCACGGCTGGAGTTCACTTGCGAATGGGCGCATAAATGAAAGGAATAGTATCAGGATAACAAAAGCAGTACAATAATTAACGGTGTTAACCTAAATGCGCCCCCATGGGGCCACACATTGTTGTCTTTTTGCGCAGGAGAAAAGAAGGGAAAAGGACAAAAGCAGGTGAAGCACGCCCCATGCCGACCCTCTTGGAAGGTTCGAGCCGTCTCCAGAGCTCAGGAGGACTCCCTCTCGCGCTTCACCGGGGCGCGGCGGCGAGCGGACCCGCTGCCACCCCCCAAGCAGGCGCGGCGGCGTGGAGGCTGGCCGCGGCCGCTGCTGGAAGAATCACCACCCGAAGAAGAGCTGGTGAAGCTTGAGGAGTCACGGGCATCGCCAGCCGCCCGCGCGCTGCCCTCTCCATCCATGTCGGGGCTGGGTCCTCGGCCGCGGTCGTCGTCTTCAGGGCAGCACCCCATGCGGCGACCGTCTTCCCTGAACACCCTCACGTAGAGGGTGGCGTTGCTGTCGTACTTGAAGTGCAGGGAGCACCGGCGGCGAAGACCACGCGCGCGAGCGAACGTCTGCTAGCCGCGGGTCAAGAATAGGTTCCCTGTAGCAGAGACCTCCAGAGAAGCCCATGAAGCCCGGCTGCAGCAGCCATCCGCCTGGAGCCAGAGGCCACCCAGGGCGCCAGCTGGGAGCTCACCCAGAGGAAGCGGGAGCTGAAGCCGGACGCCAGACGGCTCCTCCGCCCACCATAAACTCCGGGCGCTTCAGCAGCATGGAGGCGGCCTCGGGACGCAGCGGCGGGCACGCCCTCCGACCATGGCCAGCCGCTCGTCGCCACGCTTGAGAGCCTCCTCCATGACCGCGGGGGACCGCCGTGGAGGCCACGGGATGCTTGCGAGGGCGACCTCGACCACGCTTAGGCGGAGGAGAGGAAGACTCGACCTGCCGGCCCTTCCCCTTCTCTGCGGTCGAGAACTTCCTTGGTGGAGCCATGGAGAAGAAGGAGAGACAAGAAAGGATAGGCGGAAGGGCGGCGCCGTTCCGTTACTTATAGCCGGGCGAAGGCCAACCGTCGGCCTCCATGATCACCGGTAATCATGACCGACTACGCATGCGAGGACTTGTCGAATCCGGGTGGTTACCGAGGCATCGTGGGGAAGCGGTGAACGCAGCGTCCAATCAACCGCCACGTGTCGCCCAAGGCCGCGGGCTGTTAGGGCCAGCGATGCTCGCACTTGCCCTTTGCCTCTCTGCTCGGCCAAGTTCGGAGCGCCCGCGGGCCGGGGCTACTGTCGGCGTTCTAGGGCAGGGGTCCCCAGACTTGCACTGCGGCTGCGGTGTGGCTCGAAGGAGGCCCAAAGACGGCCCATCTTCATCAACGCAAGCTCAAGACCCTCGCAAGGGGCCAAGCCTCATGGGATGGGCGACAAGGAGCTTCCTCGAGCACGGCCTCGTCAGGCTGGCTCATGAGGAGGCGGAGAGTTCAAGGCGGTACCTCGCGAGGTGCCCATGATGCAAGCCATGACGACCAAGGGCGCGATCGAGCGCCAGCCCATGTGATGTCCTCCCTTCCTCTTTGGTGCAAAGGGAGCAAGCGCGGCGAGTATCAAGCAAAGGCATCCATTTGGTGCAACGAGACCAAAGACCAGCCCAACGGCGGGAAGGGAGTCATTGTGGAGCCCAAGCAAAGGCGTCATCACGGAGCCTTTGGCGGCGAGGACCAACTTTAGTCAGGATAAGTGTACCCGTTGTTCCCCTTCAAAATGGCCAATTGTTGGCGCCCTTCCCGCTCAATATTTGGGAAGAGGCCCAGGGCCTTCGCCTATAAATAGGAATAGCCACCCCCAGGGCAGAGGGATCCGGATCCTCATTAAGAAACCAGTAGCTAGAGCGACTGAACCCCACCTAGCAGTTCATCGCACCCGCCAAGAACAGACCCTCACGAGGCGGTTCTTCCTTGTATGGTTCCTCATCAGCCCAAGAGGCAATCTACCACACCACACACTAGAGTAGGGTATTACACCATGGTGGCCTGAACCAGTATAAATCTCGTGTCTCTTGTGCTGCTTTACTAGTTTAGGTCCCAGCGATTCGGCGAGGTGCGAGACGGTGGAGGGTTGGATCTCCGCGCGCACCCCAGTGTTCGAACCTCAAGGGTCTGCCGGAACCCGAAATCCGACAGTGTCCACGTACCCTCGTAGACCGAAAGAGGAAGCATTAGGTTATCGCAGTTGATGTAGTCGAACATCTTCACGTTCCAACCGATCCAAGTACCAAACGTAAGGCACCTCCGTGTTCAGCACACGTTCAGCTCGATGACGTCCCTCGAGCTCTTGGTCCAGTAGAGGGTGGAGGGAGAGTTCCAACAGCACGACGACATGGTGACAGTGATGGTGATGTGATCCATGCAGGGCTTCGCCTAATCACTACGACGCTATGACCGGAGGAGTAAACTGTGGAGGGTGGCACCGCACACGGCTAAGAAACAACTCTTGTACTTTAGGGTGCCCCCTTGCCCCCGTATATAATGGAGGAGGGGAGGAGGCCGGCCACAAGGGGCGCGCCAAGGAGAGAGGAGTCCTACTAGGACTCTAGTCCTAGTAGGATTCGGCCCCGCTTTTTTTCCTTCTACCGGAGGGGGAAAGGGGGAAGGAGATGGAGTAGGAGAAGGAAAGGGGGGTGGCGCCCCCTTCCCTAGTACAATTCAGCCTCCTCCCTTGTGGGGGGGGGGGGTGCACCAGCCCCTTGTGGGCTGGTTAGCCTCCCTCCTATGGCCCATATGGCCCATATCTTTCCCCGGGGGGTTCCGGTAACCCCTCCGGTACTCCGGTATGTACCCGATACACTCCGGAACCCTTCCGGTGTCCGAATACTACCTTCCAATATATCAATCTTTACCTCTCGACCATTTCGAGACTCCTCGTCATGTACGTGATATTATCCGGGACTCCGAACAAACTTCGGTCACCAAAACACATAACTCATAAATACAAATCATCATCGAACGTTAAGCGTGCGGACCCTACGGGTTCGAGAACTATGTAGACATGACTGAGACACCTCTTCGGTCAATAACCAATAGCAGAACCTGGATGCTCATATTGGTTCCCACATATTCTACGAAGATCTTTATCGGTCAAACCATTATGACAACATACATTATTCCCTTTGTCATCGGTATGTTACTTGCCTGAGATTCGATCGTCGGTATCTCCATACCTAGTTCAATGTCATTACCGGCAAGTCTCTTTACTCATTCTGTAATGCATCATCCCGCAACTAACTCATTAGTCACATTTCTTGCAAGGCTTATTATGGTGTGCATTACCGAGAGGGCACGGAGATACCTCTCCGATACTCGGAGTGACAAATCCTAATCTCGATCTATGCCAACCCAACAAAAACCTTCGGAGACACCTGTAGAGCATCTTTATAATCACCCAGTTACGTTGTGACGTTTGATAGCACACAAGGTGTTCCTCCGGTATTCGGGAGTTGCATAATCTCATAGTCAAAGGAATATGTATAAGTCATGAAGAAAGCAATAACAATAAAACTTAATGATCATTATGCTAAGCTAAAGGATGGGTCTTGTCCATCACATTATTCTCCTAATGATGTGATCACGTTCATCAAATGAAAACACATGTCTATGGTTAGGAAACTTAACCATCTTTGATTAACGAGCTAGTCTAGTAGAGGCTTACAAGGGACACAGAGTTTTGTCTATGTATCCACACATGTATCAATTTTCCGGTTAATACAATTCTAGCATGAATAATAAACATTTATCATGATATAAGGAAATATAAATAACAACTTTATTATTGCCTCTAGGGCATATTTCCTTCAGTCTCCCACTTGCACTAGAGTCAATAATCTAGTTCGCATCGCCATGTGATTTAACACCAATCATTGGTACGCATCGGTGCTATACAAACGGTTTTTAACCCCTTTCCACGACGGCATTTGGAACCGTCGCCTAGTGAGTGACGGTGATAGGGGGTCCTTCCCACATGACCCGGAAACCATAGGGGGTATGCCATCCTGGCACACATGCTCAACAAAATGAGTTCGTGTGCGACCGGCGAGTGCTCAAATACAGAAATACGTACAATAGAGCTAAAAATACAATTATACAGGCGAAATTGTTTCCGATCGCAAGTACATCCCACACAGGCAGTCCTCGCTAAACATTTCCATTCGTATGTACATCTCACACAGTCGCTCCAAGGAAAACGATTCCGTTTATAGGTACATCACACATAATTTTTCTTGTTAAATCGTTTGTGATAGCGCTGCCATTGCAGGCGATATTAACAATTTTATCGTTTGCGTTATTGAATGCATCACACACGGTCCATAGAAGAAACTATGTGGCAAAGGCTGTCCATCACACATAGTTTCTATGTGGTAAACATTTGGGCAAGGTGGCCTAACACAAATAGTTTTCAAGAGAAAGTCGTGTGTGATTGTTCATTGATCCAACATAGTTTATTCCTTGAAAGCGTAATGCGTTGGATGAGGTCATTGCCCATGGTATTTTTTCAATAACCGTTTGCAATAGCAAAACCCAATTAGCAGGCTAATTGCCCTATTATTAATAATCAATTTATTAATCTATTTGACATTCATATTAAGCACATAATATATTTCATTTCCATATTAAGGAAGCAGAATTTCATAATTGAAATACATCAGATTACAACATGATATAGCTTTAGCACTCAGCTGCCCCATTGCACAACTGCACCAGCACCAAGTTTCATATGCAACATGTAGAACCTTTCGAAATTAGCATCATAGACGGTATATAGACAGATGCATCTCATCTAGAAAACTCTTGAAGCGGAAGGCGAGTATTGATCCTTCATTCATATTGAAGGTCTTTGCAACTTTAGGCCAGTGCCTGTGGATGATTGACCGTCCGTCCTTCGTCCTCTTCAGAAACACTTCAATATTGAACCGTGGGTGTTGTACGAAAACCTTCCTCGCCTCCTGACCATACAGGTGGTTTGAGAGGTAAAAATCAATGATCTACTTTGGAAAGGCCTAAAAACAAGGATGTGCATAAATATCTTCTCTATATTGGAAATGGGGCAAAGGAATAAAAAAGGCAAGGTATAATAGTTAGTACCATCTTGTAGTGAACTGATGTCTTCTTCATTGTGCAGACAAAGATCCTGTTGTTTCTTGTCACTAATTTCATTATCCTAACAATCTTTCTGAGTTTCTTGACTTGATTGATATTCACAGACAACTCATTTCCCCATATGCAAAAAGGGTCGAACAGTGGGCGTCGTGGATTTGTCACGGCAGATGTCCTTAGTGTCAGGACTTAGTTGTGAGGCCAACACATCTATGTGGTAGCTTGAGAGGGGTTGAGTGGAATCAAGAAACGCAACACAAGACAACGGTTTAGACAGCTTCGGGCCCCGAGAAACATCATCCGGTAATAGCCCTACAGGCTGTTTGTGGCTAGATCTCATTATGCTCATCGGGGAGGCGCCGCATAAGCCAGCTCCCCTTTAGTTGTGTCTAGCCCTAGAGATTATTGTTTCTTCTTTTCTCCCCCTCTTTGGGGAGCCCTGCCCCTCCTTATACAAGTTAGAGGGGCGGGTTTACATGTGGAGTCCTAGTAGGACTAGGACTAGTCTATCTTCTCTTACAAGTTGATTACAAGTCCGGGTCTTGCTTCCTCGTAAAGGAAATATTCGTCATCCCTTTCCTCTTAATCCGGCCCATCATAACGTGAGCCGGCCTTCTGGGCTTTGGGCCTTGTTGTCCATCTGGCCCGCCCGCCGGGTTACTAATGAGTCGCCAAGATCGGGCAGGTTATCTATGAATCGCCAAGCTCCGGGCGGGTCACCAATGAGTCACCAATTCCGGCCGGGTCATGCCGCGAGGTATATCCCCGACATTAGCCCCAAGTTTAATTTGGATTTATCCATGTTAAACTAATCCTGTAAAATAAACACAAGAACAAACTTGATAGGTTGTGCTCCGGGTTAAATTTTTGTAAGCCGGCACCTGATCATCTTAAAATCCTTGTCATTTCCTTCTTGATACATGCCCATGAACTCATAGTAAATCTACTTTAGTGGATATGTTCAAACTTTGTGAATGCAAAAAATCCAGATACTTATTTTTGAGAAATCCGGGTCAATAGGCCAGCTTCAGAATCAATTTGCTGGCATTGGTCTCTTGTAGAGAAATATTGTAAGAAATAATCCACTTGAATCGGCTTCCAAAGCGCCGGCTTAAAACATATTGGTCTTGAAATACTCATCTGACTTTCATCCGGCTTGAAGAGGTAAAACTTGCCGGTTTATCATAACCAAAATTGCCGGCTTGTAAATATTGTAGCACCGGGTCACAACTGTAGTCGACGCCGGGTCATAATTATTGGTGACACCGGATCATGATTGTTGCAAACACCGGGTCAATCTGATCTGCTCAAAACTGAGAATTTGAAGATTTTCCCCCTTTATATGTATATCACCTGTAGCCCCCAAGTGTCGGGTTGTCATGCTTGCAGCAATCTGGGGCTTGAAATTGCCTTATGCTCATAAAACTTCAACCAGCGTAGCCCCCAAGGATCGGGTCATTATGCAATAATGAGCAGGGACTTTGTAAATATGATCATGTAGACTTGAACAACAACATGTAGCCCCCAAGGGCCGGCTCAGTAAGATATTACTGAATTGGGACTTTGTATATAATTCATTGATAATACCATCAAATGATGTAATCTCCACCATTGGGCTTGAACCCACATCCACAAGGTTAAGAGCTTTGTACTCTACCAACTGAATAATGGATCTTTCAATATAATGGGTTAAGGCTTGTGTACCTTGAATTTCCAACAGGAGCAATTGGTAGCCCCCAAGGGCCGGCTCATTTAAAATGTGATGAGTCGGGTCTTCAATAAGTTGAGCAAAAAATGACTTTGCATTAGCCCCCAAGTGCCATGGTGCATGCTGGCAGTAACATGGGACTTGTATATTCGACGTAATCTCGATTTGAACAATGTAGCCCCCAAGTGCCGGGTCGTAAGCCTGCAGCGACTCGGGACTATTTCCTCCATTGTAAAATAAATCATGCCCATTGATAAAAATAATAGCCATTGCGCTAAAGCGACTTTGAAAACCTCAATCATAACACCGGTTATTGATAATCACAATAGAAATCCAGCCATGTTGGCTATTCAAGATTTGAATAATATAATCCGGTATGAAAACCTCAATCATTCAATATCATCATGAAAATCCAACCAGTTTTGGCTATTAAAGATTTGAATACCTCATCGGTTGACAAGTAAATCCAGAGTTTAAATACCTGGCGGCTTTTGGTCGATGACAACTTAATGCGCATTCATTGTAAGCAGGAATTTTTGTAACCTGGTGGCCTATAGCCCTTGAGAAAATCAATAATTGATAACCCTTTTGAGACACCAATTTCAGTGATGAGCTTGGACTGAAGCATTTATATAAGTCATAGTTCTGCAAATCATGCACAAAGTTTAAACATCATATGCCCTGGCGACTTAATGTCAAGAGCCAGGGCGGGTGACCACCCAAATGTAGTCTTACCCTGCACACAAGTAGATCATAAGAACCCTTGGTGGTTTACCGCAGGGCGGGTCATAATACCTCACATATAACCACTGTGATATTGAATTTGTACTGCCGGTTTACATGACCTGTGCAGTAAGGGTGATAACCCAATCCTTAGAAGCCAATGCTTCCACATAGATGATGATTGTCATAAGCTGGCGACTTATAGTCAAAAGTCAAGCCGGGTTAAGCATAAAACACTTATATACATTTGAGATATAATCCAAAAAGGTCTCAAGTCAAACCCAAAATTGTTCGCAAAAAAGACTAAAAAAATTTAAGGCTTCTGATTCGTATACGATCAAAAAACCGTTCCAAAGGGGTTGAGCTAAGATTCGAATACGATCATATAGCCCCTAGTGGCTTTGGCATTGCCGATCAAGAGGGTACCGACAGCTATGTTCTCTTTTGTTCGAATACGACCTATGTTTGAACAGGAAGCCCCCAAATGACCTTGAGAGTTGTTTAATGACGCTGATTCGAATATGATCCATGTCGGACCCAAAAGAGGTTAAGCTATGATTCGGATACGATCAAGAAGCCCCCTAGTGAGTTTGGCAGTGTGCCGATCAAAAGGGTTTCGACAGCTATGTTCTCTTTGGTTTGAATATGACCTATGTTTGAACAGGAGGCCCCCAAGTGACCATATATTAGCATTGCACCGATCAAGAGGGTACCGACAGCTATGCTCGATGAGCAGGAAGCCCCCAAATGACCATAATAAGATAAGTCGTAAGGCAGGATACCTATGTTTGAACCGCGCATCATGGCAGCCAGTTCTTTTTGGCAACCTTTAATTTTTCTTAGAACTCAAACTTGCGAGAGATTAATTCTTTTTGAACCAGAACTTTAAACCGGATTTGAAAGCTTCAAAAATTTGCGAGGGAAAATTTTACCTTGAGCCAGATT
This sequence comes from Aegilops bicornis, assembly GCA_021605145.1. NCBI lineage: Eukaryota > Viridiplantae > Streptophyta > Magnoliopsida > Poales > Poaceae > Aegilops > Aegilops bicornis. The sequence goes on from CM038674.1 coordinate 161,756,939, forward strand.
TTAAACCGGATTTGAGAGCTTCAAAAATTTGTGAGGGACAAATTTACCCTGGGCCGGCTTTTGAACCGGATTTGAGAGCTTCAGTGCTTTGTGGGAAAAAGATGTCTCTTGACCTGGATTTTAAACCGGATATTAAGAGCTTCAGTGCTTTGTGGGAGAGATATATCTCTTGACCCGGATTTTAAACCAGAGTCCTTATTTTGAGCCGGAAATATTCTGACGGCTTTTAACTTTTCATCGATCTAGCAGTTATCTCTGGGGCCCAGGTTATTATTCCCTTCAATGACCCGGAGTTCTTGAATTCATTGAAACCGGCTAATTTTGACGAGTCATACCATTGTAGCCCCCGAGTCTCAATACGACTCGAGGAGTTGGCTTGAGATTCTCCATATTTGACCATAGCAGAAGGTATACATCATTGGTGTTGATGGCGCGATGTGAATCCATAGAAGGTTGAGGTGACTGCGATGGGTTATAAATGATCCCGTATGAGTCGTGTCAGCAACTCGGTCAATGGTTCCTTCCAACTGGTTGTTTGAAGTTAACCAAAATGTAGTGGCGGCGACTTGTGCACCTGCCCATTGAACCATCCAGTGCAGACGGCGGCTGATAATATATGATAATTTGCCTCTAATTTGTTGGAAGAAAACCGGGCTTCCCAAGTAGTGACTTGCTCATACTCAATAAACAGCTCATCCAGACAATTGCGACCCGGTGTGTCGATGTAGACCAGGCCGCGAGAGACGGACAATAAAAACGACCGTAACATCAGAGGCGGCATATGAACCGGCCGTGGCGTTGTAAGCCGGTGCGGATGGGCAAGTTGTCCTCCTTGTTGTAAGCCGGTGCGAACGCGTGAACGGCCACGAGGGCAGATGAGCGAGTTGTCCGTGGCGTTGTAAGGCGGCGTGGACGGGCGAGTTGGCCAAGGCATTGTAAGCCGGTGTAGGGGTCCGTTGAATAAGGATGACCATCTGTGCTGAATGATGTTGACACCCCTCCATCTCCGCGGTATAATGCCACTTTTTAATCAATAATTCTCCTGCATATAAAACACAGCAGGGGAAAGTAGTTTTTGCTCGGACGAATTAATATGTGCTTGAAAAACAAGGTAAATAACACTTGGTATTTGTCGGAGGTCAATCCAGTTGTGATAACAAAGCGAACATAAAAATCAGCCGGTAGGTACAGTCAGCCGCGGCATTGCAAAAGGTGCAGACGGAAGAATCGATCACAAGCACGGTAAGCCGTGTGGACGACGAGTTAATCACGGGCACAGTCCCTGCTAATTGATGTAAACCGGACTGCAGGGAACGGCGGCATGTGCACGCTTATTGGGTAATTCGCGCAGTCCTGACGAATTGATGCAGACTGGACCGCGGGAACGGCGGCTTACACGCATGCCTGTCGAGCAGCGTGGCATGGACGAATCCTAGTGCATGCACTCCGTATCCGTGATATAATGGCATAAACAATTTATCATGTGTAAAAATATTACAGGGCAAAGTAATTGTTCTTCAAAAAACTATAAGTGTTTAATAAGATAAATTTAGATGGATATCACCTGACTCGTCCGGATAACCTCGGCGCTGTAAGCCGGTGCGGATGGCCGTGTCAATCACGAAGACTGATCTGGAGGTGGGTCACTCGTGCATGTTGAACTCCCCCTTCTATTTTTTTCTAAACACCCGGGTTTTTGAATCGCGCGTCTGCTGTCTGAATCGCGCGTCATGGCGACTCAAAAGATTGGTGGAAGTGACGCAATAAAAAATGACAACCAAAAAAACTCTTGGGCTGAATATATCTGCGAGCATAAAATAGCACGAGCAAACAACATATATTTTGTATAATACGCATTTAATACGCAGAGTAATTTAACGGAGACGAGTGCACCTGATTACATCCGTAGACATCTATAGAGCAATTTGGAAACAAGGCGAGGCGGCGTGGCCGGGGTGGCTCGACACGCCGGCGAGGTAACTTGGTGGTGGCAACTTGAGGGGCAAGGCCCGGAGGCGGGCACGGTGGCGGCTTGCTGCAAAGGGCGCACAATTGAAACGGAGCTCGGGCGGCAGTGACTTGGCATGTATCCGCAATGGTGGCTCTGGGCGCGGCCAGCGCGAGGCGGAGTTGAAGATGGATCTCGATTTTGGGTTGTGATCCTTGACTCCTGAGGTACAAGGCCGTAACAAACTTGTCGGTTTGGGCGATTTGCGGCGTCGCGAGGTGCAAAGCGAGTCTCAGCGATTCTCACGGTGACTTAGAGACAAGGGCAAGCCATCCTGGCACGTGTGGCTCTCAAGGCGAGGTGAAACTAAGCCTGCTGTGGTGAAGGCCACCGGGTCGCCGCAGCGGAGGCGATGCGCCTTAGCGCCCGTGAGACAAAAGCAGCCGCTAAATTTCGTGTTTTGACCATTTTCCCAAACCTATTCGAGATCTGACCCTAGTTCAATTTTTTTTCGAGATCTGACCCTTTTGCTACCGCCAGGGACCATGGCGGTAGGGTATAACAGCCTACCACCAAGGACCCTGGCGGTAGGGTTGCATGCCCTACCGCCAAAATCCTTCTAAGTATTGAACACAGTGCGTGCTCGTGCCTACCGCCAAGGTGCTTGGCGGTAGGGTTGTGCAGGCTACCGCCAGCCCATTTGGCGGTAGCGATGTTTCCTACCGCCAAAGCCTCTGGCGGTAGGCTGTTAGACCCTACCGCCATGGACTCTAGCGGTAGCAAAGGGTCGAGATCTCGAAAAATTTCAACCTAGGGTCGATCTCGAATAGGTTTTAAAAGGGTCAAAACATGAAATTTTGTCACTGCGCTCGACAAAGATCCTCAACCAGTCCATCAAGTACAGTACTAGCTAGCAATACTCCGAGAGGAACATGTGAGTTCTGAAGATTCTTCTACTGTATGTAGCATATAATTGAAGCATACCATGCTGTTGGGTTTTAATTGAGAACTCACGTGAGCAAGTACATGCCTCCGGTACTATTCGTGGGAGGAGTACTAGATGCAATTGGCTTTGGCCTTTACCCAAAAGGAGCAGCTATGAGTTGATGCCCCGGGACTTGAACCAGCGAAGCAATGCATGGCAATAGCAGAAATTGACTCTCTCCGCGACTTGACAAGTTGATCGCTTGATGTAGACGCGCCAGCGGATTGATTGCATAGAAAATCGAGTTTGAGGCTAACCACCACTGCGTATGGATTCGAAATACTAGAAGCAACACCGTGTCGGTCTCGATAACGCCTGGTTGCGCAAAAAAACAATCTTGCATCAGATTTGATGGATCACGAGGTTGCGCCGGCGACGGCACACAGGATGCTGCAACCCTAATCTCGTAGTATCCGCCCGCTCCAAAGTTTAATCATAGTTTCGTTCACAAACCGACGAGTACGCCGATTTTTTTTTCATCTGATCAATCACGAGCTTCTCGATCCCTGAGTGAGGTCCCTCCAAGAACTCAACACCACCGTGCGCAAGCCCCATGGTGGGCGCCAACTGTCGTGGATTTGTCACGGCAGATGTCCTTAGTGTCAGGACTTAGTCGTGAGGCCAACGCATCTATGTGGTAGCTTGAGAGGGGTTGAGTGGAATCCAGAAACGCAACACAAGACAAGGGTTTAGACAGCTTCGGGCCCCGGGAAACATCATCCGGTAATAGCCCTACATGCTGTTTGTGGCTAGATCTCATTATGCTCATCAGGGAGACGCGCATAAGCCGGCTCCCCTTTATTTGTGTCGAGCCCTAGAGATTATTGTTTCTTCTTTTCTCCCCCTCTTTGGGGAGCCCTGCCCCCCCCCCTCCCCCTTATACAAGTTAGAGGGGCAGGTTTACATGTGGAGTCTTAGTAGGACTAGGACTAGTCTATCTTCTCTTACAAGTTGATTACAAGTCCGGGTCTTGCTTCCTCGTAGCGAAATATTCGTCATCCCTTTCCTCTTAATCCGGCCCATCATAACGTGAGCCGGCCTTCTGGGCTTTGGGCCTTGTTGTCCATTTGACCCGCCCGCCGGGTTACTAGTGAGTCGCCAAGATCGGGCAGGTTATCTATGAATCGCCAAGCTCCGGGCGAGTCACCAATGAGTCGCCAATTCCGGGCGGGTCATACCGCGGGATATATCCCGACGGTGGGTCAAAACCTCTGACAGCAGGACCTACATGCACTGGTACGCGTTGGTGCTATACAAATGGTTTTTAACCCCTTTCCGCGACGGCATTTGGGACCGTCGCCAAGTGAGTGTGGGCGATAGGGGGGTCCTTCCCACTAGACCCAGAAACCGTCGGGGATAGGGACCCTACAGTACTCCTACTTGTTTTTGCTTGCATTGTCATCGCAGTTGGCACTCTGTGGTGCTAAATTTATGATGCACGGCCCATCACAAATGGTTCACTATTATAGAACATGTATGATGCATGGCCCATCACAAATGGTTCACTGTTAAGAAGATTAGCTAATCGTCGTACGAGTGTCGGACATGATTACGAAACGTCGGACCGTCGTAACATCGTCGTACATGACAACTATCGCACATGCTATTATGTGGTGCAACATTTACGATGCATACTTCATCAGAAACAATTCATGGTTGCGAATCGTGTACGATAAGGCAACTAACAAAACATTTAGTTTGCCCGCACCGTTTGTGATATTGTCTGACATCTCACACGCTTTGCTAACGGCAACTGTGTGCATGCTTGCACACGTTTCCTCTCTGTGAACCGTCTCGGATTATGGTGTATGTCGCAAACGTTTGTGTTTTACCAACCACGTGTGCCGTGAAAAACTGAAGAGTGTAATTTCACCGTAATTTAATTGCTGCTATTTCAAATTGTACCCGATTTCAATGAATTTGTATGTATGCTACAACTTTATTCATATCCATAATGTGCAAACAACCAATGCATTATTCGATTCATAGGTACATATTTTCAAGAATTACATAAGAACCAAATAAAGAATGATGAACCATAGTTGTATACTTGTACTATTAAAGACGGTAAAGAAAGACGCGAAATACATTCTGGTTGCTGAAAAAGGTGAAGCGGAATGCCCATATTGTGCCCTCCTCCATGCAGAAGGCACACACGACTCTAGTCAACCCCTTGTGATGGCCGACCGCCCATCCTTCACAGTCTTCATGAAAACATCTAGATAATCATCATGTTCTGGTAGAAATACTTTAACCTTTGCATGCCCACCAATCATGTAGTTTGAGCGGTAATCTTGAGTAATCTGCTTTGGAAACCACTGCAAAGGAAAAAGATTCAGACATTGTCATCTAAACGACTCATTATGGGCAGTAAAAAGAAGGCTGCAGATTTCTTACTTACCATCCTGCAGTTCGCTGTTGTCTTGGATAAAGTGTAAAACAAATAGTTTAATTGTCATCTTTGGACCCATTTTACTAACAATCTTTTTCAGCTTCCTCACTTGATGCTGGTTCATCGATATCTCATTGCCCCATACGCAGAAAGGGTCAAAGGCGGATCTTTACCAATGACATATGTACCTAAAAGCACCAAGTTAATATATTAGAAGCTAAACAACAATTGCACAATGATGTAGTACAACACTCTTTTATAATATGTCTATATACATCCATATGTGGTAGTCCATTTGAAATTTATAAAAAGACAAATAGTTAGGAATGGAGGGAGTATCTTATGACATCCAATATACTCACATATTAGATGAATTAACATCTTATATTATGGGTCGAAAGGAGTTTAGTGCATTCTTACAAATTACCGGCTGATTAACTGCGACTGTATCCATGGGTTATAGTTAGTTTGAGATAGTTTGGGCTCAAATAGCCCTAAAGTATATCTAAAAGTGAGGGCTAGTTTGAGCTAGTTGCATCTATAACCCACCCAAAAAAAACTATCCAACCCAAGAGGTGCTAATTGGAGCTAGTTCTCCTAGTGCATTTATTGTCAATCTAACCCTGCCATCCAAACAACTCTTTGGATGGAGTTAGTTCAGGGTTAGTCATGAGCTAGAAACTAACTCTAACCTCTAACTAAGTTGAGTATCCAAACATGGATGTGTTGTTGTAGTTGCTGCTGCTGCTGCTCTTCTACATATATCTAGACATCATTAGAACAGTAATATAACACTCTTCCTTATTGCCATGTAGCCTAGGATTGCATATTTAGACTTTAAGTACAGGGCATGTTGCTATGTAGCCTAAGATATATTACATATGGCCCTAGTTAACCTAACGATAAATGGGTTCCATATATTCAGTTAAAAGTCTGATTCACCGATTAGTCCCTTATCAGCCGCCGGCCTATATGGTACCAGCTACCGATATCCTGAACAGTGAGCAGATATAAGCCATGGGATGAAACTAACCTCGATGGAAAACAGCAGTCGTTCCCAAAATTGTCCTGTGTAGGTACATCGAGAAGCATGTTAAGCACAATAGGCTAAACATCAACCAAAATTATCCATGGCAGACAAAATAATCTCCAAAAGATAGGTTCAGTTTGCAGGTTTAAGCACGCTAGTAAAGAAAAACAAGTGGAAAGGTGTGCTAACTGCAATAGGCCTAACATTTAACAACAAGCAAACATAGTCATTCAAACTGGTATTGTGCCGGTCTAAGTACACTCGTAATTGTTAAACAAAAATGGAAAGGCGTGTTAACTACAAGATGCATCAACCAAATGTAGTCATTCATAATGGTATTGTTGAAACTGGTACTAATGAAATTGAACTGCACAGTTCATGCTTGCTGACGGTGTCTGGACTAGGGGTACTCACCACGTCATCTCCCGATCCGTTAGATTGGGCCGAGGACCCCATGGTCAGATACTCATGGGCCAGTCCGGATAGTGCCATACAAGGAAGATTCCGCAAGACTTGGGGATCAAGACAAGGACTCCTCCCCACCGGGCGTATTCGGGTTAGGACTCTTGTTATCCTAGACCTACGGTGCATTATATAAACCGAGGCCAGGCTAGTCGATAGAGATATACAACAATCATACCATAGGCTAGCTTCTAGGGTTTAGCCTCTACGATCTCGTGGTAGATCAACTCTTGTACTACTCATATCATCAAGATCAATCAAGCATGAAGTAGGGTATTACCTCCATAGAGAGGGCCCGAACCTGGGTAAACATCGTGTCCCCTGCCTCCTGTTACCATCCGCCTTAGACGCACAGTTCGGGACCCCCTACCCGAGATCCACTGGTTTTGACACCGACATTGGTGCTTTCATTGAGAGTTCCGCTGTGTGTTCGGCAAAAGGTCGATGGCTCGCCTACAGATCAACTGCGACTTTGGCATCTTCGTCACCAAATCGACCGGGTCACCTTGGTTCGACCAAGGACTACGCCTACCTCCGATCGTTATATGCGGATGAGGGCCTTCATCAACATCAGCTCCGATCTCTATCAAGATCATGGAGGAATCATCCAGGAGCCCGGGCTCAACGTCAACATTCCCTCGGCGGCCGTCTTTTTTTTCTGGACAGCGAACTTGTATCCGCCGTCACCGCCTCCTCGAGCCTCGGTTTGACGATTGCTTCAGTGGAATAGTGCGTAATTACGTCTACAACAGCCACGCTAAATTTCGTCAAGTTTCGATGGAGGAATCTCCGATAATCTACGATATACCGGAGCCCTGTCAAATCTGGACAAGAATCTGGACGAGTTTAGGGCGTGGTGTCCAGCTTCTAGCTCGGACCTCCTTTGGAAGATCCAACCGTTGATCCACTGCAGAATTCCTATATCGACCACCCCTCAAAATTTCAGCTCGATCCGACCGTCCAAACTCCGGGAACCTTCCGATTAGTGCATCACTTTTCGGATCTGTTTTCTGCGCGAAAACAAATCCGACCCGAGTTCGTCCTTTTTACGAACGGGATTTCGGACATTTTTTTAAGGAAGTTTTGTATGGGGTATTGTGTTTTGTTCCCAAACACATCCCACTAACTTTAAAATCTTTTGAACATGATCTTCAATATCATGCTGGTGTCAAACCAGTCCGGCAATATTGCTCCACGGCTGCTGACCTGCGCTAGACACGTCGTCACTTTGTTGAGCCGAGCTCAACTTCTTCGGATCCTCATCTCGGCAAGCTAAACAAGAGTCCGGCATCGCGAAGGATAAATCATCACCAACATCGCCGCCCCACGGATTACACGGAGCGGGCATACCGGCATCACCGCACGGTCGCTTCATCAAGCCGGCATCCACCACGTCACGACCTGCATCGGCAGGGCCGCACTATTGCTTCTTCAAGCTGGTGTCCATCACGCCGACCTACTTCGACATCTCAGCTGGACCGGGGGCTTCGTTGTCTCTTCATCAACCTACCCCGGACACTTCGGCGTCGCTAGCTGACCAGCTCCGTCATGTTAGCTGGACCGAGGGCTTTGCCTCGGCGAGCCAACCTTTGCCAGCATTGCCATGCCGTCGTTTTATCGCCCATCAGGCAATGGGTGCACAGATCGAGTCCCAATTTTGGGAATCACCTTCCTTCGGATTGCTACAACAAATAAACCAGGTGCTATTAATCCCAGTATTTTTTGCTTGTTTGGGTTCATTTTTCCCAAGGAACTATTACTCTGGTTTATCCATCATATGTACACAGTGTCCATCAAATGGTGGCGCGATTAACGACAAATCGCATGGTGGTTCGGTCGGTTTCCGTACATAGTCCGGCGACGCCAGATCCGGAGCTTCGGACCGACTGTGAATTCAGGCTTTGCCACGCCTTTACCAAGCATCATGCCGACGCCCTGCATCGACATTGACTTCGGCGCCAGGCCATATTTCTTTTATTACTCACTTTGCATAAATTATTTATTATGCAACGACTTTTTTAATTATCATTATTACTATTATCTCCGGTTTGCGCCATTTTTTGTGCACAGGAAAATGATCCGGGAACTTCGGCGTCACTCTGCCGGTCTGCATTGACCGTGCTATGTCACCACTTCGGCGTGTCGAGCTCTCCGCTCCGCCACCTCGGGACCAGCTTGGGGGATGGAACCTTGTCCCGTATCAAGCTCGGACCGCGTCTTCAATACCGAACACATTAACCAGCTAAGTCGCTTTCATGCTCAAAGCTTTAATTTCTAACTTGTGTTCGGTCCGACCAAGCATTATACTTTTTTGGAAAAATGTTGCTTGTAAAAAATTTTCTTGTCCAAACTTTGTTTGTGACGCATAAATTCAAATACCCAATTCATTTGGGGCTTCCTTCATGAAGCTTTTCCTCTTGCATATGATTATACTTGTACGGCTTCGTTCCTTGTTCGTGTATTACGCCACAATATGCACCATATTGACTTAAGCGATTTGCAAGCTGGGTTGCCTCGCTCCTGTGTTTACCCCTACGTTCTTGATTGTTCGGCTAGGGAGTAAAGGGAGCACCTCTGCGATTGTCACGATTGAGTCATCCGAGCCAGACCTCAGACTGGGTGAAGTCGAAAGCAAGCGCTCTTATAGTTTTCAATGATGGTCGGCACACAACGGAACTCATGAGTACAAAAAATCTATTGCACAAGTCTCATAATAACAATGAGCACCGAAGAAAGGTACCGGTGGGGGTACTATTTTCTTCGAAGATGCTTCTTACACTTCGCAGTAATATAGCATAAGTTCCCTAAGCGCGCTTTGTCTGTTATAGCCTTATGGCCTGATTGCCTGGTTATTGGAAACACCGTTGATATTTTCGACAGATGGAGTACATAACACTTTTCGGTCCTTGACCGAAGAGGGAGAAGCCGACGGTCGGTTAAGACGCGTTTAAAGTTCGGTTGAACATAGATATGATATAAGTACTTCGGTACATGCAACCATTCTTTTACCCAAGTCACTTGGGGGCTCTCAAATTTATATGAGCCATTTTATGATAAGTGTTCTTCTTCTTAGTCGTTGCAAAGTTTTATTATTGTTATTATTATTATTATCTATCACTCCTTTTTTCAACACGAGCATGTGGTCACTAGCCGGGGAGCCTAATTTCTCTCTCAAAGCCGCTAGAGTTTAGTTTGCTAAATTGGCCTAATGAGAAGTACTCCGCCCTCGGGATAGGAGGTTGAAGCCGTAGGCTGACCCGCTTGAAGTCTTGAGATAGGATGTATCATGTTAAAGCACGACAGAAGCACTTCTTTTCCTAAGGCCAATTTTCGGATTGGCACCGAACACTTGATCTCGTTCGGACGTCAAGTTTTTACTGACGTTTTTTGGTCCAAGCTTATGGCACTTTTTAAACTATTTGTGTGTTTTCAGCACAAGTCTCGCAGTGCAACGTCGGACACCTTTAGAGATTCGGCAAAACATTCTCGGATATTGCTATATATGCATCGGTTTCGAATTGTGTCTTCGGTCAATAGTTGGGTTGCCCGGCTCCTGCGCTTGCCTCCTATGTCCCGCTTTGTTCGACTAGGTGTGCAAAGGAGAACCATCGCGATTGTGCTTCCAGCTCACATGGTTAAGCACCTCATGGAGAAAGCCAAAACCGATCGTCACAATAAGCGTAAACTGGTCAGCGATCCGATGACGGTGTTAAACGACGGGCCAGTCATAACAATGGCCGAAGTGTTTACGGCTTGACCTCCACTGTCGCCGAACACTACCGGGGGCTATTAACTGGCCTCCCAAACTAAATCCTCGATATTTTGCTCTTACATTGGAGCTGAGGTTTCATGATCATGCTTAGCATGACAACCCAAAGAATGGAACCGACAGCGGGACTATTTTCTTTGGAAGACATTTCTTCTGTTAAACAGTAATATAACATATCTCTCCGCGTACCTTTGTCTATAAAACCGTATGGCCGGATTGCCTTGTTTGCCGTAAATCTTTGCCCTCATAAAGGCTTTATAAAGTAGGACAAACACTCCTCATTTGGCAGCGGAGGTGGAAGCCGATGGTCGGTCAACAAAGTTTTGTACAATGCGGATCCGAGCATTAATGATATAAAGTACTTGGATACATAGAGTCATTACATATAATTTGTGATTTTACTATGGATATCGATCCTTAATCCGGCCTCCCATGCCCGCATTAAGGCTCGGGGGCTACTGGCCTTCGGGCTTATTATTTACAAATATTAAAGGGGCACATCGATCCCCTGATCTGGTGTTGCCACCCGACCAGTGTCTCGGGGGCTACTGCATTGCCTGTCCAATGCATAAAATTTTAAGTGTAATACAGTCTTCGAGGAGATTTTGATCCTCAGGTTGGTCGGCCGCACCCAACCTGAGTCTTGAGGACTGAGCATGCCGCTTTGTGTCGAAGTATTCGCCGAAGCTAGGACTTGATCCTCAGACCGATTTTCCAAATCAACCTGAGTCTCAGCGGCTACTGGGATCAGCCGTCTTATGTCATCCTTCATGTGCATCTCGGGTTTTAGACAGATACCCACCTTGAGGGCTACTGGCTATGTATCTTGGCAGAGAATAAATTGCACCAATCAAAAATATTGACAAAAATCGGCCCACATTCGGGTGGTGCACCACCTCGAAGCGATCCGGCATAAAGCTCGGGCACTAGTGGCTGGCTCCATAGAGGGCATTTCCGGCATTAAGCTCGGCTAAACTCCTTCAAACTTCTTTGAACCAAGGTGATTTACGACACCTCGGATACAGTCCGGCGTTGGAGCTCAGATATATAGTCCGGCGTTGGAGCTCGGATACAGTCCGGCGTTGGAGCTCGGATACATAGTCCAGCGTTAGAACTGGGAAGCAGTCCGGCATTGGTGCTCGGCTGCAAAAGATACCTCGAATGCAGTCCGGCGTTGGAGCTCGGACGCAAGAGGACGCTGCCGCCCGGGAACAACTTCAAACCCGAGGTGTGGCATAAAAATAACAAGGCATTGATAAAGGTCGGAAACGTAAAGGGGCTCCTCAGATACCCGACGTGTAAACTCGTCGAATGCATTTCGGTGATCCTCAAGATCGAAGATGAGAAGATTTGTTGAACCAGTTTTCAAGACCAACGACTGAAGATGAAGAACGGTTCGGAAGAATCGAGGAGCGTCCCTAAACTTGAAGACCGGTTTAGGGGTCTACTGACGGTGTCTTGGACTAGGGGGTACTCAGCAGGTCATCTCCCGATCTGTTAGATTGGGCCGAGGACCCCCATGGCCGTATACTCATGGGCCAGTCCGGACAGCTGCCGCATACAAGGAAGATTCCGCAAGACTTGGCGATCAAGACAAGGACTCCTCCCCCCCGGGCGTATTCTTCTAGGACTCTTGTTATCCTAGGCCTGGGTGCATTATATAAACCGAGGCCGGGCTAGTCGATAGAGATATACAACAATCATACCATAGGCTAGCTTCTAGGGTTTAGCCTCTACGATCTCGTGGTAGATCAACTCTTGTAATACTCATATCATCAAGATCAATCAAGCAGGAAGTAGGGTATTACCTCCATAGAGAGGGCCCGAACCTGGGTAAACATCGTGTCCCCTGTCTCCTGTTACCATCCGCCTTAGACGCACAGTTAGGGACCCCCTACCCGAGATCCGCCGGTTTTGACACCGAATCTTGCACATATAGAACATCACGTTGTGAATAACTAGAATAAACAAGGCATACTATGAACAACCAAAGATAGCATTTGAAACTGGACATATGCTAACTACAAACAATCGAACAATCAAAAAACTTTAAAAGAGGCATATGCTAGTGATACGTCCATTTTGCATCATGCTTTTATATCGATATTTATTGCATTATGGGCTGTTATTACACATTATGTCACCATACTTATGCCTATTCTCTCTTATTTTACAAGGTTTACATGAAGAGGGATGTCGGGTGGTAGGTGCGACATATGCCAACGGGTGGCTAATCATAGTGGGAGCCAATAAGACGTCGCCGGTGCCTGGAAACGGGATGAGGCGAAGAAATGCACGCCGGCGAATCTTATCCAGCTTCGGGGCTCTCCGTGGAGATAACACCCCTACTGCTGCTCTGCGGGGTCTCCGCATGGTCACTAGATGAACAAGTTGCTACAAGATGCTCCTTGAGCTGTTCGGTGAGAGGAAGAAGAAGGGCATGGCTATCTCTCCTCTTCCATCTACGTAGTTGCTAAAACTATCAGAGTCCCACCTTTGCATGGGTGCCCTGGGGGGTTTATATAGGCCTACCCCCCAGGGGTACAATGGTAATCCGGCTAGGTGTGGGCCCTAGCCGTCAATGTCTTCTCCCGCCGGCTTCTCCGCCGGCCGCTGTGGCCCGCCGACTTGGTGGGCCCGCCCGGCTGCCGGCTTCCTGGTCGACAAGCTGGCCCCACCGTTGAGGGCCTTGTCGGGGGCTGGTTACTGTTGCCTCAATCCTGATGACGAGGGCTTTGTCGGGGTAAGCATGGCTCTGATGCCGTCGCCTTTGGCGGCTATCACTGTAGCCCCACGTCGTCTTGTCTCCTTAATGAGGCGCTTCCTTCAAGGGAGGAACAAGCCGGCTATGGGGAGCCGCCATATCTCAGCCGACTGGGGAGGCCGAGCCGCCGGGCATCTCTCTCGACCGAGGGACCCGCCATGCGGGTAGTACAGACAGCCTGTCATGGGTGACGTCACAGTCAACATGGCAACAGTGCCGTTCCGGACGGGTGATGGCTGCCCGTACGGCGCACTGTAGACGCGCGCGCTCTGGGATGCGGGGGTGGCAGGCTTCACTGTAGCCACGCCCTATCTCATCGCCGTTATGTGGGTGCAGATTCTGAGGGTGCGGTCCTGGCAGCCTGCGGGGTGGCCGGCTCCTTGGAAGCCGGCCCTCTCGTGGCTTTCTTTTATGGATCTTGGGGCCAGGCCGCCTCCTGGCAGCTGGCCTAAATGATAGCCGGCCGAGGGAAGGCGGCCCAGCGTCTTGGATGTTGGATGACTTGATTGGCTTGTAATTTTTTCAGAAGCCCCAGGGGGATCCGGCTAGGCTACCCGTGGTCATTTACTCCAACAGTAGTCCCCGAAGCTGATTGGGCTCCGAGGTTGGAGGGAGGACGAGAAGCTCGATCAGCTTCCTGTCCCGGAAGCCGCGGCAAGGAGCCGGCCTTGAACGGGCGCGCCGTCTTCGGGAAGCTCCGTGGTTAGAAAGGGGGAACGCGAGCCGGCTCGCGCATTGACTGCGCGTCACCTTGCGCGCCACGTGGCCGGAAAAGCATGTCGGCCCACGCGCACGACGGGAGGTCGCCGCAGGCCAGGGCCTACCAAGCCTACGCCTCGGCCCACGCGCGGATTCTCTGCGGCCCAAGTGGACCGCTCATCTTCTCGCGGCGGTTACCGCACGCCTTTAGGGCGCCATAATCGCGGGACGTGGGGGGAGTGGGCGCAGTTAATCCCACGTTCCCCCATGCCTCGCCTCCTCGGCTCCGCTGCCCGAGCCTATAAGTAGGGGGGAGGGGGAGCGGCAGGGGCTCGCATGCTTGCCCTCACTCCTCTCCTTCCTCTACCTTCTTCCTCACTCTTCCGTCGCTGCAGCAAGACTTCGCCACCGCTGCCCGTTCCGCTGAAGTTATCTTGGCTCGCCGCGGTTCCTTCGTCGCGTGGCCGTGCTTTCCGCCGCCGCGGCTCTTTCTTTCCGCTTGTTCCCATGGCGTTGTCGAGCTCGTGGGATGGTTCCAACTTCCACGAAGATCACATTGATTGGCTCCGCCGGACGCGACGGTTCCCGAGCGAGGACCTCGTGAAGACCCGCCTCGCGCCGGAGGCGGAGATTTCGCCGGCGCCGGAGGAGGGCGAGCGGGTCATCTTCCGCTCGCACTACCTGCGGGCCTCGCCTGCCGGGCGAGCGGGTTCTTCCGCTCCTTCCTCGACTTCTACCATCTCCAGCCGCATCACCTCACCCCCAACACGGTGATGCTGCTTCGGCCTTCGTCACTCTGTGCGAAGGCTTTCTTGGCGTCGTCCCCACCCTCGAGCTCTGGGGAGAGTTGTTTCAGTGCAAGCTCGGCCTTGTCTCTGGCTGGCGTGCCGCCCCTGCGGCGCCTTCATCGCCAAGCGGAGGACGATCGACAACAACCCTTTTCCGCCTATCCCGCTGATCCAGTCGGTGAAGCTTTGGCAGCAGTCGTACTTCTACGTGAAGAACGTCGCCGCGCAAGGCGACTACCTCAATCTGCCGGCTTACGTAGCCGGCCCGCCGCCTACAAGGCCGGCATCTTGGTCCTTCCGAGCCCGGTCGCTCACCTTGGACGGGAACGCCGCCGTCACCCTGCTCTGGGTGATGGTCCAGTCGGAGGGCTTGGTGGGGGTCGACTTGGTGGCCGCCTTCGTGGAGCGCCGGGTGCTTCCGCTCCAAAGTCGGCCGCACATGATCTGCCAAATGAGCGGCCGCTTCGATCCGTGTCGGCTGAGCACCAGAGAGATGCCTCGCGACGAGGTATCTTACATGGTGAACTATATCTCCAACTGCAAACTCACCGTGGAGTGGCAGTATCGCAAGGCGCCATATTCTCGGGCCAACCCGCCTCCTGTGGTGAGTTTTTCCTTATTCTCTTCTTCTTTTGTTGCCGTGTTCGTGATAGCTGGCTCTGGACTAATCGGCTTTATCTTTGAGCAGAGCCCTCTTCTTCGACCGGCGCCCAGGGTTGTAGGGCCGGAGCGCCAGTTTACGGCCGACCACGTCGTGGACGATCCCGACGACCCGGATCTGGGGGCGGCCGCCATGGACGACACCGTAGTCGCAACCGGCGGAGAGGCAGGCGGCACCGATCTTACGGCCAGCTTCGAGGACTGGCCAGAGGAGGACGAAGTCGAAGCCATCCCGCGCCGCCAGCCGGCGGCCGATCGCCATGGCGCGGGGCCTTCCGCCGTGCCAACTGCTTGGGGTGGCGCGCAGAAGCGTCGGGCCGCGTTGGGTCTCTTCGGCAGCCGGCCGAAGAAACCCAAGAGCTCCGCGGCGGCGACCAAGCGCGACGAGGTGGCTGCAAAAGCGGCCCGCTTCCGCAAGGTGGTGAAGCAGTCACAAGCGGTGTCGGCGTAAGTGTCGTGTGTCTTGTATCTTTGGTTGTCTTTTTTGGTTGAGGCTCATCTGAGCCGTCTTCTTGGTTTGTTGAACAGAGCACCGCTTTCCCTTGAGCGGGTTGACGCCGCCTCCATAGTCGCGCCGACGGGAGGGTCTTCGAGTTCCCGCCGAGTGGATCCCCGCGCCGACCTCATGGAGGCAACGGAGCGGAACGCGCGGGAGGCTCGGGAGGAGCGGGAAGCGGCGGAGCGGAGGGCCGCCCAGGAGGCGGTGGAGAAGTCGGCCGAGGCGCAGGCCGACGCGGCGGCCAAGGCCCAGGCGGAGGCCGCGGCCGCGGAGAGGGAGGCGGAGGCTTTGCGCAATCAGCCTCCACAGCTCGTCATTCCCCTTCGTGCCGTGGCTCCTGATGTCCCCGTACCTCCATCGGAGGAACCCGACCGCGACCAGCCGGTGATGGAGAGGATGGAGGACGACGTGACGATCTTGGGGGAGGTGCCACAGTCGGCGCCGACTGGAGCGGGCCAAGGAGGCCGACCTGTTGCGGCGCCTGGGCAGCCGGCCGGGGGCGAGTCGGTGGCGGGGGCGGATCTCGTGGTGCAGTCGGTGCCCCGCCAGCACATGGGAGAGGCGTCCTCGAAGCCGGAGCCGCAAAGGGCTACCGGCACCAGCTCGACGGCACATGACCTGGAGGCGGCCAGCGCCAACACCTCCGAGTGGACGCCCAACGGCGGGATGGCTGAGCTGAACGGGGCGGCACAGGAGGTCTGACGCCGGCTTCAGGCTCAGGCCGGCTTGCTGCAACGATACACCCAGGAGTTCCTTGCTACGCGCGCGGTCGTCCGGGTGTGTCTTCTGGCCTTGATCGATTTCTTTTTTGATTTCTTCCGTGGGGGCGCGTCAGCGCACCCACTCGGTGTAGTCCCCGAGTTTCGAGTCGGCTGTTGAGCAGGCCGCTTGAAACTTTTTAGCAGGCTTTGATAGCAATTTTGTTCTTATACGCACTCCATCTGATTTCCAGGAGTACCACAATCTTCGCGCGGCCGCCTTCAACTCCCTGGCCCAGGAGCTGAGCCAGAAGGCCGCCGATCTGACGAATAGCTGGAGTAAGAACTTGCTTTCTTCTATCTCAAGTGGGGTGCTTCAGCGCACCCACTAGGTGTAGTCCCCGAGATTCAGGCCGGCTGCTGAGCAGCCGGGTCGGATCTTCCCTGACGACTTCTCCCTTACTGCATTTTTCCTTTCTCTTCATGCTTGCAGGAGCTAATGCCGACTTGAGGGGGCAGCTAGGCGAGGCCCAGACCGCTCTTCGGGCCAAGGAAGCCGAGATCGTCGCCTTGGCCCAGGAACGCGACCATCTGGCCAAGAGGTTGGCCGACCAGGAGGAGAGCCACTAGGCAGCCCTGAAGAAGGCGCAGGATAACGAGGCCGCCCTGAAGGCCGAGTTCGAGACCGAGGCGGCGGGCTGGGCTGAAGCAAGGCAGGCGCTGAGCGAGGGTTATGGGCGGGTGGAGGATATGACCGACGGTAGGCCGCCTTCCCCTCTCACTTCTTTGCCTGCTCCCTGCCCTCTTGTTCATCTTCTGATTTTTGCGTTGTTTTCTTGCTCTTCAAGCAGACTACTTCCCCGGCTACTCCGTCGCCGCCAGCCAAGCCATCGAGGCCCACCGCGAGACGCGCCGGCAAGCAGGGGTTGCAATCGCGCCAGACGCCAGCCGGACACTCGAGGAGCAGCTCTTTGCGATCTGTGCTCGGCTACATACCCGGCTCACCGCATGCTCCGCCGGCTTCAGCGTGCCGGTGCGCAAGTGTTGGCCGCTCTCTGGCCGGGCGAGGTGATCCCCCGTACCCCCAGTCGGACTGCCAACTGGCTGGAGGTTGCGGTTGGCCGCTTCGAGGCCTGGAAGGCTTCTGCTGCTCGGTCCGGCACCGGGAGGGTGCTGGAGTTCGTCCGGGCCTGGTATCCTGGGTTGAACCTGCGCCAGCTGAGCACTTGGAGGCAGGAGGCTAACGAGGAGCTGGTGGCGGTGCGGCCGGCTATCGTCCAGCACGCATCGGCTATCGTCGAGTACACTGACACCAGCGTCTTCGCTCCTGAACTGAACAACCGCGGAGTCGCCCAGCCGGAGGAATGGTTCGGGCTCAACGCGGCGGAAGGCGAGGATTCGGCGGAGGAGATTGCCTCCAGCGATGAAGCCGAAGATGACGAGCAGGAGGGCGGTGGAGACGCCGCGCCAGACAGCGAAGTGACCAGCCAGCTTCAGCCTGATCGTGCCTCTAGCAATGAGGCACGCGCGGGCGCGCCTCCTGCTAGGGGTGAAGATCAGGCCGGGACTCGCCAGCCGGCCACTCCTCCGGCCCGCACTGCCGCCTCCGCCGATCTGCCCGACTCGCCTGTTGCTCCGCTGGCTTGATCTGCCGCCCTTGCTTTTCTGTTGTTGCTCTTTGAACAAATTTTATTAACTTTGCGCAGTTCCACCCACTGGGGGTGTATTCAGACTATGTTGAATGCCGGCCTTTCGAAGGATTTTGTGTAAATATAATTATGCATGTGTTTGGCTTCCATTCGAGTTTGCTTTTTATCCTTAGGCCGTTTCCTTTGCTGCCTTCCCTTGATTGCCGCCTTCCTAGCCGAACAGCTGCTCTGTAGTCTGTGGCCGGGGAGGAACTTGGCTATTTGCGGGAGGGCAAGTACTTGAGCTTTGTTGGATTGTGGCAGGGTTGAATGGAAGCCCGCCGGCCGGCTATTCTGGTAGCCGGTCGGCAATGGGAGAAAGTCGGCTTTTGTTATATAAGTTTGTTAGTCCTTAGCCATTTTTCGTGTGGGCATCCTTTCCTGGCTTTGACTCTTGCCAGCCGGACAGTCGTTTCTTCGAGCTATGGCTTTTGACAAGAGAGGGCTTTGGTGCCAGAACACTACTTGTCTGACTGCAGGTAGAACTTTTAAATATAACTCAAGGCGGCCAGTCCCCGGGCCGACTAGTCGAACCCGGTGTCGGACGAAAAAAGGTGAAATGACAAAATCATAGGCATGATACTCATCATTCATAGATAAAAGGTGGCAGTCCCCGAGTGCTCCTCGGGGGGCCCATTGTCTCATACTTAGTACAAAAGGTAGCGTGATACATACTGCATTTTAACTGTAAAATCTTCGGAGGAGATTGGCGTTCCATGGTCGTTCCGACTCCTTGCCGGAATCATCTCTCTTTCGTGCCTTCGGCTTTTAAAGCGCCAATTAGGTAGTAGGAGTCGTTTCCCAATGCTCTGCTGATGACGAAGGGACCTTCCCAAGGGGCCGAGAGCTTGTGCTGGCCGACTGTTCGCTGGATCAGCCGGAGCACAAGGTCACCCTCTTGAAAGGATCTTGGCTTGACCTTCCGGCTATCGTAGCGGCGCAAACCCTGCTGGTAGATGGCAAACCGGCTGAGGGCTAACAGCCGGCTTTCTTCCAGCAGGTCGACACCGTCTTCTCTTGCTTCTTTAGCTTCTACTTTCGTGTACATGGTCACCCGAGGCGAGTCGAACTCGATGTCGGTTGGGATGACAGCCTCGGCGCCATATACAAGGAAAAAAGGGGTGAAGCCGGTTGACTTGTTTGGGGTAGTGCGCAGACTCCAGAGGACGGCCGGCAGCTCGTCGAGCCAATAGCCGGGCCGAGCAGCTCCGGTAAGACGACCAGCCGGGCTTGATGTCGGAAAGGATGAGGCCATTGGCTCGCTTCAACTTGGCCGCTTGATCTGCGGGTGGGCAACGGACGCTAGGTCGGTCGGATGCCCTGCGTCACGCAGAAACGTGCCAATGCTGCCTTGGCAAAATTCGTGCCATTGCCGGTGATGATGCTGTGTGGCACGCCGTACCGAGTTGTGATCTCTGCGATGAATGTCACGGCAGTCGGCCCATTTAACTTCTTAATCGGCTTTGCTTCGATCCACTTGGTGAATTTATCCACGACGACAAGCAAGTGTGTCATGCCGCCGCGCGCCGTCTTGAACGGGCCCACCATGTTCAATCCCTAGACGGCAAAGGGCCAGGTGAGGGGAATGGTCTTGAGTTCTGAAGCCGGCAGGTGTTGCTTGGAGCTGAAGTCTTGGCAGCCTTTGCAATGCTTGACTAACTCCTTGGCGTCGTCCAAGGCAGTCGGCCAAAAGAATCCATGGCGGAAGGCTTTGGCAACAAGGGATCTTGAGGCTGCATGGTGGCCGCATTCGCCTTGGTGAATGTCCTTGAGGATTGCTATGCCCTTCTCTGGCTCGACGCAGCGCTGGAAGACTCCAGTGACGCTACGCCTGACGAGCTCTCTGTTGGCAATTGTATATGCGCCGTCTCGGCGTTGGACTTGTCTTGCCGCGATCTGGTCAGCTGGCAATTGTCTGTTTACCAGGAAGTTGAGGATGGGTTGAGCCCATGATGGAGCTGTGACTTCTTCTATAGCCAAGACGGCTATCGCAACCAGTGGTGGGTGGGCTGGGTGGTGAAGAGTCGAGCTGGCCACCGCTTGTGGCGTTGAGCAGTCCCCGGCCGGGTTCAAGTCCCGGCCGGTGCGACTATGGCAGTCCCCGAGCCGCCTATCGAAGTCCTCGGCCTCCTGCTTGGCTCCCCAAGCCGGATCTGGCTGCGTCGGGGTTAGGCGGCACGAAGATGGAGTCGGATTCTGGAGACGGCTTGATAGACGGCTTGAGGAGGCGTTGGAGAGAGAAGCCGGTTGGTATAGCTTGTCGGGTTGAGCCTATCCTCGCCAGGGCATCTGCTTGTTCGTTGTCGGCCCGTGGCACGTGGAGGAACTCGCATCCTTCGAAGTACCCGCTGATTTGCTGAACAAGGAAGCGGTAGCTCGCCATGTTTGCGTCCTTGGCGTCCCAGTCGCCAGATGACTGCTGGACCACCAAATCCGAGTCGCCATAGCACAGGATCCGGCGGATGCCGAGCTCTTTGGCTAGCCGGAGTCCGTGTATGAGCGCCTCGTACTCGGCCACGTTGTTGGAGGCGGCAAAGTGAATCTGCAACGTGTATCTGAGTTTGTCGCCCTTGGGAGAGGTGAGGACGATGCCGGCTCCCAAGCCGGTGCGCATCTTGGACCCGTCGAAGTGCATCCGCCAATGAGTGGAGTCGGGAGCCGGCGGCAGGTACTGGGTCTCGGCCCAGTCGACGAGGAAGTCGGCCAATGCTTGCGACTTGATGGCGGTGCGAGGCTGGTAGAAGATCGTGAAGGGGGCCAACTCAATGGCCCATTTTGCCACCCGGCCGGATGCGTCCCGGCTGCCTATGATCTCGGCGAGCGGGGCGATGCATACGACCGTGATGGAGTGCTCTTGAAAGTAGGGCTTCAGCTTCTTGGCGGCGAAGTACACGCCATAGCACATCTTCTGGTAGTGCGGGTAGTTCTGCTTTGAGGCGGATAGTACTTCGCTTAAGTAGTAGACCGGCCTCTGTACCAGCTGACCTCGGCCTTCTTCTTGGCGTTGGACCACGATGAAGGTGCTGACCACCCGGCTGGTGGCGGCGATATACAGGAGCATGGGCTCTTTCTCAGTCGGCGCCGCCATGACATGCGACGTGGGAAGCATCTTCTTCAGCTCGTGAAAGGCTTGGTCGGCTTGGTCGTTCCACTCTAAGTGAGTGTTTTTCTTCATGAGTCGGTAGAGGGGAGTGCCTTTTCTACCAGCCGGCTGATGAAGCGGTTCAGGGAGGCCAGACACCCGGTAAACTTCTGGACGTCACGCAGCTTGGTGGGAATCTCCATTCTCTCAATGGCCTTGATCTTCACTGGGTTGCATTCAATGCTGCGTTCAGAGACCAGGAAGCCTAGGAGCTGGCCGGCTGGCACTCCGAACACGCATTTCTCGGGGTTGAGCTTGATCTAAAACCGGCGTAGGTTCTCAAAGGTTTCCTTGAGATCTTCTAGCAAGGTGTTGCGCCTCTCCGTCTTCACCAAGCTGCTTGAGGAGGCATTTCTGCATGCAACGCTGGAAGGTGGCACCGGTGTTTCTCAAGACGAATGTCATTGTCAGGTAGCAGAAAGCTCCGAATGGCGTGATGAAGGCGGTCTTCAGGCGGTCGGCCGGGTCCAACTTTATATGGTGGTAGCCTGAATAGGCATCCAAGAAACTCAACAGCTCGCATCCGGCTGTGGAGTCTATTACTTGATCAATCTCGGTAAGGCACAGGGATCGTTGGGGCAGGCTTTGTTGAGGCTTGTGTAATCTATACACATGCGCCATTTGTTATTCTTCTTCAGCACGAGGACCGGGTTGGCGAGCCACTCCGGGAAGAAAACCTCCATGATGAACCCGGCTGCCAAGAGCCGGGCTATCTCTTCTCCCACGATCCTTCTCTTCTCTTCTGACAGTCGGCGGAGGGGCTACTTGACTAGCTTGGCGTCTGCTCGGACGTGTAGCTTGTGCTCGGCGAAATCCTTCGGAACACCCGACATGTCCTTGGGGGACCATGCGAAGATGTCCCGATTCTCACGGAGGAAATCGACGAGCTTGCCTTCCTATTTACTGTCCAGGTTTGCCCCGATGATGGCAAACCTTTCTGGGTGCTCTGGGTCCAGGGGTATCTTCTTTGTTTCCTTGGCCGGCTGGAAGGAACCTTGGGCATCACACTCTTTGGGGTCGGGGGACAGGGCAGGCTGCTTGCCGGCCATGGCCACGACTCGGTCCAACATATTCTTCTCTTCGGCGACTACGAGGGACTCGGCCAGCCAGCTGCTGGCTGCAGCGCACTCAGAGGACTTCTTGTAGTCGCCGGCTATGGTGATGATGCCCTTGGTACTCGGCATCTTCATCTTGAGGTAGGCATAGTGGGGTACCGCCATGATCTTGGCCAGAGCAGGCCGGCCAAGTAGCGCATGGTAAGGGCTCTCGAGGTCCACCACTTCAAACCAGATTGCTTCTCGGCGGAAGTGATCCTTGTCTCTGAAGAGAACATCTATCTTGATCTTGCCGATGGGTGAACAGGACAGGACGGGTACAATGCCATGGAACACGATCAGGCGTCGCATGAGGTGCTTGGCCTTGATGTTCAACTTCTCCATGGTATCCTCAGACAGGTTGTTGATGCTGCTCCCGCCGTCTATCAATACGCGGGAGAATCGGGCAGCAAGCCTGTCCGTTGCTAGGGTCGCTTCCAAAACCAAGCATAGGAGCCCGAGGACGGCATCACCTCTGGGTGGTCGACCCGACTCCAGCTGATAGGCCTCTCTGACCAGTGCATGAATTCGGGGTTGTTGGAAGCAACTGCATTGACTTCTTGGTCTTTGTCGGCGCCGATGCGCCGGTTCGGCTGGCTTGTGAAGACGACGTAGGCGGCGTGCTCGTCGGGGAACTCGTCTTGGACGGTCCCGACAGCTGGTCGAGCGGCCGGCTGTTGGGGAGCCGGAGGCGGCTATCCAGCAGGTGGAGGCGGCACCAGCCCTTCGCCTTTGGTGATTCGGGTGAGCCAGTGGCAGTTCCGGGTTGTATGGTTGGACGGCTTCGCGGCGCTGTGGAACTTGCATGGGGCGTCAAGAGCTTGCTCGTAGGAGAAAGGCGGCTGCCAAGCCGGCCCGCCGCCCTTCGGCTTCTTGGGCACGGGCCGCCCTTCAGGTTGCTCGTCTTCGACGGTGGTCACCTGCCGACTGGCAGGAGGCGGTATTGGGCCCTTGCGCTTGTTGTCGTGCTGGTACGGGCGTTAGCTAGAGTCGCCAGCCGGCGTTTTGGGAGCCGGGATGAGTACCTTCCCGGCGGCGTCTACCCGGAGCTTAGGAGCTTGACGAGTCGGCGGTGGCGTACTTGTCAGCGATGACAAGTAATTCGTCGAGGGTAGCCGGCTCGTCGCAGAGGAGCTTGTGCTTGAGGAGGGTGCCTTCTCGGCACTCGGCGGTGAAGTACTCTATCGCTTGAACCTCGTGCACCCCCTTGCAGGAGTTGCGGAGCTCGGCCCAACGCGTGAGGTAGTCGCGAGTCGACTCGGTGGGTCCTTGCACGCACAAGGAAAGTTGCCTGGGCTTAGGAGCCCGCTTGTAGGTGCTGGTGAAGTTGCGGATGAAGGCTTCGGTGAAGTCCAGCCAGCTGTTGATGCTGTACGGCTTGAGGCTGTTGAGCCAGGTTCGCGCTGCGCTCAAGCATGAGGGGCACATATTTCACGGCAACGCGCCTGTTGCCGTTCGCTATGCTGACTGCGGTCGAGTAGTCAATCAGCCAATCCTCCGGCTTCACGGAGCCGTTATACTTGGGCGTATCTCTTGGGAGTGAGAACCCTTTGGGGAAGGGCTCGTCGCGGATGCAGGGGCTGAAGCAAGGCGGCCCGACATCGTCTTCTTCTTCCAACGCCAGGGATCGCGCCAGGCGGTCGATCCGGTGGCGGGCGTCGTTTTCGCCGACTCCCTCACGGCGGCCTAGTCGGCCGCTGTGAGTCGGGTGTGTGACAGGCGGCGGGGTGGGATATCTTTCCCCACGAGGAGGAGGAGGGGGTGGGTTACCTCGCCGTTCCACGGCTCGAGGGCGGCCTTCCGCGTCGCGCTCGATGGAGATCCGGGTCCGGCTGCGGCTGGCAGCCGGCTCCTTTTCTTGCTGTGCGCGGGCGTTGCCCGTAGTCGGCGTGCGTGACGTTGCGCCGTGCTCTCGGCGCGGGGGAAGGCTTTCGGCTCGGGCGCTGTCTTCTTGCTGCTCTGCGGCCGCGCCGATCAGTTGTTGAATGCGTCTCGTCATGTAGGGAAGCTCGTCGGGCCCTAGCCCGTTCAACTCTTCTATGGCCGCCTGGGCGGCGCGCAGGTTCTCGAGGGGCGTGGCGTACACGGGGCGGTCCACGCACAGCATGTCGGCGATGGCTGCACCGCGTTTCTTGACAATGCCGAGAGAGGGGCGGACAGGTCGTGCGGCACCGCTGGCGGGGCGTCGTGGGCGTTCTCGCCCGAGGGGCCGCCGTGACTGATGACCAGCACCTCGGTGATGGCGCTGCCGCAGCTGTCGGCTTGGGGAAGCGGGTCGTCGAAGATGACGACGTTGGTGGGGAAGGCGTCGAGCGATGCCGTGTCGGAGTCGACGGGCATCGGGTCGGTGGAGCCAACCGACTCCAAGTCCACAGCGGGCTCGCTGGAGACGTGGAGCTGGTCGAGGAGGTGACGAGGTGGCTCTCGAGGCAACTGGTGCCCGCGTCGGATGCGGGCTCGTCAGAGATGCGAGTCTCGCCAAGAAGGTCGGCGAGGCAGCTCGCCGCGCAGGCGTCAGCGACGTCTTGCAGCGCGTCGGGGCAAGCGCCATCGGGCGTGCCGAGCTGGCTACGCCCGCGGGGGAGGAAGAGGGTTCCCGTCCAGAACAGGTCTCCGGACGACGGTGCACCTGGCCCCACGGTGGGCGCCAAATGTTGGGTGGTAGGTCCGACATATGCCAACGGGTGGCTAATCATAGTGGGAGCCAATAAGACGTCGCCGGTGCCTGGAAACGGGATGAGGCGAAGACATGCAGGCCGGCGAATCTTACCCAGCTTCGGGGCTCTCGTGGAGATAACACCCCTACTGCTGCTCTGCGGGGTCTCCGCATGGTTACTAGATGAACAAGTTGCTACAAGATGCTCCTTGAGCTGTTCGGTGAGAGGAAGAAGAAGGGCACGGCTAGTTCTCCTCTTCCCTCTACGTAGTGGCTAAAACTATTAGAGTCCCACCCTTTGCATGGGTGCCCTGGGGGGTTTATATAGGCCTACCCCCTAGGGGTACAATGGTAATCCGGCTAGGTGTGGGCCCTAGCCGTCAGTGTCTTCGCCCGCTGGCTTCTCCGCCGACCGCTGGGGCCCGCCGACTTGGTGGGCCTCGCCGGCTGCCGGCTTCCTGGTCGACAAGCTGGCCCCACTGTTGAGGGCCTTGTCGGGGGCTGGTTACTGTTGCCTCAATCCTGATGACGAGGGCTTTGTCGGGGTAAGCATGGCTACAGTGCCTCCGCCTTGGCGGGCGATCATCAGAGCCCCACGCTGCCTTGTCTCCTTAATGAGGCGCTTCCTTCAAGGGAGGGAACAAGCCGGCTATGGGGAGCCGCCATATCTCAGCCGACTGGGAGGCCGATCCGCTCGGGCATCTCTTCGCCGGAGGGACCCGCCGCTGGTAGTAGGTCTGACGACCTGTCGTGGGTGACGTCACAGTCAACATGGCAACAGTGTCACGCCGGACGGGTGATAGCTGCCTGACGGCGCGATCAGTAGCCACGCCAGCGCCTGGGATGCGGGGTGGCAGGCTTCATATGTAGCCACGCCTGCCTCATCGCCGTTAGGTGGGTGCAGATTCTGAGGGTGCGGTCCTGGCCGCCTGCGGGGTGGCCGGCTCCTTGGAGTCGGCCTTCTCATGGCCGGCCGTGCGGAGTCGGCCCTCTGGTAGCCGGCTCCTTGGAAGCCGGCCCTCTCGTGGCTTTCTTTATGGATCTTGGGGCCAGGCCGCCTCCTGGCAGCTGGCCTAAATGATAGCCGGCCGGGGGAAGGTGGCCCAGCGTCTTGGATGTTGGATGACTTGATTGGCTTGTAATTTTTTCAGAAGCCCCAGGGGGAGCCGGCTAGGCTACCCGTGGTCATTTACTCCGACAAGGGAGAATGCCGGCAGCTGGGATTCTGGGCTGGAAAAGGAGCAAATATTAGAGACCTATTCTGCACAACTCCAAAAGTCCTGAAACTCCACGAAAGTTATTTTTGGAATTAATAAAAAATACTGAGCGAAGAAAGTACCAGAGGGGGGCCACCCACCATCCACGAGGGTGGGGGGCGCGCCCTACCCCCTGGGCGCGCCCCCTGCCTCGTGGGCCCCCTGGTAGGCCTCCGGTGCCCATCTTCTTCTATATGAAGTCTTTTACCCTAGAAAAAAATCATAAGCAAGCTTTCGGGAAGAAACTCCACCGCCACGAGGCGGAACCTTGGCGGAACCAATCTAGGGCTTCGGCAGAGCTGTTCTGCCGGGGAAACTTCCCTCCGGGAGGGGGAAATCATCGCCATATTCATCACCAACGGTCCTCTCATCGGGAGGGGGTCAATCTCCATCAACATCTTCACCAGCACCATCTCCTCTCAAACCCTAGTTCATCTACTGTATCCAATCTTTGTCCCAAAGCCTCAGATTGGTACCTGTGGGTTGCTAGTAGTGTTGATTACTCCTTGTAGTTGATGCTAGTTGGTTTATTTGGTGGAAGATCATATGTTCAGATCCTTTATGCATATTAATACCCTCTGATTATGAACATGAATATGATTTGTGAGTAGTTACGTTTGTTCCTGAGGACATGGGAGAAGTCTTGCTATAAGTAGTCATGTGAATTTGGTATTCGTTCGATATTTTGATGAGATGTATCTTATCTCTCCTCTAGTGGTGTTATGTGAACGTCAACTACATGACACTTCACCATTGTTTGGGCCTAGAGGAAGGCATTGGGAAGTAATAAGTAGATGATGGGTTGCTAGAGTGACAGAAGCTTAAACCCTAGTTTATGCGTTGCTTCGTAAGGGGCTGATTTGGATCCATGTGTTTCATGCTATGGTTAGGTTTACCTTAATACTTCTTTTGCAGTTGTGGATGCTTGCAATAGGGGTTAATCATAAGTGGGATGCTTGTCCAAGAAAGGGCAGTAACCAAGCACCGGTCCACCCACATACCAAATTATCAAAGTAATGAACGTGAATCATATGAGCGTGATGAAAACTAGCTTGGCGATAATTCCCATGTGTCCTCGGGAGCGTTTTCCTTCATATAAGAGTTGGTCCTGGCTTGTCCTTTGCTACAAAATGGATTGGGCCATCTTGCTGCACCTTATTTACTTTCATTACTTGTTGCCCGCTACAAATTACCTTATCACAAAACTATCTGTTACCGATAATTTCAGTGCTTGCAGAGAATACCTTCATCGAAAACCGCTTGTCATTTCCTTCTGCTCCTCGTTGGGTTCGACACTCTTACTTATTGAAAGGACTACGATAGATCCCCTATACTTGTGGGTCATCAACTAGCTATAACAGGCTTAACAACAAGCAAATATATGCATTCCTATCGGTATGTTTAAAATTGGATTGATGAAATGTACTGCACAACAAATAATTGCATATATAGAGCATCACATTGTGAACAACTGAAATAAACAAGGCATATTGCAAACAACCAGATATAGCAATTAAAACTGGACATATTCTCACTACACTACAAAAGGGACTCGACAAAACAAATCATGGGTTTCCCCCTGTGAAGAGGCATGACAAAACAAATCATGAGTTTCCTCACTTGTCACAGATGGGCTCATTCCCCTGGGAAGAGCACGGAACCTGGATGCACTCCATGTTGTCGCAGATGGGCTCCTTCCCCTTGGAAGATCACGGCTATAGGGTGCCCTCCCTGATGTCGCAGCATGACGCTTTCCCCTTGAAGAGCAGATGGGCTCTTTCCCTTGGAAGAGCCGAAGAGGGTGCCCTCCTCGTGGTCATCGCCGGCGAGGTCTGACTTGGAAGTTGTGGATCCCAAGCCAGCGCCGCAGAACATGTCCTTGAAATGACAAAAGGGCTCGATGGCAATGTAGAATGGCAAATTGTTGACAGCGAGCCAGAGGAGATCAGCGGCGGGGCCATGGATGAGATCGACGGCGGTTGAACCCGAGGGGTTGGGGGTGGGCCACTTAACCTGTGACATAGCCCGCCTCAGGCCATCGCTGTCGATGACCTCGAGGTCGTAGCCGGCGTCTGAGACGTGCCCGCATACTCTAGCCGCTGCCGTCAGTAATGGTCGTCATCTTCCTCGGCGACGTCGGGCGAAGAGACTGTTGTACACATCTTTTGGGCTAGTCGCTCCTCGAGCTCCATGGGAAGCATAGCCAGGCTTAGGCTGCGACGCTCTAGAGTGGGGGATGGGGATGGGGATCTGTGGGAGAGGGGGCGTTTGACAGGCGTCATCTAAGAAACTCAGGGCGGCCTGGGTATGGCGATTGGTGGGTAAGTGATACGTCTCCAACGTATCTATAATTTTTTATTGTTGCATGTTATATTATATTCTGTTTTGGACATTAATGGGCTTTATTATACACTTTAATATTATTTTTGGGACTAACCTATTAACTGGAGGCCCGGCCCAGAATTGCTGTATTTGCCTATTTCAGAGTTTCGCAGAAAAAGAATATCAAACGGAATGAAATCTTCGGGAACGTGATTTTCGGAACGAACGTGATCCAGAGGACTTGGACCCTATGTCAAGACATCGACCAGGAAGGCACGAGGTAGGGAGGCGCACCCTCCACCCTCGTGGGCCCCATGTTGCTCCACCGACGTACTTCTTCCTCCTATATATACCTACATACCCCCAAACTACCAGAAACGGAGCCAAAAACCTAATTTCACTGCCGCAACGTTCTGTACCCGTGAGATCCCATCTTGGGGCCTTTTTCGGAGCTCCACCGAAGGGGGCATCGATCACGGAGGGCTTCTACATCAACACCATAGCCTCTCCGATGATGTGTGAGTAGTTTACCTCAGACCTTCAGGTCCATAGTTATTAGCTAGATGGCTTCTTCTCTCTCTTTGGATCTCAATACAAAATTCTCCACGATTCTCGTGGAGATCTATTTGATGTAATCTTATTTTGCGGCGTGTTTGTTGAGACCGATGAATTGTGGGTTTATGATGAAGTTTATCTATGAACAATATTTAAATCTTCTCTGAATTCTTTTCTGTATGATTGGTTATCTTTGAAAGTCTCTTCGAATTATCAGTTTGGTTTGGCCTACTAGATTGATCTTTCTTGCAATGGGGGAAGTGCTTAGCTTTGGGTTCAATCTTGCGGTGTCCTTTCCCGGTGTGATGAGGGGCAGCAAGGCACGTATTGTATTGTTGCTATCGAGGATAATAAGATGGGGTTTATATCATATTGCATGAGTGTATCCCTCTACATCATGTCATTTTACTTAAAGCATTACTCTGTTCTTATGAACTTAATACTCTAGATGCATGCTGGATAGCGGTCGATGTGTGGAGTAATAGTAGTAGATGTAGGCAGGAGTCGGTCTACTTGTTGTGGACGTGATGCCTATATACATGATCATACCTAGATATTCTCATAATTATGCTCAATTCTGTCAATTGCTCTACAGTAATTTGTTTACCCACCGTAATACTTATGCTCTCGAGAGAAGCCACTAGTGAAACCTATGGCCCCCGGGTCTATTTTCCATCATATTTAATCTCCCGACAACAAGCTATTTCTGGCACCATTTTTATTTTGCTTTCTTTACTTTGCATCTTTATCATAAAAATACCAAAAATATTATCTTATCATATCTATCAGATCTCACTCTCGTAAGTGACCGTGAAGGGATTGACAACCCCTTTATTGCGTTGATTGCGAGGATTTATTTGTTTGTGTAGGTGTGAGGGACTCGTGCATGGCCTCCTACTGGATTGATACCTTGGTTCTCAAAAACCGAGGGAAATACTTACGCTGCTTTGCTACATCACTCTTTCCTCTTCATGGGAAAACCAACGCAGTGCTCAAGAGGTAGCAAGAAGGATTTCTGGCGCCGTTGCTGGGGAGTCTACGCAAAAGTCAACATACCAACTACCCATCACAAACCCTTATCTCCCGCATTACATTATTTGCCATTTGCCTCTCGTTTTCCTCTCCCCACTTCACCCCTGCCGTTTTATTCGCCCTCTCTTTTTCGTTTGCCTCTTTTTCGCTTGCTTGTCGTTATGGCTAGTCCCCTTTCTGCTCCTCTGTCCCCCGAGTTTGATGTTCTCCACTTTAAACAAAGACAAGGCAAAAATTTAAAAGATGCTTGATATAGGATGATGGAATCTTATCGTAATTGCACCTTAGAGGTGAGTTTTAGAATTTTGCTTCACATTTTTTACGTTGGACTAAATATGTCCCATAGACAACTCTTGGATTGTGTTGCCAAAGGAAATTTTATTGAAATTGATCCCAGGGTTGCACATGAAATCATAGAGGGGGTAGTGGGAACACTACCTCAACAAAAGGGGCCACAACATACCCAGGAAGATACACAAGTTTTTGAAAAGATTTGCGAAGTAACTAAGATCTTACAAAAGTCTCTTGAACCTCTTAAGAGCGTTAGCGGAAATATTCACCGCATGAATATGTTGATTACCCTTTGCAATAAGTGGTTGGATTCTTTAGATCTAAAAATTTCCTAATATGAAGGGAAATGTAAAGAACCTCCCGGATTCGAGCATGATTCCGCTAAAAAATTGAAAGCCCAAGATGACAATACCTAGATCTATCATTGCTTTTATGCCTAGCTAGGGGCGTTAAACGATAGCGCTTGTTGGGAGGCAACCCAATTTTATTTTTTATTTTTTTGCTTTTTGCTTCTGTTGAGGAATAAATATTTGATCTAGCCTCTGGTTAGATGTGTTTTTATGTTTTAATTAGTGTTTGTGCCAAGTTAAACCTATATGATCTTCTTGGATGATAGTTATTTGATCTTGCTTAAAATTCCAGAAACTTTCTGTTCACGAAAATAATTGTTAAAAATCACCAGAACGTGATAAAATATTGATTCCAATTGCTTCTGATCAATATACAAATTATATAGGTCGTCCTATTTTTGCTGAATTTTTGGAGTTCCATAAGTTTGCGTTAGTTACAGATTACTACAGACTATTCTGTTTTTGACAGATTCTGTTTTTCGTGTGTTGTTTGCTTATTTTGATGAATCTATGGCTAGTAAAATAGTTTATAAACCATAGAGAAGTTGGAATACATTAGGTTTAACACAAATATAAATAAATAATGAGTTCATTACAGTACCTTGAAGTAGTGTTTTGTTTTCTTTCGCTAACAGAGCTCACGAGATTTTCTGTTAAGTTTTGTGTTGTGAAGTTTTCATGTTTTGGGTAAAAGATTTGATGGATTATGGAACAAGGAGTGGAAAGAGCCTAAGCTTGGGGATGCCCATGGCACCCCAAGATAATATAAGGACACCAAAAAGCTAAAGCTTGGGGATGCCCAGGAAGGCATCCCCTCTTTCGTCTACTTCCATCGGTAACTTTATTTGGAGCTATATTTTTATGCACCACATGATATGTGTTTTGCTTGGAGCGTCTTGTATTCTTTGATTCTTTGCTTTTTAGTTTACCACAATCATATTTTCTGTACACACCTTTTGAGAGAGACACACATGATTCAAAATTTATTAGAATACTCTATGCGCTTCACTTATATCTTTTGAGCTATATTGTTTTTGCTCTAGTGCTTCACTTATATCTTTTAGAGCACGACAGTGGTTTTGTTTTATAGAAACTGTTATTATCTCATGCTTCACTTATATTATTTTGAGATTCTTAAACAACATGGTAATTTTCTTAAATTGGGAAATTGATCCTAATATGTTAGGTACTCAAGACTAGTAAAAAACTTTCTTATGAGTGTGCTGAATGCTAAGAGAAGTTTGATGCTTGATGATTGTTTTGAGATATGGAGGTAGTGATATTAAAGTTGTGCTAGTTGAGTAGTTGTGAATTTGAGAAATACTTGTGTTAAAGTTTGCAAGTCCCGTAGCATGCACGTATGGTAAACGTTATGTAACAAATTTGAAACATGAGGTGTTCTTTGATTGTCCTCCTTATGAGTGGCGGTCGGGGACGAGCGATGGTCTTTTCCTACCAATCTATCCCCCTAGGAGCATGCGCGTAGTTCTTGGTTTTTGATGACTTGTAGATTTTTGCAATAAGTATATGAGTTCTTTATGACTAATGTTGAGTCCATGGATTATACGCACTCTTACTCTTCCATCATTGCTAGCCTCTTGATGCCGTGCATTGCCCTTTCTCACATTGAGAGTTGGTGCAAACTTCACCGGTGCATCCAAACCCCGTGATATGATACGCTCTTTCACACATAAACCTCCTTATATCCTCCTCAAAATAACCACCATACCTACCTATTATGGCATTTCTATAGCCATTCCGAGATATATTGCCATGCAACTTTCCACCGTTCCGTTTATCATGACACGTTCATCATTGTCATATTGCTTTGCATGATCATGTAGTTGACATAGTATTTGTGGCAAAGCCACCGTTCATAATTTTTTCATACATGTCACTCTTGATTCATTGCTATCCCGGTATACCGCCGGAGGCATTCATATAGAGTCATACCTTGTTCTAGTATCGAGTTGTAATCATTGAGTTGTAAATAAATAGAAGTGTGGTGATCATCATTCATAGAGCATTGTCCCAAATAAAAAAAAGAGAGAGAAATGCCAAATAAAAAAAGGAAGGCCCAAAAAAAAGAAAATAAAAAGGGAGAATGCTACTATCCTTTTTCCACACTAGTGCTTGAAAGTAGCACCATGATCTTCATGATAGAGAGTCTCTTGTTTTGTCACTTTCATATACTAGTGGGAATTTTGCATTATAGAACTTGGCTTGTATATTCCAACAATGGGCTTCCTCAAATGCCCTAGGTCTTCGTGAGCAAGCAAGTTGGATGCACACCCACTTAGTTTCTTTTGTTGAGCTTTTATGCATTTATAGCTCTAGTGCATCCGTTGCATGGCAATCCCTACTCCTTGCATTAACATCAATCGATGGGCATCTCCATAGCTCATTGATTAGCTGCGTTGATGTGTGACTTTCTCCTTTTTTGTCTTCTCCACATAAACCCCATCATTATATTCTATTCCACCCATAGTGCTATATCCATGGCTCACGCTCATGTATTGCGTGAAGGTTGAAAAAGTTTGAAATTACTAAAGTATGAAACAATTGCTTGGCTTGTCATCGGGTTGTGCATGATGAGAGCATTTTGTGTGACGAAAATGGAGCATGACTAAACTACTCCCTCTGTTCCGAAATAATTGTTGTTTTAGAATCCTAGTACAATTTCAATCACGTAGCAAGTTTTCTTTGCTTTCCCAAATTGCCCTTCCACTCGCACGCACTCTCGCTCTCTCGCTCGCTCCCCACTCACTCGCTCTCTCCCGGCCCAGTCACCCTCCCCGCCGACCACTCGCTCACCGGCCAGTCGCTAGCCGGCCAGTCGCCGTCCTCTCACTCTCGTCGGTGTCTTCCTCACTCCGCCTTGCTCCTCACCACCCCGATTCGTACCCCTAACCCTAGCAACCCGCCTGCTAGCTCTTGGTCAAAGGTGACATTTTTACAGCCGCGCTGCTCGATCTGTGGGCAGAGGTGCTCGATCTGTGGGTCGCGGTGGTCGATCCGTGGGTGGCGATGCTTGATCCATGCTGGAGCAGCGGGAGGAGGACGGCGATGCTGGATTGGAGACCGGAGCAGCGGGATGAGGAGAACGGCAGTGCTGGATTGGAGACCGAAGCAGCGGGCTTCTTCTGCTCGTCTTGTCCGTGGCCGCTACCTGAGCTGCCCGTGAGGCGGCGCAACATGTCGGGGTGTGCTCTAGCCTTGGCTCACTTGCCTCTGGTGCCGCTGCTTCGCCTGACGGTGTGGCGCAGGGGTGCGCCTGGCTCCGGAAGAAGGAGGCGCAAGGCCCCGATCAAGCAGAGATGGAGGACACCGCTTTGCTGAGTACTAGAGAAGCGGCACCATCGTCCTCTCCATGCCTTGTGTCAGGTATAAAGCTGATCTTGTCTACTCCTATGAAGATGATCTTGTCCTCTCCATGCCCTGCGTTAGGATGGCTGAATTTACAGTAGTCAACTCTTTGTTGTACTACTGATAACTGAATTTACAGTACAAGCTGATCTTGACTACTCCTGATAAGATGGCACTCCTCTCCTGATTTGTTGTAAATTTACAGTAGAAGGTGATAACTGAATTTAGGATAACTGAATTTAGGAGTAGAAGCTGATGTACTGTAGTCAGCTTCAAGTGACGGTAGAAGTTGATGTAGTCAATTCTTTGGAGTATTTTCTTTGATCATCTTCAAAGTGATGGTACAAGCTGATGTTAGGAAGCTGATGTAGCCAGCTTCAAGTGATGGTCATCTTTGATCCTTTGACAGGATTCGTGCAAGCTGCCATCCATTGTAAATATAGCTCTTCATCAGCAGAATAATTATGAGAATGTACTTACTCAAGAATTACCACCACTTAGACCAAAGGACCAGTTGGTATTAATTTCACAGATAGATGTAATTTCAGTTAAATTCAGTTATGCACACAAATTTCAGTTAATAGCTTAATGTTTTGGACTGATGATGTTGCTGGAATTTGTACTACTAAAAATTAAGAAAATGTACTCCTTTAATTAACATTGATTCATTGAGATGGTGGTATTATCAAATTAAGAAAATTCAGTACCTTTTACATATCAGTAGAGTACTTAAAATTAGGAGTAGCTAGGAGCAAAATTAAATTTAGGATTAGGAGTAGGATTAATAGGATTAGTAGGACTAGGAGTAAAATTAAAAGTTTCTCTTCTTCTCTCTCTTCTTGCTCTCTTTTTTCTCTTCTCTTCTCTTATCTTTCATTTAAATGGAGTACTCCACACAAGCAAATGAAACTTTTGAAGCAAAAATGATTTCTCTTTGGTTGATTCACCAAGTAAGTCTTGACAAATTAAATGTACTCCTGCTCGCTTTTCTCTGAACAATGATCCACTGTTTTCAGTAGTTAAAACTAAATGCAAATTTGTTACTGTTGGAGGAACATGCAAGTACTCTGAAAATTTGTTTTTAGAAACATTTGGTTTGCAACAATCTGGAGTAGGATTAGCTTCTACTCCATATCCATGGTTTAGTTGCTGTGATTGATTCCGTTGGTAGTTTAGTTCCCGGTAGGGTAGTTCTTGCTAAAGATTTGTATAGAGGAAGAATTGGACCTTTTTTTGTGTAAAACATGGGATCGTACCATGTAGATTTACAATAGTTTTACAACAGGAGTACTCTTGCCAATTCAGTTAATTAAATTTCATTTAAGTACTTTTTTATGCTCTAATGAAGGTTTTGTGTACTCTACTGCTTGCATCAGTACTTTTAAAAATAAATGAATCTTTTCTCTCTTATCTTCTCTTTGTCTGCTGGAGTAAACTTTAAGAAATAAGGAATATGTCAATACTTTAAGAAAATGATCTCTGAACAATATTGCTTGTTGTGAACAATATCACATTCTTGAAAAATATCATTACTCATATTAAAGTTCATAATGATCTCTGAACAATTGTACTAAATGCTGACAACAGTAGTGCACAAAGTTCATCAAACATCATGCAAGTTCAATGCATATCAATTTATCATGCTGACAGCAGTAGCATGTGGACCTATCATGGTGATTTCATATATAAATTGAGGAGTGCTCCTGTTCATTTGGGGAACTCAAACAACAATTGATATGCATCAAAATTGGGATCAACAGTAGCATGGGGCCTTATCATTCTGGTTTTTGGATGATTTAGTTAATCAAATTCCTCAATTGAGGAACACCTGGACTTGTCATTCCGGTCTTGGGATCAACAGTAGCATATGGACTTATCATTCTGGTTTTTGGATGATTTAGTTAATCAAATTGACATCAATTGACCTGCTTTTTTGGATCAATTGCAGATTCTCTTGATTGGAGTGGAGAGGAGCAGAGACGAGAGGAGCAGCAGAAGTGGACAGCGCAGCGGCTAACCTCGAGCTCTTGATTAGAGTGGGGGGAGGCGGCCGGCGAAGGATCTATGGCCAGCAAAGAAGGATCCAGTTGTGGCTGAAAGCAGCAATGGGCGGGAAGGGCGGCCGGCGAGGGAGCTGCGGACCGCGGCGGGGAAGGGCGGACAATGAGGGAGCTGCGGACCACGGCGGGGAAGGGCGAACGGCCGGCGAGGGAGCTGTGGACCACGGCGGGGAAGGACGCCGGAGATACGGACGACGGAGGTGCCCGGCAAAAGGGAGCAACGACGGCGGAGAAGCCTAGCGGAGGGGAGGAGCGACGGAGGAAGACGCCTCCCGATCGATTTCAGGTCGGGGGTAGTATTGTACTTTCACACTGTTTCACCTGGTCGGAACGATACCCCTAGCGACAATTATTTCAGAACGAAGGGAGTATATGATTTTGTAGGGATGAACTTTCTTTGGCCATGTTATTTTGAGAGGACATAATTGCTTAGTTAGTATGCTTGAAGTATTATTACTTTTATGTCAATATTAAACTTTTATCTTGAATCTTTGGATCTAAATATTCATACCACAATTAAGAGAATTACATTGAAATTATGCCAAGTAGCATTCCACATCAAAAATTCTGTTTTTATCATTTACCTACTCGAGGACGAGCAGGAATTAAGCTTGGGGATGCTTGATACGTCTCCAACGTATCTATAATTTTTTATTGTTCCATGCTATATTATATTCTGTTTTGGACATTAATGGGCTTTATTATACACTTTTATATTATTTTTTAGACTAACCTATTAACCGGAGGCCCAGCCCAGAATTGTTGTTTTTTGCCTATTTCAGAGTTCCGCAGAAAAAGAATATCAAACGGAGTCCAAACGTAATGAAACCTTCGGGAACGTGATTTTCGGAACGAACGTGATCCAGAGGACTTGGACCCTACGTCAAGACATCAACCAGGAAGGCACGAGGTAGGGGACGCGCCCTCCACCCTCGTGGGCCCCATGTTGCTCCACCGACGTAGTTCTTCCTCCTATATATACCTACGTACCCCCAAACTACCAGAAACAGAGACAAAAACCTAATTCCACCGCCGCAACCTTCTGTACCTGTGAGATTGCATCTTGGGGCCTTTTCCGGAGCTCCGCCGGAGGGGGCATCGATCATGGAGGTCTTCTACATCAACACCATAGCCTCTCCGATGATGTGTGAGTAGTTTACCTCAGACCTTCGGGTCCATAGTTATTAGCTAGATGGCTTATTCTCTCTCTTTGGATCTCAATACAAAGTTCTCCACAATTCTCGTGGAGATCTATTCGATGCAATCTTCTTTTGCGGTGTGTTTGTTGAGACCGATGAATTGTGGGTTTATGATGAAGTTTATCTATGAACAATATTTGAATCTTCTCTGAATTCTTTTATGTATGATTGGTTAT
Source organism: Aegilops bicornis (assembly GCA_021605145.1). NCBI lineage: Eukaryota > Viridiplantae > Streptophyta > Magnoliopsida > Poales > Poaceae > Aegilops > Aegilops bicornis. The sequence continues at coordinate 161,794,820 of CM038674.1, forward strand.
CTTTGCAAGTCTCTTCAAATTATCAGTTTGGTTTGGCCTACTAGATTGATCTTTCTTGCAATGGGAGAAGTGCTTAGCTTTGGGTTCAATCTTGCGGTGTCCTCTCCCAGTGACAGTAGGGGCAGCAAGGCACGTATTGTATTGTTTCTATCAAGGATAACAAGATGGGGTTTATATCATATTGCATGAGTTTATCCCTCTACATCATGTCATTTTACTTAAAGCGTTACTCTGTTCTTATGAACTTAATACTCTAGATGCATGCTGGATAGCGGTCGATGTGTGGAGTAATAGTAGTAGATGCAGGCAGGAGTCGGTCTACTTGTCGCGAACGTGATGCCTATATGCATGATCATACCTAGATATTCTCATAACTATGCTCAATTCTGTCAATTGCTCAATACTAATTTGTTTACCCACCGTAATACTTCTGCTCTCGAGAGAAGCCACTAGTGAAACCTATGGCCCCCGGGTCTATTTTCCGTCATATTTAATCTCCCGACAACAAGCTATTTCTGGCACCGTTTTTATTTTGCTTTCTTTACTTTGCATCTTTATCATAAAAATACCAAAAATATTATCTTATCATATCTATCAAATCCCACTCTCGTAAGTGATCGTGAAGGGATTGACAACCCCTTTATTCCGTTGGTTGCGAGGATTTATTTGTTTGTGTAGGTGCGAGGGACACGTGCGTGGCCTCCTACTGGATTGATACCTTGGTTCTTAAAAACTAAGGGAAATACTTACGCTGCTTTACTGCATCACCCTTTCGTCTTCAAGGGAAAACCAACGCAGTGCTCAAGAGGTAGCAGTAAGCTGCACGGACAAACCGGCAGATGTTGACAATGGAGGCCTTGCGGCAACGACGGCAGCGGCGGAGGGGACCTTTCTAGGGTTTCGAGCAAGGGAGGGTGTGTGTGTGCGCGCGCGCGCACCCCTGAGGAGGTTTTGGGGTGTGTGTGTGTGTGGAGGGGGGGGTGTTTGAGGAAATGACGCGGGTACTGAAAATTTTACTACGAAGGAGTCAAATGCGGGAGTGAAATGCCGGGCTATTGAAAATTTTGATGATAGTGCATCGCACACGGTCCAGAGGTAACAATTGTGTGTTATAAAACAGAAAAACCCTCGAGGAGGGCAGATATTTTCTAGGGATGCATGCGGGATTGGGAACAAGAAACATCACACATGGTCCGGAGATAACAACCGTGTGTTATGAAACAGAAAAACCCTCGAGGCGGGTAGATATTTTCTAGGGATGCAGGCGGGATTGGGAACAAGAAACATCACAGACGATCCGGAGATAACAACCGTGTGTTATGAAACAGAAAAACCCTCGAGGCATGCAGATATTTTTGAGAGGCGGAGCCTCATGGAGCCCAATGTACTGTGTGGATGTGTGCGTGATAGGGGCACCAGCGTGGCACATGGTTAGTTTGAGTGAATCATGTATGTTGCATCATCTGACTTGTCTAATGTTCATAAATTTGGCGAAAAATGACGCGTGAGAGGGTCAGAACACGAACATACTTGCATGTGGACCAAATTTATGTATCAAAAGGGTGGTTTGATTTTCAAATACCAAATGCAATTTCGATGTGGTACCTCTCTCGCAAAGTGCACGATATTGCTTGCCCCCACCCCCCCTCGTGTCGGCACGAAGGGAATCCTAAGCTATGAATGCACACCCCTCCCCCCAACCAAGGTTCACCTAGCAAAGTGCGAAGTAGCTAGCAGCCCCCCTCCCTCGTGTCGGCACGAAGGTAATCCTAATCTATGAATGCATGCCCCCCAACTGACGTTCACCTAGCGAAGTGCCAAGTAGCTAGCAGCCCCCCTCCCTCGTGTCGGCACGAAGGCAGTCCTAAGCTATGAATGCATGCACCCCCCGCCCCAACCGAGGTTCACCTAGCAAAGTGCAAAGTAGCTAGCAGCCCCCCCCCCCCTCATGTCGCCACGAAGGGAATCCTAAGCTATGAATGCATGCCCCCCAACCGAGGTTCACCTAGCAAAGTGCGAAGTAGCAACCCCCCCCCCCCCACACACACACTTTCAGTCGGCAGGACAGAGAGGCATATCTCACCAAGATAGATCGTAAAATGGACCAAGAATAATCCACCTTGGTCGTACAACCTCTCTCTTGTTGTTGGTGAAAGTGATGGTCGTCCACGCGACCTCGGAGATGGGCTAGCTCGCCAATAATCACGCAAGTAGCTAGTCCCCGAAGACTACCACTGCATGCGTGTGGCCCAAACATATGTATGGAGAGGTGTGTTTTTGAGTAAAAATGGAACAACTTTGATGTGGCACCGTGATTTCGAACTAGAAATCCCCACACTGAGTGAGGGTTAGGACCACGCAAGACCTCCTCTGGAGTAGCCTAGCCAGGCAGGCTCACGAGGAGCGGAGATATCAAGGCGGGGCAAAACCTCACGAGGCCCTCGTGACGTGAGCCATGACAAACGACACCAGGCAGGTGCCAGCACGCGCAGCGTCCTTATTTCCTCTTTGGTGCTAAGGAGGCCAGCGCAGGCGAAGAGTACCGAGGCATCAGGCAAAGGTTGCTATATTGGTGCAACGAGACCAAGACCAGGTTGACGGCAAGGCGGAGGTTACCGTGGAGCCCAAGATGGCGTCACCACCAGAGCTTTTCACAAGCGAAGACCACTTTTGTCAGGATAGCTTGTACTAGCTGTCCCCCTTCAAATTTGCCAGCCGTTGTTGGCTCCCTTCCCGCTCGATATTTGAGAAGAGGACTACGGCCTATATAAGTCGAGCTAGCCACCAAAGTAGAGGCATCTCATCTTAGCTTGATCCAACCCGATCGAGAGCCTACCCTAGCACACCTCAACCTCAGGGGGTTGTTCTTCCCTTGTACTATTCATCATCAGCCCAAGAGGCAATCCACCACCACCACACTGAAGTAGGGTATTACACCACAACGGTGGCCCGAACCAGTATAAACCTCATGTCTTTCTGTGTTGCGAGTTCGACGAGTTCGTCCGCGAGATCTTAGCGAGCTAGGGCATAGATCGGTAGGAGGGAAAGACTTCGCGCGCACCCCAGTGTTTGAACCTTAAGGGTTTGCCGGAACCCCACATCCGACATTTGGCGCGCCAGGTAGGGGTGCGCCGGAGCTCCTCTCCACCAACCTGCGCCCCGTGCCGCCGCACTACGCTCCCATGGCGGGTGCCCCGCCATCCACCTCTGCGACCGACGTCGGCATCGGGACATCTGGGTACCGAGCCTTGGCCCCCGCCCTGCGCCGAGTGCGGTGGCTGACCAAGTTCAAGCCGGAGATGCCGACATGTTACGACGGCATGGCAGACCCACACCGTTCCTGCTGGCGTACGAGGAGGCTGTCCTCAAAGCCGGAGGCAATGACAAGATCATGGCCAACTGGTTCGCCATGGCCCTTGTCGGCGAGCCGCGCGCCTGGCTGCTCAACCTCCCAGGATCTACAGTGGCTTCATGGGGGGAACTCCGTGATCTCTTCACCGATCGCTACGCGATGCCAGTGCACCATGCGGTCACGGCCCTGCTTAATGATGGTTCCTACCGAGATTTAAGAAAGAGGGTTCCTACCGATGTTTTAGTCAATAAGATTTCTGAGCTTAATGATGACTTTGCTATTCAAAACAACTGTTTAGGTTTCTCCCTTGAACACAAGCTCATGAGTTTTTGCCAAAAGAATGCTTATAATGATGAGTTGGTCATACAATATGAAGGGCCAAAGGAGGAACCAATTCCTCCCGAGATCGATCTTGGGGATTCTTATCCCATTAAATTTAGCCCTTTTGATTACTTTTGCTTGCCTCAAAGAAAACTTGTAGCTGAACAAAGAGAGTATGAGATGAGTTTACGAGACTTTCCTTATCATTATTACGATTACACTTAGATCTATTCGTGTTTTTATCCGAGCTAGGGGCGTTAAACAATAGTGCTTGTTGGGAGGCAACCAAATTTTATTTTTGTTCTTGCTTTTTAGGTCCTGTTTTGCTTTGAATAAATCATCTAGCCTCTGGTTAGATATGGTTTTGTGTTTTAATTAGTTTTTGTGCCAAATAAGACCTATGGGATAGCGTACGGAGCAACGTGGTTTTAAGTGTAATCAACCCAGAGGTAGCCCGCAACCCAGAGGTAGTGCTACATGGGCTTATTTTTGGCCCAATCAAGCACGTTGCTCCGTTTTTCTACCGGAGTAGCATCCATCGGACAGTTTGCTAGTTTGGGCCCAAGCGGGATTAGATGGAACGAACGGTTAGAAACGTCCAGCACATGCGATCCGATGGCCAGAAGCGCGAAACGCTGAAAGGGCTCGCTTTAGGCTCAGTTTTACTGTCCTTAATGCTCGGCAGTAATTTGTTCACCCACCGTAATAATTCCTATCTTGAGAGAAGCCTCTAGTGAAACCTACGGCCCCGGGTCTATTTTCCATCACATAAGTTTCCGATCTACAATCTTTTGTTTCCTATTTATTTTCCTTTGCAATCTTTACTTTTCGTTCCATAAACCAAAAATACCAAAAATATTACTTTATCGTTTATCTATCTCTATCAGATCTCACTTTGCGAATAACCGTGAAGGGATTGACAACCCCTTTGTCGCGTTGGTTGCAAGTTGGTGCTTGTTTGTGCAAGTATCCAGTGGCTTGTTGTGTAGTCTCCTACTGGATTGATACCTTGGTTCTCAAAATTAAGGGAAATACTTACGCTCCTTTGCTGCATCACCCTTTCCTCTTCAAGGGAAAAACCAATGCAAGCTCAAGAGGTAGCAAGAAGGATTTCTAGGGCTGTTGCCGGGGAGATCTACGCCAAGCCAACACATACCAAGTACCCATCATAAACTCTCATCCCTCACATTACATTATTCACCACTTTCCTCTCATTTTCCTCTCCCCCACTTCTAAAACGATTTTAAAAAGGATTCGCCTTTTCTTTGCCCCTCTATCGTTCAACTTTTCCATTTGCTCGTTTGTCTCCATCATGTCTGAAACTGGGGAGGTTATTGTTGAAAAGGATAGTTGTAGCGATGCGGGAAACTTTGATGCTTTTGATAATTCTAATCCTCATGAAGAATCTACTATCTTTCACACAAAGAAAATCCGCATAGTTAGCAGAAATATTATTATGAAGGGGGTTATTCAAGATTTCTTTACTTGTGCCGGTGCACTCCCCACTATGGGTGGATCTATCCTCCATAAAACTAGTAGCCTTGCGGATGCTATATCTTTGCTTGTTGTTGAACTTGAAAGACAATTTTTTCACATGCATCCATCTATACAAAGGAATTTTCTAGAGTTTCCTAATATTGAGCATTCTTTCGTTAAGCGCACCGCCACTATATTTCTAGCTCATGAGTTTAGATTTATTATGAAAGAAGCTAGTGAAATTTTCGCTCATTATAAAGTGGATGGTGGTCGCCCTCCCATAGAGGTAATTCTCTTTAATCAAGAGGATATAATGCGTTTATGGTCTTTAAATCATGTTGCTTATAATGAAAATTTAAGAAAGAGGGTTCCTACCGATGTTTTAGTCAATAAGATTTCTGAGCTTAATGATGATTTTGCTATTCAAAACAACTGTTTAGGTTTCTCCCTTGAACACAAGCTCATGACTTTTTTTGCCAAAAGAATGCTTATAATGATGAGTTGGTCATACAATATGAAGGGCCAAAGGAGGAACCAATTCCTCCCGAGATCGATCTTGGGGATTCTTATCCCATTAAATTTAGCCCTTTTGATTACTTTTGGTTGCCTCAAAGAAAACTTGTAGCTGAACAAAGAGAGTATGAGATGAGTTTACGAGACTTGCCTTATCATTATTACGATTACACTTAGATCTATTCGTGTTTTTATCCTAGCTAGGGGCGTTAAACAATAGTGCTTGTTGGGAGGCAACCAAATTTTATTTTTGTTCTTGCTTTTTAGGTCCTGTTTTGCTTTGAATAAATCATCTAGCCTCTGGTTAGATATGGTTTTGTGTTTTAATTAGTTTTTGTGCCAAATAAGACCTATGGGATAGCGTACGGTGATAGTTAATTTGATCTTGCTGAAAAGCAGAAACTTTTGTGCTCACGAAAAAAATTCTTATTTTTTACCAGAGAGTATTTTTCAGTTGGTTATTTTTGCAGAATATTAATAGATAAATTATCTAGGATATCCTATTTTCTCAGAATTTTTGGAGTTACATAAGTATTCTAAATATCCAGATTTCTACAGACTGTTCTGTTTTTGACAGATTCTGTTTTTTGAGTGTTGTTTGCTTATTTTGATGCATCTATGGCTAGTATCAGGGGGTATGAACCAGGGAAAAGTTGGAATACAGTATATATTACACCAATATAAATTAAGAACTAGTTCACAACAGTACCAAAAGTGGTGATTTATTTTCTTATACTATCGGAGCTTACGAGATTTTCTGTTGGAGTTTTGTGTTGTGAAGTTTTCAAGTTTTGGGTAAGGATTTGATGGACTATGGAATAAAGAGTGGCAAGAGCTAAGCTTGGGGATGCCCAAGGCACCCCAAAGTAATATTCAAGGATGTCAAAAAGCCTAAGCTTGAGGATGCCCTGGGAAGGCATCCCCTCTTTCGTCTTCGTCTATCGGTAAATTTACTTGAGGCTATATTTTTATTCACCACATGATATGTGTTTTGTTTGGAGCGTACTGTATGATTTGAGTCTTTTTTTAGTTTTTCACAATCATCCTAACTGTACACACCTTTTGGGAGATACACACATGATTCGCGATTTATTAGAATCCTCTATGTGCTTCACTTATATTTTTTGAGCTAGGCAATTTTGCTCTAGTGCTTCACTTATATATTTTTAGAGCACGGTGGTGATTTTATTTTATTGAAATTTATAAACTATCGTACTTCACTTATATTATTTTGAGAGTCTTTATAACAGCATGGTAATTTGCTTTGGTTATAAAATTAGTCCTAATATGATAGGCATCCAAGAGAGATATGATAAAAACTTTCATATAAAGTGCATTGAATACTATGAGAAGTTTGATTCCTTATGATTATTTTGAGATATGAAGATGGTGATATTAGAGTCATGCTAGTAAGTAGTTGTGAATTTGAGAAATACTTGTGTTAAGGTTTGTGAGTCCCATAGCATACATTATGGTGAACCTTTATGTAACGAAGTTGGTGAAGGAAATATGCCTTAGAGGCAATACTAAAGTTGTTATTTATATTTCCTTAAATCATGATAAATGTTTATTATTCATGCTAGAATTGTATTAACCGGAAACTTAGTACATGTTTGAATACATAGACAAACAGAGTGTCACTAGTATGCCTCTACTAGACTAGCTCGTTAATCAAAGATGGTTAAGTTTCCTAGACATAGACATGTGTTGTCATTTGATGAACGGGATCACATCATTACAGAATGATGTGATGGACAAGACCCATCCATTAGCTTAGCACTATGATCGTTTAGTTTATTGCTATTGCTTTCTTCATGACTTATACATGTTCATATGACTATGAGATTATGCAACTCCCGAATACCGGAGGAACACTTAGTGTGCTATCAAACGTCACAACGTAAATGGGTGATTATAAAGATGCTCTACAGATGTCTCTGAAGGTGTTTGTTGGGTTGGCATAGATCGAGATTGGGATTTGTCACTCCATGTATCGGAGAGGTATTTCTGGGCCCTCTTGGTAATGCACATCACTATAAGCCTTGCAAGAAATGTGACTAATGAGTTAGTCGCGGGATGATGCATTACGGAACGAGTAAAGAGACTTGCCGGTGATGATATTGAACTAGGTATGGTGATACCGACGATCGAATCTCAGGCAAGTAACATACCGATGACAAAGGGTACAGTGTATTGCTACGTCTTGAGCTTGCGTTGATTTTCCCTGAAGAGGAGAGGATGATGCAGCGATGAGCGTAAGTATTTCCCTCAGTTTTGAGAATCAAGGTATCAATCCAAAGAGGAGGCCACGCACAAGTCCCTCGTGACTGCACAAAACGATAGCTACTCTCAACCAACGCGATTAGGGGTTGTCAATCCCTTCACGGTCACTTACGAGAGTGAGATCTGATAGAGATAATATTTTTGGTATTTTTGGTATAAAGATGCAAAGTGAAAGGTAAAAGGCAAAGTAAAAACAAACAAGTATAAAAGTGATGGAGATTAATATGATGAGAATAGACCAGGGGGCCATAGATTTCACTAGTGGCTTCTCTCAAGAGCATAAGTATTCTACGGTGGGTGAACAAATTACTGTTGAGCAATTGACAGAATTGAGCATAGTTATGAGTATATCTAGGTATGATCATGTATATAGGCATCACGTCCGAGACAAGTAGACCGAAACGATTCTGCGTCTACTACTATTACTCCACTCATCGACCGCTATCCAGCATGCATCTAGAGTATTAAGTTAAAAACAGAGTAACACCTTAAGCAAGATGACATGATGTAGAGGAATAAATTCATGCAATATGATAAATACCCCATCTTTTTATCCTCGATGGCAACAATACAATACGTGCCTTGCAACCCTTTACATCCTTTGGGTAAGGACACCGCAAGATTGAACCCAAAGCCATGCACTTCTCCCATTGCAAGAACTACCAATCTAGCTGGCCAAACCAAATGGATAATTCAAGAGACTTGCAAAGATAACTCAATCATACATAAAAGAATTCAGAGAAGATTCAAATATTATTCATAGATAAGCTGGATCATAAACCCACAATTCATCGGCCTCAACAAACACACCGCAAAAAGAAGATTACATCGAATAGATCTCCACGAGAGAGGGGGAGAACATTGTATTGAGATCCAAAAAGAGAGAAGAAGCCATCTAACTACTAGCTATGGAACCGAAGGTCTGAAGTAAACTACTCACACTTCATTGGAGAGGCTATGGTGTTGATGTAGAAGCCTTACATGGTGGATGCCCCCTCCGGAGGAGCTCCGAAACAGGCCCCAAGATGGGATCTCGTGGATACAGGAAGTTGCGGCGGTGGAATTAGGTTTTTGGCTCCTGTTCTGATCGTTTGGGGGTACGTAGGTATATATAGGAGGAAGGAGTACGTCAGTGGAGCAGGGGGCCCATGAGGCAGGGGGCGCTCCCTAGGGGGGGCGCCGCCACCCTCGTGACCGCCTTCTTTTTTCCTTGGCGTAGGGTCCAAGTCTCCTAGATCATGTTCGGTGAGAAAATCACGTTTCCGAAGGTTTCATTCCGTTTGGACTTCGTTTGATATTCTGTTTCTTCGAAACACTAAAAAAGGCAAAAAACAGCAATTCTGGGCTGGGCCTCCGGTTAATAGGTTAGTCCCAAAAGTAATATAAAAGTGGAAAATAAAGCCCATTATAGTCCAAAACAATAGATAAAGTAGCATGGAGCAATAAAAAATTATAGATAAGTTGGAGACGTATCGGTATCCCCAAGCTTAATTCCTTTCGTCCTCGAGTAGGTAAATGATAAAAGAGAATTTTTGATGCGGAGTGATACTTTGGCATAATTTCAATGTAAATCTTCTTAATCATGGTATGAATATTCAGATCCGAAAGATTCAAGACAAAAGTTCATATTGACATAAAAATAATAATACTTCAAGCATACTAACTAAGCAATTATGTCTTCTCAAAATAACATGGCCAAAGAAAGTTATCCCTACAAAATCATATAGTCTGGCTATGCTCCATCTTCCCCACATAAAGTATTTAAGTCATGCACAACCCCGATGACAAGCCAAGCAATTGTTTCATACTCTAAAGTTTAACATTTTCAAACTTTTTCAATCTTCACGCAATACATGAGCGTGAGCCATGGATATAACACTATAGGTGGAATAGAATGGTGGTTGTGGAGAAGACAAAAAGAGGGAAGATAGTCTCACATCAACTAGGCGTATCAACGGGCTATGGAGATGCCCATCAATAGATAACAATGTGAGTGAGTAGGGATTGCCATGCAACAGATGCACTAGAGCTATAAGTGTATGAAAGCTCAACAAAAGAAACTAAGTGGGTGTGCATCCAACTCGCTTGCTCACGAAGACCTAGGGCATTTGAGGAAGCCATCATTGGAATATACAAGCCAAGTTCTATAATGAAAAATTCCCACTAGTATATGAAAGTGACAAAATGAGAGACTCTCTATTATGAAGATCATGGTGCTACTTTGAAGCACAAGTGTGGTAAAAGGATAGTAACATTGTCCCTTCTCTCTTTTCTCTCATTTTTTTTATTTGGGCCTTTTCTCTTTTTTTATGGACTCTTTTTTTTCGTCCGGAGTCTCATCCCGACTTGTGGGGGAATCATAGTCTCCATCATCCTTTCCTCACTTGGGACAATGCTCTAATAATGATGATCATCACACTTTTATTTTTCTTACAACTCAACAATTACAACTCGATACTTAGAACAAAATATGACTCTATATGAATGCCTCCGGCGGTGTACCGGGATATGCAACGAATCATGAGTGACATGTATGAAAGAATTATGAACGGTGGCTTTGCCACAAATACAATGTCAACTACATGATCATGCTAGCAATATGACAATGATGGAGCGTGTCATAATAAACGGAACGGTGGAAATTGCATGGCAATATATCTCGGACTGGCTATGGAAATGCCATGATAGGTAGGTATGGTGGCTGTTTTGAGGAAGTAATATGGTGGGTGTATGATACCGGCGAAAGGTGCGTGGTATTAGAGAGGCTAGCAATGGTGGAAGGATGGGAAAAAGTGTGTATAATCCATGGACTCAGCATTAGTCATAAAGAACTCATATACTTATTGCAAAAATCTAGAAGTTACCAAAGCAAAGTATTACGCGCATGCTCCTAGGGGGATAGATTGGTAGGAAAATACCATCGCTCGTCCCCGACCGCCACTCATAAGGAAGACAATCAATAAATAAATCATGCTCCGAGTTCATCACATAATGGTTCACCATACGGGAATCACAAACTTCAACACAAGTATTCTTTAAATTCACAACTACTCAACTAGCATGACTCTAATATCACCATCTTCATATCTCAAAACAATTATCAAGCATCAAACTTATCTTAGTATTCAACGCAATCAAAAGAAAGTTTCACATATCTCGAATACCAAGTATATTAACATTAAGCAAATTACCATGCTATTAACGACTCTCAAAATAATCTAAGTGAAGCATGAGAGATCAAGTTTCTTTAAAACAAATCCACCACCGTGCTCTAAAAGATCTAAGTGAAGCACTAGAGCAAAAATTATCACGCTCAAAATATATAAGTGAAGTACTATGAGCAAAACTATCAAGCTCAAAAGATATAAGTGAAGCACATAGAGTATTCTATCAAATTCCAATTCATGTATGGCTCTCTAAAAAGGTGTGTACAGAAAGGATGATTGTGGTAAACTAACAAGCAAAGACACAAATAATACAAGACGCTCCAAGCAAAACACATATCATGTGGTGAATAAAAATATAGCTCCAAGTAAATTATCGATGGAAGTGGACGAAAGAGGGGATGCCTTCCGGGGCATCCCCAAGATTTGAATTTTTGGTGTCCTTAGATTATCTTGGGGGTGCCATGGGCATCCCCAAGCTTATGCTCTTGCCACTCCTTGTTCCATAATCCATCAAAAGAATTCACCCAAAACTTGAAAACTTCACAACACAAAACTCAATAGAAATCTCGTGAGCTCCGTTAGAGAAAGAAAACAAAAGACTACTTTAAGGTACTGTAATGAACTCATTATTTATTTATATTGGTGTTAAACCTACTGTATTCCAACTTCTCTATGGATCATAAACTATTTTACTAGCCATAGATTCATCAAAATAAGCAAACAACACATGCAAAACAGAATCTGTCAAAAACAGAACCGTCTGTAGTAATCTGTAACTAACGCAAACTTCTGGAACTCAAAAACTTCTACCAAACTTAGACTACCTGGAAAATTTGTTTATTGATCAGCAGCAATTGGAATCAGTATTTTATCATGTTCTGGTGATTTTTAACAATTCGGGCACTGAGCGCAAAGTTTCTGGAAATTACAGCAAGATCAAATAACTATCATCCAAGAAGATCCAATAACTTGGCACAAACACTAATTAAAAGATAAAACCAAATATAAACAGAGGCTAGATGGATTATTTATTCCTAAACATAAGCAAAAACAACAAACTAAAAGTAAAATTGGGTTGCCTCCCAACAAGCGCTATCGTTTAACGCCCCTAGCTAGGCATAAAAGGGAGGATAGATCTAGGTATCGCCATCTTTGGTAGGCAATCCATAAGTGGCTCTCATAATAGATTCATATGGTAATTTTATTTTCTTTCTAGGAAAGTGTTCCATGCTTTTCTTTAAGGGAAATTGGAATCTAGTGTTTCCTTCCTTCATATCAATAGTTGCACCAATCGTTCTAAGGAAAGGTCTGCCAAGAATAATAGGACATGAAGGATTGCAATCTATATCTAGAACGATAAATATACGGGCACATAATTCCTATTTGCAACAATAAGAACATCATTAATTATTCCCATAGGCTTTTTAATAGTGGAATCCGCAAGATGCAAGTTTAGAGAGCAATCATCAAGGTCACGGAAATCAAGCAAATCACACAAAGTCTTGGGAATAGTAGAGACACTAGCACCCAAATCACACAATGCATTAAACTCATGATCTTTAATTTTAATTTTAATAGCAGGTTCCCACTCATCATATCGTTTTCTAGAGATAGAGACTTTCAACTCAAGTTTTTCTTCATAAGATTGCATCAAGGCATCAACAATGTGTTCGGTAAAGGCCTTATTTTGACTATAAGCATGAGGAGAATTTAGCACGGATTGCAACAAGGAAATACAATCAATTAAAGAGAAATTTTCATAATTAAATTCCTTGAGATCCAATATAGTGGGTTTAGCAACATCTAGATTTTTATTTCTTTCAATCCCACTTTTATCAATTTCATCATCAAGATCTAAAAACTCCAAATTCTTAAAACGCCTTCTAGGTAAAGGAAGATCTGTTGGAAATATGCCCTAGAGGCAATAATAAATTAGTTATTATTATTATATTTCCTTGTTCATGATAATCGTTTATTATCCATGCTATAATTGTATTGATAGGAAACTCAGATACATGTGTGGGTACATAGACAACACCATGTCCCTAGTAAGCCTCTAGTTGACTAGCTCGTTGATCAATAGATGGTTACGGTTTCGACCATGGACATTGGATGTCGTTGATAACGGGATCACATCATTAGCAGAATGATGTGATGGACAAGACCCAATCCTAAGCCTACCACAAAGATCGTGTAGTTCGTATGCTAAAGCTTTTCTAATGTCAAGTATCATTTCCTTAGACCATGAGATTGTGCAACTCCCGGATACCGTAAGAATGCTTTGGGTGTACCAAACGTCACAATGTAACTGGGTGGCTATAAAGGTGCACTACGGGTATCTCCGAAAGTGTCCGTTGGGTTGGCACGAATCAAGACTGGGATTTTTCACTCCGTGTGACGGAGAGGTATCTCTGGGCCCACTCGGTACGACATCATCATAATGTGCACAATGTGACCAAGGCGTTGATCACGGGATGATGTGTTATGGAACGAGTAAAGAGACTTGCTGGTAACGAGATTGAACAAGGTATCGGGATACCGACGATCGAATCTCAGGAAAGTACTATACCGGTAGACAAAGGGAATTGCATACGGGATTGCTTGAATCCTTGACATCGTGGTTCATCCGATGAGATCATCGTGGAACATGTGGGAGCCAACATGGGTATCCAGATCCCGCTGTTGGTTATTGACCTGAGAACGTCTCGGTCATGTCTGCATGGTTCCCGAACCCGTAGGGTCTACACACTTAAGGTTCGGTGATGCTAGAGTTGTTATGGGAAATAGTTTGTGGTTACCGAAGGTTGTTTGGAGTCGCGGATGAGATCCCGGACATGACGAGGAGCTCCGGAATGGTCCGGAGGTGAAGATCGGTATATTGGACGAAGGGTATTGGAGTCCGGAATTGTTCCGGGGTACCAGTGATGACCAGCGTGTCCGAAAGGGGTTCGGAGGCCCCAGCAAGCGTTGGGGGGCCTTATGGGCCAAGGGGGAGGGCACATCAGCCCACTAAGGGGATGAGCGCCCCGACCAACCCATCTCACATAACCAGGAGAGGTGGGGCGCCACCCCTAGGGCAGCCGCCTCCCGGCTTGGGGGGCAAGTTTCCCAGGGTGTGGGGGCGCCCAAACCCATCTAGGGTTTCCCCTGTGGCCGCCGCCCCTCCCCTAGGGAACCCTAGGGCACCTCCCCCTCCTACCTTCCCCCTATATATAGTGAGGGAGAGAGAGGGCAGCCTCACCCTTCCCCTGGCGCAGCCCTCTCCCTCCTCCAACACCTCCTCCTCCTCCGTAGTGCTTGGCGAAGCCCTGCCGGAGAACCACGAGCTCCATTGCCACCACGCCATCGTGCTGCTGGAGTTTTCCCTCAACTTCTCCTCTCCCCTTGCTGGATCAAGAAGGAGGAGACGTCCCCGGGCTGTACGTGTGTTGAACACGGAGGCGCCGTCCGTTCGGTGCTTAGATCGGAATCGACCGCGATCTGAATCGCTGCGTGTACAACTCCACCAACCGCGTTCTTGTAACGCTTTCGCTTAGCGATCTACATGGGTATGTAGATGCACTCCCCTTCCCCTCGTTGCTAGATTACTCCATAGATTGATCTTGGTGATGCGTAGAAAATTTTGAATTTCTGCTACGTTCCCCAACAGTGGCATCATGAGCTAGGTCTATGCGTAGTTTCTATGCACGAGTAGAACACAAGTTGTTGTGGGCGTTGATTCTGTTCAATATGCTTACCGTTACTAGTCTAATCTTGTTTTGACGGTATTGTGGGATGAAGCGGCCCGGACCGACCTTACACGTACACTTACGTGAGACAGGTTCCACCGACTGACATGCACTTGTTGCATAAGGTGGCTAGCGGGTGCCAGTCTCTCCCACTTTAGTTGGATTGGATTCGATGAAAAGGGTCCTTATGAAGGTTAAATAGCAATTGGCATATCATGTTGTGGCTTTTGCGTAGGTAAGAAACGTTCTTGCTAGAAACCCATAGCAGCCACGTAAAACATGCAAACAACAATTAGAGGACGTCTAACTTGTTTTTGCAGGGTATGCTATGCGATGTGATATGGCAAAAAGAATGTGATAAATGATATGTGATGTATGAGATTGATCATGTTCTTGTAAGAGGAATCACGACTTGCATGTCGATGAGTATGACAACCGGCAGGAGCCATAGGAGTTGTCTTTATTTATTGTATGACCTGCGTGTCATTGAATAACGCCATGTAATTACTTTACTTCATTGCTAAACCGTTAGCCATAGTAGTAGAAGTAATAGTCAAGTAGACAACTTCATGGAGACACGATGATGGAGATCATGATGATGGAGATCATGGTTATGCCGGTGACGATGATGATCATGGTGCCCCAAAGATGGAGATCAAAAGGAGCAAAATGATATTGGCCATATCATGTCACTTTTTGATTGCATGTGATGTTTATCATGTTTATGCATCTTATTTGCTTAGAACGACGGTAGTAAATAAGATGACCCCTCATTAAAATTTCAAGAAAGTGTTCCCCTAGCGTGCACCGCTATGTAAAGTTTGTTGTTTCGAAGCACCACGTAATGATCGGGTGTGATAGATTCTAACGTTCACATACAACGGGTGTAAGCCAGATTTACACACGCGAAACACTTAGGTTGACTTGACGAGCCTAGCATGTACAGACATGGCCTCGGAACACAAGAGACCGAAAGGTCGAGCATGAGTCGTATGGTAGATACGATCAACATGAAGATGTTCACCGATGTTGACTAGTCCGTCTCACGTGATGATCGGACACGACCTAGTTGACTCGGATCATGTAATCACTTAGATGACTAGAGGGATGTCTATCTGAGTGGGAGTTCATAAGATGAACTTAATTATCCTGAACATAGTCAAAAGGTCTTTACAAATTATGTCGTAAGCTCGCGCTTTAGTTCTACTGCTTAGATATGTTCCTAGAGAAAATTTAGTTGAAAGTTGATAGTAGCAATTATGAGGACTAGGTCCGTAAACTGAGGATTGTCCTCGTTACTTCATAGAAGGCTTATGTCCTTAATGCACCGCTCGGTGTGCTGAACCTTGAACGTCGTCTGTGGATGTTGCGAACATCTGACATACACGTTTCGATAACTACGTGATAGTTCAGTAATGTTAAACGGTTTAGAGTTGAGGCACCGAAGACGATTTCAAAACGTCACGGAACATATGAGATGTTTCGAGGGCTGAAATTGGGATTTCAGGCTCGTGCCCACGTCAAGAGGTATAAGACCTCCGACGAGTTTCTTAGCCTGCAAACCAAGGGAGAAAAGCTCAATCGTTGAGCTTGTGCTCAGATTCTCTGAGTACCACAATCACTTGAATCAAGTGGGAGTAAATCTTCCAGATGAGATAGTGATGTTTCTCCAGAGTCATTGCCACCAAGCTCCTAGAGCTTCATGATGAACTATAACATATCAGGGATAGATATGATGATCCTTGAAATATTTGCGATGTTTGACACCGCGAAAGTAGAAATCAAGAAGGAGCATCAATTGTTGATGCTTAATGAAACCACTAGTTTCAAGAAGGGCAAGGGAAAGGTAGAACCCAAACCCGAGACTAAGTGCTTCTGTAATAAGGGGAACAGCCACTGGAGCAGAATTACCCTAGATACTTGGTAGATGAGAAGGCTGGCAAGGTCGATAGAAGTATATTGGATATACATTATGTTAATGTGTACTTTACTAGTACTCCTAGTAGCACCAGGGTATTAGATACCGGTTCGGTTGCTAAGTGTTAGTAACTCGAAATAAAAGGCTACGGAATAAACGGAGACTAGCTAAAGGTGAGCCGACGATATGTGTTGGAAGTGTTTTCCAATCTTGATGTGATCAAGCATCGCACGCTCCCTCTACCATCGAGATTGGTGTTAAACCTAAATAATTGTTATTTGGTATTTACGTTGAGCATAGACATGATTGGATTATGTCTATCGCAATACGGTTATTCATTTAAGGAGAATAGTGGTTACTCTGTTTATTTGAATAATACCTTTAATGGTCTTGCACCCAAAATGAATGGTTTATTGAATCTCGATCGTAGTGATACACATGTTCATGCCAAAAGATATAAGATAGTAATGATAGTACCACCTACTTGTGGCACTGCCATGTAAGTCATATTGGTATAAAACGCATGAAGAAGCTCCATGTTGATGGATCTTTGGACTCACTCATTTTTGAAAAGATTGAGACATGTGAACCATGTCTATAGGTATGTACGCATGAAGAAACTCCATGCAGATGGACCGTTTGATTTTGAATCACTTGAGACATGCAAATCATACCATATGGGCAAGATGACTGAAAGCCTCGGTTTCAGTAAAATGGAACAAGAAAGCAACTTGTTGGAGGTAATACATTTTGATGTGTGCAGTTCAATGAGTGCTGAGGCACGCAGTGGATATCGTTATGTTCTTACTTCATAGATGATTTAAGTAGATACTGAGTATGTTTACTTGATGAAACACAAGTCTGAATTATTGAATGGTTCAAGTAATTTCAGAGTGAAGTTTAAGATCTTCGTGACAAGAGGATAAAATGTCTATGATATGATCATAGAGATGAATATCTGAGTTACGAGTTTTGGCACTAATTAAGTCATTGTGGAAATTGTTTCACTATTAATACCGCCTGGAACACCATAGTGTGATCGTGTGTCCGAACATCATAGTTGTACCCTATTGGATATGGTGCGTACCATGATGTCTCTTATCGAATTACCACTATCGTTCATGGGTTAGGCATTAGAGACAACCGCACTCACTTAATAGGGTACCACGTAATTCCGTTGAGACGACACCGTTTGAACTATGGTTTGGAGAAACCTAAGTTGTCGTTTCTTAAAAGTTTGGGGCTGCGACGCTTATGTGAAAAAGTTTCAGGTTGATAAGCTCGAACCCAAAGCGGATAAAATGCATCTTCATAGGACACCCAAAATAGTTGGGTATACCTCCTAATTCAGATCCGAAAGCAATAGGGATTGTTTCTTGAATCGGGTCCTTTCTCGAGAAAAAGTTTGTCTCGGAAAGTTGAGTGGGAGGATGGTGGAGACTTGATAAGGTTATTGAACCGTCACTTCAACTAGTGTGTAGCAGGGCACAGGAAGTTGTTCCTATGGCGCCTACACCAATTGAAGTAGAAGCTTATGATAGTGATCATGAAACTTCGGATCAAGTCACTACCAAACCCTCGTAGGTCGACAAGGATGCGTACTGCTTCAGAGTGGTACGTAATCCTGTCTTGGAGGTCATGTTGCTAGACAACAATGAACCTACGAGCTATGGAGAAGCGATGGTGGGCCCGGATTCCAAAATGGCTCGAGGCCATAAAATCCGAGAGAGGATCCATGTATGAAAACAAAGTGTAGACTTTGGAAGAACTACTTGATGGTCGTAAGGCTATTGGGTACAGATGGATTTAAAAGGAAGACGGACAATGATGGTATGTATGTGGCGACCGATTTTTCCGGGTGTTAATCCCAAAAAAATGACCCTTGTGCTTACCAGCCCCAGGATAAATGTTAGCTGATAAGGCACCGACTTGATACAGCAATTCCAAGCAAAATACAAATTATGTAGTACAAGACCATTCTGGTATGTGAGTACAACAAATGGTTTCTAAAGGTTGATGGCGGAAGCAGGTTATGAAACATCCTCGTCTATGGGACTTCATTTCCCACAGGAACAGCTGACCAGGTTAACTCCTATCTTCGCGAGACTGCTATCACCATTGCTTAGGTTCCGCGGCTGTCATCGCAACGCTCCTCTCCAAGCAAGAAATCTGGCCAAGACAATAGTGAGGGACAAGCCAGTGAGTACTTTGAATGTACTCGCAAACATTATGAACACAGGCATAAATTAATAATGATGTGCTAAAATGATATTGTGCTCATGACGTCAGTCACAAAAGGATAAATAAAACTCTGATGCGTGCAAGCATGTTATTTATGAATATGCAATAATATGGTAGTATTAAAATTATGAAATATATAACATAAGGAACTTCAGAAGAAATGCCACAATCGGACGTCTGAGCGACACCGCATAAAGGGCTTTAAAATAAATGCCACAGTCGGGCGTCTTAGCGACACCACATAAAGGGCTTAAAAGGAAATGCCACAGTCGGGCGTCTTAGCAACACACAAATAAAAGGCTTTAAAAGAAATGCCACAGTCGGGCGTCTGAGCGACACCACATAAAGGGCTTATAAAAGAAATGCCACAGTCGGGCATCTGAGCGACACCACATAAAGGGCTTTAAAAGGAATGCCACAGTCGGGCGTCTGAGCGACACCGCATAAAGGGCTTTAAAAGAAATGCCACAGTGAATATCCAGGAGGTAGAACCGTCCCAGGGATATTTGATAATACCAATAATATCACGGGTTAGTCGATAATAATAATAATAATAATCATAATTATCACAATCCACAAGTTGTAATTTCAGTTAACAGTTTAACAATTTCACCTCCGAAGACCGACACTAAGACCGACACTTGACCCGTCCCAGGCTGTAATCCTTAACCATGGACACGGCTATTCGAATAGGTTTAATCTCTGCAGAGGGTGTACTCTTTACCCACGAGTAACGGATTCCTTTAGTCCATCGGGACTAATTTCGTCTCTGATCTTTTGTTGAAAACACACCTAACTTGCACACACCAGCTTAACTCACATGTGTCTGGAATCACCCACGACACCTGCTAAGCAAAACTCTAAGTGGGGAGGCCACAACCTCGACGTAACATGGGATCACAAAATTTATACCGTGCGCAAACCGGGGAGCTACCCCCTTTCGGCTACAACCGAAGCACCCATGCTCCCGGACCCGATGGCATGACTACCGGATGCCTCTAGTATCTTCCACCACGGCCTCTCTGTACGGTGTGTGCTAGGAAAGGGTTGACAACTTACTGAACCGTACCCTACTTGGTGTAGAGACGAGTGGTAGTACGAAGCAAGTAGGGGGGTTACTGGCACAAGACTCGATCTACGGTCGACTCAGGAGGTTATAATATTTCCTGCATGATTAGCATAACAATGCATATATTTCAAACAACAGATGGAAGCATCACGCAACATACCCCTCACGCCATACCGGACACGACCGTCTCGATGGAGGATTAGGGACAAGACCGTGTCTACCCAAGACAGAGGTCTTCCCTTCTTTCCTTCCGGTATGCATGAAAGACGTAGGACGGTGATTTCCATCATAAATCATGTCAACTTCATTAGCATAAATTCATTAATATGCACCCATAAATAGGATCACATCCTCACATAAAATGACGCATGTGTATGTCGGGGTGGTGTTGCCACCGTGCTATGCAGCACACACAAAAATTCACCAGGGTTCAGTATGCTTGCCTTCATGTCATGGGAAAGAAGGGTGCATCCAAAACATCTTGAAATCTTCAAAAATCCTATTTAAAAGAATATATTTGAATTAACACACAAAATAAAAACAGCACAAAAAGTTGTTTTGAATTTTTTTTCAAATAAATCTTAAAATAAACTAGATAATATTTGAGAGAGGTAGCAAAAAGAATCAATTCATTTGGAGTTGTATTTAAAAAGTTATAGACAGTCAAAGTTCTGGTCAAATCTGATTTTAAAAATAAAAGCAGAAAAATGTAAAAAGCGGTTCGAATAATTACGTACACGTCGAAAGCGTAATCTGGAAATACGCTTCCACTTACTCCGCGTGGACCGTGCGTGGTCACTGACAGTGGGTCCTAGGTGGCCCACTAGTCAGGTTTGACTAGTCCGCCCTCCTTCTTCTCCCTCTGTCCCGAGCGGAGGCGGAACTCCGGCGACCAACGCCGGCGAGCGGCTCCTCGCGGCCTCTGGAGGGCGGGGATGGATCCGCGGGTCGAGGGTGATCCTACTGGTAGTCGCTGGGACGACGGGGACGGCGTGAGCTGCCGGCGGCGAGCTTCGCGGCGGAGGAAAGCTTCGGGGGCGAAGTGGTTTTGGGGCCGCCGTGGTTCTCGATCGAAATAGAGTAGGGGGATGTGATCACGGGAGGGAGAGAAGGCTTCTGGTGAAGAGAGTGGAGAGGGGGAGGCTCTGGAGGCGCCGAACGGAGCCGGGAGGCGGCGATGGCCGAACTGACCGGAGAGGTTGAAGATGACCTGCTCTCCTCCAATTGACGGCTAAGGGGGCACGAGTGGGACGGTGTGAGGCTACCTGCGTGCGGGTTTGAGCTCGGGGGGCCTCTTTATATAGGGATGGAGGTCGGTCCCGAGGCGGCCGGTGATAAGGATGGCGGCGAACCGCCATGCTGTAGCTTGGGCGACGTGGCGGCGACGGGAGCTAGCCGACGAGCGAGGGGATGAACTTGCACTGCTCACAGGGGCAGGTGGCGAGCCGCACGGTCGGGGCCTGCTAGCGGCCGACGACCCGGCCGCCGGCCATCTGGGCGGTGGCGCTGTGGGGTGCCAGGTGGTCGGGTGGCGTGGCGGTGCAAGGGACACGGCGTCTTGACCGGGGCCAGATTTTGAGTCTTGAGGTGTGTGTGGCTCGGGTGCATGCGGTGCCAACGCACGCCTGGCGCGCCCAGAGCATGCCCGGGACATGCTCGACGAAATGCTAGGGCATCCTAGAGGTCGTGGTTGGGGTTGGCAATAAACAAGGCTAGGCTAAGGTTAGCAAGGGGATCAAGGGACATGATGGATAGGCCAGGAGCTCAAGTTCACCAAGTAAACTTGAAGTCATGTCAAATCTGGTTGTGCACACATGGTGTTTGACAAAATGCCAAAGGCACCTAGGTTGTTCTTGGAGTGGCCAAATTCTCCAGATCAGTGTCTCTATGGATGAAGGAGAGGGTGGTGAAGTTGGTTTGCAAAAAGGAGAAACCTGCTAGTGTAAGTTTTGCAAAACTTCAATTCTGGACAGGGAGTAAATGGCATCATTACAAGGACCAAAAGTGTTCCAAATAGAGCATGCTCCTGGACTTAGGGGTTTTGCAGGGTTGACTACAAGCATGAGAAAACACAAGGTCATTAGAGCAAGAAATAACAGAGTTGCAGTAGAAAACACAAGTCTGGTCCAGAATGAAAAAGAGGCTGATGCACTCAAATTTTCCAAAGAACATCACTATGATTTTGCAAAAATTTGGATGGCATGCTACTACTGATGTCCCATAATTTTGGTGGAGGTTCTAGGGAAAATTTTAATGGGGTTGTAGTGCAAAAATGTCCACTGGACCAGATTTGAAAAACAGGGGCAAAACTTAAAATATGCAATGTAATAATTATTTAAATGCACAAAAGTGATTTAGAGACATTACATGACATCTCCAAATTTTGGTTGGAATATTAGTTAAAGTTATCAACTGGTTGCAATACAAACAGAGCTCAAAACAATTTAAAACAAGCCACTTTAATGATTAAAGCTCAGGGTGAAATAATTTAATAAACAATTCTACTTATTTAGAAATTGTTTTAATGAGATGGCAAAGAAGTCCAATATATTTTGGAAAGCTCCATTTGGGAAAAAAAAATCTCCTTAGCAATAAAAGAAGAGTTCTGAAATCAACAGAAATAAAGATTTTTAAAACCCTTGGCAAAATTTTTAGTATTGAAAACTTGGCAAAATTTTTGGGGTGTTACAACTACTACCCCCCTTAAGGAAAATCTCGTGCTCGAGATTTGCAAAGAGTTAATTTAAATGAATAAGAATCAAAACGAAAGTGGCTACAGTGAGAGCAATAAGTGGTGCAAAAAATACAGTGTGGGATACTGGCGCGATGCGGGCGAAAATCCACGGTTTTGGGGAAAACTAGCGATTTCTACCCTAGGCATAAATTTAGAATAAATTCTAAATCTTAAAATACGCTGGTCGCACCCGAGAGCACAGTGCTCTCTCTGGCTGACTGGTGGACCCGGGCCCACGGTCAGCCTCTTCTCCTTCCTCCGGCTCTCTTCTTCCTCTCTCCCGCGCGCTCTCACGTGCTTTCTCCACCGGTGATGCCTAGCGCGTAGGGCACCTAGGCCGCACTGCGGTAGTGCGCGGCGTGCTAGCTGCCGGTGCAGCGTGCACTCACCTCGCGGGCCAGTGTGCTGTCGGCACTGCTCGCGGATTCGCCTCCGAACACCGGCGGTCGGGCGACGAGCTGCGCTGGTGGACCACGCCCACCGTACACCGAGCTCGGGCTTATAAAACGACCGCGGCATTCTCCTCTTCTTCCTCACACCTGGCCTTACTCCTCCTTCTCCTTCCTTCTCCTCTGTTTCCGTTTGCCGGAGCTCGAGACGAGGCGCTAATGGCGGAGGTGGTGCCGGACTGGTACGTGATCCTGTTTTGCGGAGGGCTGGCAGCGGTGCTGGGGCTCTCGGCGCTCCTGTGCGCGATGATCCTCGACGATCGTCGTGATGCCGCTGCTCGGTTGCTGGCTCTCCGCGGTGGCGGTGACCACGATGAGTAGGTGGGGGGGGGGGTGCCGGGTGATAACTGTTGTCGGAAAGTGCTTAGCTAGACGCAACACAGTTGCAAAATTTTGCAAGCAGTGTATGTGTCCGTGTAATTGTGGTGGTGAGTCTGCCGCCGTGGTGTGCGTGAAATAAAAAATCTATGCCGTGAGAAAATATACGATGCAGCAACTCAGGGAAAAGAAATCTCACTCCAGGATTTCTCGTGAGAAAAAAAAACCATAATACAATAGAGTCAAATTGCGACAGAGCTGCTTACATTAATGATTTACTCATCACGAAACTCGGGGTACTAAGCATAAGTTACAACACATAAATAAAAGTTGCGATAACAAAAACAACGGTGAATCTAAATTGAAAACGGTAACTGGACGGGGTCCTGAGAAAACGTCTCTGGTACGGGGATACACTCTTCTTCTATCAGAGGGAGGGGATTGACTAGTCGATGAATGTGCCTCTCCTGGTCGGGCCTCAGTGATCTGCCGATGGCGATCTGAGGATTTAAATCCGCGAGGCCTTGCAGATAACCCATCACATGTTGGTCAGACATTCTTGAGCGATGACGTACTGGACAAGGTTGGCCAAGACTGGGTCTCTCTCAATACGTCCTCCTGGAAAAGATGTTACTCCCCCGGGTGCTGCACGGCTCGGAAAATAATAATACCCTCGTTATTTGGCATAGGGTACCGCGAATCGGCGAGCAAGCGCTTCATACCCAGCAGCTTCTACGGCCATGTGCGGGTTGGCATAGATTTCCCACGAAGGAGACTTACGTGGGGTCTTGGTTTGGGTTTACGGGCGGGATGTGCACGGCTGCCCAATATCTCGAGGTGGAAGGGGTGATCCTCGATTTGAACAGCTCGTACTGGGGTGGCTGGGTAGCGCCCATGGTATTGTGGGTAAAATCCCACAATATCTTGACAAAACTACCTAGGGTAGCATCTGGAGTCCTCAGATAAATACTAGGGCTCGGCATGGCAGGAAATGGTTGTGGGGATGGTGCACAAGGTGAGGGGTGCTTGGCAAGGTCACTCGGTGGCCCTTTTTATAGCACCGGGGCTGGGTCCTTTACCGTGGTAAAAAGTAAAGAAACTGCTGGCTCAGCTTGGGTCAACCACAAGTACACACATCTTACTAAAGTGACGTATCACTGTGGGGGTTGTCGTGGCGGTTTTGGTGGTTGCGCCAAGGATAGAGAAATCACACTGCATGCTAATACATCCATGCAAGACTACTATATAAAACAGATGCACGATGCCAGGCTGCGCTAATTTAAGGAATCACAGAATTACAAAGCGAGGATACACTGGGACTCGCCACTACTCGAGTGACTTAGTCTACTTCGTTCACATCCAAGCGGGCGTCCCTTGTGGATGTCGAGGCTCCACGGTTCTCACTGTCGGAATTAGCTGGAGAGGGCTGAGGGGCTGCTGGCTCGGGGTAGTGATGATGACCATCGCGGGGATTGTTGACTACAACCCCGTTGGAGTGTGCTCCTGTGAGGCTGACGAAGCACTTCTGGGGTCATCAAAGCACCTTGGCTGACGGCTGGGGCTGACCTCAGGGTCTCGATCGGTTGTCCAAACAGTATGACTGGGTTGTCGGCGTTGGGCTCGATCTCCTCTCTCGCTGGGGCTCGACGAACCAGCTCTCCACGAGCTGCGATCAGATCAATGGTGATTTGATCAAATAGTTCCTCTAGTGCACTTACATAGCGCACTAGGTGCAGCAATGCGGGATCCGTCTCATGATCTCTGTTGGCAACTTGGGGTTGTCTACCATACCCTTCACGCCTGGGGTAGTAGTGGAACGAGCGACAGTTAACTCTGGGCGACAGGTGCCTGAGATGAACTATAGCCTCTCGGGCAGCTAGTTGGATGGCTTGTGGCTCAAAGGAAGCTGTTCTTCCGGTGAACCTGTAGGGGCGCTCGGGTGCCAGACCCCTACCATAGATATGTACAGTGGCCCAGAATTGACGGCTCTCACCACTAATGGGTCCTTGGTACACAACATATTCGGGTGGTTCTTCTAACGCATAGGCACGACGGGTGAGGTTTGCGAGTATGGTCACAAAACCTCCAAGGTTTGTTGCTGTAGTCTCATGGTGCACTACGGGACCAAGCATTGTGGCTTGGTTTTGGGGTAGCGGCTGTGCTGGGCTGGGTTGAGGCGAGCGTGTCCTTTTTTATAGAAAAAGGGGACGGAGTCTTCCTTCGCGCGCTTGCGAATGAGACACCTTTGGTGCTGATCACTACTGCGCGATAGACGGGCTAGGTTGATAGGTTGGGCACCGACTGCCAAAAGCGTCGGGACACTGTGTGGCTATCTTGCGCGAAAAGCTGGCTGAGGTTTTGGTTATGGCTCGATGGGTTATTAGCCTATGTCTTGCAACCTGGCTAAGATAGGATTAGCCAATGGTCAGCCTGGCTCTGATACCAAGTCTGTGGCGACCGATTTTTCCGGGTGTTAATCCCAGAAAAATGGCCCTTGTGCTTACCAGCCCCAGGATAACTGTTAGCTGATAAGGCACCGACTTGATACAGAAATTCCAAGCAAAATACAAATTATGTAGTACAAGACCATTCTGGTCTGTGAGTACAACAA
The DNA here is from genome assembly GCA_021605145.1 of Aegilops bicornis. Lineage (NCBI taxonomy): Eukaryota > Viridiplantae > Streptophyta > Magnoliopsida > Poales > Poaceae > Aegilops > Aegilops bicornis. The sequence continues at coordinate 161,821,000 of CM038674.1, forward strand.
ATGGTTTCTAAAGGTTGATGGCGGAAGCGGGTTATGAAACATCCTCGTCTATGGGACTTCATTTCCCACAGGAACAGCTGACCAGGTTAACTCCTATCTTCGCGTGACTGCTATCACCATTGCTTAGGTTCCGCGGCTGTCATCGCAACGCTCCTCTCCAAGCAAGAAATCTGGCCAAGACAATAGCCAGGGACAAGCCAGTGAGTACTTTGAATGTACTCGCAAACATTATGAACACATGCATAAATTAATAATGATGTGCTAAAATGACATTATGCTCATGACGTCATTCACAAAAGGATAAATAAAACTCTGATGCATGCAAGCATGTTATTTATGAATATGCAATAATATGGTAGTATTAAAATTATGAAATAAATAACATAAGGAACTTCGGAAGAAATGCCACAATCGGGCGTCTGAGCGACACCGCATAAAGGGCTTTAAAAGAAATGCCACAGTCGGGCGTCTTAGCGACACCACATAAAGGGCTTAAAAGGAAATGCCACAGTCGGGCGTCTTAGCGACACCACATAAAAGGCTTTAAAAGAAATGCCACAGTCGGGCGTCTGAGCGACACCACATAAAGGGCTTATAAAAGAAATGCCACAGTCGGGCGTCTGAGCGACACCACATAAAGGGCTTTAAAAGGAATGCCACAGTCGGGCGTCTAAGCGACACCGCATAAAGGGCTTTAAAAGAAATGCCATAGTGAATATCCAGGAGGTAGAACCGTCCCAGGGATATTTGATAATACCAATAATATCACGGGTTAGTCGATAATAATAATAATAATAATCATAATTATCACAATCCACAAGTTGTAATTTCAGTTAACAGTTTAACAATTTCACCTCCGAAGACCGGCACTAAGACCGACACTTGACCCGTCCCAGATTGTAATCCTTAACCATGGACACGGCTATTCGAATAGGTTTAATCTCTGCAGAGGGTGTACTCTTTACCCACGAGTAACGGATTCTGTTAGTCCATCGGGACTAATTTCGTCTACGGTCTTTTCGTTGAAAAGACACCTAACTTGCACACACCAGCTTAACTCACATGTGTCTGGAATCACCCACGACACCTGCTAAGCAAAACTCTAAGTGGGGAGGCCACAACCTCTACGTAACATGGGATCACAAAATTTATACCGCACGCAAACAGGGGAGCTACCCCCTTTCGGCTACAACCGAAACACCCATGCTCCCGGACCCGGTGGCATGACTACCGGATGCCTCCAAAGATATTCCACCACGGCCTCTACATGACGGTGTGTGCTAGGAAAGGGTTGACAACTTACTGAACCGTACCCTACTTGGTGTAGAGACGAGTGGTAGTACGAAGCAAGTAGGGGGGTTACTGGCACAAGACTCGATCTACAGTCGACTCAGGAGGTTAAAATATTTCCTGCATGATTAGCATAACAATGCATATATTTCAAACAACAGATGGAAGCATCACGCAACATACCCCTCACGCCATACCGGACACGACCGTCTCAATGGCGGATTAGGGACAAGACCGTGTCTACCCAAGACAGAGGTCTTCCCTTCTTTCCTTCCGGTATGCATGAAAGACGTATGACGATGATTTCCATCATAAATCATGTCAACTTCATTAGCATAAATTCATTAATATGCACCCATAAATAGGATCACATCCTCACATAAAATGACGCATGTATATGTCGGGGTGGTGTTGCCACCGTGCTATGCAGCACACACAAAATTTCACCAGGGTTCAGTATGCTTGCCTTCATGTCATGGGAAAGAAGGGTGCATCCAAAACATCTTGAAATCTTCAAAAATCCTATTTAAAAGAATATATTTGAATTAACACACAAAATAAAAATAGCACAAAAGTTGTTTTGAAAATTCTTCAAATAAATCTTAAAATAAACTAGACAATATTTGAGAGAGGTAGCAAAAAGAATCAATTCATTTGGAGTTGTATTTAAAAAGTTATAGACAGTCAAAGTTCTGGTCAAATCTGATTTTAAAAATAAAACAGAAAAACAGAAAAACGATTCGATTAATTACGTACACGTCGAAAGCGTAATCTGAAAATATGCTTCCACTTACTCCGCGTGGACCGTGCGTGGTCACTGACAGTGGGTCCTAGGTGGCCCACTTGTCAGGTTTGACTAGTCCGCCCTCCTTCTTCTCCCTCTGTCCCGAGAGGAGGCGGAACTCCGGCGACCAACGCCGGCGAGCAGCGGCTCCTCGCGGCCTCTGGAGGGCGGGGATGGATCCGCGGGTCGAGGGTGATCCTACTGGTAGTCGCTGGGACGGCGGGGACGGCGTGAGCTGCCGGCGGCGAGCTTCGCGGCGGAGGAAAGCTTCGGGGGCGAAGTGGTTTTGGGGCCACGGTGGTTCCCGATCGAAATAGAGTAGGGGGATGTGATCACGGGAGGGAGAGAAGGCTTCTGGTGAAGAGAGTGGAGAGGGGGAGGCTCTGGAGGCGCCGAACGGAGCCGGGAGGCGGCGATGGCCAAACTGACCGGAGAGGTTGAAGATGACCTGCTCTCCTCCAATTGACGGCTAAGGGGGCACGAGTGGGACGGTGTGAGGCTACCTACGTGCGGGTTTGAGCTCGGGGGCCTCTTTATATAGGGATGGAGGTCGGTCCCGAGGCGGCCGGCGATAAGGATGGCGGCGAACCGCCATGCTGTAGCTTGGGTGACGTGGCGGCGACGGGAGCTAGCCGACGAGCGAGGGGATGCGCTTGTATTGCTCACAGGGGCAGGTGGCGAGCCGCACGGTCGGGGCCTGCTAGCGGCCGGCAGCTAGCCGCCACGGCCATCCTGGCGGTGGCGCTGTGGGGTGCCAGGGGTGGTCGGGGTGGCGTGGCGGTGCAAGGGGACACGGCGTGCTGGCTGGGGCCGGATTTTGAGTCTTGAGGTGTGTGTGGCGGCTCGGGTGCATGCGGGTGCCAAACGCACGCTCTGGGCGAGCCCAGAGCACGCCCGGGACATGCTCGACGAAATGCTAGGGCATCCTAGAGGTCGTGGTTGGGGTTGGCAATAAACAAGGCTAGGCTAAGGTTAGCAAGGGGATCAAGGGACATGATGGCTAGGCCAGGAGCTCAAGTTCACCAAGTAAACTTGAAGTCATGTCAAATCTGGTTGTGCACAGTGGTGTTTGACAAAATGCCAAAGGCACCTAGGTAGTTCTTGGAGTGGCCAAATTCTCCAGATCAGTGTCTCTATGGATGAAGGAGAGGGTGGTGAAGTTGGTTTGCAAAAAGGAGAAACCTGCTAGTGTAAGTTTTGCAAAACTTCAATTCTGTACAGGGAGTAAATGGCATCATTACAAGGACCAAAAGTGTTCCAAATAGAGCATGCTCCTGGACTTAGGGGTTTTGCAGGGTTGACTACAAGCATGAGAAAACACAAGGTCATTAGAGCAAGAAATAACAGAGTTGCAGTAGAAAACACAAGTCTGGTCCAGAATGAAAAAGAGGCTGATGCACTCAAATTTTCCAAAGAACATCACTATGATTTTGCAAAAAGTTGGATGGCATGCTACTATTGATATCCCATAATTTTGGTGGAGGTTCTAGGGAAAAATTTAATTGGGTTGTAGTGCAAAAATGTCCACTGGACCAGATTTGAAAAACATGGGTAAAACTCAAAATATGCAATGTAATAATTATTTAAATGCACAAAAGTGATTTAGAGACATTACATGACATCTCCAAATTTTGGTTGGAATATTAGTTAAAGTTATCAACTGGTTGCAGTACAAACAGAGCTCAAAACAATTTAAAACAAGCCATTTTAATGACTAAAGCTCAGGGTGAAATAATTTAATAAACAATTCTACTTATTTAGAAATTGTTTTAATGAGATGGCAAAGAAGTCCAATATATTTTGGAAAGCTCCACTTGGGAAAAAAATCTCCTTAGCAATAAAAGAAGAGTTCTGAAATCAACAGAAATAAAGATTTTTAAAACCCTTGGCAAAATTTTTAATATTGAAAACTTGGCAAAATTTTTGGGGTGTTACAATGTATCACCATTAAGAAAGCTCGACTTGTCGTTAAGATGATTTCCGACAAGTTCAAGGAGTTGACTACGGTGAGGCTTTCTCACTCGTAGCGATGCTAAGAGTCTGTTGGAATTGGATTAGCAGTTACTGCATCATTTATGAAATCTTGCAGATAGGATGTCAAAAAACATTGTTTCCTCGACGATATTCTTGAGGAAAGGTTGTACGTGATACAACCAGAAGGTTTTGTCAATGCTGAAAGATGCTAACAAGTGTGCAAAGCTCCAACAATCCTTCTAAGGACTGGAGTAAGCATCTCGGAGTTGGAATATACGCTTTGATGAGATGATCAAAGATTTTGGGTTTATACAAAGTTTATGAGAACCTTGTATTTCCAAAGAAGTGAGTGGGAGCACTATAGCATTTCTGATGAGTATATGTTGTTGACATATTGTTGATCAGAAATGATGTAGAATTTCTGGAAATCATAAAGGGTTGTTTGACAGGAGTTTTTTAAGGGAAAACCTGGATTAAGCTGCTTGAACATTGAGCATCAAGATCTATAAGGATAGATCAAAACGCTTAATGGTACTTTCAAATGAGCACATACCTTGACATGATCTTGAAGTTGTTCAAGATGGATCAGTCAAAGAAGGAGTTCTTGCCTGAGTTGTAAGGTATGAAGTTAAGACTTAAAGCTCGACCATGGTAGAATAGAGAGAAAGGACGAAGGTCGTCCCCTATGCTTAGACGTAGGCTCTATAGTATGCTATGCTGTGTACCGCACCTGATGTGTGCCTTGCCACATGTCTGGCAAGAGGGTACAAAGGTGATCAAGGAGTGGATCACCAGATAGCGGTCAAAATTGTCCTTGGAGTAGTGAGGACATGTTTCTCGATTATGGAGGTGGTAAAGAGTTCGGCGTAAAGGGTTACGTCGATGCAAGCTTTAACACCTATCCGAATGACTCTGAGTAGCAAACCGGATACGTATAGTGGAGCAACCATTTGGAATAGCTCCAAGTGGAGCGTGGAAGCAGCATTTACAATATGACCTAGAGATTTGCGAAGTACATACGTATCTGAATGTTGCACACCCGTCGACTAAAACCTCTCTTACAAGCAAAACATGATAAAACCCCAGAACTCATTGAGTCTTAATCACATGATGATGTGAACTAGTTTATTGACACTAGTAAACTCTTTGGATGTTGGTCACATGGCGATGTGACCTGTGAGTGTTAATCACATGGCGATGTGAACTAGATTATTGACTCTAGTGCAAGTGGGAGACTGTTGGAAATATGCCCTAGAGGCAATAATAAATTAGTTATTATTATTATATTTCCTTGTTCATGATAATCGTTTATTATCCATGCTATAATTGTATTGATAGGAAACTCAGATACATGTGTGGGTACATAGACAACACCATGTCCCTAGTAAGCCTCTAGTTGACTAGCTTGTTGATCAATAGATGGTTACGGTTTCCTGACCATGGACATTGGATGTCGTTGATAACGGGATCACATCATTAGGAGAATGATGTGATGGACAAGACCCAATCCTAAGCCCAGCACAAAGATCGTGTAGTTCGTATGCTAAAGCTTTTCTAATGTCAAGTATCATTTCCTTAGACCATGAGATTGTGCAACTCCCGGATAACGTAAGAATGCCTTGGGTGTACCAAACGTCACAACGTAACTGGGTGGCTATAAAGGTGCACTACGGGTATCTCCGAAAGTGTCTGTTCGGTTGGCACGAATCGAGACTGGGATTTGTCACTCCGTGTGACGGAGAGGTATGTCTGGGCCCACTCGGTAGGACATCATCATAATGTGCACAATGTGACCAAGGGGTTGATCACGGGATGATGTGTTACGGAACGAGTAAAGAGACTTGCCAGTAATGAGATTGAACAAGGTATCGGGATACCGACGATCGAATCTCGGGCAAGTACTATACCGGTAGACAAAGGGAATTGCATACGGGATTGCTTGAATCCTTGACATCGTGGTTCATCCGATGAGATCATCGTGAAACATGTGGGAGCCAACATGGGTATCCAGATCCCGTTGTTGGTTATTGACCGGAGAACGTCTCGGTCATGTCTGCATGGTTCCCGAACCCGTAGGGTCTACACACTTAAGGTTCGGTGACGCTTAGAGTTGTTATGGGAAATAGTATGTGGTTACCGGTTGTTGTTCAGAGTCCGGGATGAGATCCCAGACATGACGAGGAGCTCCGGAATGGTCCGGAGGTGAAGATCGGTATATTGGACGAAGGGTATTGGAGTCCGGAATTGTTCTGGGGGTACCAGGTGATGACCAGCTTGTCCGAAAGGGGTTTCGGAGGCCCCGACAAGCGTTGGGGGCCTTATGGGCCAAGGGGAGAGGGCACATCAGCCCACTAAGGGGCTGAGCGCCCCTCCCACCCCATCTCACGTAACCAGGAGAGGTGGGGGCGCCACCCCTAGGGCAGCCGCCCCTCCCGGCTTGGGGGGCAAGTTTCCTAGGGGGTGGGGGCGCCCAAACCCATCTAGGGTTTCCCCTGTGGCCGCCGCCCCTCCCTAGGGAACCCTAGGGCACCTCCCCCTCCTCCCTTCCCCCTATATATAGTGAGGGAGAGAGAGGGCAGCCGCACCCTTCCCCTGGCGCAGCCCTCTCCCTCCTCCAACACCTCCTCCTCCTCCATAGTGCTTGGCGAAGCCCTACCGGAGAACCACGAGCTCCATTGCCACCACGCCGTCGTGCTGCTGGAGTTTTCCCTCAACTTCTCCTCTCCCCTTGTTGGATCAAGAAGGAGGAGACGTCCCCGGGCTATACGTGTGTTGAACGCGGAGGCGCCGTCCGTTCGGCGCTTGGATCGGAATCGACCGCGATCCGAATCGCTACGTGTATGACTCCACCAACCGCGTTCTTGTAACGCTTCCGCTTAGCGATCTACAAGGGTATGTAGATGCACTCCCCTTCCCCTCGTTGCTAGATTACTCCATAGATTGATCTTGGTGATGCGTAGAAAATTTTGAATTTCTGCTACGTTCCCCAACAAGATCATATTCAGTTTCATCAAGATTCATATTGCAAAACAAAGATTTAATAGGGGACACATCAATAACATTTAGATCTTCATCTTGATTTTCATAGGAATTGGAACAACACGCTTTAATAAAGGCATCTTTGGAAGCACGCATCCTAGCGGTTCTTTCTTTGCACTCATAATTCTCATAGCTTTGAGAGAGTCATTGATATCATGCTTAGGAGGAATAGATCTAAGCTTTAAAGAATCAACCTCCAGAGAAGTTCTATCAACATTCCTAGCCAAATCATCAACTTCAAGCAATTTCTCCTCAAGCAAAGCATTAAAATTCTTTTGTGAATTCATAAACTCTTTAACGCTACTCTCAAATTCAGAGGGCATCTTATTAAAATTTCCATAAGAGTTATTGTAGGAATTTCCATAATTATTAGAAGGATTACTAGGATAAGGCCTAGGATTAAAATTCCCTCTATACGGCGTTGTTACCAAAATTATTCCTACCAACAAAATTCACATCCATAGGTTCATTATTATTCTCAATCAAGGTAGACAAAGGCATATCATTAGGATCGGAAGAAACACTCTTAGTAGCAAATAATTTCATAAGTTCATCCATCTTTCCACTCAAAACATTGATTTCTTCTATCGCATGCACTTTTTTATTAGTAGATCTTTCAAGATGCCATTGAGAATAATTAACCATAATATTATCTAGGAGTTTAGTAGCATATCCTTATTATTGGTATTGGTGAAGTCACACAATTTAGTAGCATCTTGAGCCATTGCGACAAACAAGCAATCCAACACACGAGCAAACAAGCGGATGAGGAAAAGCAATGTGAAAAGAGGAGGAGATTGGGAAAGAGAGGGCGAATAAAAGCGGCAAGGGTGAAGTGGGGAGAGGAAAACAAGAGGCAAATGGCAAATAATGTAATGCGAGAGATAAGGATTGTGATGGGTACTTGGTATGTTGACTTTTGCGTAGACTCCCCGGCAACGGCGCCAGAAATCCTTCTTGCTACGTCTTGAGCTTGCGTTGGTTTTCCCCGAAGAGGAGAGGATGATGCAGCACAGTAGCGTAAGTATTTCCCTCAGTTTTTGAGAACCAAGGTATCAATCCAGTAGGAGGCCACGCACAAGTCCCTCGTACCTGCACAAAATGATAGCTACTCACAACCAACGCGATTAGGGGTTGTCAATCCCTTCACGGTCACTTACGAGAGTGAGATCTGATAGAGATAATATTTTTGGTATAAAGATGCAAAGTGAAAAGTAAAAGGCAAAGTAGAAACAAACAAGTATAAAAGTGATGGAGATTAATATGATGAGAATTGACCCGGGGGCCATACATTTCACTAGTGGCTTCTCTCAAGAGCATAAGTATTCTACGGTGGGTGAACAAATTACTGTTGAGCAATTGATGAATTGAGCATAGTTATGAGTATATCTAGGTATGATCATGTATATAGGCATCACGTCCGAGACAAGTAGACCGAAGCGATTACGCATCTACTACTATTACTACGGTCATTTACCGCTATCCAGCATGCATCTAGAGTATTAAGTTAAAAGCAGAGTAACACCTTAAGCAAGATGACATGATGTAGAGGAATAAATTCATGCAATATGATAAATACCCCATCTTGTTATCCTCGATGGCAACAATACAATAGGTGCCTTGCAACCCTTTACATCCTTTGGGTAAGGACACCGCAAGATTGAACCCAAAGCCATGCACTTCTCCCATTGCAAGAACTACCAATCTAGTTGGCCAAACCAAGCGGATAATTCAAGAGACTTGCAAAGATAACTCAATCATACATAAAAGAATTCAGAGAAGATTCAAATATTATTCATAGATAAGCTGGATCAGAAACCCACAATTCATCGGTCTCAACAAACACACCGCAAAAAGAAGATTACATCGAATAGATCTCCACGAGAGAGGGGGAGAACATTGTATTGAGACCAAAAAAGAGAGAAGAAGCCATCTAGCTACTAGCTATGGACCTGAAGGTCTGAAGTAAACTACTCACACTTCATCGGAGAGGCTATGGTGTTGATGTAGAAGCCTTACGTGGTGGATGCCCCCTCCAGAGGAGCTCCGGAACAGGCCCCAAGATGGGATCTCATGGATACAGGAAGTTGCGGCGGTGGAATTAGGTTTTTGGCTCCGGTTCTGATCATTTGGGGGTAGGTAGGTATATATAGGAGGAAGGAGTACGTTGGTGGAGCAACAGGGGGCCCATGAGGCAGGGGGGCGCGCCCTAGAAGTGCGCCCGCACCTCGTGACCGCCTCCGTTGTTCCTTGGCGTGAGGTCCAAGTCTCCTGGATCACGTTCGGTGAGAAAATCACGTTTAGAAGGTTTCATTCCGTTTGGACTCCGTTTGATATTACATTTCTTGAAACACTGAAAAAGGCAAAAACAACAATTACAGGCTGGGCCTCCGGTTAATAGGTTAGTCCCAAAAGTAATATAAAAGTGTAAAATAAAGCCCATTATAGTCCAAAACAGTAGATAAAGTAGCATGGAGCAATCAAAAATTATAGATACGTTGGAGATGTATCATGTATGTTGTTATGCGATTTGACCAATAAAGATCTTCATAGAATATGTAGGAGCCAATATGAGCATCCAGGTTCCGCTATTGGTTATTGACCGTAGATGTGTCTCGGTCATGTCTACATAGTTCTCGAACCCATAGGATATGCACGCTTAACGTTCGATGACTATTTGTATTATGAGTTATGTGATTTGATGTACCGAAGTTTGTTCGGAGTCCCGTATGAGATCGCGGACATGACGAGGAGTCTCGAAATGGTCGAGACATAAAGATTGATATATTGGAAGGTTATGTTTGGACACCGAAATGGTTTCGGATATGTTCGGGCATTTTACGAGTACGGGGGTTACCGGATCCCCCCGAGGGATTAATAGGCCACAATGGGCCCTGGTGGAGAAGAGAGAGGGCCAGCCAGAGGTGGTGCCCCCCTTGCCCAGTCTGAATTGGACAAGGGGAGGGGGCAGCGCCTGATACGTCTCCAACGTATCTATAATTTCTGATTGTTCCATGATGTTTATTTATCAATCTTGGATGTTTTATAATCATTTTATATCATTTTTTGGCACTAACCTATTGACATAGTGCCAAGTGCCAGTTGCTGTTTTTTCCATGTTTTTTACATCGCAGAAAATCAATATCAAACAGAGTCCAAATGCCACGAAACTCCACGATGATTTTTTATGGGCCAAAAGGAAGGCAATGGGCCCTGGTTACACCTGGGAGCTGCCCCGAGGGGGGCACAACCCACCAGGGCACGCCAGTAGGTCCAGGCGCACCCTGTTGGGTTGTACCCACCTCGGGTGCCCCTCGGACCGCCTCTTTGCTCTATAAATACCACAATATTCCAGAAACCCGGAGTCGACGAAATATTCATCCAGCCGTCGCAGAGTCCAGAACTACCAGATCCAATCTAGAAACCATCACGGAGGGGTTCACCACTTCCATTGGTGCCTCTCCGATGATGCGTGAGTAGTTCTTTGTAGACCTTCGGGTCCGTAGTTAGTAGCTAGATGGCTTTCTCTCTCTCTGAATTCTCAATACAATGGTCTCTTGGAGATCCATATGATGTAACTCTTTTGATGTGTGTTTGTTGGGATCTGATGAACTTCGAGTTTATGATCAGTTGTATCTTTTTATATCCATGAAAGTTATTTTAGTTTCTTTGATCTCTTATATGCATGATCTCTTATAGCCTCGTATTTCTTCTCGGATATTTGGGTTTTGTTTGGCCAACTTGATCTATTTATCTTGCAATGGGAAGAGGTGCCCGGTAGTGGGTTTGATCTTACGGTGCTCGATCCCAGTGACAGAAAGGGAAACAACACGTATGTGTCGTTGCTACTAAGGATAAAAAGACGAGATCTATATCTACCGCCATATAGATAAACGGATCTTGTCTACATCATGTCATTGTTCTTATTGCATTACTCCGTTTTTCCATGAACTTAATACACTAGATGCATGCTGGATAGCGGTCGATGTGTGGAGTAATAGTAGTAGATGTAGGCAGGAGTCGGTCTACTAATCTTGGACGTGATGCCTATGTAATGATCATTGCCTGGATATCGTCACAATTATTTAAAGTTCAATCAATTGCCCAACAGTAATTTTTTTACCCACCGTTTGCTATTTTTCTCGAGAGAAGCCACTAGTGAAACCTACGGCCCTCGGGTCTTCTTTCTCATATATTTGCCTTGCAATCTACTTTTCCTTTGCATTTTTATTCAGATCTATTAAACCAAAAAAATACAAAAATACCTTGCTGTGTCTTATCTTTATTTATTTTATTTGGCATTCGACCTATCAATCTACTACAATTTACCTCACGTCCGCTTGACTATCTTGAGGCGCCGTACCCCGGAAGGGATTTACAATCCCTTTAACTCGTCGGGTTGCGAGGTGTTGTTGTTTTTGTGCAGGTGTTGTTTACATTCTTTTGCTTGGTTCTCCTACTGGTTCGATACCTTGGTTTCATAACTGAAGGAAATACTTACCGTTGCTGTGCTACATCATCCCTCCCTCTCCGGGGAAATACTAACGTAGTTGCAGCTACCATAAAGGAGAATTTCTGGCGCCGTTGCCGAGGAGGATTTTCAACATAACCAGTTTCCTAATCACAAATCTCATCTCCTCGCAATTTACATTATTTGTCATTTTCCTCTCGTTTTCCTTTCCCCCACTTCACAAAAAATTGTCCTTTTATTCGCCTCTCTTTTTCCGTTCGCCGTTTTCTTGCCGGATCTGTTTTTGAGTGCAATCTTGTTGTGTGGTCATCATGACTCAAGAGAACACCAAATTATGTGATTTCTCAAATACCAACAACAATGATTTTATTGGCACTCCGCTTGCTCCTCCCGCCACTAGTGCGGAGACCTGTGACATTAATATTGCTTTGCTGAATCTTGTTATGAAAGACCAATTTTTCGGTACTCCTAATGAGGATGCCGCGTCCCATCTTAATACCTTCGAGGAATTATGCATATGCAAAATAAAAAATATGTGGACAATGATGTGGTCAAGATGAAATTATTTCCGTCCTCTTTGCGTGATTCTGCAAAAATTTGGTTCTCTTCTTTGCCTCGCAATAGTATCAATTCTTGGAATAAGTGGAAAGATGCTTTTATCACTAAGATTTTCCTCCCGCAAAAATTATTTCCCTTAGAAGCAGATCATGAATTTCAAGCAACTTGAACATGCGCATGTTGCACAATCTTGGGAAAGGATGAAAATGATGCTAAGGAATTGCCCAACTCATGGGTTAAATCTTTGGATGATCATACAAAAAATTTATGCGGGATTGAATTTTGTTTCTCGTAATCTTTTAGATTCCGCCGCGGGTGGTACCTTTATGGAAATTACTTTGGGCGAAGCCACCAAATTGCTTGATAATATCATGGCAAATTATTCATAATGGCATACCGAAAGAGCTCCTACTAGTAAAAAAGTTAATTCGTGTTGAAGAAATTTCTTCTTTGAGTGATAAAGTTGATGCTCTTATGAAATTGGTTGTTAGTAAAAGTGCTCCTACGGATTTTAATGATATGCCTTTGTCTACTTTGATTGAGCAAAATAGTGATGCCATTGATGTGAATTTTATCTCTAGAAATAATGTCAACAATAATGCTTATAGAGGTAATTTTAATCCTAGGCCTTTTCCTAGTAATTCCTCTAATAATTATGGTAATTCCTATTGAAATCAATCTTACAATAATAATAGGAACACCTCTGATCTTGAGAATAATATTAAATAATTTATCAACACACAAAAAGTTTTCAACACTTCCATAAAAGAAAAGTTGAATAAGATTGATGATTTATCTAGAAGTGTTGATAGAATTGCTCATGATGTGGAAAATCTCAAGATGCAATTTTTTGTGCCCAAAGTAGATGAATCAATGAAAGCTCTTTATGTTTCTATGGATGAAAGTAAGAAAAGAACTGCTATGCTTAGAGCTAAAAGAGAACTTTTAGAAAAGGCTTTTTCTAGTGATTATTCTTGCAAAGATGATGAGGATCTTAAAATGATTGGTTTTCTTCTATTGATTCCTTGTTTAATAAAGTTAAGAATGATGAAAAAGGGACTGGAGAAGAGTCAACTTTAGGTAGAAGGCGTCCCAGTATTTCGGAGGGTGAAAATCTTGTTGAGAAAATTGATGAAAGTGGGTTTGGAGAGGTCAAAACTTTAACTAGTGATGCACCCACTCTTTTGGATTACAGAGACTTTAATTATGATAGTTTCTCTTTGATTGATTGTATTTATTTGTTGAAATCCATGATAAATTCACCCCATGCTTATGAACAAAATAAAGCTTTTACTAAACATATTGTTGATGCTATGATGAAAGCTCTTGAAGAAAAATTGTAATAGGAAGTTTCAATTACTAGAAAATTGCATGATGAATCGGAACCTACTATCAAAGTCAAGATTAAAAATTATGAGTGTTTTGCTTTGTGTGACTTGGGTGCTAGTGTTTCTACAATTCCTAAATCTTTATGTGATGTGCTTGGTCTTACCAATCTTGAAGAATGTTCCTTGAATTTGCACTTGGCGGATTCTACTATTAAAAAGCCTATGGGAAGAATTAATGATGTTATTATTCTTGAAAATAGTAATTATGTGCCCATAGATTTTATTGTTCTTGATATTGATTGTAATCCATCTTGTCCTATTATTCGTGGTAGACCGTTTTTACGCACTATCAGCGTCGCGATAGATATGAAAAAGGCAATATTAAGTTCCATTTTCCTTTGAGGAAGGGTATGGAACACTTTCCTAGAACAAGAATTAAGCCACCTTATGAATCAATTATGAGGGCATCTTATGGATCTCGAACCCAAGATGAAAAAACTTAGATCCTTCCTTTATGCCTAGCTAAGGGCATAAAACTATAATGCTTGTTGGGAGGCAACCCAATGAATAAAATTTATTTTTGCTTTTTGATTTCTGTTCTTGAGTGTTAGCACAATTATGCTACTGTTATGATTGTGTTTTTATGTTTTAATTAGTATTTGTGCCAAGTAGAACCAATAGGATCTTCTTGGGTTATAGTTGTTTGATCTTGCTGACAAAGACAGAAACTTTGTGCTCGCGAACATAATTGTTAAAATTCACCAGAACATGCTAAAATGCGAATTATTTTTGAAGAAGATCAATATGTAAATTATCCAGGTTGTCCTAGTTTTTCAGAATTTTTGGAGTTCCAGAAGTATTCGAACAAATCAGATTGCTATAAACTATTCTGTTTTGCCAGATTCTGTTTTCCTTGTGTTGTGTGCTTATTTTGATGGCTGTATGGTTTTCTTTGATGAGTTTTTGCCATAGAAAAGTTGGAATACAGTAGATATAATACAAAAACAAAATAAGAATTGGTTTTACACAACACTTATAGTAGTGATTTATTTTTCTTACACTAACGGACTTCACGAAAATTTTGTTGAGTTTTGTGTGATTGAAGTTTTCAAGTTTTGGGTTACCTTATGATGGATGAAGGAAGGATGTAAGAGCCTGAGCTTGTGGATGCCCTGGCATCCCAAGCTATTATCCAAGAATGAGCAACCAACTAAGCTTGGGGATGCCCCCGAGTGGCATCCCCGCTTTCTTCCAACATCTATCGGTATTTTACTCGAGGCTATATTTTTATTCGTCACATGATATGTGTTTTGCTTGGAGATTCTTGTATGATATGTGTCTTTGCTTGTTTCATTTTTTGTTTTAAGTCATCTATCCTTGCTGGACACACCTATTTGAGACAGCTAAATTTATGTCATGACTTGTTAGAATTGCTCTCTATGCTTCACTTAAATCTTTTATGAGCTAGGACTTGCTCTAGCGCTTCACTTATATCTTTTTGAGCATGGTGTGATTTGTTATTATTGAAGAAATTCTCTCTTTCTTCACTTAGATTTATTTGAGAGTTAGTAAAATTCTGAAGAAATTCTCATTTGCTTCAATTAAATTATTTTGAGAGAAATAAAATTTGTTATGCTCATGATCTTCACTTATATTTGTTTGAGCTCATGAAAAGCAACACATAAAAGTTAGTCCCAAAGTGATAGATATCCAAGAAGAATAAAGTAAAAGAAAATGTCATGAATATCAATGAACAAAATAAACTTGATTCTTAGTAATAGTTTAGAGATATAATGATGTTATATGTGAGTTATCTTGATGAGTAATTGTGCTCTAGTAGGAATATTGGTGTCAAGGTTTGTGATTCCCTATGCATGCACGAAAGTCAATAATCATGCAATGAAAACTATATCCTACTTGTGGTGCATTATTCGGTGTTAATTATGCTTAATGCTTGCTTATGAGATTATTCGTTTCATGGTTGGTCGCTTCCCAATCTTTTGCTAGCCTTCATTTTGCACTAAGTATGACCTATACTTGTGCATCCAAAATCCTTTAAACCATTTTTGCCACATGATTCCACTATATCTACCTATATGCGGTATTCTTTTTCCGTTCTAAGAAAATTGTCATGTGCCATATCTAATTTTCAAAATAAACTTCTATTTTGCGTGTTTGTTTAGCTCATGAGGCTAATAACGGGTGGCTAATATTTTCCATGCTGGATGTGTTATTCTCAAGATGAGTGTTTATTCACTTGTGATTGCACGAGAGTAAGGCAAAGGTCTTAGGGATGCCCAGTCCCAAAATGCAAAAAAATTGAATTTAATTTATGTTGTCAAATAATAAATTCCTTGGAAAGTGTTGGTATGGAGGGCACCCGTGGATACGGCTAGCCATGGAAAGTGAAAGAATGGTGGAAAAAGGAATAAACTTTATTTTTTGTTTGGGAACCGCCCATGGCATATCTAGCATGGAAAGTGTTGGGAAATCTAAGTCGTTTTCGTTGTTGGGACGGATACACCTCCCAAAATGTTTTTCTCTAATTTTTCTCTTTGAGCTCTGGCACCTCTACAAATCCCTACTTCCCTCTGTGAAGGGCCTTTCTTTCACTTTATGCAATTTTTATTTTGAAATTTGAGTCTCCATGTTCTCTCATAAAAAGCACCAACTAGGAGGCAATATGATCGTGCTCAAGTATTGGGTGTAGTTATTATTTGAGTGTGTTTCATGAATGGATCAATGTTTGAGCATGACGGGCTAGGGATAACTTATTTTAGCATTGATATTTTGAAAGACATGGTTGCTTGTTGATATGCTTGAGTATCTAAATTATTACGTTAAAACTAGACTATTGCTTTGAATCACATAAAAGTCCAAATGTCCATGCTATAAAGAAAATAATATGACATGACTTGATGAACAACACTCCACATCAAAAATTCTGTTTTTATCACTTACCTACTCGAGGACGAGTAGGAGTTATGCTTGGGGATGCTGATACATCTCCAACGTATCTATAATTTTTGATTGTTCCATGATGTTTATTTATCAATCTTGGATGTTTTATAATCTTTTTATAGTCATTTTATATCATTTTTTGGTACTAACCTATTGACATAGTGCCAAGTGCCAGTTGTTGTTTTTTCCATGTATTTTACATCGCAGGAAATCAATATCAAACGGAGTCCAAATGCCACGAAACTCCACGATGATTTTTTATGGGCCAGAAGGAAGGCAATGGGCCCTGCTTGCACCTGGGGGGTGCCCCGAGGGGGGCACAACCTACCAGGGCGCGCCAGGAGGCCTAGGGCGCGCCCTGGTGGGTTGTGCCCACCTCGGGTGCCCCCCGGACCGCCTTTTTGCTCTATAAATACCACAATATTCCAGAAACCCTAGGGGAGTCAACGAAATATTCATCCAGCCGCCGCAGAGTCCAGAACCACCAGATCCAATGTAGACACCATCACAGAGGGGTTCACCACTTCCACTGGTGCCTCTCCGATGATGCGTGAGTATTTCTTTGTAGACCTTCGGGTCTATAGTTAGTAGCTAGATGGCTTTCTCCCCCTCTCTCTCGCTGAATTATCAATACAACGGTCTCTTGGAGATCCATATGATGTAACTTTTTTGCGGTTTGTTTGTTGGGATCTGATGAACTTCGAGTTTATGACCAGTTATATCTTTTTATATCCATGAAAGTTATTTGAGTTTATTTGATCTCTTATATGCATGATCTCTTATAGCCTCGTATTTATTATCCGATATTTGGGTTTTGTTTGGCCAACTTGATCTATTTATCTTGCAATGGGAAGAGGTGCCAGGTAGTGGGTTCGATCTTACGGTGCTCGATCAGAGTGACAGAAAGGGAAACGACATGTATGTATCATTGCTACTAAGGATAAAAAGACGAGATCTATATCTACCGCCATATAGATAAACGGATATTATCTACATCATGTCATCGTTTTTATTGCATTACTCCATTTTTTCATGAACTTAATACACTAGATGCATGTTGGATAGCGGTCGACGTGTGGAGTAATAGTAGTAGATGCGAGGTGAGTCGGTCTACTAATCTTGGACGTGATGCCTATGTAATGATCATTGCCTGGATATCATCATAATTATTTGAAGTTCTATCAATTACCCAACAGTAATTTATTTACCCACCATTTGCTATTTTTCTCGAGAGAAGCCACTAGTGAAACCTACGGCCCTCAGGTCTTCTTTCTCATATATTGGCCTTGCGATCTACTTTTCCTTTGCATTTTAATCAGATCTATTAAACCAAAAATACAAAAATATCTTGCTGCGTTTTATCTTTATTTATTTTATTTGGCTTTCGATCTATCAATCTACTACAATTTACCTCACGTCTGCTTGACTATCTTGAGGCGTCGTACCTCGGAAGGGATTGACAACACCTTTAACTCATCGGGTTGCGAGGTGCTGTTGTTTGTGTGTAGGTGTTGTTTATGTTGTGTTGCTTGGTTCTCCTTCTGGTTTGATACCTTGGTTTCATAACTGAGGGAAATACCTACCGTCGCTGTGCTACATCATCCCTCCCTCTTTCCGGGGAAATACCGACGTAGTTGCAGCTATCATCAGTGCCCCCCCCCCCCCGTTCCTTCTCTTCTCTCCTCTTTCCCTTCTTCTCCTCCTTGGACTAGGAAAGGGGGGGGGACCGAATCCTACTTGGACTAGGAGTCCAAGTAGGACTCCCCCTATGGCGCGCACCCTCCTAGGGCCAGCCTCCTCTCCTCCCCCCCTTTATATACTTGGGAGGGGGGCACCCCAAAGACACACCAAAGTTTCTCTTAGACGTGTGCGGTGCCCCCCTCAGCAGAAACACACCTCGGTCATATTGTCGTAGTTCTTAGGCGCAGCCCCTGCACCGGTAACTTCATCATCACAGTCACCACAACGTCATGCTAACGCAACTCTCCCTCGGCCTCAACTGGATCAAGAGTACGAGGGACGTCATCGAGATGAACGTGTGCTGAACACGAAGGTGCCGTACGTTCGGTGCTAGGATCGGTCGGATTGTGAAGACGTACGACTACATCAACCGCGTTGATAAACGCTTCTGCTTTCGGTCTATGAGGGTACATGGACACACTCTCCTCGCTCGTTATGATGCTTCTCCTAGATAGATCTTGCGTGATCGTAGGTTTTTTTTGAAATACTACGTTCCCCAACAGTTGGATGATGAGATGTTTTTTGATTGTCTTCCTTATGAGTGGCGGTCGGGGACGAGCGATGGTCTTTCTAACAATCTATCCCCTTAGGAACATGCGCATAGTAATTTTTTTCGATGACTAATAGATTTTTGCAATAAGTATGCGACTTCTTTATGACTAATGTTGAGTCCATGGATTATATGCACTCTCACCTTTTCGCCATTGCTAGCCTCTCTAGTACCGCGCAACTTTCGCCGGTACCATAAACCCACCACATATCCTTCCTCAAAACAGCCACCATACCTACCTATTATGGCACTTTCATAGCCATTTCGAGATATATTGCCATGCAACTTTCCACCGTTCCATTTATTATGACACGCATCATCATTGTCATATTGCTTTGCATGATCATGTAGTTGACATCGTATTTTTGGCTAAGCCATCGTTCAACATTTTTTATACATGTTACTCTTGATTCATTGCACATCCCGGTACACTGTCGGAGGCATACACATAGAGTCATATTTTTATTCTAGTATCGAGTTGTAATTTTTGAGTTGTAAGTAAATAGAAGTGTGATGATTTTCTTTATTAGAGCATTGTCCCATGTGAGGAAAAAAAGAGAAAGGCCAAATAAAAAAAGATAAGGCCAAAAAAAAGAGAAAAGAAAAAATGAGAGAAAAAGAGAGAAGGGACAATATTACTATCCTTTTTGCCACACTTGTGCTTCAAAGTAGCACCATGATCTTCATGATAGAGAGTCTCCTATGATATCATTTTCATATGCTAGTGGGAATTTTTCATGATAGAACTTGGCTTGTATATTCCAACGATGGGCTTCCTCAAAATGCCCTAGGTCTTCATGAGTAAGCAATTTGGATGCACACCCACTTAGTTTTCTTTTTGAGCTTTCATAAACTTATAGCTCTAGTGCATTCGTTGCATGGCAATCCCTACTCACTCACATTGATATCTATTAATGGGCATCCCCATAGCCCGTTATACGCCTAGTTAATGTGAGACTATCTCCCTCTTTTTTTGTCTTCTGCACAACCACCGTCTATTCCACCTATAGTGCTATGTCCATGGCTCACGCTCATGTATTGCATGAAAGTTGAAAAGGTTTGAGAACGTCAAAAGTATGAAACAATTGCTTGGCTTGTCATCGGGGTTGTGCATGATTTGAATATTTTGTGTGATGAAGATGGAGCATAGCCAGATTATATGATTTTGTAGGGATAAGCTTTATTTGGCCATATTATTTTGAGAAGACATAATTATTTTGTTAGTATTCTTAAAATATTATTGTTTTTATGTCAATATAAACTTTTGTTTTGAATCTGACGGATATGAACATTCATGCCACAATAAAGAGAATTACATGGATAAATATGTTAGGTAGCATTCCACATCAAAAATTCTGTTTTTATCATTTACCTACTCGAGGAGGAGCAGGAATTAAGCTAGGGGATGCTTGATACGTCTCCAACGTATCTAATTTTTTATTATTCCATGCTATTATATTATCTGTTTTGGATGTTTTATATGCATTAATATGCTATTTTATATGATTTTTGGGACTAACCTATTAACCTAGAGCCCAGTGCCAGTTTCTGTTTTTTTCCTTGTTTTAAAGTTTCGTAGAAAAGGAATACCAAACGGAATAAAATTTTCACGATGATTTTTATTGGACCAGAAGACACCCAAGAGACTTGGAGTGCAAGTCAAAAGAGCCACGAGGTGGCCACAAGGGTGGAGGGCGCACTCCCAATGTTGTGGGCCCCTCGTAGCTCCGACCTAACTCTTTCACCTATATATACTCTTGTACCCCCAAAACATCCAAGGGAGACATGAAACCACTTTTCCACCGCCGCAACCTTTTGTACCTGTGAGATCCCATCTTGGGGCCTTTTCCGGCATCCTGCCGGAGGGGGAATCGATCACGTAGGGCTTCTACATCATCAGCATAGCCCCTCCGATGAAGTGTGAGTAGTTTACTTCAGACCTACGGGTCCATAGCTAGTAGCTAGATGGCTTCTTCTCTCTCTTTGATTCTCAATACAAAGTTCTCCTCGATGTTCTTGGAGATCTAGTCGATGTAATACTCCTTTGCGGTGTGTTTGCCAAGTTACGACGAATTGTGGATTTATGATCCATTTATCTATGAATATTATTTGAATCTCCTCTGAATTCTTATATGCATGATTTGATATCTTTGCAAGTCTCTTCGAACTATCGATTTGGTTTGGCCAACTAGATCGGTTTTTCTTGCAATGGGGGAAGTGCTTAGCTATGGGTTCAATCTTGCGATGTCCTTTCCTAGTGACAGTAGGGGCAGCAAGGCACATATTGTCTTGTTGCCATAGAGGATAACAAGATGGGGTTCTCATCATATTGCTTGAGTTAATCCCGCTACATCATGTCATCTTACTTAATGCGTTACTCCGTTCTTTATGAACTTAATACTCTAGATGTAGGCAGGAGTCGGTCGATGTGTGGAGCAATAGTAGTAGATGCCGAATCATTTCGATCACCTTGACACGGACGTTATGCCTATATTCATGATCATTGCCTTAGATATCGTCATAACTATGCGCTTTTCTATCAATTGCTCGGCAGTAATTTGTTCACCCACCATAATAATTCCTATCTTGAGAGAAGCATCTAGTGAAAGCTATGGCCCCCGGGTCTACTTTCCATCATATAAGTTTCCGATCTACAATCTTTAGTTTCCTATTTATTTTCCTTTTCAATCTTTACTTTTCGTTACATAAACCAAAAATACCAAAAAAATTACTTTACCGTTTATCTATCTCTATCTGATCTCACTTTGCGAATAACTGTGAAGGGATTGACAACCCCTTTGTCGCGTTGGTTGCAAGTTGGTGTTTGCTTGTGCAGGTATCCGGTGGCTTGTTGTGTAGTATCCTACTGGATTGATAGCTTGGTTCTCAAAACTGAGGGAAATACTTACGCTCCTTTGCTGCATCACCCTTTCCTGTTCAAGGGAAAAACTAACAAAAGCTCAAGAGGTAGCAAGAAGGATTTCTGTTGCCGTTGCCGGGGAGATCTACGCCAAGCCAATACATACCAAGTACCCATCATACACTCTCATCCCTCGCATTACATTATTTGCCATTCTCCTCTTGTTTTCCTCTCCCCTACTTCTAAAACAATTTCAAAAAGATTCGCCTTTTGTTTGCCCCTATTTCATTTGTATTTTCCGTTTGGTCATTTTTCGCCATCATGTCTGGAACTGGGAGGTTATTGTTGAAAAGGATAGTAGTAACGATGGGGAAAGCTTGATGCTTTTGATAATTCTAATCCTCATGAAGAATATACTATCTTTCACACAAAGAAAATCTGCATAGGTAGCTGTCGGTGTACTAGAGTAGGGGTACCCTAGTATCCCGTGCTACTGCAGACGATTCTGACACTTCCATGCAAGGTTTGCCTCGTCACCGCCAACATCTTCCGTGGCTCTTTTGAAGCCAGTCAAGAACCAAGTATTTTATTAAGAAGACAAGGCCCCGATAAGAGGAGCTTGTCGGGAAGGCCACTCCAGGCACGCAGAAGACAAGGCCCCGGCAAGAGGAGCTTGCCGGGAAGGCTCGGAGCGCGACAAGCCTCCGGGCGTAACAAGGATTCGGCCGCGGCAAGGCGCTCGCCGCGGCAAGGCGCTCGCCGCGGCATGCAACTTCTCTCCGTCTCCGCTCCAGCTCACCCAGCGACGTGTCGCCATGGGACCGTTCCATGCTACAGGCGTGTCGGCGGTTGTGCAGCCAGCGGAGAGCAGCGATAAGCGGCTGACAGGCTCGCCATCGTGGCGGCGAGGCGCACTGACGACCTCTGTTGCCTTTGTTTGGGCGACAATGACGGGCATTTATTGCTTTTGTCCCTTGCCGTTAGAGTTAGGTATTTTGCTTTGTACCTTTGTTCAAGTAGGTGTACCAACTCCTGTTTTTACATTTGTACCCCCGCCTATGTTGCCACCTGTCGGAGACCCCTTGAGCATATAAAAGGAGGCCCGGGTGCAACGTAGAAGGGGTTCGCGAGGTTCGGCTCGTTCGGTTCATTCGACCCACCCGAGACCAGAAACACTCAAGCTAGGTTTTGTAGCTCGCATTGCTCCCTAGCAAGAACACAATAGATCAAACAAGCAGCAGTAGGAGTTTTATCTCTCCGGAGAGCTCCGAAGCTGGGTAAACTGCTCGTGTGCCTCGCCTCGATCCGCTCTTCGATGCGATCTCCGCCCCTCCGAACCACAAGGGGCCTGCTCCGCCCCATAGGTGTCCGTGGAGTGCGATCAGCCTCCCGACATCTTTGGCGCGCCCGGGTAAAGGCGTCGAGGCCGTGTGAATCTAATCCGGCGTTCACACGAGCAGCGTCATCAACATCTTCCTCAACATTCCACCGAAGAAGAAGGCTTGGCGGCAGCAGAGCCGTCGCGTCGTACCCACCCTCACCGCAGCAAGCGGGTGGTGGGGTAGACGCTGGCGGAGGAACGGGCGCCGACGAAGGTGCTTCGCGACGTTGCCAAGTCCAAGGACAAGGCACCGCAAACCTCGGCGTCGCGCATCCCCGCGTCCATCTCAGAGGCGCGGGACCAACAACGTCATGGCGTTCTGGCGCCATACGCTCGCTGGATCGAGACCCTCAAGACCAACATGCTGGCACGAGTGAGATACGGTCGCCCGGACGGGGCGCTGCTCCTTCTAACGTAGTTAGAAGTCCGAGCGTGTCCCGCTCCTCGCACCGTTCTCCAATGCCATCCACTACTCCAGCAGAAGCTCTGGCGAGAGCTCAGCTGCTCCTCGACTACCCTCCAACGGCCGACAAGGTCGACGAGTGGAGGGCCACTATCCAGAGCCTCATCGGCTTTGCCAACGGCGACGCTCCGCGACAACCAACGCCATCATTGCCACAGCGTGACGACAAGGCACGAGCCGGTGGCGACGAGACTGTCGGGGGTGCAACCACCGTGCACTCTCCGCCACGAAGGCCAAGATCGCCGACTCACCGGATCCACCTCGACAGCGACTCCCGCTGCGTCGTCCGGATCCACGAGCTTCGCCGCGATCGGCGCCAAGTTCTTCATGAGCGACAACAAGAGGGCGCTCGAACTTCGCATCGGCGCCCGAAGAAGCGCGATGTCGATCCGACAAAGCGCCGCGGGCCTTCTGTCAACATGCGCGCGCGCCGGAGGAGCCAGACGACTTGCCGTGCGCGGTAGGTTGCCCTGCGTTCACTCGTGAGCTGCGGCAAGTCCGATGGCCCAGCCGGAAAAAACTTCAAGCCGGCGTGCGGAGAAGTATGATGGCAGGGGCACCCGTCGGAGTTCCTCGGCATCTACACCATCGCGGTGCAGGCTGCGGGGGACGGGGCGACAAGATCCTCGCCAACTACTTCCGCTTCGTGCTCAAGCCTAACGCCAGATCTTGGCTCATGCACTTGCCGGACAGCTCCATATCCTGTTGGGCAGATCTATGCCATCGGTTTGTTGGCGCCTTCACGGTGGCCACAAACCTCATGGCCAAGAGAGTGACCTTCACTTGCTCGCCCTGAAGGAAGGAGAGTCCCTGCGCTAGTTAATTGAGAGATTCAGCCGTGTGCACTACAAAATCCCAGACGTCCACCCTGGCGTGGGGATCAGCGCATTTCATGAGAATGTGGGGAACCGCAGGATGAGAGGAGATGGCGATGTGCAAAGTCAAGGGCGTCGATGAGCTGCGCCTTGGCCGACAAGTGTGCACGCTACGAGGAAGGCGAGAGGCCCACGGAGAGAATGCGAAGCAGGATCGGCGGTGATGACACCGCCCGGCAAAGAAGGGCCAGCGGCGAACAGGAAGAAGAAAGCGGAGAAGTGCTAGCGGTCGAGCAGTCCGGCAATGGAGGTGGCGACAAGAACGCCAAGGCTGGTGGCTCCGGCAAGGAGGTTGCGGCGGCGCCAACCACCCGGTCGGTGGCGGCCGCCGACAAGCGAGACAGCTCCGGCAAGCAATATTGCAAGATCCACCGCACCAAGGGCCACGACCTCCGGAGCTGCAAGAAGGTCGAGCAGCTCGTCGAACAGAGAGCTGAGTACTGGCGGTAGCGACAAGGAGAAGGCCAGGGAAGGTGCTGGAGGAGCAAGCAAGAAGCGTCCGGCCGGGGAGGAAGCCGCAGCAAGGCCAAGCAGCGACAAGGAGATCGACCTCCCAGCGGCGCGACAAGGATGAAGATGATGACGGCAGCGAAGATATGGAAGACGCAGCGCCGACGAGCAGGAGTTTCAGAAAGCCACAGAGGTTCTCTGTGTTGACGGAGGTGCTTCCCTGCATACCTCCCACCGCCAACTCAAGCAATGGATGCGGGAGGGCAATGCAGCGGAACCATCCGTAGAGTCACGCAAGCCTCTGAAGTGGTCCAGCACGCCTATCTTTTTTGATATTGAGGACCACCCTGACCGCGTGACTGTGGTCGGGTGCTTGCCGATGTTGGTCTCCCCAACCATCCGCAAACTCAAGGTTACAAAAATGTTAGTTGACGGCGGGGCCGGCTTGAATCTGATCTCCTCCGCGGTGCTCCAGAAGCTTCAAATCCCTGACAGCGAGCTCGAAGAGACCGGTACCTTCCAAGGAATCAATCCAGGAAGGAGCAAGCGAAGGGAAGATTACGTTGCAGTCACATTTGGCGTGAGCTGAACTTCAGGGGCTGAGAGGTTACGTTTGGCGTTGCCGATTTCCCATTGCCTTACAATGGGATACTTGGCAAATCCAGCACTCGCCAAGTTCATGGCGGCCTCTCACTCGCCTACAACCTACTCAAGATGCCAGGCCCGATAAGCGTCATCTCCGTCCATGGCGACAAGAAGGATGCCCTTATGCGTGCCGACAAGATCTTCCGGGATGCGGCAGCCGTGACAGATTGCCAAGCACTTGCTGCTTTGAAGCCCCGGGGAAGAAGACCAAGTCCAAGTCCGGCAAGGGCTCGATGCTCACTCCGGCAAGCGCACCTCTTCGAGTGCTGCGCTGCCGTCGAGGACGCACCATCGAGCTCCACCGGCAAGTGCAAGAAGATGGTGGCTCCGCCAAGACCAAGAAGGTACCCGCCAAGGAGGGCGGCACTAGTGGTACCTTCACCATCGGTGCCTCTCTCGACCCTAAATAGGAAGGCGGCGCTCGTTGCTTTCTGCGAGGCGAATGTCGGCGTGTTTGCATGGCAACCGTCTGATATCCCCAGTGTTCCCGGAAAGTGATTGAGCATCGCTGGCCGTTTGTCCTCATCTGTGACCCGTCAAGCAAAAAGTCGAGGAAGCAAGCGGTGGGCGCCAAGAATTCATAGCGAAGAGATCAAGAAGCTGGAAGCGGCAGGCCTCGTCGGAGGAGTGCTCCATCCCACGTGGTTGGCCAATCCTGTAGTCGATGCGCCAAAGCAAATGGGAAATGGAGACTTTGTATTGACTTCACGGATGTTAATAAAGCTTGTCCCAAAGATCCATTTCCCTTGCGGCGCATTGACGGATTGTTGACTCCATGGCTGGATGTGATTTGCTTTCGTTTCTTGATGCATACTCGATACCATCAGATCTTCATGGCTGAAGAAGATGAAGAGAAGACCGCATTCATCACACCATGTGGCACATACTTTGTTTCATACGGATGCCTTTCGGTTTGAAGAATGCTGGTTCAACATTTGCAAGGGTAGTCCATGACGCTTTTGAGCCGTAGATGCACAGAAATGTAGAAGCCTACATGGATGACATAGTGGTCAAGAGCAAGGACAAAGCAACTCTGGTTCAAGATTTGGACGAGACCTTTGCGAATTTGCGCAAGATCAACCTCAAGCTCAACCCCGAGAAGTGCGTGTTTGGAGTCCCTTCCGGCAAGCTTCTCGGGTTCTTCGTGTCTCAGCGAGGGATCGAAGCTAATCCCGACAAGATCAAGGCCATTGAGCAGATTGAAGCACCAAAGCGCGTCAAGGATGTACGAAGACTTGCCGGTTGCGTGGCTGCTCTCAGCAGGTTTATCTCTAGGTCTGGCGGCGCATACCGCCATTTTTCAAGATTTTGAAAAAGGCAGGTCGATAAAATGGACTCCCCAAAGCGGAGGCTGCGCTGCAGGACTTAAAGAGATACCTGTCCTCCACTCCAACACTTGTCGCACCTAGGCCACAAGAGAAGTTGCTGCTATACATAGCGGCAACCAATCAAGTGGTTAGTGCTGCGTTAGTAGCGGAGAGGGAGGCGAATGAAGAGCCAGCAACCACGGCAAGCACATCCAACGACAAGCAGGGGGCTTCGCCGACAAGCTCTGGTCCCGACAAGGATGAATCCCCTTGAGACACATGACGAGATCTGAGAAAAGGATGGTGCAGCGCCAGTCTACTTTGTCAGTTCCCATACGCAAGGGGCTAGGTCAAGGTATTACGGTGTGCGAAATTGCTTTTCGGCCTCCTCATGGCCTCGAGAAAGCTGCGCCATTACTTCCAAGCACATGAGATCACGATTGTCACTTCGCTTTCGCTGAAGAGGATCTGCGAGAATCCGGAAGCGGCAGGCGGGATTGTCGAGTGGGCCTTTGGAGCTGTCAAGCTTTGGTCTCAAGTTTGAAAGCACATCAACTATCCAAAGCGAGCCTTGGCAGAATTCATAGCAGAATGGGCGCCAACGCCGGATGAAGAGATTCGGAGACGAGCATTCTGTCAAAGAAGCAAGCAAAGAGTGGCTGATGTACTTTGATGGTGCCTTCTCGCTGCAGGCGCCGGCGCGGCGTCGCTTCTCGCACCCACCGGAGAGCACCTCAAATCGTCGTCCGGATGCACTTTCCCAAGGAGCAAGCGACAAACAATACTGCAGAGTATGAGGGTTTGCTTGCCGGTCTCGGGATCATGATGGACCTTGGGATCAAGAAGCTTATTGTCAGGGGTGACTCGCAACTTGTCGTCCGGCAAGTGAACAAAGATTATCAGAGTCCGTTGATGGAAGCCTACGTTGATGAAGTGAGGAAGCTAGAAGAGCACTTTGACGGGCTGCAAATGGAACATGTTCCAAGAGCTCGAGAATGATATTCTTGACGTGACTGTCAAAGTGCGCTGCACTTAAGTTACCTGTGGAACCAGGGATCTTCGTGCTCAAGCTGACTCAACCAACCGTAACACCATCAACAGGAGAAAGTAGGAAGAGGAAGTTGGCCTCTGGTGACTACTTTCCGACAGAGCTTCCCGAAGCCGTTGCTGCAAAGGTCCCCAAGATCAACACCAACAGTCTTTGAGGAGCGATGCTCAGCCGAGACCCGTGGTTTGTTTCGTTGAAGCGGGCGCTCCCGACAAGTCTTGCTCCGGCAAGCTTGTCGGGATCATCAAGCTCCGGCAGGGCCGCGAGTTCTTGCCGTGGAAGCTGATGTTCCCGCAGCAGCAGATGTGCCGTTAGTCCTTGTTGTCGAGCCGCATAGCTCCGGCATGGGCGCAACAGATTGTCCATTTCCTTGAGACAGGAGAACTTCCGAAGAGCAAGAAGAAGCGGAAAGAGTAGCCCGGCGGTCAAGTATGTACCAGTTTGTCGATAGCATATGCGTAGAAGAAGACTCAACGGTGTGAAATTGAAGTGTATTCCGGGGAAGATGGGCGAAGCTGTTGGCGAGAGATACATGGAGGCATATGTGGTCACCACATTGGCGCAAGAGCACTTGCCGGCAAAGCTTTCCGGCAAGGTTTCTTCCGGCCGACAGCCCTCCAGGATCTGTTGCACAAGTAACCAAGTGTGAAGCGTGCAGTTCCATTCCAAGCAGATACACCAGCCAGCTCAAGCTCTCTAGACGATCCCTTTATCCTGGCCATTTTGATGCAGGGCTCGACATCCTCGGCCCCTTCCCCGAGCTGTCGGGGCTTTGAGTACTTATGCGTCGCCATCGACAAGTTCACAAAGTGGCCGGAAGTGGAAGCGATGAGGAAGGTGACAACCACGGTCGGCGATCAAGTTCTTCAGTCAATTGTTTGTCGTTTGGAATCCCTAACGGATCATCACCGACAACGGCACACAATTCCTGAAGTCGCACCTTCATGCAAGACGTCCAAGACCTTGGCGCCAAGGTCTGCTTTGCTTCATTGCTCACCCAGAAGCAGCGGTCAAGCGAGAGGGCAAATGCTTGAAGTGCTGCGCGGGCTCAAGACGAGAACTTTCGACGGGCTGCACAAGTGCGGAAGAAAGCTGGATCGAGGAGCTGCGGTGGTTCTTTGGTCGATCAGACGGCGCCAAATCGAGCCAGCGGCGGACACCCTTTGCTCTAGTCTATGGAGCAGAGGCAGTTCTCCCCACGGAACTTCGTATCTGGATCGCCTCGAGTACTCGCTTATGATGAGCTTGAGCAAGAGCAGCTGCGACAAGATGACGCGCTGCTCCTCGAGGAGGATCGTCTTGAGCCATTTGTGCGAGCCGCTCGCTTCTGACAAGCTCTGCGTTGCTACCATAGCCGCAGGGGTTAATGCAGAAGTCTCGAGGAAGGCGACCTTGTTCTTGGTAGCGTTCGATCCGCCAAGAATTCAAACAAGTTGAAGCCGAAGTGGGAAGGCCCTTA
This sequence comes from Aegilops bicornis, assembly GCA_021605145.1. NCBI lineage: Eukaryota > Viridiplantae > Streptophyta > Magnoliopsida > Poales > Poaceae > Aegilops > Aegilops bicornis. The sequence goes on from CM038674.1 coordinate 161,850,183, forward strand.
TCGGGTGAAACGAGTCACTAGGACTGGCGCTGTCCGCCTTGAGACCGAAGATGGCATTCCGGTGAGCAACTCCTGGAACATTGAGCATCTTCGTAAGTTTTACCCATAGGGCGCGGTTGTCGGAACCCGTTCCGGCAACCACCTTTTGTACAAGTCTTGCCGCAGTTGCATGTAATCATTTGTACAAAGCCGGGCGCAGACCCCGTGCATCAGTAAAAGCTCATGTGTTGCGCACAACTTGTCAAGTTCATGCTTTCATCAATTTATTGCATGCTTTGGCTAACACTTTGTGCAGCGACCACACCCGGTAAGCAGAATCGAGCCGCTAGGCTCCATAACGTTATTTCCTCTACTTTTTTCTCTCAAAGAAAGGGAGGCTCCCTCGTGCACAAGTTAACCAGGGGGAGAGGAGGAGATAATACTATGGACCAGACACCGCTCGAGGAAGTTTCACCTCATCGGGAAGCAAGAGACAGAAAAGCTAAGTTGCCAAAGTTTGAGCAATCAGTTTTTAAAATTTTCAAGGTATCTTCCTCGAACGATAGTACTTTGTATGGAAAACACGTGCGCGGAAGGAACCAACTTCATGGCTAGTCGCGCCCTTACTTTGTTTCGAGTCCGCTCAACAACTTAAGTGAGCTGCGGCTAGTCGCGACAAGGTTGCTTGTCGGAGGCGGCACTTGCGGCCGAGAAATTTGACGTTCCGCTTTTCGACCTCATTGCAAAAGTGCCCGCACCGACAAGTCCCCTAAATGCGTAAGGCAGAAACGTACAAAGGAAGGGATCAAGTAGAGGAAATAACGTTGCATTGATCGATTCACCTAAGATAGAGTATATTACACAATAACTTGTCGCTGATCTAACAAAGTTTTCTAAACATGATCGTGATGACAAGGAAAGATAAGGTTGGCGGCCTAGTCCACGCGGTCGCCCTCAATCCGCTTGATCTTGTTCACCTTGTCCACAATGGGTGCGACAAGGGCTTTGAGCTCCTCCATGTTGGCTTGATGGCAAGGATCACGAGGACGCCGTTAAGGTTGAGGCCCGGGTTGCGGAAGGCCACCTTCATCAACACCTTCTCGAGGGCCCCTGCACAAACCTGGCGCGATTCCTCGGCAAGCTGCTTCGGGACCTCCTCCCGGAGTCGCTGCAGGCCCGTCGCCACGCCTTTGAAGAACAAGCTGAGCTTGGCGCTGGGTTGGAGATGCTCGTCGGAGGAGTACGCAAGGTCCGCCATCCCAAGCTCCATCATTTCGTTGTGGATGTCGTGGCGGTGTCCACAAGACCTTTGGTCCAGTGCTCCACGCTCTCCCTCAAGGTGTTACGGGCGGAGACAGCATTCGCCATGACAGCTCCTCCTTGGCCTTGATCGCCTCCAACAAGCCCACCTCCCGCTCTCTGGCGCCATCCAACGTCTGCGTCGAGTGGTCGCTTCAGCTCAAGATCCGCCTTGGAATCCTTGGCGGCGTCGAGCTCCTTGGCCTGTCGTGAGGCGGCTCTGCAGCTCGCCAAGGGTGTAGGCGTCCTTCTCGCGCTCATGCTTGAGCACGGCAAGCTCTTCGCCGCTCTTCTTGAGGGTGGCCTCCAGCTATGCCACCTTCGCCTTCAGCTCTTCCTTGGCGGCCTCGGCGGCTGCGGCGGCGTCGCCGCTTCTGAAGCGCCCCGCCAAGCGACTCCTCGCGCGCGGCAAGGTCCTCTTCGTGGCTGTCCAGGTTGACCTTCCGCTGCGCCAACTCGCTTTCCTGCGAGGCGAGCTTCTCGGCAGCCAGCCGCTGCTCCTCATCAGCTGCGGCCTTCTCAAGGATGAAGGCCGTGCACTCTTCTGCGAGCTGCCCCCGCGCTTCCGCCACGTCACGGAGGGCTTCTTTGTTGGCGCTCCGGAGCTCCTCGGCGCGCTTCTCCATATCCGCTCCCGCCCTCACGACAAGGGCTTCCCGGGTCTCTAACTTGGCCTGCCGGGCACGGTAGAGAGACAGCAGCTTCTTCAGCAGCTGCTCCTCCTCGGACTCCCCGCTGCTGCTGCTTGGCGCATCCACCAGCGTCAACCCAGCGGAGGCGAGTAGCTCGCCGTCGAAGGTCTCGCCCTCGACCGGCGCCGCCACAGGCTCGGTTCCCGGGGAGCTTGATGAAGACGCCGCCGCCTTGGTGGGTAGGCACGACAGGGCTCCTCGAACTGGCGCAGCCTGGCGGGAAATCGGCTGTCGGTGTGGCGCTTGCAGCTCCTGCGGCCTCGGGGCCGTCGGTACAATCGCCCGACCCCTCGCCCGGCCCTGCGGCAGCCTCGGTGGCCTCAGCGCCAGCAGGCTCGTCGACGACGGCCTCTTCCTCCTGACGACGGCCTCTTCTTCTTTGTGGCGGCCTCGTCGGTGTTGCTAGCGTTTCCTCCTCGCCGGCGGCCTCGACCTCCATCGGGTGCGTCGAGATGAAGAAAGAGCGATCAAGCAGATATTCAAAGAGAGAAACAAAAGAAAGCAAACCCAAGGGACATTTTCGCGTAAGGAATTACTGCGGCCAGGGGTCCGCAGCCGTGGCCTCGACCACCGGGAGGTCACTGGCGCCGTCCCTTGTCGGGTAGCCTCCCTTGCGGAGTGGCCTCCCTTGCAGGTGGCCTCCCTTGACGGAGGGAGCTCCCTTGCGGGGAGTTCTCCCTTGGCGGCGTAGTGGCAGCGGGCAGGATCTCGAGGCGGCTTCCGAGCCCTCCCGATGAGGCTGCTCTGCTCCTACACAAGCAAACTACTCGAAATCAGCGGAAGGAGCACCCCTGCACACCTAATAGTAAGAAGAAAACGCCACACTTACTCTGGGGGCTGTGCTGGGGGCTGCTCTGAGGAAGGGTTGCCGGGTCCGGCAAGGCGATCTCGGACGCGTCTCCTGTCGCCCCGGGGGAATCGTCCTCAACGACGATCGTCGGGATCTTGGCCCTCTTCGCCGCTCTCTGGGCCAGCGTCCTGAAAAGAAAAGTCCAGAACGAAGCAAATCAGATTCAGGATGAAGCAATAAAAATTGAAGAAATACAAGCACAAGTCTCAAGAGCTTACTCTTCGCCCTCCTCCTCGGGCTGGCGCGGAGAAGTCAAACTCGGCCCGCCTCCGGTGCGATGAGGCGGGAGTGGGCTCTCTTGGCCTCTTCTTGGGAGGTGTCGGCGGTGGCTCGAGAAGATTCTGCCCCGATTGTCGCTGCAGTTTGGGCGCTCCAGCTGCAACCTCGCTTGCCGCGGTGGAGCTGCGTCGGCCAGCTGCTTCTGTGGGCGATCTGTCGCCCGGCTCGTCTCCAACCCTGCGGAGGCGCCTCCTCGGAGCTGGGGCTCAGCTGGCGGCAAGTCGCTTGGCGGAGGAGAAGAAGCGCCCTCGGCGGAGTCCGCCCGACCCGGCCTCAGGCTCGACAAGCTCGTCCTCCGCGCGGCGACCTCCCTCGCTTCAGCGAGCTTGCCGCCTTCGCCCGCGTCCGCCTCCTCCACGGTGAACCCGAAGGCTCCAGTGGCAGCGGCTGCCGCCGCCTCCTCCACCAGTGGCGATCCTCGCCATCTCACGGTCGGTGGTGTCGCGGGTGAGCCTCTTACGCTTTCGTCGGCGGCGGATCGGCACTTCTTCTAAGTCATCAAAGAATTGCAGCACGATCTCGTCGGGGCTCCTGCCATGTTGGGGCGATTCCGTGGGAGTCGCACAGCGTATCATGGCGCGGATGCGGTCGGCGTCGAGTTGTTGCATGATGGGGCGACCCCTCGCGGCAACCTGAACCACTCTGGATGTTCGGGTCGTTCTTGAACAGCTCAAGCAGACTGAGTCCAGCTCCATGATGTGAAGTTCCAATTCAGGCCGGCGCAGCCTCATGATATCCGCCGCATTACGGAACTCCCAAGCAGGCCTCCTCCTTTCCTGCAAGGGAAGCGATGGCGGCGGCGAATGAAGTCTGCGCCAACTGCTCTCTTGTCAACCCGGCAAGCCTGAGGCGCAGAATTCGGGTCACAGCTATCTTCAGCTTCGCGTCCTCCGGCGCCAAGTTACTCCAATCCTTGCCGCGCACTATTGGGGTTTGGCGCACGGCGGTGAAAGGCTGTGGGTTCTCCTCTACGACCCAGCACCAGTTGGCTCTCCACTCCTCCCACTTGTTCCGGAACTCCCCCTCTAGGTAGGCCTCTTTCTTGCCGATCCTAGAGACCCAGGCTATCCCTCCGGCAAGTGGCTCTCCTCTCTCGACGCGGGGAACAAAGAAATGGCGGAAGAGTGCCACGTTCGGGTGGACTCCGACAAAGTTTTCGCACAAATGTGCGAAAACGGCCATGGTCAAGATGGCGTTGGGGGTGAAATCAAGGAGGCGGAGGCTAAAGGTGTTCATTATGTCGCATAAAGAACTTCGGAAAAGCGGCGGGCAAAGACCGCAATAGAAGAAAATGGCGAAGAAAGGGTACCCTGTTGGGGCCAGATCAGCGGCGGAGGCGGGGAGCACCCTCGTGCGCAGGTGCGCACGAGTCTCCGTCGACCAGAAAAGGTAGAAGACGTCCCGCAGCTCCCGTGCGCCGAGCTGCGGGGGGAAGATGGCTCGCTCCTTGCGAAGCACCGCGAGCCGCTGCGCCTCGGCCGACTTGACGCCCTTCTCCTTATCGGCCTTCAGAGCCATGGCGAGGGGGGCGGAGGAGGTCGACGGCGGTGAGTGTGCTTGCGGCGAAAGGGGGCGCTGCTCTCTTCGCACGGAGAAGAAGAGGGAGCGGTGGTGGTTTCTTGACAAGACAACAATGGCAGGGGTGGTCGGCCTGCCTCTGTTTCCTCCGCTTATAAAGGGGAGGAGGGGGCGGACGTTCCGCTTATATTAATAAAGAACCCCCCACGACCACGCCCACGATATCTCGCACGACGCCACGTCCGGTGCGTGCCGTTAGTGGGGATCGTGGTGGGTCCGGGGTGAGTTGCGACGTGGTCGAGGCCGCGCGTGTCCGTGCACGCGATTACGGGCCTGGGCCGACAAGCGCTTCGGCACCGTGTACGGCCCAGGCCCGGGGGCTCCTGTCGGTGTACTAGAGTAGGGGTACCCTAGTATCCCGTACTCGTGCACGGACAGTTGCAGCACCCCGCGGCAAGGTTTGCCTCGTCACCGCCAGCATCCTCCGTGGCTCTTTTGAAGCCATTCAAGAACAAAGTATTTGATTAAGAAGACAAGGCCCCGATAAGAGGAGCTTGTCGGGAAGGCCACTCCAGGCACGCAGAAGACAAGGCCCCGGCAAGAGGAGCTTGCCGGGAAGGCTCGGAGCGCGACAAGCCTTCGGGCACAACAAGGATTCGGCCGCGGCAAGGCGCTTGCCGCGGCATGCAACTTCTCTCCGTCTCCGCTCCAGCTCACCCAGCGACGTGTCGCCATGGGACCGTTCCATGCACGCGTGTCGAGCGGCTGTGCAGCCACCGGAGAGCAGCGATAAGCAGCGCTGACAGGCTCGCCATCGTGGCGGCGGAGGCGCACTGACGGCCTCTCTGTTGCCTTTGTTTGGGCGATAATGACGGGCATTTATTGCTTTTGTCCCTTGCCGTCAGAGTTAGGTATTTTGCACTGTACACTGTTCAAGTAGGTGTACCAACTCCTGTTTCTACATTTGTACCCCACCTATGTTGCCACCTGTCGGAGACCCCTTGAGCATATAAAAGGAGGCCCGGGTGCAACGTAGAAGGGGTTCGCGAGGTTCGGCTCGTTCGGTTCATTCGACCCACTCGAGAGCAGAAACACTCAAGCTAGGTCTTGTAGCTCGCATTTCTCCCTAGCAAGAACACAATAGATCAAACAAGCAGCAGTAGGAGTTTTATCTCTCCGGAGAGCTCCGAAGCTGGGTAAACTGCTCGTGTGCCTCGCCTCGATCCGCTCTTCGTGCGATCTCCGCCCCCCTCCGAACCACAAGGGGCCTGCTCCGCCGGCCCCATAGGTGTCCGTGGGTACGATCAGCCTCCCCGACAGTAGCGGAAATATTATTGGGAAGGGGGTTATTCAAGATTTCTTTACTTGTGTCGGTGCACTCCCCACTATTGGTGGATCTATCCTCAATAAAACTAGTAGCCTTAAATGACGCTATATCTTTGCTTGTTGTTGAACTTGAAAGACAATTTGTTCACATGCATCCATCTATACAAAGGAATTTTCTAGAGTTTTCTAATATTGAGCATTCTTCCGTTAAGCGTGCCGCCACTATATTTCTAACTCACGAGTTTAGATTTATTATGAAAGAAGCTAGTGAAATTTCTGCTCATTATAAAGTGGATGGTGGTCGCCCTCCCATAGAGGGAATTCTCTTTAATAAGGAGGATGTAATGCGTTTACGGTCTTTAGATCATGTTGCTTATAATGAAAATTTAAGAAAGAGGGTTCCTACCGTTGTTTTAGTCAATACGATTTCCGAGCTTAATCATGATTTTGCTATTCAAAACAACGGTTTAGGTTTCTCCCTTGAACACAAACTCATGGCTTTTTGCCAAAAGAATGCTTATAATGATGAGTTTGTCATACAATATGAAGGGCTAAAGGAGGAACCAATTCCTCCCGAGATCGATCTTGGGGATTCTTATCCCATTAAATTTAGCTATTTTGATTACTTTCGCATGCCTCAAAGAAAACTTGCTGCTGAACAAAGAGAGTATGAGATGAGTTTTTGAGACTTGCTTTATCATTATTAAGATTACACTTAGATCTATTCGTGTTTTTATTCCTAGCTAGGGGCTTTAAACAATAGCGCTTGTTGGGAGGCAACCCAATTTTATTTTTGTTCTTGCTTTTAGGTCCTGTTTTGCTTTGAATAAACCATCTAGCCTCTGGTTAGATGTGGTTTTGTGTTTTAGCTAGTGTTTGTGCCAAGTATGACCTATGGGATAGCGTACGGTGATAGTTAATTTGAGCTTGCTAAAAAATAGAAAATTTTGCGCTCACGAAAACAATTCTTATTTTTTTTACCAAAGTGTGTTTTTAGTTGATTCTTTTTGAAGAAGATTAATATACAAATTATCTAGGACTTCCTATTTTCTCAAAATTTTTGGAGTTACAGAAGTATTCAAAATATCTAGATTGCCACAGACTGTTCTGGTTTTGGTGATTCTGTTTTCCGCGTGTTGTTTGCTTATTTTGATGCATCTATGGCTAGTATTGGGGGTATGAACCATGGAAAAGTTGGAATACAGTAGATATTACACCAATATAAATAAAGGAAGAGTTCACAATAGTACCAAAAGTGGTGATTTATTTTCTTACACTAACGGAGCTTACGAGATTTTCTGTTGGAGTTTTGTGTTGTGAAGTTTTCAAGTTTTGGGTAAGGATTTGATGGACTATGGAATCAGGAGTGGCAAGAGCGTAAGCTTGGGGATGCCCAAGGCACCCCAAGGTAATATTCAAGGATATCAAAAATCCTAAGCTTGGGGATGCCCCGGGAAGGCATCCCTCTTTAGATTTTAAATCTATCGGTAACTTTACTTGAGGCTATATTTTTATTCACCACATGATATGTGTTTTGCTTGGAGCGTTTTGTATGATTTGAGTCTTTGCTTTTTGGTTTGCCACAATCATCTTTGCTGTACACACCTTTTGGGAGAGACACACATGAATCGTGATTTATTAGAATGCTCTATGTGTTTCACTTATATTTTTTTAGCTAGGCAATTTTGCTCTAGTGCTTCACTTATATATTTTTAGAGCACGGCGGTGATTTTATTTTATAGAAATTGATGAACTCTTGTACTTCACTTATATTATTTTTTAGAGTCTTTAGAACAGCATGGTAATTTTCTCTGGTTATAAAATTAGTCCTAATATGATAGGCATCCATGGGATATGATAAAAACTTTCATATAAAGTGCATTGAATACTATGAGAAGTTTGATTCCTTATGATTGTTCTGAGATATGAAGATGGTGATATTAGAGTCATGCTAGTAAGTATTTGTGAATTTTAGAAATACTTGTGTTAAGGTTTGTGAGTCCCGTAGCATGCACGTATGGTGAACCGTTATGTAACGAAGTTGGAGCATGAGATGTTTTTTGATTGTCTTCCTTATGAGTGGCTGTTGGGGACGAGCGATGGTCTTTTCCTACCAATATATCCCCCTAGGAGCATGCACATAGTACTTTCTTTCGATGACTAATAGATTTTTGCAATAAGTATGTGAGTTCTTTATGACTAATGTTGAGTCCATGGATTATACGCACTCTTACCTCTTCACCATTGCTAGCCTCTCTAGTACCGCGCAACTTTCGCCGGTACCATAAACCCACCGCATATCCTTCCTCTAAACAGCCACCATAACTACCTATTATGGCATTTTCATAGCCATTCCGAGATATATTGCCATGCAACTTTCCACCGTTCCGTTTATTATGACACGCATCATCATTGTCATATTGCTTTGCATGATCATGTAGTTGACATCGTATTTGTGGCTAAGCCAACGTTCATCATTTTTTATACATATCACTCTTGATTCATTGCTCATCCCGGTACACTGTCAGAGGCATACACATAGAGTCATATTTTGGTTCTAGTATCGAGTTGTAATTTTTGAGTTGTAAGTAAATAGAAGTGTGATGATTTTATTTATTAGAGAATTGTCCCATGTGAGGAAAAAAAGAGAAAGGCCAAATAAAAAGAGAAAATAAAAAATGAAAGAAAAAGAGAGAAGGGACAATGTTACTATCCTTTTTTCCACACGTGTGCTTCAAGTAGCACCATGATCTTCATGATAGAGAGTCTCCTATGATATCACTTTCATATGCTAGTGGGAATGTTTCATTATGGAACTTGGCTTGTATATTCTAACGATGGGCTTCCTCAAGATGGCCTAGGTCTTCATGAGCAAGTAAGTTGGGTGCACACCCACTTAGTTTTCTATTTGAGCTTTCGTAAACTTACAGCTCTAGTGCATCCGTTGCATGGCAATCCCTACTCACTCACATTGATCTCTATTAATGGGCATCTCCATAGCCCGTTGATACGCCTAGTTGATGTGAGACTATCTCCCTCTTTTTTTTGTCTTCTCCACAACCACCGTCTATTCCACCTATAGTGCTATGTCCATGGCTCACGCTCATGTATTGCATGAAAGTTGAAAAGGTTTGAGAACGTCAAAATTATGAAACAATTGCTTGGCTTGTCATTGGGGTTGTGCATGATTTGAATATTTTGTGTGATGAAGATGGAGCATAGCCAGACTATATGATTTTGTAGGGATAAGCTTTCTTTGGCCATGTTATTTTGAGAAGACATAATTATTTTGTTAGTATGCTTGAAAATTCTTGTTTTTATGTCAATATAAACTTTTGTTTTGAATCTTACGGATCTGAGCATTCATGCCACAATAAAGAGAATTACATGGATAAATATGTTAGGTAGCATTCCACATCAAAAATTCTGTTTTTATTATTTACCTACTCGAGGACGAGCAGGAATTAAGCTTGGGGATGCTTGATACCTCTCCAACGTATCTATAATTTTTTATTGTTCCATGCTATTATATTATCTGTTTTGGATGTTTTTGTTGGGGAACATAGCATGCAATTTCAAAAAAAATCCTACAATCACGCAAGATCTTTCTAGGAGATGCATAGCAACGAGACGGGGAGAGTGTGTGCAGCCGGCGTTGCAGGAGCAGGGGTCCCAGGACTTGCACTGCCTGCGGCTGCTTGGCGTGGCTCGAAGGAGGCCCATACGGCCCATCTTCATCAACGCAAGCTCAAGACCCTCGCGAGGGGCCAAGCCTCATGGGCGGACGATAAGGAGCTTCCTCGAGCACGGCCTCGTCGGGCTGGCTCATGAGGAGGCGGAGAGTTCAAGGCGGGGTACCTCGCGAGGTGCCCATGACGCAAGCCATGACGACCAAGGCGCCAGATCAGCAGTGTCCTCCCTTCCTCTTTGGTGCAAAGGGAGCAAGCGCAGGCGAGAGTATCAAGCAAAGGCATCCATTTCGGTGCAACGAGACCAAGACCAGCCCAACGGTAGGAAGGGAGTCATTGTGGAGCCCAAGCAGGCGTCATCACCAGAGCCTTTGGCAAGCGAGGACCAACTTTAGTCAGGATAAGTGTACCCGCTATTCCCCTTCAAAATGGCCAATTGTTGGCGCCCTTCCCGCTCAATATTTGGGAAGAGGCCGGGGCCTTCGCCTATAAATAGGAGTAGCCACCCAGGCAGAGGGATCCAGGATCCTCATTAAAAACCAGTAGCTAGAGTGACTGAACCCCACCTAGCAGTTCATCGCACCCGCCAAGAACAGACCCTCATGGCGGTTCTTCCTTGTATGGTTCCTCATCAGCCCAAGAGGCAATCTACCACACCACACCTTTGAAGTAGGGTATTACACCACAATGGTGGCACGAACGATATAAATCTCGTGTCTCTTGTGCTGTTCCGTTTAGTAGTTTAGGTCCCAGCGATTCGGGCGAGGTGCGAGACAGTGGAGGGTTGGATCTCCGCGCACCCAGTGTTCGAACCTCAAGGGTCTGCTGTAACCGAAATCCTACATTTGGCGCGCTGGTAGGTGCGCTGAATCTGCCTTCGTCGCCTCGTTCTTCCCGACCACATAACCATGTCGGCGCCCGTCGCCTGGCTAAGCGCCGAGCCGCCTCCCATGTCGCCAGACAGCTCCGTCGGGCGCCCTCGTCTTTCCCGTCACTGCCGTCAACGCCGCCACCGGCCCGGCGAACGAGCAGCAAGCATCGTCCCAGCACCCGTCCATGAGGCGGGACGGCCGCACCGCCACGCCTTCGCTCACCCCCGCTGGTTCTTCGTCACGCGCGCCCCGCGTGGCCATGGAGGCCCGGGCTGCCCTCATCGCAGCAAACAAGCTCCTGCGCTACTGCCCCGTCGACGACGTCTACGAAGAATGGCTCGACCGAGTCGCCGAGCTCGTCCGCGCTGCAGGAGGCGCCCCCGCACCGTCCGTCTCGCTCCACCGCGCCCGCCCTTGCTGGGCGATGAAGCTCCTGGGCGCCTCAGCCGCCTCCTCCTCAAGAAGGCGCCCTGGCCCCAAGGCGCGCGGCCCCTGGGCGGAACCCGCTCCGCCAGGCGCCGGCGCGGCAAGAGCAGAGCTATCAAGAAGTTCCTCGCCCACGAGAAGCTGCCCGAGCACTCCCCGCTCCAGCACGTCAGGACCCCGCGCTGCCCCCAGCCGCGGTGCAAGGAGGCCCACAAGACCAAGCTCTCTGTTGTCCGAGGCCCCCCGCGGCCACGGCGGGCTGCCGCGCCTTCACCTCCGAGCTGCGCAGCGTCGCGTGGCCCGCCAAGTTCAAGCCAGACCTGCCTCCTCGCTACGACGGCACAGCTGACCCTACGGAGTTCCTCCAGCTCTACGAGCTGGGCATCGAGGCTGCCAACGGGGATGAAAAGGTCATGGCGAACTGGTTTCCCATGGCGCTCAAGGACGGAGCCCGCACCTGGCTCCTGAATCTGGCCCTAGGCACGATCTCTTCCTGGGCCGAGATGCGCACCCGCTTCATCGCCAACTTCCAGGGTACTCGTGACCGGCCACCCGCCATGAGCGACATGCGCTGAATCAAGCAGCAGCCAGGGGAAACCCTGCAAAAGTACATACAACGCTTCAACAACGCGCGCCTCAAGATCCCCAGGGTAATGGAGGAGGCCATCATCTCTGCCTTCTCCGACGGCGTGCGCGACGTCAAGATGTAGGAGGAGCTGGTGATGCATGAAGATCTATGCACCTCCTTGGAGATGTTCAACTTGGCGACCAAGTGCGCCATGGCTGAGGAGGGGCGCCTCTCCCTCCTCGAGCTGCCTGCCGCGGATCGCGAAGAAAAGAAGTCCAAGGCCAAGGACGTGAAGCGCAAGGGGGCTGTCGTACTCGCGGCCGAACCAGACACCAAGCAAGGCAGAGATCAGCCCGAGTCCTCCAAGGGCAGTCGGTACTGCATGTACCACGACCTCCACACCCACAACACCAATGAATGCCAAGAGCTCCGGGCCGTACGCGAAGGAAGGGTCGGCGGACGCCTGGCGCAGCGGCAGGGCTCTGACCAAGGAGGAGGAAGGAATGCAGGACGCTGGGAAGACCATGCGGCCGCGCCAAGGTGGCGCGACCAACCTCGTGAGGACCGTTGGCAAGACCCGCCTCGCGAGGAGGCTGGAGGATCAGCCTCGCGAGGATCGCCTTGAGGGAACGCAGCCTCCCTCATTGCCGCTGGCTGCCAAGGAGAATTGAGGACCGTCATCAAGACGAGGGGCTGGGGCTTCCAGGGAACCGCGTCGCGATCGCCTGCATCTGGGCGGAGCTCAAGCCCCAGCCTCTCAGCGCATCTTCAAGCAGTTCGCCTGCGAAGTGAATGCAGTCCTCCCCAAGCTCGAGGCCACGCGCCTCTCAGGTGGTCGGCGTGCGCCATCACGTTCAGCTCAGCGGATCAGCTCAAGTGCGCGACCACAGCCGGAGTTCTCCCGATGCTTTGTTCCCCAATCATCAGCAACGTGGTGGTCACCAAGACCCTCATCGACGGCGGGGCAGGACTCAACGTCCCGTCCGTGGAGACATTCAACAATCTTCAAGTGCCTTACTGATACTTCAGCCAACCAAGCCTTTCTCCGGAGTCACCGACGGCTCCACGGTCCCGATCGGGCAGGTCCGCCTTCTGTCACCTTCGGGCTCGCGACAACTACCACACCGAGCTCATCGACTTCGACGTCGCCCACATTACGCCTACCGTACAACGCCATCCTCGGGTACCGGCGCTGGCCAAATTCATGGTCGTAACTCCACCACGGCTACAACGTCCTCAAGATGCCGGGAAGAGGCGGGGTCATCACGGTGCCACTGAAGAGAGAGATGCGATGTGCTACGGGAGCGAGCCTTTCAGCCGCATCGCTAGAAGACCTGCACCACAGCAGCAGGAGGCCTCCCGAGGCCGCACCCAAGAAGAAGGAGACATCGACCGCCCGGCTCCTCAAGAGGCAGGCCCCTCGTGGCCCGCACTGTGCCGGGGGAGCCTCCTTCCATCGCATAGGAAAGCGGCGCTGGCGCCCTCCTCGGCCGGGCTCGGGGCTCTCCCATGGAGGGCCGCCGACCTCGCCAAGGTCACGAGGGAGGCGCTTGGGCACCACGATGGGCGTGCTTGAGCACGTTTCCATAGCGGGGAGCAAGGCAAGGAGGGCCGAACACTCAGGAGTTCTTCAGCAAGGCCATTCAGGAGCTACAGGAGTCAAGGGTCATGAGGGGCAGCCGCCTACCCGCTGTGGCCCCCCATCCAGGCGAGGATGGTGGGCTGCTCGTCTGCATCGACATACCGGGGCTCAACCGAGCAGCGTCTCAAGAGCGCCTGGCCCCTCGCGAGTGGGACGTTGCGAGGCCCGCCCACAGCTACGTGTGCATGCCTCACGGCACGCCAAACGCGGTTGCTGCGCACCGGCATCTCATGAGGGCCATCCCGGAGGCTCGAGAGGTCGAACGCGCCGCAGCCACAGCGGAGATGGAGATGGCCCCTGAGGCGCCGCCAGCGCCTCCGGATCCTCCCGAGGCCCCCGGGCCTGGGGGCTCGTGAGGATCGGCTCCCGCAGCCCATCGAGTCTGCTACACCAACACCCCTTCGTCCCCAACATCACCAGATATGCCACGCTTCGGTGGCGCACCCCTACAGCAATGGACAGGCCGAGCGGGCCAACGCAGAGGTCCTGAGAGGCCTCAAGACCAGGACGTTCAAGAAGAAACTGGAGGCTTGCGGCAGAGGCTGGTATGACGAGCTTCCGTCCGTGTTGTGGTCCATCCTCACAACCGCAACCAAGCCAACTGGAGAGACCCCTTCTTCACGGTCTCACGGGCGGCAGTCCTCCCTCACGAGGTCAGCGTCGATCCGCTGGTCTGGCGTTCGATGAAATGCTGCAGGGGCGCCATGCGGGACGGCCCTCGTCTGGGGAGGAGCGCGCCTTGAGAAGCTGCGCTGCGGCGGCAAGGTACCAGCAGGCACTCCGCGATACCACTTGCCGCAACATCCGCCCGGAACTCTTGAGGTAGGGGACCTCGTGCTCAGGCGGGTTCTCTCCAGGGAGGGACTACATAAGCTCTCTCCCATGTGGGAGGGCCCGTTCAAGGTTGTTCATGTTTCCAGGCCCGGCTCCGCGCGCTTGGAGACTCAGGAGGGAGTACCTACTCTGAGCAGCGTGGAACATCCAGCACCTCCGGAGGTTTTACCCCTAAAAAGACCCGGTGCTCGTGAAGAAGGCGAATGCATGAAGCTCATTCTTTTGGAAAAGGCCCAAGGTTCGTGTAGAAGGCGAATGCCTGTGAAGCTCATTCTTTTTGGAAAAGGCCCAGTGCCTGTGAAGAAGGCGAATGCCTGTGAAGCTCATTCTTTTTGGAAAAGGCCCAGAGCCTGTGAAGAAGGCGAACGCCTGTGAAGCTGTCGCGTTCTGGAAAGGGCCTAGAGCCCGTGAAGAGGGCCAACACCCGTGAAGCTTGCTTCCCAGAAGGAAGGCCCAGAGCCTGTGAAGAAGGCAAACGCCTGTGAAGCTGTCGCGTTCTGGAAAGGGCCCGGAGCCCGTGAAGAGGGCCAACTCCCGTGAAGCTTGCTTCCCAGAAGAAAGGCCCGGAGCCTGTGAAGAAGTCCAATGCCTGTGAAGCTCGCCGCCCGTGACACTCTCACGTAATAATGAGTTGGGGCTGTACACGCCCCGGAGTCTCAGGAGCGCCGGCCTCAGGCCCTGGGGCTCCCTCCCACGCCCAGTGGCAGCACTTAGCTCATATTTGGTGAGAAGACGTCGAAGACTAGACTAGGTGCTGGACGCGGCTTTTCATTTGCTTTCTGCAGTTGACTAGTTATTCCCATTTGGAGTTTTTATCGAAACTATCGCCATCTTTTGGTCCGTGGTTCTTCGATCTTTTCGCTCTCCTGCCTCAATTTCTCTTGCATGGGGACTCATGAGGCGAAGCCTCGGGAGCCCTCATGGCGTTCCTACCCCTATCGCTCAAGTTTTCACGGCCCTGGTCCACAGCTGGAGCACCCCTCCTGACCATGCCTCACGGGCAGCACAACGCGAACACGGGGCCCGGATCGGTCGCCCCCGCGGCCACGGCTGGAGTTCACTTGCGAATGGGCGTACAACAGAAAGGAACAGTATCAGGATAACAAAAGCAGTACAATAATTAACGGTGTTAACCTAAACGCGCCCCCACGGGGCCACACATTGTTGTCTTTTTGCGCAGGAGAAAAGAAGGGAAAAGGACAAAAGCAGGTGAAGCATGCCCTGTGCCGACCCTCTTGGAAGGTTCGAGCCGTCTCCGGAGCTCAGGCGGACTCCCTCTCGCGCTTCACCGGGGCGCGGCGGCGAGTGGACCCGCTGCCACCCCCCAAGCAGGCGCGGCGGCGTGGAGGCTGGCAGCATGACGCTGCGGAAGAATCACCACCGAAGAAGAGCTGGTGAAGCTTGAGGAGTCACGGTATCGCCCGGCCGCCAGCGCTGCCCTCTCCATCCATGTCGGGGCTGGGTCCTCGGCCGCGGTCGTCGTCTTCAGGGCAGCACCCCATGCGGCGACCGTCTTCCCTGAACACCCTCACGTAGAGGGTGGCGTCGCTGTCGTACTTGAAGTGCAGGGAGCACTGGTGGCGAATACCACGCACGCGAGCGAACGTCTGCCAGCCGCGGGTCAAGAACAAGTTCCCTGTAGCAGAGACCTCCAGAGAAGCCCACGAAGCCCGGCTGCAGCAGCCATCCGCTGGAGCGAGGAGCCGCCCAGGCGCCAGCTGGGAGCTCACCCAGGAGGAAGCGCGGGAGCTGAAGCCGGACGCCGGACGGCTCCTCTGCCCACACCATGAACTGCGGCGGCGCTTCAGCAGCATGGAGGCGCGGCCTCGGGGGACGCACGGCCGGGGCACGCCTTCCGACCATGGCCAGCCGCTCGTCGCCATGCTGAGAGCCTCCTCCATGACCGCGGGGGACCGCCGTGGAGGCCATGGGATGCTTGCGAGGGCGACCTCGACCACGCTTAGGCGGAGGAGAGGAAGACTCGACCTGACGGCCCTTCCCCTTCTCTGCGGTCGAGAATTTCCTTGGTGGAGCCATGGAGAAGAAGGAGAGACAAGAAAGGATAGACTGGAAGGGCGCGCGCCGTTCCGTACTTATAGCCGGCGAAGGCCAACCGTCGGTCTCCATGATCACCGGTAATCATGACCGACTCTGCATGCAGGGACTTGCCGAATCCGGGTGGTTACCGAGGCATCATGGGGAAGCAGTGGGCACGCATCCAATCAACCGCCACGTGTCGCCCAAGGTCAAGGCTGTTAGGGCCATGACGCTCGCACTTGCCCTTTGCCTCTGCTCGGCCAAGTTCGGGCGCCGTGGGCCGAGGGGCTACTGTAGGCATTCTAGGAACGGGGTCCCCAGACTTGCCTGCTGCTCTGCGGCGTGGCTCGAAGGAGGCCCAAAGACGGCCCATCTTCATCAACGCAAGCTTAAGACCCTCGCGAGGGGCCAAGCCTCACGAGGCGGACGACAAGGAGCTTCCTCAGGCACGGCCTCGTCAGGCTGGCTCATGAGGAGGCGGAGAGTTCAAGGCAGGGTACCTCGCGAGGTGCCCATGACGCAAGCCATGACGACCAAGGGCGCCAGCCCGCGCAGTGTCCTCCCTTCCTCTTTGGTGCAAAGGGAGCAAGCGCAGGCGAGAGTATCAAGCAAAGGCATCCATTTCGGTGCAACGAGACCAAGACCAGCCCAACGGCAGGAAGGGAGTCATTGTGGAGCCCAAGCAGGCGTCATCACCAGAGCCTTTGGCGGGCGAGGACCAACTTTAGTCAGGATAAGTGTACCCGCTGTTCCCCTTCAAAATGGCCAATTGTTGGCGCCCTTCCCGCTCAATATTTGGGAAGAGGCCCAGGGCCTTCGCCTATAAATAGGAGTAGCCACCCCCAGGGCAGAGGGATCCGGATCCTCATTAAAAAACCAGTAGCTAGAGTGACTGAACCCCACCTAGCAGTTCATCGCACCCGCCAAGAACAGACCCTCGCGAGGCGGTTCTTCCTTGTATGGTTCCTCATCAGCCCAAGAGGCAATCTACCACACCACACACTAGAGTAGGGTATTACACCACAATGGTGGCCTGAACCAGTATAAATCTCGTGTCTCTTGTGCTGCTTTAGTAGTTTAGGTCCCAGCGATTCGGCGAGGTGCGATACGGTGGAGGGTTGGATCTCCACGCGCACCCCAGTGTTCGAACCTCAAGGGTCTGCCGGAACCCGAAATCCGACAGTGTCCACGTACCCTCGTAGACCGAAAGCGGAAGCGTTAGGTTATCGCTGTTGATGTAGTCGAACATCTTCGCGTTCCAACCGATCCAAGTACCAAACGTAAGGCACCTCCGTGTTCAGCACACGTTCAGCTCGATGACGTCCCTCGAGCTCTTGGTCCAGTAGAGGGTGGAGGGAGAGTTCCAACAGCACGATGACATGGTGACAGTGATGGTGATGTGATCCATGCAGGGCTTCGCCTAAGCACTACGACGCTATGACCGGAGGAGTAAACTGTGGAGGGTGGCACCGCACACGGCTAAGAAACAACTCTTGTGCTTTAGGGTGCCCCCTTGCCCCCGTATATAATGGAGGAGGGGAGGAGGCCGGCCACAAGGGGCGCGCCAAGGAGAGAGGAGTCCTACTAGGACTCTAGTCCTAGTAGGATTCGGCCCCCCTTTTTTTCCTTCTACCGGAGGGGGAAAAGGGGAAGGAGATGGATGTTGGGGAACGTAGTAATTTCAAAAATTTCCTACGCACACGCAAGATCATGGTGATGGCATAGCAACGAGAGGGGAGAGTGTCCGTCCACGTACCCTCGTAGACCGAAAGCGGAAGCGTTATAACAACGCGGTTGATGTAGTCGTACGTCTTCACGATCCGACCGATCCAAGCACCGAACGTCACGGCACCTCCGAGTTCTGCACACGTTCAGCTCGATGGCGATCCCGGACTCCGATCCAGCAAAGTGTCGGGATGAGTTCCGTCAGACGACAGCGTGATGACGATGTTGATGCTCCACCGGCGCGGGGCTTCGCCTAAGCACTGTGACGATATGACTTCTCCGACGCAGGCTTCGCCTAAGCTCTCTGACGATATGACCCGAAGTGGAATATGGTGGAAGGGGCACCGCACGGCTTAGGAATGATCCGTAGATCAACTTGTGTGTCATGGGGTGCCCCCTGCCCCCGTATATAAAGGAGACAAGGGGGAGGTGGCCGGCCCTAGAGGAGGCGCACCAAGGAGGAGTCCTACTCCCACCGGTTGTTGGACTCCCCTTCTCCTAGTTGGAGTAGGATTGGGGAGGGGAAAGGGGAAGGCGCGCCGCCCTCTCCTTGTCCTATTCGGACTAGAAGGGGAGGGGGCGCAGCCCACCTGGCCGGCCCTTCTCCTTCTCCCTCAAGGCCCATGAGGGCCCATATACCCCGGGGTTCCGTAACCCCGGTGTTCGGTAACATCCTGTTTTCACTCGGAACCATTCAAGTCCAAACTTAGGCTTCCAATATATCAATCTTTATGTCTCGACCATTTCGAGACTCCTCGTCATGTCCGTGATCACATCCGGGACTCGAACAACCTTCGTGCATCAATACTTATAAACTCATTATGAACTGTCATCGAAGCGTTAAGCGTGCGGACCCTACGGGTTCGAGAACTATGTAGACATGACCTAGAACCATTCTCGGTCAATAACCAATAGCGGAACCTGGATGCCCATATTGGTTCCTACATATTCTACGAAGATCTTTATCGGTCAAACCGCATAACGACATACGTTGTTCCCTTTGTCATCGGTATGTTACTTACCCGAGATTCGATCGTCGGTATCCAATACCTAGTTCAATCTCGTTACCGGTAAGTCTCTTTACTCGTTCCGTAATACATCATCTCACAACTAACTCATTAGTTGTAATGCTTGCAAGGCTTAAGTGATGTGTATTACCGAGAAGGCCTAGAGATACCTCTCCAACAATCGGAGTGACAAAACCTAATCTCGAAATACGCCAACCCAACAAGTACCTTTGGAGACACCTGTAGTACTCCTTTATAATCACCCGATTCACGTTGTGACGTTTGGTAGTACCAAAGTGTTCCTCCGTAAACGGGAGTTGCATAATCTCATAGTTATAGGAACATGTATGGGTCATGAAGAAAGCATTAACATACTAAGCGATCAAGTGTTAAGCTAACGGAATGGGTCATGTCAATCAGATCATTCTACTAATGATGTGACCTTGTTAATCAAATAACAACTCCTTGTTCATGGTTAGGAAACATAACCATCTTTGATTAACAAGCTAGTCAAGTAGAGGCATACTAGTGACATCTTGTTTGTCTATATATTCACACATGTATTATGTTTCCGGTTAATACAATTCTAGCATGAATAATAAACATTTATCATGATATAAGGAAATAAATAATAACTTTATTATTGCCTCTAGGGCATATTTCCTTGATCTCCCACTTGCACTAGAGTCAATAATCTAGATTACAAAGTAATGATCCTAACACCCATGGAGTCTTGGTGCTGATCATGTTTTGCTCGTGGAAGAGGCTTAGTTAACGGTCCGCAACATTCAGATCCGTATGTATTTTGCAAATCTCTATGTCTCCCACTTGGACTTGGTCCCGAATGGAATTAGGCGTCTCTTGATGTGCTTGGTCCTCTTGTGAAATCTGGAGTCCTTTGCCAAGGCAATTGCACCAGTATTGTCACAAAAGATCTTCATCGGTCCCGATGCACTAGGTATAACACCTAGATCGGAAATGAACTCTTTCATCCAGACTCCTTCATTGGCTGCTTCCAAGCAGCTATGTACTCCGCTTCACATGTAGATCCCGCCACGACGCTTTGTTTAGAACTGCACCAACCGACAGCTCCACCGTTTAATAAAAACACGTATCCGGTTTGCGATTTAGAATCGTCCGGATCAGTGTCAAAGCTATGCGTCGACGTAACCTTTACGACTAGCTCTTTGTCACCTCCATATACGAGAAACATATCCTTAGTCCTTTTCAGTGTATTTCAGGATGTTCTTGACCGCTGTCCGATGATCCATTCCTGGATTACTTTGGTACCTTCCTGCCAAGCTTATAGCTAAGCATACGTCAGTGCGGTACACAGCATTGCATACATGATAGAGCCTATGGCTGAAGCATAGGAACATCTTTCATTTTTCTCTATCTTCATTGTGGTCGGGCATTGAGTCTTACTCAATCTTATACCTTGCAACACGTGCAAAAACCTTTCTTTGCACGATCCATTTTGAACTTTTTCAAAATTTTATCAAGGTATGTGCTTTGTGAAAGTCCAATTAAGCGTCTTGATCTATCTCTATAGATCTTGATGCCCAATATGTAAGCAGCTTCACCGAGGTCTTTCATTGAAAAACTTTTATTCAAGTATCCTTTTATGCCATCCAGAAATTCTATATCATTTCCAATTAATAATATGTCGTCCACATATAATATCAGAAATGCTTCAGAGCTCCCACTCACTTTCTTGTAAATACAGGCTTCTCCAAAAGTCTGTATAAACCCATATGCTTTGATCACACTATCAAAGCGTTTATTCCAACTCCGAGAGGCTTGCACCAGACCATAAATTGATCGTTGGAGCTTGCACACTTTGTTAGCACCTTTTGGATCGACAAAACCTTCTGGTTGCATCATATACAACTCTTCTTCTAGAAATCCATTCAAGAATGCAGTTTTTACATCCATTTGCCAAATTTCATAATCATAAATGCGGCAATTGCTAACATGATTCGGACAGACTTAAGCATCGCTACGGGTGAGAAAGTCTCATCGTAGTCAACCCCTTGAACTTGTCGAAAACCTTTCGCAACAAGTCGAGCTTTGTAGACGGTTACATTACCATCGGCGTCAGTCTTCTTCTTAAAGATCCATTTATTTTCAATGGCTTGCCGATCATCGGGCAAGTCAACCAAAGTCCAAACTTTGTTCTCATACATGGATCCCATCTCAGATTTCATGGCTTCCAGCCATTTCGCGAATCTGGGCTCACCATCGCTTCTTCATAGTTTGTAGGTTCGCCATGGTCAAGTAACATGACTTCGAGAATAGGATTACCGTACCACTCTGGTGCGTATTTTATTCTGGGTCGACTCCACGAGGTTCAGTAGTAACTTGATCTCAAGCTTCATGATCATCATCATTAGTTTCTTCACTAATTGGTGTAGTTGTCACAGGAACCATTTCTTGTGATGAACTACTTTCCAATAAGGGAGCAGAATCTGATTATCTCATCAAGTTCTACTTTCCTCCCACTCACTTCTTTCGAGAGAAACTCTTTCTCTAGAAAGGATCCAAATTTAGCAACGAAAATCTTGCCTTCAGATCTGTGATAGAAGGTGTACCCATGATCTCCTTTGGGTATCCTATGAAGACACATTTTTCCGATTTGGGTTCGAGCTTATCCGGTTGAAGTTTCTTCACATAAGCATCGCAGCCCCAAACTTTAAGAAACGACAACTTTGGTTTCTTGCCAAACCACAGTTCATAAGGCGTCGTCTCAACGGATTTTGACGGTGTCCTATTTAACGTGAATGCGCCGTCTCTAAAGCATAACCCCAAAAGCGATAGCGGTAAATCGGAAATAGACATCATTGATCGTACCATATCTAGTAAAGTACGATTCTGACGTTCGGACACACCATTTCTCTGTGGTGTTCCGGGTGGCGTGAGTTGCGAAACTATTCCACATTGTTTCAAATGTAAACCAAACTCGTAACTCAAATATTCTCCTCCATGATCAGATCGTAGGAATTTTATTTTCTTGTTACGATGATTTTCCACTTCACTCTGAAATTCTTTGAACTTTTCAAATGTTTCAGATTTGTGTTTCATTAAGTAGATATACCCATATCTGCTCAAATCATCTGTGAAGGTGAGAAAATAACGATACCCGCCGAGTGCCTCAACATTCATTGGACCACAAACATCAGTATGTATGATTTCCAATAAATCTGTTGCTCGCTCCATAGTTCCGGAGAACGGCGTTTTGGTCATCTTGCCCATGAGACACGGTTCGCAAGTACCAAGTGATTCATAATCAAGTGATTCGAAGCCCATCAAGATGGAGTTTCTTCATGCGTTTTACACCGATATGACCTAAACGGCGGTGCCACAAATAAGTTGCACTATCATTATCAACTCTGCATCTTTTGGCTTCAACATTATGAATATGTGTATCACTACTGTCGAGATTCAACAAGAATAGACCATTCTTCAAGGGTGCATGACCATAAAAGATATTACTCATATAAATAGAACAACCATTATTCTCTCGATTTAAATGAATAACCGTCTCGCATTAAACAAGATCCAGATATAATGTTCATGCTCAACGCTGGCACCAAATAACAATTATTTAGGTCTAAAACTAATCCCGAAGGTAGATGTAGAGGTAGCGTGCCGACCGCGATCACATTGACTTTGGAACCATTTCCCACGCGCATCGTCACCTCGTCCTTTGCGGTGCTCGTCTATTCCGTAGTCCCTGTTTCGAGTTGCAAATATTAGCAATGTAACCGTATCAAATACCAGGTGCTACTACGAGCTCTAGTAAGGTACACATCAATAACATGTATATCACATATACCTTTGTTCACCTTGCCATCCTTTTTATCCGCCAAATACTTGGGGCAGTTCCGCTTCCAAAGGTCCGGTCTGCTTTGCAGTAAAAACACTCGATTTAGGCTTAGGTCCAGACTTGGGTTTCTTCTCTTGATCAGCAACTTTCTTGCTGTTCTTTTGAAGTTTCCTTCTTCTTCCCTTTGCCCTTTTTCTTGAAACTAGTGGTCTTGTTGACCATCAACACTTGATGCTCTTTCTTGATTTCTACCTCCGCAGCTTTCAAAGATCGCGAAGAGCTCGAGAATTGTCTTAGTCATCCCTTGCATATTATAGTTCATCACGAAGCTCTTGTAGCTTGGTGGCGATGATTGGAGAATTACATCAATGACACTATCATCCGGAAGATTAACTCCCAGCTGAATTAAGTGATTGTTATACCCGGACATTTTGAGTATGTGCTCACCTTGTAACTATTCTCTTCCATCTTGCAGCTATAGAACTTATTGGAGACTTCATATCTCTCAATCCAGGCATTTGCTTGAAATATTAACTTCAACTCCTGGAACATCTCATATGCTCCATGACGTTCAAAACGTCGTTGAAGACCCGGTTCTAAGCCGTAAAGCATGGCACACTGAACTATAGAGTAGTCATCAGCTCTGCTTTGCGACGTTCATAACTTCTCGCTCAAAGATCCGCAGCAGTTCGACTGTCACCCAGCGGTGCTTCCAGGACGTAATTTTACGTGCAGCAATGAGGATAATCCTCAAGTTACGGACCCAGTCCGTGTAATTGCTACCATCATCTTTCAACTTTGCTTTCTCAAGGAACGCATTAAAATTCAATGGAACAACAAAGACGAGCCATCTATCTACAAGAAACATAGACAAGCAAAATACTATCAGGTACTAAGTTCATGATAAATTTAAGTTCAATTAATCATATTAAAACTCCCACTTAGACAGACATCTCTCTAGTCATCTAAGTGATCACGTGATCCATATCAACTAAACCGTGTCCGATCATCATGTGAGACGGAGTAGTTTCAACGGTGAACATCACTATGTTGATCATATCTACTATATGATTCACGTTCGACCTTTCGGTCTCCGTGTTCGAGGCCATATCTGTTATATGCTAGGCTCGTCCAAGTTTAACCTGAGTATTCGCGTGTGCAACTGTTTTGCACCGTTGTAGATGGACGTAGAACTTATCACACCCGATCATCACGTGGTGTCCGGGTACTACGAACTTTGGCAACGGTGCATACTCAGGAGAACACTTCTTGATAATTTTAGTGAGAGATCATCTTATAATGCTACCGTCAATCAAAGCAAGATAAGATGCATAAAGGATAAACATCACATGCAATCAATATAAGTGATATGATATGGTCATCATCATCTTGTGCTTGTGATCTCCATCGCCGAAGCACCGTCATGATCACCATCGCCACCGGGCGCGACACCTTGATCTCCATCGTAGCATCGTTGTCGCCTTGCCAACTATTGCTTCCACGACTATCGCTACCGCTTAGTGATAAAGTAAAGCAATTACATGGCGTTGCATTTCATACAATAAGCGACAACCATATGGCTCCTGCCGATTGCCGATAACTCGGTTACAAAACATGATCATCTCCTACAATAAAATATAGCATCACGTCTTGACCATATCACATCACAACATGCCCTGCAAAAACAAGTTAGACGTTCTCTACTTTGTTGTTGCAAGTTTTACGTGGCTGCTACGGGCTGAGCAAGAACCGTTCTTACCTACGCATCAAAACCACAACGATAGTTTGTCAAATAGACTCCGTTTAACCTTCTCAAGGACCGGGCGTAGCCACACTCGGTTCAACTAAAGTTGGAGACAGTCTTCCGCAAGCCATCTATGTGCAAAGCACGTCGAGGGAACCGGTCTCGCGTGGAAATGCACGCGTAAGGTTGGTCCGGATCGTCTCGTCCAACAATACCGCTGAACCAAAGTATGACATGCTGGTAGGTAGTATGACTTGTATCGCCCACAACTCACTTGTGTTCTACTCGTGCATATGACATCAACGCATAAAACCAGGCTCTGATACCACTTTGTTGGGGAACGTAGTAATTTCAAAAATTTCCCACGCACACGCAAGATCATGGTGATGGCATAGCAACGAGAGGGAGAGTGTCCGTCCACGCACTCGTGAGACCGAAAGCGAAGCGTTATAACAACGCGGTTGATGTAGTAAATGCGTCTTCACGATCCGACCGATCCAAGCACCGAACGCACGGCACCTCCGAGTTACGCACACGTTCAGCTCGATGGCGATCCCGGACTCCGATCCAGCAAAGTGTCGGGATGAGTTCCGTCGGCCTGACGACGGGCGTGATGACGATGTTGATGCTCCACCGACGCAGGGCTTCGCCTAAGCACTGTGACGATATGACTTCTCCGGCGCAGGCTTCGCCTAAGCTCTCTGACGATATGACCAAGTGGAATATGGTGGAAGGGGCACCGCACACGGCTAAGGAAAGATCCAGAGATCAACTTGTGTGTCTTGGGGTGCCCCTGCCCTCAGATATAAAGGAGACAAGGGGAGGTGGCCGGCCCTAGAGGAGGCGCACTAAGGAGGAGTCCTACTCCCACCGAGTAGGACTCCCCCTTCTCCTAGTTGGAGTAGGATTGGGAGGGGAAAGGGGAGGCGCCGCCTCTCCTTGTCCTATTCGGACTGGAAGGGGAGGGGGCGCGCAGCCCACCTGGCCGGCCCTTCTCCTTCTCCCTCAAGGCCCATGAGGGCCCATATACCCCGGGGTTCCGGTAACCCCGATGTTCCGTAACATCCTGTTTTCACCGGAACCATTCCAAGTCCAAACTTAGGCTTCCAATATATCAATCTTTATGTCTCGACCATTTCGAGACTCCTCGTCATGTCCGTGATCACATCCGGGACTCGAACAACCTTCGTGCATCAATACTTATAAACTCATTATGAACTGTCATCGAAGCGTTAAGCGTGCGGACCCTACGGGTTCGAGAACTATGTAGACATGACCTAGAACCATTCTCGGTCAATAACCAATAGCGGAACCTGGATGCCCATATTGGTTCCTACATATTCTACGAAGATCTTTATCGGTCAAACCGCATAACGACATACGTTGTTCCCTTTGTCATCGGTATGTTACTTACCCGAGATTCGATCGTCGGTATCCAATACCTAGTTCAATCTGCTACCGGTAAGTCTCTTTACTCGTTCCGTAATACATCATCTCACAACTAACTCATTAGTTGTAATGCTTGCAAGGCTTAAGTGATGTGTATTACCGAGAAGGCCTAGAGATACCTCTCCAACAATCGGAGTGACAAAACCTAATCTCGAAATACGCCAACCCAACAAGTACCTTTGGAGACACCTGTAGTACTCCTTTATAATCACCCGATTCACGTTGTAGACGCTTTGGTAGTACCCAAAGTGTTCCTCCGGTAAACGGAGTTGCATAATCTCATAGTTATAGGAACATGTATGGGTCATGAAGAAAGCATTAACATACTAAACGATCAAGTGTTAAGCTAACGGAATGGGTCATGTCAATCAGATCATTCTACTAATGATGTGACCTTGTTAATCAAATAACAACTCCTTGTTCATGGTTAGGAAACATAACCATCTTTGATTAACAAGCTAGTCAAGTAGAGGCATACTAGTGACATACTGTTTGTCTATATATTCACACATGTATTATGTTTCCGGTTAATACAATTCTAGCATGAATAATAAACATTTATCATGATATAAGGAAATAAATAATAACTTTATTATTGCCTCTAGGGCATATTTCCTTCAATGGAGTAGGAGAAGGAAAGGGGGGGTGGCGCCCCCTTCCCTAGTACAATTCGGCCTCCTCCCTTGTGGGGGGGTGCACCAGCCCCTTGTGGGCTGGTTAGCCTCCCTCCTATGGCCCATATGGCCCATATCTTTCCCCGGGGGGTTCCGGTAACCCCTCCGATACTCCGGTATGTACCCGATACACTCCGGAACCCTTCCGATGTCCGAATACTACCTTCCAATATATCAATCTTTACCTCTCGACCATCTCGAGACTCCTCGTCATGTACGTGATACTATCCGGGACTCCGAACAAACTTCGGTCACCAAAACACATAACTCATAAATACAAATCGTCATTGAACGTTAAGCGTGCGGACCCTACGGGTTCGAGAACTATGTAGACATGACTGAGACACCTCTTCGGTCAATAACCAATAGCAGAACCTGGATGCTCATATTGGTTCCCACATATTCTATGAAGATCTTTATCGGTCAAACCATTATGACAACATACATTATTCCCTTTGTCATCGGTATGCTACTTGCCTGAGATTCGATCGTCGGTATCTCCATACCTAGTTCAATGTCATTACCGGCATTTCTCTTTACTCGTTCTGTAATGCATCATCCCGCAACTAACTCATTAGTCACATTGCTTGCAAGGCTTATTATGGTGTGCATTACCGAGAGGGCACGGAGATACCTCTCCGATACTCGGAGTGACAAATCCTAATCTCGATCTATGCCAACCCAACAAAAACCTTCGGAGACACCTGTAGAGCTTCTTTATAATCACCCAGTTACACTGTGATGTTTGATAGCACACAAGGTGTTCCTCCAGTATTCGGGAGTTGCATAATCTCATAGTCAAAGGAATATGTATAAGTCATGAAGAAAGCAATAACAATAAAACTTAATGATCATTATGCTAAGCTAAAGGATGGGTCTTGTCCATCACATCATTCTCCTAATGATGTGATCACGTTCATCAAATGAAAACACATGTCTATGGTTAGGAAACTTAACCATCTTTGATTAACGAGCTAGTCTAGTAGAGGCTTACAAGGGACACTGTGTTTTGTCTATGTATCCACACATGTATCAATTTTCCGGTTAATACAATTCTAGCATGAATAATAAACATTTATCATGATATAAGGAAATATAAATAACAACTTTATTATTGCCTCTAGGGCATGTTTCCTTCAGTCTCCCACTTGCACTAGAGTCAATAATCTAGTTCACATCGCCATGTCATTTAACACCAATCATTGGTACGCATCGGTGCTATACAAACGGTTTTTAACCCCTTTCCACGACGGCATTTGGAACCGTCGCCTAGTGAGTGACGGTGATAGGGGGTCCTTCCCACATGACCCAGAAACCATAGGGGGTATGCCATCCTGGCACACACGCTCAGCAAAATGAGTTCGTGTGCGACCGGCGAGTGCTCAAATACAGAAATACGTACAATAGATCTAAAAATACAATTATACAGGTGAAATTGTTTCCGCGCAAGTACATCCCACACAGGCAGTCCTCGCTAAACATTTCCATTCGTATGTACATCTCACACAGTCGCTCCAAGGAAAACGTTTCCATTTATAGGTACATCACACATAATTTTTCTTGTTAAATCATTTGTGATAGCGCTGCCATTGCAGGCGATATTAATAATTTTATC
This sequence comes from Aegilops bicornis, assembly GCA_021605145.1. NCBI lineage: Eukaryota > Viridiplantae > Streptophyta > Magnoliopsida > Poales > Poaceae > Aegilops > Aegilops bicornis. Next base: position 161,878,234 of record CM038674.1, read on the forward strand.
GTTTGCGTTATTGAATGCATCACACACGGTCCATAGAAGAAACTGTGTGGCAAAGGCTGTCCATCACACATAGTTTCTATGTGGTAAACATTTGGGCAAGGTGGCCTAACGCAAATAGTTTTCAAGAGAAAGTCGTGTGTGATTGTTCATTGATCCAACATAGTTTATTCCTTGAAACAGTGTGCGTTGACTGAGGTCATTGCCCATGGTATTTTTTCAATAACCGTTTGCAATAGCAAAACCCAATTAGCAGGCTAATTGCTCTATTATTAATAATCAATTTATTATTCTATTTGACATGCATATTAAGCACATAATATATTTCATTTCCATATTAAGGAAGCAGAATTTCATAATTGAAATACATCAGATTACAACATGATATAGCTCTAGCACTCAGCTGCCCCATTGCACAACTGCACCAGCACCAAGTTTCATATGCAACATGTAGAACCTTTCGAAATTAGCATCATAAACGGTATATAGACAGATGCATCTCATCTAGAAAACTCTTGAAGCGGAAGGCGAGTATTGATCCTTCATTCATGTTGAAGGTCTTTGCAACTTTAGGCCAGTGCCTGTGGATGATTGACCGTCCGTCCTTCGTCCTCTTCAGAAACACTTCAATATTGAACCGTGGGTGTTGTACGAAAACCTTCCTCGCCTCCTGACCATACAGGTGGTTTGAGAGGTAAAAATCAATGACCTGCTTTGGAAAGGCCTAAAAACAAGGAGGTGCATAAATATCTTCTCTATATTGGAAATGGGGCAAAGGAATAAAAAAGGCAAGGTATAATAGTTAGTACCATCTTGTAGTGAACTGATGTCTTCTTCATTGTGCAGAAAAAGATCCTGTTGTTTTTTGTCACTAATTTCATTATCCTAACAATCTTTCTGAGTTTCTTGACTTGATTGATATTCACAGACAACTCATTTCCCCATATGCAAAAAGGGTCGAACAGTGGGCGTTGTGGATTTGTCACGGCAGATGTCCTTAGTGTCAGGACTTAGTCGTGAGGCCAACACATCTATGTGGTAGCTTGAGAGGGGTTGAGTGGAATCAAGAAACGCAACACAAGACAAGGGTTTAGACAGCTTCGGGCCCCGAGAAACATCATCCGGTAATAGCCCTACATGCTGTTTGTGGCTAGATCTCATTATGCTCATCAGGGAGACGCCGCATAAGCCAGCTCCCCTTTAGTTGTGTCTAGCCCTAGAGATTATTGTTTCTTCTTTTCTCCCCCTCTTTGGGGAGCCCTGCCCCTCCTTATACAAGTTAGAGGGGCGGGTTTACATGTGGAGTCCTAGTAGGACTAGGACTAGTCTATCTTCTCTTACAAGTTGATTACAAGTTCAGGTCTTGCTTCCTCGTAAAGGAAATATTCGTCATCCCTTTCCTCTTAATCCGGCCCATCATAACGTGAGCCGGCCTTCTGGGCTTTGGGCCTTGTTGTCCATCTGACCCGCCCGCCGAGTTACTAATGAGTCGCCAAGATCGGGCAGGTTATCTATGAATCGCCAAGCTCCGGGCGGGTCACCAATGAGTCACCAATTCCGGCCGGGTCATGCTGCGAGGTATATCCCCGACATTAGCCCCAAGTTTAATTTGGATTTATCCATGTTAAACTGATCCTGTAAAATAAACACAAGAACAAACTTGATAGGTTGTGCTCCGGGTTAAATTTTTGTAAGCCGGCACCTGATCATCTTAAAATCCTTGTCATTTCCTTCTTGATACATGCCCATGAACTCATAGCAAATCTCCTTTAGTGGATATGTTCAAACTTTGTGAATGCAAAAAATCCAAATACTTATTTTTGAGAAATCCGGGTCAATAGGCCAGCTTCAGAATCAATTTGCTGGCATTGGTCTCTTGTAGAGAAATATTGTAAGAAATAATCCACTTGAATCGGCTTCCAAAGCGCCGGCTTAAAACATATTGGTCTTGAAATACTCATCTGACTTTCATCCGGCTTGAAGAGGTAAAACTTGCCGGTTTATCATAACCAAAATTGCCGGCTTGTAAATATTGATAGCACCGGGTCACGACTGTAGTCGACGCCGGGTCATAATTATTGGTGACACCGGATCATGATTGTTGCAAACACCGGGTCAATCTGATCTGCTCAAAACTGAGAATTTGAAGATTTTCCCCCTTTATATGTATATCACCTGTAGCCCCCAAGTGCCGGGTTGTCATGCTTGCAGCAACCTGGGGCTTGAAATTGCCTTATGCTCATAAAACTTCAACCAGTGTAGCCCCCAAGGATCGGGTCATTATGCAATAATGAGCAGGGACTTTGTAAATATGATCATGTAGACTTGAACAACAACATGTAGCCCCCAAGGGCCGGCTCAGTAAGATATTACTGAATTGGGACTTTGTATATGATTCATTGATAATACCATCAAATGATGTAATCTCCACCATGGGGCTTGAACCCACATCCCCAAGGTTAAGAGCTTTGTACTCTACCAACTGAATAATGGATCTTTCAATATAATGGGTTAAGGCTTGTGTACCTTGAATTTCCAACAGGAGCAATTGGTAGCCCCCAAGGGCGGCTCATTTAAAATGTGATGAGTCGGGTCTTCAATAAGTTGAGCAAAAAATGACTTTGCATTAGCCCCCAAGTGCCATGGTGCATGCTGGCAGTGACATGGGACTTGTATATTCGTTGTAATCTTGATTTGAACAATGTAGCCCCCAAGTGCCGGGTCGTAAGCCTGCAGCGACTCGGGACTATTTCCTCCATTGTAAACTAAATCATGCCCATTGATAAAAATAATAGCCATTGCGCTAAAACGACTTTGAAAACCTCAATCATAACACCGGTTATTGATAATCACAATAGAAATCCAGCCATGTTGGCTATTCAAGATTTGAATAATATAATCCGGTATGAAAACCTCAATCATTCAATATCATCATGAAAATCCAACCAGTTTTGGCTATTAAAGATTTGAATACCTCATCGGTTGACAAGTAAATCCAGAGTTTAAATACCTGGCGGCTTTTGGTCGATGACAACTTAATGCGCATTCATTGTAAGCAGGAATTTTTGTAACACAGTGGCCTATAGCCCTTGAGAAAATCAATAATTGATAACCCTTTTGAGACACCAATTTCAGTGATGAGCTTGGACTGAAGCATTTATATAAGTCATAGTTCTGCAAATCATGCACAAAGTTTAAACATCATATGCCCTGGCGACTTAACATCAAGAGCCGTATGGTAACCACCCAAATGTAGTCTTACTTTCGCACACAAGTAGATCATAAGAACCCTTGGTGGTTTACCGCAGTATGGTCATAATACCTCACATATAACCACCGTGATATTGAATTTGTACGCCGGGTTTACATGACCTGTGCAGTAAGGGTGATAACCCAATCCTTAGAAGCCAATGCTTCCACATAGATGATGATTGTCATAAGCTGGCGACTTATAGTCAAAAGTCAAGCCGGGTTAAGCATAAAACACTTATATACATTTGAGATATAATCCAAAAAAGGTCTCAAGTCAAACCCAAAATTGTTCGCAAAAAAGACTTAAAAATTTTAAGGCTTCTGATTTGTATACGATCAGAAAACCGTTCCAAAGGGGTTGAGCTAAGATTCGAATACGATCATATAGCCCCTAGTGGCTTTGGCGTTGCCGATCAAGAGGGTACCGACAGCTATGTTCTCTTTGGTTCGAATACGACCTATGTTTGAACAGAAGCCCCAAATGATCTTGAGAGTTGTTTAACGACGCTGATTCGAATCTGATCCACGCCGGACCCAAAAGAGGTTAAGCTAGGATTCGGATACGATCAAGAAGCCCCCTAGTGAGTTTGGCAGTGTGCCGATCAAAAGGGTTTCGACAGCTATGTTCTCTTTGGTTTGAATATGACCTATGTTTGAATAGGAAGCCCCCAAGTGACCATATATTAGCATTGCACCGATCAAGAGGGTACCGACAGCTATGCTCGATGAGCAGGAAGCCCCCAAATGACCATAATAAGATAAGTCATAAGGCAGGATACCTATGTTTGAACCGCGCATCATGGCAACCAGTTCTTTTTGGCAACCTTTAATTTTTCTTAGAACTCAAACTTGCGAGAGATTAATTCTTTTTGAACCAGAACTTTAAACCGGATTTGAAAGCTTCAAAAATTTGCGAGGGTAAATTTTACCTTGAGCCGGATTTTGAACCGGATTTGAGAGCTTCAAAAATTTGTGAGGGACAAATTTACCCTGGGCCGGCTTTTGAACCGGATTTGAGAGTTTCAGTGCTTTGCGGGAAAAAGATGTCTCTTGACCTAGATTTTAAACCAGATATTAAGAGCTTCAGTGCTTTGTGGGAGAGATATATCTCTTGACCCGGATTTTAAACCAGAGTCCTTATTTTGAGCCGGAAATATTCTCACGGCTTTTAACTTTTCATCGATCTAGCAGTTATCTCTGGGGCCCAGGTTATTATTCCCTTCAATGACCCGGAGTTCTTGAATTCATTGAAACCGGCTAATTTTGCCGAGTCATACCATCGTAGCCCCCGACTCTCAATACGACTCGAGGAGTTGGCTTGAGATTCTCCATATTTGACCATGCAGAAGGTATACATCATTGGCGTTGATAGCGCGATGTGAATCCATAGAAGGTTGAGGTGACTGCGATGGGTTATAAATGATCCCGTATGAGCCGTGTCAGCAACTCGGTCAATGGTTCCTTCCAACTGGTTGTTTGAAGTTAACCAAAATGCAGTGGTGGCGACTTGTGCACCTGCCCATTGAACCATCCAGTGCAGACGGCGGCTGATAATATATGATAATTTGCCTCTAATTTGTTGGAAGAAAACCGGGCTTCCCAAGTAGTGACTTGCTCATGCTCAATAAACAGCTCATCCAGACAAGTGCGACCCGGTGTGTCGATGTAGACCAGGCCGCGAGAGACGGACAGTAAAAACGACCGTAACATCAGAGGCGGCATAGACAGATGAACCGGCCGTGGCGTTGTAAGCCGGTGCGGATGGGCAAGTTGTCCTCCTTGTTGTAAGCCGGTGCGAACGCGTGAACGGCCACGAGGGCAGATGAGCGAGTTGTCCGTGGCGTTGTAAGGCGGCATGGACGGGCGAGTTGGCCAAGGCATTGTAAGCCGGTGCAGGGGTCCATTGAATAAGGATGACCATCTATGCCGAATGATGTTGACACCCCTCCATCTCCGCGGTATAATGCCACTTTTTAATCAATAATTCTCCTGCATATAAAACACAGCAAGGGAAAGTAGTTTTTGCTCGGACGAATTAATATGTGCTTAAAAAACAAGGTAAATAACACTTGGTATTTGTCGGAGGTCGATCCAGTTGTGATAACAAAGCGAACATAAAAATCAGCCGGTAGGTACAGTCAGCCGCGGCATTGCAAAAGGTGCAGACGGAAGAATCGATCACAAGCACGGTAAGCCGTCTGGACGACGAGTTAATCACGGGCACAGTCCCGGCTAATTGATGTAAACCGGACTGCAGGGAATGGCGGCATGTGCACGCTTATTGGGTAATTCGCGCAGTCCCGATTTAATTGATGCAGATCGGACCGCTGAACGGCGCGGCTTACACGCATGCCTGTCGAGCAGCGTGGCATGGACGAATCCTAGTGCATGCACTCCGTATCCGTGATATAATGGCATAAACAATTTATCATGTGTAAAAATATTACAGGGCAAAGTAATTGTTCTTCAAAAAACAATAAGTGTTTAATAAGATAAATTTAGATGGATATCACCTGACTCGTCCGAATAACCTCGGCGCTGTAAGCCGGTGCGGACGGCCGTGTCAATCACGAAGACTGATCCGGAGGTGGGTCACTCGTGCATGTTGAACTCCCCCTTCTATTTTTTTCTAAACACCCGGGTTTTTGAATCGCCCGTCTGCTGTCTGAATCGCGCGTCATGGTGACTCAAAAGATTGGTGGAAGTGACGCAATAAAAAAATGACAACCAATAAAACTCTTGGGCTGAATATATCTGCGAGCATAAAATAGCACGAGCAAACAACATATATTTTGTATAATACGCATTTAATATGCGGAGTAATTTAACGGAGACGAGTGCACCTGATTACATCCGTAGACATCTGTAGAGCAATTTGGAAACAAGGCGAGGCGGCGTGGCCGGTGTGGCTCGACGCGCCGGCGAGGTAACTTGGTGGTGGAAACTTGAGGGGCAAGGCCCGGAGGCGGGCACGGTGGCAGCTTGCTGCAAAGGGCGCACAATTGAAACGGAGCTCGGGCGGCAGTGACTTGGCATGTATCCGCAATGGTGGCTCTGGGCGCGGCCAGCGCGAGGCGGAGTTGAAGATGGATCTCGATTTTGGGTTGTGATCCTTGACTCCTGAGGTACAAGGCCGTAACAAACTTGTCGGTTTGGGCGATTTGCGGCGTCGCGAGGTGCAAAGCGAGTCTCAGCGATTCTCACGGTGACTTAGAGACAAGGGCAAGCCGTCCTGGCACGTGTGGCTCTCAAGGCGAGGTGAAACTAAGCCTGTTGTGGTGAAGGCCACCGGGTCGCCGCAGCGGAGGCGATGCGCCTTAGCGCCCGTGAGACAAAAGCAGCCGCTAAATTTCGTGTATTGACCCTTTTCCCAAACCTATTCGAGATCTGACCCTAGTTCAAATTTTTTTCGAGATCTGACCCTTTTGCTACCGCCAGGGACCATGGCGGTAGGGTATAACAGCCTACCGTCAAGGACCCTGGCGGTAGGGTTGCATGCCCTACCGCCAAAAACCTTCTAAGTATTGAACACAGTGCGTGCTCGTGCCTACCGCTAAGGTGCTTGGCGGTAGGGTTGTGCAGGCTACCGCCAACCCGTTTGGCGGTACGATGTTTCCTACCGCCAAAGCCTCTGGTGGTAGGCTGTTAGACCCTACCGCCATGGACTCTGGCGGTAGCAAAAGGGTCAGATCTTGAAATTTTTTCAACGTAGGGTCAGATCTCGAATTGGTTTCAGAAAAGGGTCAAAACATGAAATTTTGCCGCCTGCGCTCGACAAAGATCCTCAACCAGTCCATCAAGTACAGTACTAGCTAGCAATACTCCGAGAGGAACATGTGAGTTCTGAAGATTCTTCTACTGTATGTAGCATATAATTGAAGCAGACCATGCTGTTGGGTTTTAATTGAGAACTCACGTGAGCAAGTACATGCCTCCAAGTACTATTCGTGGGAGGAGTACTAGATGCAATTGGCTTTGGCCTTTACCCAAAAGGAGCAGCTATGAGTTGATGCCCCGGGACTTGAACCAGCGAAGCAATGCATGGCAATAGCAGAAATTGACTCTCTCCGCGACTTGACAAGTTGATCGCTTGATGTAGACGCGCCAGCGGATTGAATGCATAGAAAATCGAGTTTGAGGCTGACCACCACTGCGTATGGATTCGAAATACTAGAAGCAACACCGTGTCGGTCTCGATAACGCCTGGCTGCGCAAAAAAACAATCTTGCTTCGGAATTGATGGATCACGAGGTTGCGCAGGCGGCGGCGCACAGGATGCTGCAACCCTAATCTCGTAGTATCCGCCCGCTCCAAAGTTTAATCATAGTTTCGTTCACAAACCGACGAGTACGCCGATTTTTTTTCATCTGATCAATCACGAGCTTCTCGATCCCTGAGTGAGGTCCCTCCAAGAACTCAACACCACCGTGCGCAAGCCCCATGGTGGGCGCCAGCTGTCTGGATTTGTAACGGCAGATGTCCTTAGTGTCAGGACTTAGTCGTGAGGCCAACGCATCTATGTGGTAGCTTGAGAGGGGTTGAGTGGAATCCAGAAATGCAACACAAGACAAGGGTTTAGACAGCTTCGGGCCCCGGGAAACATCATCCGGTAATAGCCCTACATGCTGTTTGTGGCTAGATCTCATTATGCTCATCAGGGAGACGCGCATAAGCCGGCTCCCCTTTAGTTGTGTCTAGCCCTAGAGATTATTGTTTCTTCTTTTCTCCCCCTCTTTGGGGAGCCCTGCCTGTAACATCCCAAAATTCTAAATTTTGGAATGTTAGATTAGATAAATAACTATGCTTGTTGTCTGATTGTTTGTTTGATTGATTGAGTGAAATTGAGTGGAATTTGAAACTTTTGAAAGTTGGATGAGAGGGAATAAAATGACTTTCCCAAAACTATTCCCTTTGCCCTTTTTGGATCTCAATGAATTCAATTCCATTCCAGCATCAAAACCCTAGAGTGAAGATGAAATGACTTCTTCCATTTGAAATGAAAAGGGTTTTGAAAAGAATTGAATTTCATTTGAGAATATTTCAAATTCAAAACTTTATGCAACTCAATGATTTTCATGAGGAAAGATAAAATGACTTCTTCAATTATATGAAATATGAGTTGGAAGTTAAAAAGAATCAAATTGAAAGTCATTTGAAAGTGCCTTGAAACCCCTTTCAAATTTGAGTTTTATTTGAATTTTGAAAAAATGATTTTTATAAACTTTGGGTTTTGCCCCTGGAAAAATGTTCAAATGATAGGGAATATTCCCCCGATCATTTTGATATATATATGTCTTATATAAATATTTATATTTCTCTCTGTTTTTATTTTTCAAAAAGAATTAAAATTAAAATTAAAAAAGAAAAAGAGAAAACCCCTGGGCACCGGCCAGCCAACCCAGGCGGCCCACCGAGCCAGGCCCAGCCCGGCCGAGCCGCCCAACAGACCGACCGCACCTCGCCCGATTCGCTTGGCTCGGTCGACCGACCGAGACCGCACCCCCGCACCGACGGGTGGGCCACCACCGTCGTCAACCTCGCTAACGCCACAGCCGCTCACCGGAGATCCCGAGATCTCCGGATCTCACCCGATCTCCCGATTCACCTCGCCCAAGCCGAGGCGCCCCTATAAACCCCCTCCCACCCCATTCCCCTCGCCCCTCACGGACCCCTCTCCCTCGCCGCACGCACGCACCGGCGCCCGAACCCGCCGCCGCCGCCATTGACCTCGTCGCCGTCGCCCTCGCCCTCCCCGAGCCCCAACGACTCCACCAGACCCACCCCCTCGTCGCGTCGCACCACGGAGCACTCACGACGCTCCCGACCACCGGAGATGCCGACTTTTCGCCGCCCGAGCCGCCGCCGCCCCAACTCCGGTAACTCGCTGGCTTCTTCTCCCCGTCCGATCTAATCTCGACGGCTAGGATTAGAACCCCCGAAGGGGTATGCACTTTTAAATAAAACCGGGTTTTATTCCGGTTAGTTCCGGTTTAGGTTAGTTAGGTTTTTTTTATTAGACCGGCCCGATTCGTTTAACCCTAGGGCCCGTTTAGCTATATTACGCACAGGGCGTTAGTTAGGCCCATTTAGCCCGTTTTTCTTTATTTTCGTTTTTCTGTTTTAACAGAATAGTTTCCGATTTGAAAAATTCATATCTTTTAGTTTACTTCATATTTTTAAGTGATTATTTTTTTTGGTTTGCAAATTTCTTATAGCTTCTGCAGAAAATATAATTAGCCATGTTAAAATTATTTAAAATTGCTTTATTTTAGATTTAGACAGAATAGTAAATCTGGTATAGAATGAGTTAGGAATATTATTTTTGGGTGATTCTTTTTGTCACAACTTTGTTTTGACATTGCCTAACCGTAGGAATTTATTTGGGCATTTTAGGATTAATAAAAAAATAGTTTTAATCAGAATCTTGTTAATCCTAATTAATTAACTAGCTACTGTTTTCCTATTATTTTAATTAGCAAATAAATTTATTTTTCACATGTGATTGATTATTCTAGGATAGTTTCTGTCACTTTATAGCATGAACTTTTATTTATAATAAATAAAACTTTTATTTTAATTTTCTTAATAGAATTTGAATTAGGCCTAATAGGAGTTTTAAAATAGCTTTTAAGATGATTCTTTTTGCTCCTAGTTGCTTGATGGATTCTTTTCTATTAGGTATCATAAACCCTTGCTTAGGTTCTGTTAAGAAAAATTTTGTTATGAAAAACTAGTTTTAGTTGTTGCTTGAAGTAGGAAAACTTTGAGTTGGATTTCTTGAGTTTTCCTTTGGGTTTTGATTCGTTTGTTTTGGTGTGTTATGTTACTATGCTATTGTGTTAAGTGATCATATGCTATGTGCTTATTATGGTTATTGTTTGCCTCGGTAGAATTTCCAGAGTGCGAAGCCTGCTACCACGAGTCCCTAGTTTTCGAAGATCGTCAGCAAGGCAAGTTCTCTTTGACCATGCTTTCATACCTATGTTTATTGCATTTAGTGGCATCTTTGCAACCACCCCCCAGTAGTGTTATTGAATCCTTGTAGTTGAGTAGTATGCATGAGGTAGGAACCCATCTCCCTGTTACCAAGCCCGGGACGATATTTTATTTTAATGCTACGCTATAGTAGACGGGGTTTGGTATGAGTGTTCGAGAGTGGTGTGAAGAAGGAGGACGCTACGTCAATGACGACAACTCCATGATGGAACCTGCAAGGACTGCATCTTCAAGGCCTCAAGACTTCCAGACTCGAGACAAGAATTCAATACACACTCTTTGGGTGAAGGACGGTTGACGGGCACCTGGAGAAACCAGTGGTTGGCCGGGATGCATGGAGAAGCGCCATGACATCTTGCGGAAAGCTTCACCCAGACTCAAAGAGACGGAAGAATACTTCATGACCGGAAGCTTACCTGTGCAACCGCAAGTCAATATGGGCTCTGGCTTGGTTGACCTTAGTTGTGACTCTGGCTGGGACGGTGCTAGCAGATGTAGAACTACGGTAGGATGGGATGAGCACCGGACAGTGGTCAGAGGAACTCTTGAGGAAGACCATGTTTCGGTCATCTTGTTCTCAAACACCACGAAGTGCGAGAACGTAAAGAGAGGGATCGAATCTTGCGGGTAAAGTGTACAAACCTCTCTGAGAGGGTTAAAACCTAATCGATTAGCCGTGTCCCCGATTCACGGACAATTTGAGCCTCACGGACTTGGATCTATCTCGGAACTCTCAACACCGGATTGATAACTTAATTGTGGGCAACATATGATGATTTTGGGCTATGAGACATCGGTTGGCGGAACCATGTCATGATAGAAAACTCCATAGTATAGACTTCATTTATTCCTTTGATGTAGGGAAAATAAAAACCAGCTTTTACGCATAAACAAAACTCGAGATCTGAGCCACAAAGCCATATTGCATATAGTATAGTTTTATCATCTGTCTTTTTCTCATGTTGTGATCTTGCCGGTACATTCAATGTAATCGACCTACACGGCCGCAACGTATCATGTTGCGTATATTTACTTCCGACGAGTAAGAGTATGCAGTGCAGGGTTACGGTCTACACTCAACTGCCGATGGCGTTGATGGGACTCCACACCCGACTATTTGTTTCCGCTATGACTTATGAGGTATATATCAGTTTACGTTAATTATACATGTGATTGCACTTTGATATATACATTGATGTACTTGTGTGTGCCAAAGATCTTGATCCGTGGATGGCATGAGATACGTAGGCTTGACCGTTCGAGGTCGGGTCGCTACTGAGAGATGGTATCGAGCACATGTTGACTGTAGGACGTGACCCTAGAAAATTGCTTAGTAATACGAAGACCCCGATGGGAATGACTTTATTTTATACTACTCTCGTAACTCTTGAATTCTTTTACTAAGCCTTCCTTATTTCAAATTATAGATGAAGAGCTACATTCTGAACAAAAGAGAACATTACGAGAAGGTTCTTGGAGGCCCATTCCTTGTGGAGCTAGTTAGGCTTTGAAGTTACCGATACCTGAGATCAAGGCAACTAAGAGGACGTCTAGATCGTGGGGAGTCAAGACCCAAGTTTTTGGTCGTAAAGAAGACCCCAAGACGGCAGACATCAGCTTGGAACTATAAATGGTGATCGTGGATATGGGCATCAACACCGCCGTCCATGATGCTATTGCACGCTTATGCTATCGTCATCGTGCTGCACTAAACCCACACTTCTTTGGAAGGATTGGATGGCAGAAGTTTGATGGAGCTACTATTGCCTTGACGGAAGCGCAAAAGATGAAGTTCTCCCCATTGTTAGTATACAATCAGGATCTAGAACAATACATCAAGAATCTTCAGATGGACCTCCTGGAAGCCCTGTTTGACAATGAAGCACTACGAGAAGAGGTCAAGACTCAGAGGCTGAAGGTAAACAAGCTGGAGGAGGAGAACCTCGAGATCCCGAGAATGCGTCAGGAACTGAAAAACAGCAGGACCATGTCCCATGCCAAGGACGTTGAAATCCAGAAGCTCAAGGAACAACTTCAGGACATACAGGGTCGTCACAAGAAACTCCGCGTCGACAGGGAAAATCTAGCAGAAAAATTGGAGGAGATCAAGTCCACACAGAAGAAGCCCGGTGGGGACAATGATCAAGTTCCTAATAAATTAGCTTAGTAGTATCCCACCATGAGAGAAATAAAGATGAACGCCTTCTCGATTTAAGTATCGACCATACCAATTTATGTGGGTGGCGACATCGTAGAATTGATTGAATAAATGAATGCTTGGTTGCTAGTATTTTTTGTGTTTATTGAATGGTTGGATAGATGCGATATTAAATGAGGCTTGTATTTATTTCAACCATGAGAGACGTAAGTTACGGAAGAATGGTAGAAGGCCTTCATATGGGAAAAGCATCAGGAATTGGAAACTCCCGAGCATTGAAGACCTGAAGAAATGAGGACTTAGAAACGAAAACCATAGTGGAACGGCCCATTACAAACAGTACTTTTGAGCTAGGATTCGTTTGTTGATGGGTGGGTATTTTCTTTCTCCTTCTATCTCAACCAGACCCCGAAATCTTGAACCCATGAAGAACTGAACACCAAACTTTTCTGGAGACAATTGCAATTTCCCCATGGAGATACATTCTTTGTTCTGAGCACCCCTCTTATCCTACACATGCAGATGACAACCCTTTATGAGTCCTTCCTTAAGGGTCCGGAAACAATCATGACCCTGACAAGTGATCATGATTACCCGAAGATCCTGAAGGACATGATGAAGCATATTCACCTTGAAGGAGATGGGTCTACAAAGGCTACCCCTTCATGCAAAAGGGAGTAGAACTTTGGTATGTGGAGGTACACCTCCACCGTTCGAAAGGAGTTTGCCCAAAGATGATGGGGCAGTACTTTTTCATCTCACGCGTGCCACAAGCAACATTCTTCGACGCTGTTCATGAAGCAGCCATGGAAGCCATACGCCAGATCGGAGAAATACATGAAGCAAGACTCCGTTATACTCAGGAATACCTCAGAGAAGTGCATACAGAGATGATGGAGATGAAGCTCAAGGCCACCACGATGAAACAGAAGATTGAAGATTTCAAGGCGCTTGTCGCACAATTCCAAAGTCTGTTGAAGAATCCTCGAGGAGGATAAATGAATAAAGTTGGAAGTAATGTCGACCATACCGAACCATGTGGGTGGCAGCATTTGTAATAAACTTTTGGTATTTGGAATTTACGAAAAATGGTTAAGGATGTACTAAAAGATTTGATATGGAAAATAATGAGATTTATGGATAAACTAGTGCATTTTTTTTTGGTGTCATAGTACTCCGTAAAGCCACATGATCAAGGAAGAAAGTAATGTGTTATTCATGTCGGCCCATAGCAGGAAGCCGGACTAAATTAGTTGGAGTTTCGTATGATCGTCACCACAAGGGTATGAAGGAAGAAGTACTATTGGATTTACAAGAGATGTAATGTTGGACTATGGAATGATAATCCTAGGAAGGATGAATTAAACTTGTACAAGAGTTGAAGTGGGCCCATAACCCACAGGGCCTGTGGAGTTAATAATAAGCAAGCACACTCTTGTCAGAGGAGCATATTCCGGAAGAAAACTCCGAGTTTGATCATCCGACATTTTTAGGAGGTTACGAAAACCCAAGAATTGTGAAGAACGATAGATGTCTTGTTCAGCTTGCAGAAACCAGGGATTTATACGAACTTGGTTCGTCGACAAGAGAAATTCTACAATGCTTGTGAGTATGCCCAAGTGTTAGAATACGTGATTCGATATTTATGTATGTGGTAATGATGCAAGTACGGGATGGATTGGCCCCCATACCGGAGACTTCTATCATGAACTATCATATGTTGATGGACAATCAGAGAGCCTCGAAAACCTTAGAAGAGTGTCGACGCGATAAGCCATAAAACCATAGAATGGTAGTGCGATGGAACCCTTTACAGCAACCGTTGCCAATCGTAGATCATACGGTGAGGTTCAACAGACCCGTTTTCTGCAGGAGAAACCATTAATGGTAGACCACCATGAGTGTTTCGATAGTTGTCTAGAATGGTCCCAGAGCTATCAGCTAAGAAGTTCCTGTCTCTGTCGAACTTCTACTTTGACGAACCGACCCAAGATTTTGAGGAAAACTCTATGCTTCTCGATGTAAGAGCGCTAATGAAGGAGCTATTGTAAGATATGTGAAGAGACATACATTGTCGGCACTCGGAGGAAATATCTGAGTTTATTGGAACCATAACCATGCTTTTAAGTGTGGTAGCACACTAGATCATACAGATCAATGGATGTGCTAGCGGACCCCCAACCCTAACCCTTTCTTGCTAGCCTCTTGAATCTCGAGGGCGAGATTCATTTTAAGTGTGGTAGGTTTGTAACATCCCAAAATTCTAAATTTTGGAATGTTAGATTAGATAAATAACTATGCTTGTTGTGCGATTGTTTGTTTGATTGATTGAGTGAAATTGAGTGGAATTTGAAACTTTTGAAAGTTGGATGAGAGGGAATAAAATGACTTTCCCAAAACTATTCCCTTTGCCCTTTTTGGATCTCAATGAATTCAATTCCATTCCAACATCAAAACCCTAGAGTGAAGATGAAATGACTTCTTCCATTTGAAATGAAAAGGGTTTTGAAAAGAATTTAATTTCATTTGAGAATATTCCAAATTCAAAACTTTATGCAACTCAATGATTTTCATGAGGGAAGATAAAATGACTTCTTCAATTATATGAAATATGAGTTGGAAGTTAAAAAGAATCAAATTGAAAGTCATTTGAAAGTGCCTTGAAACCCCCTTTCAAATTTGAGTTTTATTTGAATTTTGGAAAAAACGATTTTTATAAACTTTGGGTTTTGCCCCTGGAAAAATGTTCAAATGATAGGGAATATTCCCCCGAACATTTTGATATATATATATGTCTTATATAAATATTTATATTTCTCTCTGTTTTTATTTTTCAAAAAGAATTAAAATTAAAATTAAAAAAGAAAAAGAGGAACCCACAGGCACCGGCCAAGCCAACTGCCCAGCCAACCCAGAGGCCCACTGAGCCAGCCCGGCCGCGCCAAATGAGCCGGCCTAAGCGCCTGACCGCACCCCCTCGCCCGATTCGCTCGGTCGACCGACCGAGACCGCACTTCAAGCACCCGACGGGTGGGCCACCACCGTCGTCAATCCCTCGCCAACGCCACAGCGCCGCCGCTCGCCGGAGATCCCGAGATCTCCGGGATCTCACCCGATCTCCCCCGATGCGCCCCCGCGCCCACGCCGCGGCGCCCCTATATAAACCCCTCCACCCCATTCCCCCTCGCCCCTCACGGACCCCTCTCCCTCGCCGCACGCGCTCACTGGAGCCCGAACCCGCCGCCGCCGCCATTGACCTCGTCGCCGTCGCCCTAGCCCTCCCCGAGCCCCAACGACTCCACCAGACCTACCCCCTCGTCGCGCCGCACCCGCCGGAGCACTCCGCCGATGCTCCCGACCACCGGAGACGCCGACGCACTCGCCGCCCGAGCCGCCGCCGCCGTCCAACTCCGGTAACTCGCCGGGCTTCTTCTCCCCCGTCCGATCTAATCTCGACGGCTAGGATTAGAACTCAAGGGGTATGCACTTTAAATAAAACGGGTTTTATTCCGGTTAGTTCCGGTTTAGGTTAGTTAGGTTTTTTTATTAGACCGGCCCGATTCGTTTAACCCTAGGGCCCGTTTAGCTATATTACGCACAGGGCGTTAGTTAGGCCCATTTAGCCCGTTTTTCTTTATTTTCGTTTTTCTGTTTTAACAGAATAGTTTCCGATTTGAAAAATTCATATCTTTTAATTTACTTAATATTTTTAAGTGATTCTTTTTTTGTTGGTTTGAAAATTGCTTATAGCTTCTGTAGAAAATATAATTAGCCATGTTAAAATTATTTAAAATTGCTTTATTGTAGATTTAGACAGAATAGTAAATCTGCTATAGAATGAGTTAGGAATATTATTTTTGGGTGATTCTTTTTGTCACAACTTTGTTTTGACATTGCCTAACCGTAGGAATTTATTAGGGAATTTTAGGATTAATAAAAAAATAGTTTTAATCAGAATCTTGTTAATCCTAATTAATTAACTAGCTACTGTTTTCCTATTATTTTAATTAGCAAATAAATTTATTTTTCACATGTGATTGATTATTCTAGGATAGTTTCTGTCACATTATAGCATGAACTTTTATTTATAATAAATAAAACTTTTATTTTAATTTTCTTAATAGAATTTGAATTAGGCCTAATAGGAGTTTTAAAATAGCTTTTAAGATGATTCTTTTTGCTCCTAGTTGCATGATGGATTCTTTTCTGTTAGGTATCATAAACCCTTGCTTAGGTTCTGTTAAGAAAAATTTTGTTATGAAAAACTAGTTTTAGTTGTTGCTTGAAGTAGGAAAACTTTGAGTTGGATTTCTTGAGTTTTCCTTTGGGTTTTGATTCGTTTGTTTTGGTGTGTTATGTTACTATGCTATTGTGTTAAGTGATCATATGCTATGTGCTTATTATGGTTATTGTTTGCCTCGGTAGAATTTCCAGTCTGAAGCCTGCTACCACGAGTCCCTAGTTTTCAAGATCGTCGGCAAGGCAAGTTCTCTTTGACCATTCTTTCATACCTATGTTTATTGCATTTAGTGGCATCTTTGCAACCACCCCCAAAGAGTGTTATTGAATCCTTGTAGTTGAGTAGTATGCATGAGGTAGGAACCCATCTCCTGTTACCAAGCCGGGACGATATTTTATTTTAATGCTACGCTATGGTAGACGGGGTTTGGTATGAGTGTTCGAGAGTGGTGTGAAGAAGGAGGGCCTTCGTCAATGACGACAACTCCATGATGGAACCTGCAAGGACTGCATCTTCAAGGCCTCAAGACTTCCGGACTCGAGACAAGAATTCAATACACACTCTTTGGGTGAAGGACGGTTGGACGGGCACCCTGGAGAAACCAGTGGTTGGCCGGGATGCATGGAGAAGCGCCATGACATCTTGCGGAAAGCTTCACCCAGACTCAAAGAGACGGAAGAATACTTCATGACCGGAAGCTTACCTGTGCAACCGCAAGTCAATATGGGCTCTAGCTTGGTTGACCTTAGTTGTGACTCTGGCTGGGACGGTGCTAGCAGATGTAGAACTACGGTAGGATGGGATGAGCACCGGATAGTGGTCAGAGGAACTCTTTGGAAGACCATGTTTCGGTCATCTTGTTCTCAAACACCCTGAAGTGCGAGAACGTAAAGAGAGGGATCGAATCTTGCGGGTAAAGTGTACAAACCTCTGCAGAGGGTTAAAACCTAATCGATTAGCCGTGTCCCCGGTTACGGACAATTTGAGCCTCTGGACTTGGATCTATCTCGGAACTCTCAACACCGGATTAATAACTTAATTGTGGGCAACATATGATGATTTTGGGATATGAGACATCGGTTGGCGGAACCATGTCATGATAGAAAACTCCATAGTACAGACTTCATTTATTCCTTTGATGTAGGGAAAATAAAAACCAGCTTTTACGCAAACAAAACTCGGAATCTGAGCCACAAAGCCATATTGCATATAGTATAGTTTTATCATCTGCTTTTTTCTCATGTTGTGATCTTGCCGGTACATTCAATGTCTTGACCTATCTGGCTGCAACGTATCATGTTGCAGATATTTACTTCGACGAGTAAGTGTATGCAGTGCAGGTTACGGTCTACACTCAACCCGCCGATGTCGTTGATGGGACTCCACACCGACTATTTGTTTCGGCTGTGACTTATGAGGTATATATCAGTTTTACGTTAATTATACATGTGATTGCACTTTGATATATACATTGATGTACTGTGTGTGCCAGCATACTGATCCAGGGATGGCACAGATACACAGAGGCTTGACCGTCTGAGGTCGGGTCGCTACACTGCCCCCCCCCCCCTTATACAAGTTAGAGGGGCAGGTTTACATGTGGAGTCCTAGTAGGACTAGGACTAGTCTATCTTCTCTTACAAGTTGATTACAAGTCCGGGTCTTGCTTCCTCGTAAAGGAAATATTCGTCATCCCTTTCCTCTTAATCCGGCCCATCATAACGTGAGCCGGCCTTCTAGGCTTTGGGCCTTGTTGTCCATTTGACCCGCCCGCCGGGTTACTAGTGAGTCGCCAAGATCGGGCAGGTTATCTATGAATCGCCAAGCTCCGGGCGAGTCACCAATGAGTCGCCAATTCCGGGCGGGTCATACCGCGGGATATATCCCCGACAGTGGGTCAAAACCTCTGACAGCAGGACCTACATGCACTGGTACGCGTTGGTGCTATACAAATGGTTTTTAACCCCTTTCCGCGACGGCATTTGGAACCGTCGCCAAGTGAGTGTGGTCGATAGGGGGGTCCTTCCCACACGACCCAGAAACCGTCGGGGATAGGGACCCTACAGTACTCCTACTTGTTTCTGCTTGCATTGTCATCGCAGTTGGCATTCTGTGGTGCTAAATTTATGATGCACGGCCCATCACAAACCGTTCACTATTATAGAACATGTATGATGCATGGCCCATCACAAATGGTTCACTGTTAAGAAGATTAGCTAATCGTCGTACGAGTGTCGGACATGATTACGAAACGTCGGACCATCGTAACATCGTCGTACATGACAACTATCGCACACGCTATTATGTGGTACAACATTTACGATGCATACTTCATCAGAAACAGTTCATGGTTGCAAATCGTGTACGATAAGGCAACTAACACAAACATTTAGTTTGCCCGCACCGTTTGTGATATTGTCTGACATCTCACACGCTTTGCTAACGGCAACTGTGTGCATGCTTGCACACGTTTCCTCTCTGTGAACCGTCTCGGATTATGGTGTATATCGCAAACGTTTGTGTTTTACCGACCACGTGTGCCGTAACAAACTGAAGAGTGTAATTTCACCGTAATTTAATTGCTGCTATTTCAAATTGTACCCGATTTGAGTGAATTAGTATGTATGCTACAACTTTATTCATATCCATCATGTGCAAACAACCAATGCATTATTCGATTCATAGGTACATATTTTCAAGAATTACATAAGAACCAAATAAAGAATGATGAACCATAGTTGTATACTTGTACTATTAAAGACGGTAAAGAAAGAGGCGAAATACATTCTGGTTGCTGAAAAAGGTGAAGCGAAATGCCCATATTGTGCCCTCCTCCATGCAGAAGGCACACACGACTCTAGTCAACCCCTTGTGATGGCCGACCGCCCATCCTTCACAGTCTTCATGAAAACATCTAGATAATCATCATGTTCTGGTAGAAATACTTTAACCTTTGCATGCCCACCAATCATGTAGTTTGAGCGGTAATCTTGAGTAATCTGCTTTGGAAACCACTGCAAAGGAAAAAGATTCAGACATTGTCATCTAAACGACTCATTATGGGCAGTAAAAAGAAGGCTGTAGAGTTCTTACTTACCATCCTGCAGTTCGCTGTTGTCTTGGATAAAGTGTAAACCAAATAGTTTAATTGTCATCTTTGGACCCATTTTACTAACAATCTTTTTCAGCTTCCTCACTTGATGCTGGTTCATCGATATCTCATTGCCCCATACGCAGAAAGGGTCGAAGCGCGGATCTTTACCAATGACATATGTACCTAAAAGCACCAAGTTAATATATTAGAAGCTAAACAACAATTGCACGATGATGTAGTACAACACTCTTTTATAATATGTCTATATACATCCATATGTGGTAGTCCATTTGAAATCTCTAAAAAGACAAATATTTAGGAATGGAGGGAGTATCTTATGACATCCAATATACTCACATATTAGATGAATTAACATCTTATATTATGGGCCGAAAGGAGTTTAGTGCATTCTTACAAATTACCGGCTGATTAACTGCGACTTTATCCATGGGTTATAGTTAGTTTGAGCTAGTTTGGGCTCAAATAGCCCTAAAGTATATCTAAAAGTGAGGGCTAGTTTGAGCTAGTTGCATCTATAACCCACCCAAAAAAAAACTATCCAACCCAAGAGGTGCTAATTGGAGCTAGTTCTCCTAGTGCATTTATTGTCAATCTAACCCTGTCATCCAAACAACTCTTTGGATGGAGTTAGTTCAGGGTTAGTCATGAGCTAGAAACTAACTCTAACCTCTAACTAAGTTGAGTATCCAAACATGGATGTGTTGTTGTAGTTGCTGCTGCTGCTGCTCTTCTACATATATCTAGACATCATTAGAACAGTAATATAACACTCTTCCTTATTGCCATGTAGCCTAGGATTGCATATTTAGACTTTAAGTACAGGGCATGTTGCTATGTAGCCTAAGATATATTACATATGGCCCTAGTTAACCTAACGATAAATGGGTTCCATATATACAGTTAAAAGTCCGATTCACCGATTAGTCCCTTATCACCGGCCTATATGGTACCAACTACCGATATCACGAATAAAGTGAGCAGATATAAGCCATGGGATGAAACTAACCTCGATGGAAAACAGCAGTCGTTCCCAAAATTGTCCTGTGTAGGGACATCGAGAAGCATGTTAAGCACAATAGGCTAAACATCAACCAAAATTATCCATGGTAGACAAAATAATCTCCAAAAGATAGCTTCAGTGTGCAGGTTTAAGCACGCTAGTAAAGAAAAACAAGTGGAAAGGTGTGCTAACTGCAACAGGCCTAACATTTAACAACAAGCAAACATAGTCATTCAAACTGGTATTGTGCCGGTCTAAGTACACTCGTAATTGTTAAATAAAAATGGAAAGGCGTGTTAACTACAAGATGCATCAACCAAATGTAGTCATTCATAATGGTATTGTTGAAACTGGTACTAATGAAATTGAACTGCACAGTTCATGCTTGCTGACGGTGTCCTGGACTAGGGGGTACTCACCACGTCATCTCCCGATCTGTTAGATTGGGCCGAGGACCCCCATGGCCGTATACTCATGGGCCAGTCCGGATAGCTGCCGCATACAAGGAAGATTCTGCAAGACTTGGCGATCAAGACAAGGACTCTTCCCCCACCGGCGTATTCGGCTAGGACTCTTGTTATCCTAGACCTCTGGTGCATTATAAAAACCGAGGCCAGGCTAGTCGATAGATATATACAACAATCATACCATAGGCTAGCTTCTAGGGTTTAGCCTCTACGATCTCATGGTAGATCAACTCTTGTAATACTCATATCATCAAGATCAATCAAGCGAGAAGTAGGGTATTACCTCCATAGAGAGGGCCGAACACAGGTAAACATCGTGTCCCCCTGTCTCCTGTTACCATCCGCCTTAGACGCGATTCGGGACCCCCTACCGAGATCCACCAGTTTTGACACCGACATTGGTGCTTTCATTGAGAGTTCCGCTGTGTGTTCGGCAAAAGGTCGATGGCTCGCTGCAGATCAAGCTGCGACTTGGCATATTCGTCACCAGCTCGACTGGTCACCTTGGTTCGACCAAGGACTGCGCCCTACCTCCGATCGTTATGTTCGGATGAGGGCCTTCATCAACATCAGCTCCGATCTCTATTAAGATCATGGAGGAATCATCCAGGGAGCCCGGGGGCTCAACGTCAACATTCCCCTCGGGCGACCGTGCTATTTTTCTGGACAGCGAACTTGTATCCGCCGTCACCGCCTCCTCGAGCGTTGGTTTGACGATTTCTTTGGTGGAATAGTGCGTAATTACGTCTACAATAGCCACGCTAAATTTCGTCGAGTTTCGATGGAGGAATCTCTGATAATCTATGATATACCGGAGCCCTGTCAAATCTAGACGAGAATCAGGACGAGTTTAGGGCGTGGTGTCCAGCTTCTAGCTCGGACCTCCTTTGGAAGATTCAACCGTTGATCCACTGCGGAATTCCTATATCTACCACCCCTCAAAATTTCAGCTCGATCCGACCGTCCAAACTCCGGGAACCTTCCGATTAGTGCATCACTTTTCGGATCTGTTTTCTGCGCGAAAACAAATCCGACCCGAGTTCGTCCTTTTTACGAACGGGATTTCGGAAATTTTTTTGAAGGAAGTTTTGTATGGGGTATTGTGTTTTGTTCCCAAACACATCCCACTAACTTTAAAATCTTTTGAACATGATCTTCAATATCATGCTGGTGTCAAACCAGTCCGGCAATATTGCTCCACGGTCACGACTGCGCTAGACACGTCGTCACTTTGTTGAGCCGAGCTCAACTTCTTCGGATCATCATCTCGGCAAGCTGAACAAGAGTCCGGTATCGCGAAGGATAAATCATCACCAACATCGCCGCCCCACGGATTACACGGAGCGGGCATACCGGCATCACCGCACGGTCGCTTCATCAAGCAGGCATCCACCACATCACGACCTGCATCGGCAGGGCTGCACTATTGCTTCTTCAAGCTGGTGTCCATCACGCCGACCTACTTCGACATCTCGTCTGGACCGGGGGCTTCGCTGTCTCTTCATCAACCTACCCCGGACACTTCGGCGTCGCTAGCCGACCAGCTCCGTCACGTTAGCTGGACCGAGGGCTTTGCCTCGGCGAGCCAACCTTTGCCAGCATTGCCATGCCGTCGTTTTATCGCCCATCAGGCAATGGGTGCGCAGATCGAGTCCCAATTTTGGGAATCACCTTCCTTCGGATTGCTACAACAAATAAACCAGGTGCTATTAATCCCAGTATCTTTTGCTTGTTTGGGTTCATTTTTCCCAAGGAACTATTACTCTGGTTTGTCCATCATATGTACACAGGTCTATCAAATGGTGGCCGCATTAACGACAGTCGGATGGTGGTTCGGTCAGTTTCCGTACATAGTCCGGCGAACGCCGCATCCGAAGCTCGGACCGACCTGTGAATTCAGGCTTTGCCACGCCTTTACCACATCACGCCGATGCCCTGCATCGACATTGACTTCGGCACCAGGCCATATTTCTTTTATTACTCACTTTGCATAAATTATTTATTATGCAAGGATTTTTTTAATTATCATTATTACTATTATCTCCGGTTTGCACCATTTTTTGTGCACAGGAAAATGATCCGGGGACTTCGGCGTCACTCTGCCGGTCTGCATTGACCGAGCTATGTCACCACTTCGCGTGTCGAGCTCTCCGCTCCGCCACCTCGGGACCGGCTTGGGGATGGAACCTTGTCCCGTATCAAGCTCGGACGCGTCATCAATACCGAACACATTAACCAGCTAAGTCACTTTCATGCTCAAAGCTTTAATTTCTAACTTGTGTTCGGTTCGACCAAGCATTATACTTTTTGGAAAAATGTTGCTTGTAAAAATTTTCTTGTCCAAACTTTGTTTGTGACGCATAAATTCAAATACCCAATTCATTTGGGGGCTTCCTTCATGAAGCTTTTCCTCTTGCATATCATTATACTTGTGCGGCTTCGTTCCTTGTTCGTGTATTACGCCACAATACGCACCATATTGACTTAAGCGATTTGCAAGCTGGGTTGCCTCACTCCTGTGTTTACCCCTACGTTCTTGATTGTTCGGCTAGGGAGTAAAGGGAGCACCTCTGCGATTGTCACGATTGCGTCATCCGAGCCAGACCTCGTACTGGGTGAAGTCGAAAGCTAGGGCTCTTATAGTTTTCAATGATGGTCGGCACACAACGGAACTCATGAGTACGAAAAATCTATTGCACAAGTCTCATAATAACAATGAGCACCGAAGAAAGGTACTGGTGGGGGTACTATTTTCTTCGAAGATGCTTCTTACACTTCGCAGTAATATAGCATAAGTTCCCTAAGCGCGCTTTATGCATTCTGACCTTATGGCCTGATTGCACGTTATTGGAAACACCGTTGATATTTTCGACAGATGGAGTACATAACACTTTTTGGTCCTTGACCGAAGAGGGAGAAGCCGACGGTCGGTTAAGACGCGTTTAAAGTTCGGTTGAACATAGATATGATATAAGTACTTCGGTACATGCAACCATTCTTTTACCCAAGTCACTTGGGGGCTCTCAAATTTATATGAGCCATTTTATGATAAGTGTTCTTCTTCTTAGTCGTTGCAAAGTTTTATTATTGTTATTATTATTATTATCTATCACTCCTTTTTTCAACACGAGCGTGTGGTCACTAGCCGGGGAGCCTAATTTCTCTCTCAAAGCCGCTAGAGTTTAGTTTGCTAAACTGGCCTAATGAGAAGTACTCCGCCCTCGGGATAGGAGGTTGAAGCCGTAGGCTGACCCGCTTGAAGTCTTGAGATAGGATGTATCATGTTAAAGCACGACAGAAGCACTTCTATTCCTAAGGCCAATTTTCGGATTGGCACCAAACACTTGATCTCGTTCGGACATCAAGTTTTTACTGATGTTTTTTGGTTTTCCAAGCTTATGGCACTTTTTAAACTATTTGTGTGTTTTCAGCACAAGTCTCGCAGTGCAACGCCGGACACCTTTAGAGATTCGGCAAAACATCCTCGGATATTGCTATATATGCATCGGTTTCGAATTGTGTCTTCGGTCAATAGTTGGGTTGCCCGGCTCCTGCGCTTGCCTCCTATGTTCCGCTTTGTTCGACTAGGTGTGCAAAGGGAGAACCACTGCGATTGTGCTTCCAGCTCACATGGTTAAGCACCTCAGTGGAGAAATCCGAAAACTGACTGTCACAATAAGCGTAAACTGGTCAGCGATCCGATGACGGTGTTAAACGACGGGCGATTCATAACAATGGCCGAAGTGTTTACGGCTTGACCTCCATTGTCGCCGAACACTACCGGGGGCTATTAACTGGCCTCCCAAACTAAATCCTCAATATTTTGCTCTTACATTGGAGCTGAGGTTTCATGATCATGCTTAGCATGACAACCCAAAGAATGGAACCGATAGCGGGACTATTTTCTTTGGAAGACATTTCTTACATTAAACAGTAATATAACATATCTCTCCGCGTACCTTTGTCTATAAAACCGTATGGCGGATTGCCTTGTTTGTTTGCCGTAAATCTTTGCCCTCATAAAGGCTTTATAAAGTAGGACAAACACTCCTCGGCTGCTGGTCATGGAGGTGGAAGCCGATGGTCGGTCAACAAAGTTTTGTACAATGCGGATCCGAGCATTAATGATATAAAGTACTTGGATACATAGAGTCATTACATATAATTTGTGATTTTACTATGGATAATGATCCTTAATTCGGCCTCCCATGCCCGCATTAAGGCTCGGGGGCTACTGGGCTTCGGGCTTATTATTTACAAATATTAAAGGGGCACATCGATCCCCGATGCGGTGTTGCCACCAGACCCGATGTCTCGGGGGCTACTGCATTGCCTGTCCAATGCAGAAAATTTTAAGTGTAATACAGTCTCTGAGGAGATTTTGATCCTCAGGTTGGTCGGCCGCACCCAACCTGAGTCTTGAGGACTGAGCATGCCGCTTTTTGTGTCCCAAAGTATTCTGCCGAGCTAGGACTTGATCCTCAGACCGATTTTGCAAATCAACCTGAGTCTCAGCGGCTACGGGGATCAGCGGTCTTATGTCATCCTTCATGTGCATCTCGGGTTTTAGACTGATACCCACCTTGAGGGCTACTGGCTATGTATCTCGGCAGAGAATAAATTGCACCAATCAAAAATATTGACAAAAATCAGCCCACATTCGGGTGGTGCACCACCTCGGAAGCGATCCGGCATAAAGCTCGAGCGCTAGTGGTGGCTGGCTCCATAGAGGGCATTTCCGGCATTAAGCTCGGCTAAACTCCTTCAAACTTCTTTGAACCAAGGTGATTCTGACACCTCGAATACAGTCCGGCGTTGGAGCTCGGATACATAGTCTGGCGTTGGAGCTCGGATCTGATCCGGCGTTGGAGCTTCGGATACATAGTCCGGCGTTAGAACTGGAAGCAGTCCGACATTGGTGCTTTCGGCTGCAAAAGATACCTCGAATGCAGTCCGGCGTTGGAGCTCGGACGCAAGAGGACGCTGCCGCCCGGGAACAACTTCAAACCCGAGGTGTGGCATAAAAATAACAAGGCATTGATAAAGTTCCGAAACCCAAAGGGGCTCCTCGGATACCCGACGTGTAAACTCGTCGAATGCATTTCGGCGATCCTCAAGATCGAAGATGAGAAGATTTGTTGAACCAGTTTTCAAGACCAACGACTGAAGATGAAGAACGGTTCGGAAGAATCGAGGAGCGTCCCTAAACTTGAAGACCGGTTCAGGGGGCTACTGACGGGTGTCCTGGACTAGGGGGTACTCAGCAGGTCATCTCCCGATCTGTTAGATTGGGTCGAGGACCCCCATGGCTGTATACTCATGGGCCAGTCCGAACAGCTGCCGCATAGAAGGAAGATTCCGCAAGACTTGGCGATCAAGACAAGGACTCCTCCCCCACCGGTGTATTCGGCTAGGACTCTTGTTATCCTAGGCCTCTGGTGCATTATATAAACCGAGGCCAGGCTAGTCGATAGAGATATACAACAATCATTCCATAGGCTAGCTTCTAGGGTTTAGCCTCTATGATCTCGTGGTAGATCAACTCTTGTAATACTCATATCATCAAGATCAATCAAGCAGGAAGTAGGGTATTAACTCAATAGAGAGGGCCCGAACACAGGTAAACATCGTGTCCCCTGTCTCCTGTTACCATCCGCCTTAGACGCACAGTTCGGGACCCCCTACCCGAGATCCGCCGGTTTTGACACCGACTCTTGCACATATAGAACATCACGTTGTGAATAACTAGAATAAACAAGGCATACTACGAAAAACCAAAGATAGCATTTGAAACTGGACATATGCTAACTACAAACAATCGAACAATCAAAAAACTTTAAAAGAGGCATATGCTAGTGATACGTCCATTTTGCATCATGCTTTTATATCGATATTTATTGCATTATGGGCTGTTATTACACATTATGTCACAATACTTATGCATATTCTCTCTTATTTTACAAGGTTTACATGAAGAGGGATGTCGGGTGGTAGGTGCGACAAATGCCAACGGGTGGCTAATCATAGTGGAGCCAATAAGACGTCGCCGGTGCCTGGAAACGGGATGAGGCGAAGACATGCACGCCGGTGAATCTTATCCAGCTTCGGGGCTCTCCGTGGAGATAACACCCCTACTGCTGCTCTGCGGGGTCTCCGCATGGTCACTAGATGAACAAGTTGCTACAAGATGCTCCTTGAGCTGTTCGGTGAGAGGAAGAAGAAGGGCATGGCTATCTCTCCTCTTCCCTCTACGTAGTTGCTAAAACTATCAGAGTCCCACCTTTGCATGGGTGCCCTGGGGGGTTTATATAGGCCTACCCCCCAGGGGTACAATGGTAATCCGGCTAGGTGTGGGCCCTAGCCGTCAGTGTCTTCTCCTGCCAGCTTCTCCGCCGGCCGCTGGGGCCCGCCGACTTGGTGGGCCCCGCCGGCTGCCGGCTTCCTTGTCGACAAGCTGGCCCCACCGTTGAGGGCCTTGTCGGGGGCTGGTTACTGTTGCCTCAATCCTGATGATGAGGGCTTTGTCGGGGTAAGCATGGCTCTGATGCCGCCGCCTTGGCGGCTATCGATGTAGCCCCACGTCGTCTTGTCTCCTTAATGAGGCGCTTCCTTCAAGGGAGGAACAAGCCGGCTATGGGGAGCCGCCATATCTCGAACCAATCGGGGAGGCCGAGCCGCCTTCGGGCATCTCTCTGACCGGAGGGACCCGCTGCCTGCGGGTAGTACAGACAGCCTGTCATGGGTGACGTCACAGTCAACATGGCAACAGTGCCGCTCCGGACGGGTGATGGCCGCCCCGTACGGCGCACTGTAGACACGCGCGCTCTGGGATGCGGGGGTGGCAGGCTTCACTGTAGCCACGCCCTGTCTAATCGCCGTTATGCGGGTGTAGATTCTGAGGGTGCGGTCCTGGCCGCCTGCGGGGTGGCCGGCTCCTTGGAGTCGACCTTCTCGTGGCCGACCGCGCGGAGTCGGCTCTCTGGTAGCCGGCTCCTTGGAAGCCGGCCCTCTCGTGGCTTTCTTTTATGGATCTTGCGGCCAGGCCGCCTCCTGGCAGCTGGCCTAAATGATAGCCGGCCGGGGGAAGGCGGCCCAGCGTCTTGGATGTTGGATGACTTGATTGGCTTGTAATTTTTTCAGAAGCCCCAGGGGGATCCGGCTAGGCTACCTGTGGTCATTTACTCCAACAGTAGTCCCCGAAGCTGATTGGGCTCCGAGGTTGGAGGGAGGACGAGAACCTCGATCAGCTTCCTGTCCTGGGAAGCCGGCAGCAAGGAGCCGGCCTTGAACGGGCGCGCCGTCTTCGGGAAGCTCCGTGGTTAGAAAGGGGGAACGCGAGCCGGCTCGCGCATTGACTGCGCGTCACCTTGCGCGCCACGTGGCCGGAAAAGCATGCCGGCCCACGCGCGCGACGGGACGTCGCCACAGGCCAGGGCCTACCAAGCCTACGCCTCAGCCCACGCGCGGATTCTCTGTGGCCCAAGTGGACCGCTCGTCTTCTCGCGGCGGTTACCGCACGCCTTTAGGGCGCCATAATCGCGGGACGTGGGGGGAGTGGGCGCAGTTAATCCCACGTTCCCCCACGCCTCGCCTCCTCGGCTCCGCTGCCCGAGCCTATAAGTAGGGGGGAGGGGGAGCGGCTGGGGCTCACATGCTTGCCCTCACTCCTCTCCTTCCTCTACCTTCTTTCTCACTCTTCCGCCGCCGCAGCGCACTCGCCACCGCGCCGTTCCGCCGCGAGTTATCTTGCCTCGCCGCGGTTCCTTCGTCGCGTGGCCGTGCTTTCTGCCGCCGCGGCTCTTTCTTTCCGCTTGTTCCCATGGCGTTATCGAGCTCGTGGGATGGTTCCAACGTCCACGAAGATCACATTGATTGGCTCCGCCGGACGCGGCGGTTGCCGAGCGAGGACCTCGTGAAGACCCGCCTCGCGCCGGAGGCGAAGATTTCGCCGGCGCCGGAGGAGGGCGAGCGGGTCATCTTCCGCTTGCACTGCCTGCACGGCCTCGGCCTGCCGGCGAGCGGGTTCTTTCGCTCCTTCCTCGACTTCTACCATCTCCAGCCGCATCACCTCACCCCCCAACACGGTGATGCTGTTGTCGGCCTTCGTCACTCTGTGCGAAGGCTTTCTTGGCGTCCTCCCCACCCTCGAGATCTACGGGGAGTTCTTTTAGTGCAAGCTCGGCACTGTCTCTGCGGGTGTGCCCGCCCCCTGCGGCGCCTTCATCGCCAAGCGGAGGACGACTGACAACAACCCTTTTCCGCCTATCCCGCTGATCCAGTCGGTGAAGCTTTGGCAGCAGTCGTACTTCTACGTGAAGAACGTTGCCGCGCAAGGCGACTACCTCAATCTGTCGGCTTACGTAGCCGGCCCGCCGCCTACTAGGCCGGCCTCTTGGTCCTTCCGAGCCCGGTCGCCCACCTTGGCCGGGAACGTTGCCGTCACCCTGCTCTGGGTGATGGTCCAGTCGGAGGGCTTGGTGGGGGTCGACTTGGTGGCCGCCTTCGTGGAGCGCCGGGTGCTTCCGCTCCAAAGTCGGCCGCACATGATCTGCCAAATGAGCGGCCGCTTCGACCCGTGCCGGCTGAGCACCAGAGAGATGCCTCGCGACGAGGTATCTTACATGGTGAACTATATCTCCAACTGCAAACTCACCGTGGAGTGGCAGTATCGCAAGGCGCAACATTCTCGGGCCAACCCGCCTCCTGTGGTGAGTTTTTCCTTATTCTCTTCTTCTTTTGTTGCCGTGTTCGTGATAGACGGCTCTGGACTAATCGGCTTTATCTTTGAGTAGAGCCCTTTTCTTCGACCGGCGCCCAGGGCTGTAGGGCCGGAGCGCCAGTTTACGGCCGACCACGTCGTGGACGATCCCAACAACCCGGATCTGGGGGCGGCCGCCATGGACAACGCCGTAGTCGCAACCGGCGGAGAGGCAGGCGGCACCGACCTTACGGCCAGCTTCGAGGACTGGTCGGAGGAGGACGAAGCCGAAGCCATCCCGCGCCGCCAGCCGGCGGCCGATCGCCATGGCGCGAGGCCTTCCGCCGTGCCAACTGCTTGGGGTGGCGCGCAGAAGCGTCGGGCCGCGTTGGGTCTCTTCGGCAGCCGGCCGAAGAAACCCAAGAGCTCCGCGGCGGCGACCAAGCGCGACGAGGCGGCTGTGAAAGCGGCCCGCTTCCGCAAGGTGGTGAAGCAGCCACAAGCGGTGTCGGCGTAAGTGTCGTGTGTCTTGTATCTTTGGTTGTATTTTTTGGTTGAGGCTCATCTGAGCCGTCTTCTTGGTTTGTTGAACAGGGCACCGCTTTCCCTTGAGCGGGTTGACGCCACCTCCATAGTCGCGCCGACGGGAGGGTCTTCGAGTTCCCGCCGAGTGGACCCCCGCGCCGACCTCATGGAGGCAACGGAGCGGAACGTGCGGGAGGCTCGGGAGGAGCGGGAAGCGGCGGAGCAGAGGGCCGTCCAGGAGGCGGCGGAGAAGTCGGCTGAGGCGCAAGCCGACGCGGCGGCCAAGGCCCAGGCGGAGGCCGCGGCCGCGGAGAGGGAGGCGGAGGCTTTGCACTATCAGCCTCCACAGCTCGTCATTCCCCTTCGTGCCGTGGCTCCTGATGTCCCCGTACCTCCATCGGAGGAACCCGACTGCGACCAGCCGGTGATGGAGAGGATGGAGGACGACGTGACGATCCTGGGGGAGGTGCCACAGTCGGTGCCGACTGGAGCGGGCCAAGGCGGCCGACCTGCTGCGGCGCCAGGGCAGCCGGCAGGGGGCGAGTCGGTGGCGGGGGCGGATCTCGTGGTGCAGTCGGTGCCCCACCAGCGCGTGGGAGAGGCGTCCTCGACGCCGGAGCCGCAAAGGGCTACGGGCACCAGCTCGACGACACATGACCTGGAGGCGGCTAGCGCCAACACCTCCGAGTGGACGCCCAACGGCGGGATGGCCGAGCTGAACGGGGCGACACAGGAGGTCTGACGCCGGCTTCAGGCTCAGGCCGGCTTGCTGCAACGATACACCCAGGAGTTCCTCACTACGCGCGCGGTCGTCCGGGTGTGTCTTCTGGCCTTGATCGATTTCTTTTTGGATTTCTTCCGTGGGGCGCGTCAGCGCACCCACTGGGTGTAGTCCCCGAGTTTCAAGTCGGCTGTTGAGCAGGCGGCTTGAAACTTCTTAGCAGGCTTTGATAGCAATTTTGTTCTTATATGCACTCCATCTGATTTCCAGGAGTACCACAATCTTCGCGCGGCCGCCTTCAACTCCCAGGCCCAGGAGCTGAGCCAGAAGGCCGCCGATCTGACGAATAGCCGGAGAAAGAACTTGGTTTCTTCTATCTCAAGTGGGGTGCTTCAGCGCACCCACTGGGTGTAGTCCCCGAGATTCAGGCCGGCTGCTGAGCAGCCGGGTCGGATCTTCCCTGACGACTTTTCCCTTACTGCCTTTTTCCTTTCTCTTCATGCTTGCAGGAGCTAATGCCGACTTCAGGGGGCAGCTAGGCGAGGCCCAGACCGCTCTTCGTGCCAAGGAAGCCGAGATCGTCGCCTTGGCCCAGGAACGTGAACGTCTGGCCAAGAGGCTGGCCGACCAGGAGGAGAGCCACCAGGCAGCCCTGAAGAAGGCGCAGGATAACGAGGCCGCCCTGAAAGCCGAGTTCGAGACCGAGGCGGCGGGCTGGGCTGAAGCAAGGCAGGCGCTGAGCGAGGGTTATGGGCAGGTGGAGGATATGACCGACGGTAGGCCGCCTTCCCCTCTCACTTGTTTGCCTGCTCCCTGCCCTCTTGTTCATCTTCTGATTTTTGTGCTGTTTTCTTGCTCTTCAAGCAGACTACTTCCCCGGCTACTCCGTCGCCGCCAGCCAAGCCATCGAGGCCCACCGCGAGACGCGCCGGCAAGCAGGGGTTGCAATCGCGCCAGACGCCAGCCGGACACTCGAGGAGCAGCTCTTGGCGATCCAGGCTCGGCTGCAGCCGGCTCACCGCATGCTCCGCCGGCTTCAGCGTGCCGGTGCGCAAGTGTTGGCCGCTCTCTGGCCTGGCGAGGTGATCCCCCGTACCCCCAGTCGGACTGCCGACTGGCTGGAGGTTGCGGTTGGCCGCTTCGAGGCCTGGAAGGCTTCCGCTGCTCGGTCCGGCGCCGGGCGGGCGCTGGAGTTCGTCCGGGCCTGGTATCCTGGGTTGAACCTGCGCCAGCTGAGCACTTGGAGGCAGGAGGCTAACGAGGAGCTGGTGGCGGTGCGGCCGGCTATCGTCCAGCGCGCCTCGGCTATCGCCGAGTACACTGACACCAACGTCTTCGCTCCTGAAGTGAACAACAGCGGAGTCGCCCAGCCGGAGGAATGGTTCGGGCTCAACGCGGCGGAAGGCGAGGATTCGGCGGAGGAGATTGCCTCCAGCGATGAAGCCGAAGACGACGAGCAGGAGGGCGGTGGAGACGCCGCGCCAGACGGCGAAGTGACCAACCAGCTTCAGCCTGATCGTGCCTCTAGCAATGAGGCACGCGCGGGCGCGCCGCCTGCCAGGGGTGAAGATCAGGCCGGGACTCGCCAGCCGACCACTCCTCCGGCCCGCACTGCCGCCTCCGCCGATCTGCCCGACTCGCCTGTTGCTCCGCTGGCTTGATCTGCCGCCCTTGCTTTTCTGCTGTTGCTCTTTGAACAAATTTTATTAACTTTGCGCAGTTCCACCCACTGGAGGTGTATTCAGACTATGTTGAATGCCGGCCTTTCGAAGGATTTTGTTAAATATAATTATGCATGTGTTTGGCTTCCATTCGAGTTTGCTTTTTATCCTTAGGCTGTTTCTTTTGCTGCCTTCCCTTGATTGCCGCCTTCCTAGCCGAACAGCTGCTCTGTAGTCTGTGGCCGGGGAGGAACTTGGCTATTTGCGGGAGGGCAAGTACTTGAGCTTTGTTGGATTGTGGCAGGGTTGAATGGAAGCCGGCCGGCCGGCTATTCTGGTAGCCGGTCGGCAATGGGAGAAAGTCGGCTTTTGTTATATAAGTTCGTTAGTCCTTAGCCATTTTTCGTGTGGGCATCCTTTCCTGGCTTTGTCTCTTGCCAGCCGGACAGTCGTTTCTTCGAGCTACGGCTTTTGACAAGAGAGGGCTTTGGTGCCAGAACACTACTTGTCTGACTGCAGGTAGAACTTTTAAATATAACTCAAGGCGGCCAGTCCCCGGGCCGACTAGTCGAACCCGATGCCGGACGAAAAAAGGTGAAATGACAAAATCATAGGCATGATACTCGTCATTCATAGATAAAAGGTGGCAGTCCCCGAGTGCTCCTCGGGGGGCCCATTGTCTCATACTTAGTACAAAAGGTAGCGTGATACATACTGCATTTTAACTGTAAAATCTTCGGAGGATATTGGCGTTCCATGGTCGTTCCGACTCCTTGCCGGAATCATCTCTCTTTCGTGCCTTCGGCTTTTGTGCGTCGATTAGGTAGTAGGAGTCGTTTCCCAATGCTCTGCTGACGACGAAGGGACCTTCCCAAGGGGCCGAGAGCTTGTGCTGGCTGTTGTTATTTGGATCAGCGGAGCACAAGGTCGCCCTCTTGAAAGGATCTTGGCTTGACCTTCCGGCTATGGTAGCGGCGCAAACCCTGCTGGTAGATGGCAGACCGGCTGAGGGCTAACAGCCGGCTTTCTTCCAGCAGGTCGACGCCGTCTTCTCGTGCTTCTTTAGCTTCTACTTCCATGTACATGGTCACCCGAGGCGAGTCGAACTCGATGTCGGTTGGGATGACAGCCTCGGCGCCATATACAAGGAAAAAAGGGGTGAAGCCGGTTGACTTGTTTGGGGTAGTGCGCAGACTCCAGAGGACGGCCGGCAGCTCGTCGAGCCAATAGCCGGCCGAACGCTCCAGCGGCACGACCAGCCGGGGCTTGATGCCGGAAAGGATGAGGCCATTGGCTCGCTCAACTTGGCCGTTTGACTGCGGGTGGGCAACGGACGCTAGGTCCAGTCGGATGCCCTGCGTCACGCAGAAACGTGCCAATGCTGCCTTGGCAAAATTCGTGCCATTGCCGGTGATGATGCTGTGTGGCACGCCGTACCGAGTTGTGATCTCTGCGGTGAATGTCACGGCAGTCGGCCCATTCAACTTCTTAATCGGCTTTGCTTTGATCCACTTGGTGAATTTATCCACGGCGACAAGCAAGTGTGTCATGCCGCCGCGCGCCGTCTTGAACGGGCCCACCATGTCCAATCCCTAGACGGCAAAGGGCCAGGTGAGGGGAATGTTCTTGAGTTCTGAAGCCGGCAGGTGTTGCTTGGAGCTGAAGTCTTGGCAGCCTTTGCAATGCTTGACTAACTCCTTGGCGTCGTCCAAGGCAGTCGGCCAAAAGAATCCATGGCGGCAGGCTTTGGCAACGAGGGATCTTGAGGCTGCATGGTGGCCGCATTCGCCTTGGTGAATGTCCTTGAGGATTGCTATGCCCTTCTTCGGCTCGGCCTTGTTGGAAGACTCGGTGATGTGCGCTACCGACGAGCTCTCTGTTGGCAATTGTATATCGCCCGTCCTCGGCGTTGGACTTGTCTTGCCGCGATCTGGTCAGCCGGCAATTCTCTGTTTACCAGGAAGTTGAGGATGGGTTGAGCCCATGATGGAGCTGTGACTTCTTCTATAGCCAAGACGGCTACTGCAACCAGGGTGGGTGGGCTGGGTGGTGAAGAGCTGGAGCTGGCCACCGCTTGTGGCGTTGGAGCAGTCCCCGGGCCGGGTTCTGAAGTCCCCGGGCCGGGTGCGACTATGGCAGTCCCTGAGCCGCCTATCAAAGTCCCCGGGCCGCCTGCTTGGCTCCCCAAGCCGGATCCGGCTGCGTCGGGGTTAGGCGGCACGAAGATGGAGTTGGATTCTGGAGACGGCTTGATAGACGGCTTGAGGAGGCGTTGGAGAGAGAAGCTGGTTGGTATAGCTTGTCGGGTTGAGCCTATCCTCGCCAGGGCATCTGCTTGTTCGTTGTCGGCCCGTGGCACGTGGAGGAACTCGCATCCTTCAAAGTACCCACTGATTTTTTGAACGAGGAAGCGGTAGCTCGCCATGTTTGCGTCCTTGGCGTCCCAGTCGCCGGATGACTGCTGGACCACCAAATCCGAGTCGCCATAGCACAGGATCCGGCGGATGTCGAGCTCTTTGGCTAGCCGGAGTCCGTATATGAGCGCCTCGTACTCGGCCACGTTGTTGGAGGCGGCAAAGTGAATCTGCAACGTGTATCTGAGTTTGTCGCCCTTGGGAGAGGTGAGGACGATGCCGGCTCCCAAGCCGGTGCGCATCTTGGACCCGTCGAAGTACATCCGCCAATGAGTGGAGTCGGGAGCCGGCGGCAGGTACTGGGTCTCGGCCCAGTCGACGAGGAAGTCGGCCAATGCTTGCGACTTGATGGCGGTGCGAGGCTGGTAGAAGATCGTGTAGGGGCCCAGCTCAACGGCCCATTTTGCCACCCGGCCGGATGCGCCCCGGCTGCCTATGATCTCGGCGGCCCGGTGCATACGACCGTGATGGAGTGCTCTTGAAAGTAGGGCTTCAGCTTCTTGGCGGCGAAGTACACGCCATAGCACATCTTCTGGTAGTGCGGGTAGTTCTGCTTTGAGGCGGATAGTACTTCGCGTAAGTAGTAGACCGTCCTCTGTACCGGCTGAGCTCGGCCTTCTTCTTGGCGTTGGACCACGATGAAGGTGCTGACCACCCGGCTGGTGGCGGCGATATACAGGAGCATGGGCTCTTTCTCAGTCGGCGCCGCCAAGACATGCGGCGTGGGAAGCATCTTCTTAAGCTCGTGAAAGGCTTGGTCGGCTTGGTCGTTCCACTCTAAGTGAGTGCTTTTCTTCATGAGTCGGTAGAGGGGAGTGCCTTTTCTACCAGCCGGTGATGAAGCGGTTCGTGGAGGCGGACACCGGTAAACTTACGGGCGTCACGCAGCTTGGTGTTAATCTCCATTCTCTCAATGGCCTTGATCTTCACTGGTTGCATACAAAGCTGCGTAAGCAGACCAGGAAGCCTAGGAGCTGGCCGGCTGGCACTCCGAACACGCATTTCTCGGGGTTGAGCTTGATCTGAAACCGGCACAGGTTCTCAAATGTTTCCTTGAGATCTTCTAGCAAGGTGTTGCGCCTCTCCGTCTTCACCACGATATCGTCTACATAGACGTGGGCATTTCTGCCGAGTTGCTTGAGGAGGCATTTCTGCATGCAACGCTGGAAGGTGGCACCGGTGTTTCTCAAGATGAATGTCATTGTCAGGTAGCAGAAAGCTCCGAATGGCGTGATGAAGGCGGTCTTCAGGCGGTCGGCCGGGTCCAACTTTATCTGGTGGTAGCCTGAATAGGCATCCAAGAAACTCAACAGCTCGCATCCGGCTGTGGAGTCTATTACTTGATCAATCCTGGGTAAGGCAAAGGGATCTTTGGGGTAGGCTTTGTTGAGGCTTGTGTAATCTATACACATGCGCCATTTGTTATTCTTCTTCAGCACGAGGACCGGGTTGGCGAGCCACTCCGGGAAGAAAACCTCCATGATGAAGCCGGCTGCCAAGAGCCGGGCTATCTCTTCTCCCATGATCCTTCTCTTCTCTTCTGACAGTCGGCGAAGGGGCTGCTTGACTAGCTTGGCGTCTGCTCGGACGTGTAGCTTGTGCTCGGCGAAATCCTTCGGAACACCCGGCATGTCCTTGGGGGACCATGCGAAGATGTCCCGATTCTCACAGAGGAAATCGACGAGCTTGCCTTCCTATTTACTGTCCAGGTTTGCCCCGATGACGGCAAACCTTTCTGGTTGCTCTGGGTCCAGGGGTATCTTCTTTGTTTCCTTGGCCGGCTGGAAATAACCTGGGGCATCACACTCTTTGGGGTGGGGGGACTGGTCAGGCTGCTGGCCGGCCATGGCCACGACTCGGTCCAACATCTTCTTCTCTTCGGCGACTACGAGGGACTCGGCCAGCTAGCTGCTGGCTGCAGCGCACTCAGAGGACTTCTTGTAGTCGCCGGCTATGGTGATGATGCCCTTGGTACTCGGCATCTTCATCTTGAGGTAGGCATAGAGGGGTACCGCCATGAACTTGGCCAGAGCAGGCCGGCCAAGTAGCGCATGGTAAGGGCTCTCGAGGTCCACCACTTCAAACCAGATTGCTTCCCGGCGGAAGTGATCCTTGTCTCCGAAGAGAACATCTATCTTGATCTTGCCGATGGGTGAACAGGACAGGATGGGTACAATGCCATGGAACACGATCCGGCTTGGCATGAGGTGCTTGGCCTTGATGTTCAACTTCTCCATGGTATCCCTGTACAGGATGTTGATGCTGCTCCCGCCGTCTATCAATACGCGGGAGAATCGGGCAGCAAGCCTGTCCGTTGCTAGGGTTGCTTCCAAAACCAAGCATAGGAGCCCGAGGACGGCATCACCTCTGGGTGGTCGGCCCGACTCCAGCTGATAGGCCTCTCTGACTAGTGCATCAATTCGGGGTTGTTGGAAGCAACTGCATTGACTTCTTGGTGCTGTCGGCGCCGGCTGCGCTGGTCTTCGGGCTGGCTTGTGAAGACGACGTAGGCGGCGTGCTCGTCGGGGAACTCGTCTTGGACGGCCCCGACAGCTGGTCGAGCGGCCGACTGTTGGGGAGCCGGAGGCGGCTATCCAGCAGGTGGAGGCGGCACCAGCCCTTCGCCTTTGGTGATTCGGGTGAGCCAGTGGCACTTCCGGGTTGTATGGTTGGACGGCAAGGCCATTGTGGAACTTGCATGGGGCGTCAAGAGCTTGCTCGTAGGAGAAAGGCGGCTGCCAAGCCGCCCGCCGCCTTCGGCTTCTTGGGCACGGGCCGCCCTTCAGGTTGCTCGTCTTCGACGGTGGTCACCTGCCGACTGGCGGGAGGCGGCATTGGGCCCTTGCGCTTGTTGTCGTGCTGGTACGGGCGTTAGCTAGAGTCACCAGCCGGCTTTTTGGGAGCCGGGATGAGTACCTTCCTGGCGGCGTCTACCCGGAGCTCGGTCTTCATTGACGAGTCGGCGGTGGCGTACTTGTCGGTGATGACAAGTAATTCGTCGAGGGTAGCCGGCTCGTCGCAGAGGAGCTTGTGCTTGAGGAGGGTGCCTTCTCGGCACTCGGCGATGAAGTACTCTATCGCTTGAACCTCGTGCACCCCCTTGCAGGAGTTGTGGAGCTCGGCCCAACGCGTGAGGTAGTCGCGAGTTGACTCGGTGGGTCCTTGCACGCACAAGGAAAGTTGCCTGGGCTTAGGAGCCCGCTTGTAGGTGCTGGTGAAGTTGCGGATGAAGGCTTCGGTGAAGTCCAGCCAGCTGTTGATGCTGTATGGCTTGAGGCTGTTGAGCCAGGTTCGCGCCGTGCCCTGAAGCATGAGGGGCACATATTTCACGGCAACGCGCCTGTTGCCGTTCGCTATGCTGACTGCGGTCGAGTAGTCAATCAGCTAATCCTCCGGCTTCACGGAGCCATTATACTTGGGCGTATCTCTTGGGAGCGAGAACCCTTTGGGGAAGGGCTCGTCGCGGATGCGGGGGCCGAAGCAAGGCGGCCCGACATCGTCTTCTTCTTCCAACGCCAGGGATCGCGCCAGGCGGTCGATCCGGTGGCGGGCGTCGTTTTCGCCGACTCCCTCACGGCGGCCTAGTCGGCCGCTGTGAGTCGGGTGTGTGACAGGCGGCGGGGTGGGATATCTTTCCCCGCGAGGAGGAGGAGGGGGCGGGTTACCTCGCCGTTCCACGGCTCGAGGGCGGCCTTCCGCATCGCGCTCGATGGAGATCCGGGTCCGGCTGCGGCTGGCAGCCGGCTCCTTTTCTTGATGTGCGCGGGCGTTGCCCGTAGTCGGCGTGCGTGACGTTGCGCCGTGCTCTCGGCGCGGGGGAAGGATTTCGGCGCGGGCGCTGTCTTCTTGCTGCTCTGCGGCCGCGCCGATCAGTTGTTGAATGCGTCTCGTCATGTAGGGAAGCTCGTCGGGCCCTAGCCCGTTCAACTCTTCTATGGCTGCCTGGGCGGCGCGCAGGTTCTCGAGGGGCATGGCATAGACGGGGCGGTCCACGCACAGCATGTCGGCGATGGCTGCGCCGCGTTTCTTGACAATGCCGAGTCGGCTCGGCCCTTCGGGAGGCGGCGTGCCGAAGGCGGCGCGGTCGACTTCGCGCTGGTGGGCCTCGGCGAGGCGTCTCAGGGAGGCTATCCTCCGGCCCTCCGCGTGGAGGGCGAGGCGGCGTGCTTCCAGTGCCTCGGCGTCGGCGTCAGCCGGGAGAGGGGCGGACAGGTCGTGCGGCGCCGCTGGCGGGGCGTCGTGGGCGTTCTCGCCCGAGGGGCCGCCGTGACTGATGACCAGCACCTCGGTGATGGGTGATGGCGCTGCCGCAGCTGTCGGCTTGGGGAAGCGGGTCGTCGAAGATGACGACGTTGGTGGGGAAGGCGTCGAGCGATGCCGTGTCGGAGTCGACGAGCATCGGGTCGGTGGAGCCAACCGACTCCAAGTCCACAGCGGGCTCGTTGGAGACGTGGAGCTGGTCGAGGAGGTGACGAGGTGGCTCTCGAGGCAACCGGTGCCCGCGTCGGATGCGGGCTCGTCAGAGATGCGAGTCTCGCCAAGAAGGTCGGCGAGGCAGCTCGCGCAGCCAGCGGCCGACGTCTTGCAGCGTCGGGCAAGCGCCATCGAGGCGGCCGAGCTAGCTACGCCAGCGGGGAGGAAGAGGTTCCCGTCCAGAACAGGTCTCCGGACGACGGTGCACCTGGCCCCACGGTGGGCGCCAAATGTTGGGTGGTAGGTGCGACATATGCCAACGGGTGGCTAATCATAGTGGGAGCCAATAAGATGTCGCCGGTGCCTGGAAACGGGATGAGGCGAAGACATGCACGTGGCGAATCTTACCCAGCCGGGGCTCGTGGAGATAACACCCTCTGCTGCTGCTCTGGGGTCTCCGCATGGTCACTAGATGAACAAGTTGCTACAAGATGCTCCTTGAGCTGTTCGGTGAGAGGAAGAAGAAGGGCACGGCTAGTTCTCCTCTTCCCTCTACGTAGTGGCTAAAACTATCAGAGTCCCACCCTTTGCATGGGTGCCCTGGGGGGTTTATATAGGCCTACCCCCCAGGGGTACAATGGTAATCCGGCTAGGTGTGGGCCCTAGCCGTCAGTGTCTTTGCCCGCTGGCTTCTCCACCGACCGCTGGGGCCCGCCGACTTGGTGGGCCTCGCCGGCTGCCGGCTTCCTGGTTGACAAGCTGGCCCCACCGTTGAGGGCCTTGTCGGGGGCTGGTTACTGTTGCCTCCATCCTGATGACGAGGGCTTTGTCGGGGTAAGCATGGCTACAGTGCCGCCGCCTTGGCGGCGATCACTGTAGCCCCACGTCGTCTTGTCTCCTTAATGAGGCGCTTCCTTCAAGGGAGGGAACAAGCCGGCTATGGGGAGCCGGCCATATCTCAGGCCGACTGGGGGAGGCCGAGCCGCCTTCGGGCATCTCTCTGACCGGAGGGACCCGCCGCTACTTGGGTAGTCTGAGAACGACTGTCGTGGGTGGCGTCACGATCAACATGGCATGATGTCGCGCCGCAGACGGGTGATAGCTGCCCGTCTGGCGCCCGTAGCCACACGCGCTCCGGGATGCGGGGGTGGCAGGCTTCACTGTAGCCACGCCCCGTCTCATCGCCGTTATGTGGGTGCAGATTCTGAGGGTGCGGTCCTGGCCGCCTGCGGGGTGGCCGGCTCCTTGGAGTCGGCCTTCTCATGGCCGGCCGTGCGGAGTCGGCCCTCTGGTAGCCGGCTTCTAGAAGCCGGCCCTCTCGTGGCTTTCTTTTATGGATCTTGGGGCCAGGCCGCCTCCTGGCAGCTGGCCTAAATGATAGCCGGCCGGGGGAAGGCGGCCCAGCGTCTTGGATGTTGGATGACTTGATTGGCTTGTAATTTTTTTAGAAGCCCCAGGGGGAGCCGGCTAGGCTACCCGTGGTCATTTACTCCGACAAGGGAGAATGCGGTAATGGGATTACGGGCTCGAAAAAGAGTAAATATTAGAGACCTATTCTACACAACTCCAAAAGTCCTGAAACTCCACGGAAGTTATTTTTGGAATTAATAAAAAATACTGAGCGAAGAAAGTACCAGAGGGGGCCACCCACCATCCACGAGGGTGGGGGGCGCGCCCTACCCCCTGGGCGCGCCCCCTGCCTCGTGGGCCCCCTGGCAGGCCTCCGGTGCCCATCTTCTTCTATATGAAGTCTTTTACCCTGGAAAAAAATCATAAGCAAGCTTTCGGGAAGAAACTCCGCCGCCATGAGGCGGAACCTTGGCGGAACCAATCTAGGGCTTCGGCAGAGCTGTTCTGCCGGGGAAACTTCCCTCCGGGAGGGGGAAATCATCGCCATCTTCATCACCAACGGTCCTCTCATCGGGAGGGGGTCAATCTCCATCAACATCTTCACCAGCACCATCTCCTCTCAAACCCTAGTTCATCTCTTGTATCCAATCTTTGTCCCAAAGCCTCAGTTGGTACACGTGGGTTGCTAGTAGTGTTGATTACTCCTTGTAGTTGATGCTAGTTGGTTTATTTGGTGTAAGATCATATGTTCAGATCCTTTATGCATATTAATACCCTCTGATTATGAACATGAATATGATTTGTGAGTAGTTACGTTTGTTCACGAGGACATGGGAGAAGTCTTGCTATA
Source organism: Aegilops bicornis (assembly GCA_021605145.1). Lineage (NCBI taxonomy): Eukaryota > Viridiplantae > Streptophyta > Magnoliopsida > Poales > Poaceae > Aegilops > Aegilops bicornis. Next base: position 161,920,091 of record CM038674.1, read on the forward strand.
AGTAGTCATGTGAATTTGGTATTCGTTCGATATTTTGATGAGATGTATCTTATCTCTCCTCTCGTGGTGTTATGTGAACGTCAACTACATGAAACTTCACCATTGTTTGGGCCTAGAGGAAGGCATTGGGAAGTAATAAGTAGATGATGGGTTGCTAGAGTGACAGAAGCTTAAACCCTAGTTTATGCGTTGCTTCGTAAGGGGCTGATTTGGATCCATGTGTTTCATGCTATGGTTAGGTTTACCTTAATACTTCTTTTGCAGTTGTGGATGCTTGCAATAGGGGTTAATCATAAGTGGGATGCTTGTCCAAGAAAGGGCAGTAACCAAGCACCGGTCCACCCACATACCAAATTATCAAAGTAACGAACGCGAATCATATGAGCGTGATGAAAACTAGCTTGGCGATAATTCCCATGTGTCCTCGGGAGCGTTTTCCTTCATATAAGAGTTTGTCCAGGCTTGTCCTTTGCTACAAAATGGATTGGGCCATCTTGCTGCACCTTATTTACTTTCATTACTTGTTGCCCGCTACAAATTACCTTATCACAAAACTATACATTACCGATAATTTCAGTGCTTGCAGAGAATACCTTACTGAAAACCGCTTGTCATTTCCTTCTGCTCCTCGTTGGGTTCGACACTCTTACTTATTGAAAGGACTACGATAGATCCCCTATACTTGTGGGTCATCAACTAGCTATAACAGGCTTAACAACAAGCAAATATATGCATTCCTATCGGTATGTTTAAAATTGGATTGATGAAATGTACTGCACAACAAATAATTGCACATATAGAGCATCACATTGTGAACAACTGAAATAAACAAGGCATATTGCAAACAACCAGATATAGCAATTAAAACTGGACATATTCTCACTACACTACAAAAGGGACTCGACAAAACAAATCATGGGTTTCCCCCTGTGAAGAGGCACGACAAAACAAATCATGAGTTTCCTCACTTATCACAGATGGGCTCATTCCCCTGGGAAGAGCACGGAACCTGGATGCACTCCATGTTGTCGCAGATGGGCTCCTTCCCCTTGGAAGATCACGGCTATAGGGTGCCCTCCCTGATGTCGCAGACAGACGCTTTCCCCTTGGAAGAGCAGATGGGCTCTTTCCCCTTGGAAGAGCCGAAGAGGGTGCCCTCCTCGTGGTCATCGTCGATGAGGTCTGACTTGGAAGTTGTGGATCCCAAGCCAGCGTTGCAGAACATGTCCTTCAGAAATGACAAAAGGGGCTCGATGGCAATGTAGAATGGCAAATTGTTGACAGCAAGCCAGAGGAGATCAGCGGCGGGGCCATGGATGAGATCGACGGCGGTTGAACCCGAGGGGTTGGGGGTGGGCCACTTAACCTGTGACATAGCCCGCCTCAGGCCATCGCTATCGATGACCTCGAGGTCGTAGCCGGCGTCTGAGACATGCCCGCATACTCTAGCCCGCTGCCGTCAGTAATGGTCGTCAGCTTCCTCGGCGACGTCGGGCGTAGAGACTGTTGTACACCTCTTTTGGCTAGTCGCTCCTCGAGCTCCATGGGAAGCGTAGCCAGGCTTAGGCTGCGACGCTCTGGAGTGGGGGATGGGGATGGGGATCTGTGGGAGAGGGGGCGTTTGACAGGCGTCATCTAAGAAACTCAGGGCGGCCTGGGTATGGCGATTGGTGGGTAAGTGATACGTCTCCAACGTATCTATAATTTTTGATTGTTCCATGCTATATTATATTCTATTTTGAACATTAATGGGCTTTATTATACACTTTTATATTATTTTTGGGACTAACCTATTAACTGGAGGCCCGGCCCGAAATTCTTGTATTTGCCTATTTGAGTTTCGCGAAAAAAGAATATCAAACGGAGTCCAAACGGAATGAAATCTTCGGGAGCGTGATTTTCGAACGAACGTGATCGAGAGGACTTGGACCCTACGACAAGACATCGACCAGGAAGGCACGAGGTGAGGCGCACCCTCCACCCTCGTGGGCCCCATGTTGCTCCAGCGACGTACTTCTTCCTCCTATATATACCTCGTACCCCCAAACTACCGTAAGCGGAGCCAAAAACCTAATTTCACTTGCCGCAACCTATACATGCCCGTGAGATCCCATCTTGGGGACTTTTAGGAGCTCCACCGAAGGGCATCGATCACGAAGGGCTTCTACATCAACACCATAGCCTCTCTGATGATGTGTGAGTAGTTTACCTCAGACCTTTGGGTCCATAGTTATTAGCTAGATGGCTTCTTCTCTCTCTTTGGATCTCAATACAAAATTCTCCACGATTCTCGTGGAGATCTATTTGATGTAAGCTTCTTTTGTGGCGTGTTTGTTGAGACCGATGAATTGTGGGTTTATGATGAAGTTTATCTATGAACAATATTTGAATCTTCTCTGAATTCTTTTATGTATGATTGGTTATCTTTGAAAGTCTCTTCGAATTATCAGTTTGGTTTGGCCTACTATATTGATCTTTCTTGCAATGGGAGAAGTGCTTAGCTTTGGGTTCAATCTTGCGGTGTCCTTTCCCGGTGATGAGGGGCAGCAAGGCACGTATTGTATTGTTGCCATCGAGGATAACAAGATGGGGTTTATATCATATTGCATGAGTTTATCCCTCTACATCATGTCATTTTACTTAAAGCATTACTCTGTTCTTATGAACTTAATACTCTAGATGCATGCTGGATAGCGGTCGATGTGTGGAGTAATAGTAGTAGATGTAGGCAGGAGTCCGTCTACTTGTTGCGGACGTGATGCCTATATACATGATCATACCTAGATATTCTCATAATTATGCTCAATTTTGTCAATTGCTCTCTGATAATTTGTTTACCCACCGTAATACTTATGCTCTCGAGAGAAGCCACTAGTGAAACCTATGGCCCCCGGGTCTATTTTCCATCATATTTAATCTCCCGACAACAAGCTATTTCTGGCACCATTTTTATTTTGCTTTCTTTACTTTGCATCTTTATCATAAAAATACCAAAAATATTATCTTATCATATCTATCAGATCTCACTCTCGTAAGTGACCGTGAAGGGATTGACAACCCCTTTATTGCGTTGATTGCGAGGATTTATTTGTTTGTGTAGGTGCGAGGGACTCGTGCATGGCCTCCTACTGGATTGATACCTTGGTTCTCAAAAACTGGGGGAAATACTTACGCTGCTTTGCTACATCATTATTTCCTTTTCATGGGAAAACCAACGCAGTGCTCAAGAGGTAGCAAGAAGGATTTCTGGTGCCGTTCTTTGGGGAGTCTACATAAAAGTCAACATACCAACTACCCATCACAAACCCTTATCTCCCGCATTACATTATTTGCCATTTGCCTCTCGTTTTCCTCTCCCCACTTCACCCCTGCCGTTTTATTCGCCCTCTCTTTTTCGTTTGCCTCTTTTTCGCTTGCTTGTCGTTATGGCTAGTCCCCTTTCTGCTCCTCTGTCCCCCGAGTTTGAAGTTCTTCACTTTGAACAAAGACAAGGCGAAAATTTAAAAGATGCTTGATATAGGATGATGGAATATTATCGTAATTGCACCTTAGAGGTGAGTTTTAGAATTTTGCTTCACATTTTTTAAGTTGGACTAAATATGTCCCATAGACAACTCTTGGATTGTGTTGCCAAAGGAAATTTTATTGAAATTGATCCCAGGGTTGCACATGAAATCATAGAGGGGGTAGTGGGAACACTACCTCAACAAAAGGGGCCACAACATAACCAGGAAGATACACAAGTTTTTGAAAAGATTTGCGAAGTAACTAAGATCTTACAAAAGTCTCTTGAACCTCTTAAGGCGTTAGCGGAAATATTCACCGCATGAATATGTTGATTACCCTTTGCAATAAGCGGTTGGATTCTTTAGATCTAAAAATTTCCGAATATGAAGGAAATGTAAAGAACCTCCCGGATTCGAGCATGATTCCGCTAAAAATTGAAAGCCCAAGATGACAATACCTAGATCTATCATTGCTTTTATGCCTAGCTAGGGGCGTTAAACGATAGCGCTTGTTGGGAGGCAACCCAATTTTATTTTTTATTTTTTTGCTTTTTGCTTCTGTTGAGGAATAAATATTTGATCTAGCCTCTGGTTAGATGTGTTTTTATGTTTTAATTAGTGTTTGTGTCAAGTTGAACCTATATGATCTTCTTGGATGATAGTTATTTGATCTTGCTTAAAATTCCAGAAACTTTCTGTTCACGAAAATAATTGTTAAAAATCACCAGAACGTGATAAAATATTTATTCCAATTGCTTCTGATCAATATACAAATTATATAGGTCTTCCTATTTTGGCTGAATTTTTGGAGTTCCATAAGTTTGCGTTAGTTACAGATTACTACAGACTATTCTGTTTTTGACAGATTCTATTTTTCGTGTGTTGTTTGCTTATTTTGATGAATCTATGGCTAGTAAAATAGTTTATAAACCATAGAGAAGTTGGAATACATTAGGTTTAACACCAATATAAATAAATAATGAGTTCATTACAGTACCTTGAAGTAGTGTTTTGTTTTCTTTAAGCTATGAGCTCACGAGATTTTCTGTTAAGTTTTGTGTTGTGAAGTTTTCATGTTTTGGGTAAAAGATTTGATGGATTATGGAACAAGGAGTGGAAAGAGCCTAAGCTTGGGGATGCCCATGGCACCCCAAGATAATCTAAGGACACCAAAAAGCTAAAGCTTGGGGATGCCCAGGAAGGCATCCCCTCTTTCGTCTACTTCCATCGGTAACTTTACTTGGAGCTATATTTTTATTCACCACATGATATGTGTTTTGCTTGGAGCGTCTTGTATTCTTTGAGTCTTTGCTTTTTAGTTTACCACAATCATATTTTCTGTACACACCTTTTGAGAGAGACACACATGATTCAGAATTTATTAGAATACTCTATGCGCTTCACTTATATCTTTTGAGCTATATTGTTTTTGCTCTAGTGCTTCACTTATATCTTTTAGAGCACGACAGTGGTTTTGTTTTATAGAAACTATTATTATCTCATGCTTCACTTATATTATTTTGAGAGTCTTAAACAACATGGTAATTTTCTTAAATTGGGAAATTGATCCTAATATGTTAGGTATTCAAGACTAGTAAAAAACTTTCTTATGAGTGTGCTGAATGCTAAGAGAAGTTTGATGCTTGATGATTTTTTTGAGATATGGAGGTAGTGATATTAAAGTTGTGCTAGTTGATTAGTCGTGAATTTGGGAAATACTTGTGTTGAAGTTTGCAAGTCCCGTAGCATGCACGTATGGTAAGCGTTATGTAGCAATTTGAAACATGAGGTGTTCTTTGATTGTCCTCCTTACGAGTGGCGGTCGTGGAATGACGATGGTCTTTTCCTACCAATCTATCCCCCTAGGAGCATCTTGGCGTAGTTCTTGGTTTTTGATGAGTTGTAGATTTTGCAATAAGTATATGAGTTCTTTATGACTAATGTTGAGTCCATGGATTATCGCACTCTTACTCTTCCATCATTGCTAGCCTCTTGATGCCGTGCATTGCCCTTTCTCACATTGAGAGTTGGTGCAAACTTCACGGTGCATCCAAACCCCGTGATATGATACGCTCTTTCACACATAAACCTCCTTATATCCTCCTCAAAATAACCACCATACCTACCTATTATGGCATTTCTATAGCCATTCCGAGATATATTGCCATGCAACTTTCCACCGTTCCGTTTATCATGACACGTTCATCATTGTCATATTGCTTTGCATGATCATGTAGTTGACATAGTATTTGTGGCAAAGCCACCGTTCATAATTTTTTCATACATGTCACTCTTGATTCATTGCTATCGATATACCTGCCGGAGGCATTCATATAGAGTCATACCTTGTTCTAGTATCGAGTTGTAATCATTGAGTTGTAAATAAATAGAAGTGTGGTGATCATCATTCATAGAGCATTGTCCCAAATAAAAAAAGAGAGAGAAATGCCAAATAAAAAAAGGAAGGCCCAAAAAAAAGAAAATAAAAAGGGAGAATGCTACTATCCTTTTTCCACACTAGTGCTTGAAAGTAGCACCATGATCTTCATGATAGAGAGTCTCTTGTTTTGTCACTTTCATATACTAGTGGGAATTTTGCATTATAGAACTTGGCTTGTATATTCCAACAATGGGCTTCCTCAAATGCCCTAGGTCTTCGTGAGCAAGCAAGTTGGATGCACACCCACTTAGTTTCTTTTGTTGAGCTTTTATGCATTTATAGCTCTAGTGCATCCGTTGCATGGCAATCCCTACTTCTTGCATTAACATCAATCGATGGGCATCTCCATAGCTCATTGATTAGCCGCGTTGATGTGTGACTTTCTCCTTTTTTGGCTTCTCCACATAAACCCCATCATTATATTCTATTCCACCCATAGTGCTATATCCATGGCTCACGCTCATGTATTGCGTGAAGGTTGAAAAAGTTTGAAATTACTGAAGTATGAAACAATTGCTTGGCTTGTCATCGGGGTTGTGCATGATGAGAGCATTTTTGTGTGACGAAAATGGAGCATGACTAAACTACTCCCTCTGTTCCGAAATAATTGTTGTTTTAGAATCCTAGTACAATTTCAATCACGTAGCAAGTTTTCTTTGCTTTCCCAAATTGCCCTTCCACTCGCACGCACTCTCGCTCTCTCGCTCGCTCCCCACTCACTCGCTCTCTCCCGGCCAGTCACCCTCCCCGCCGACCACTCGCTCACCGGCCAGTCGCTAGCCGGCCAGTCGCCGTCCTCTCACTCTCGTCGGTGTCTTCCTCACTCCGCCTTGCTCCTCACCACCCCGATTCGTACCCCTAACCCTAGCAACCCGCTTTGCTAGCTCTTGGTCAAAGGTGACATTTTTACAGCCTTGCTGCCTTTCGATGCGTGGGCAGAGGTGCTCGATCTGTGGGTCGCGGTGGTCGATCCGTGGGTGGCGATGCTTGATCCATGCTGGAGCAGCGGGAGGAGGACGGCGATGCTGGATTGGAGACCGGAGCAGCGGGATGAGGAGAACGGCAGTGCTGGATTGGAGACCGAAGCAGCGGGCTTCTTCTGCTCGTCTTGGCCGTGGCTGCTACCTGAGCTGCCCGTGAGGCGGCGCAACATGTCGGGGTGTGCTCTAGCCTTGGCTCACTTGCCTCTGGTGCCGCTGGTTCGCCTGACGGTGTGGCGCAGGGGTGCGCCTGGCTCCGGAAGAAGGAGGCGTGCGTCTGACCGAAGCAGATGGAGGACACCGCCTGCCTGGAGCACTAGAGAAGCGGCACCATCGTCCTCTCCATGCCTTGTGTCAGGTATAAAGCTGATCTTGTCTACTCCTATGAAGATGATCTTGTCCTATCCATGCCCTGCGTTAGGATGGCTGAATTTACAGTAGTCAACTCTTTGTTGTACTCACGATAACTGAATTCTGATACAAGCTGATCTTGACTACTCCTGATAAGATGGCACTCCTCTCCTGATTTGTTGTAAATTTACAGTAGAAGGTGATAACTGAATTTAGGATAACTGAATTTAGGAGTAGAAGCTGATGTACTGTAGTCAGCTTCAAGTGACGGTAGAAGGTGATGTAGTCAATTCTTTGGAGTATTTTCTTTGATCATCTTCAAAGTGATGGTACAAGCTGATGTTAGGAAGCTGATGTAGCCAGCTTCAAGTGATGGTCATCTTTGATCCTTTGACAGGGATTGAGGCAAGCTGCCATCCATTGTAAATATAGATCTTCATCAGCAGAATAATTATGAGAATGTACCTACTCAAGAATTACCACCACTTAGACCAAAGGACCAGTTGGTATTAATTTCACAGATAGATGTAATTTCAGTTAAATTCAGTTATGCACACAAATTTCAGTTAATAGCTTAATGTTTTGGACTGATGATGTTGCTGGAATTTGTACTACTAAAAATTAAGAAAATGTACTCCTTTAATTAACATTGATTCATTGAGATGGTGGTATGATCAAATTAAGAAAATTCAGTACCTTTTCTATTACTGTAGAGTACTTAAAATTAGGAGTAGCTAGGAGCAAAATTAAAATTAGGATTAGGAGTAGGATTAATAGGATTAGTAGGAGTAGGAGTAAAATTAAAAGTTTCTCTTCTTCTCTCTCTTCTTGCTCTCTTTTTTCTCTTCTCTTCTCTTTCTCTTCTCTTCTCTTTCATTTAAATGGAGTACTCCAAACAAGCAAATGAAACTTTTGAAGCAAAAATGATTTCTCTTTGGTTGATTCACCAAGTAAGTCTTGACAAATTAAATGTACTCCTGCTTGCTTTTCTCTGAACAATGATCCACTGTTTTCAGTAGTTAAAACTAAATCCAAATTTGTTACTATTGGAGGAACATGCAAGTACTCTGAAAATTTGTTTTTAGAAACATTTGGTTTGCAACAATCTGGAGTAGGATTAGCTTCTACTCCATATCCATGGTTTAGTTGCTGTGATTGATTCCGTTGGTAGTTTAGTTCCCGGTAGGGTAGTTCTTGCTAAAGATTTGTATAGAGGAAGAATTGGACCTTATTTTGTGTAAAACATGGGATCATACCATGTAGATTTACAATAGTTTTACAGCAGGAGTACTCTTGCCAATTCAGTTAATTAAATTTCATTTAAGTACTTTTTTATACTCTAATGAAGGTTTTGTGTACTCTACTGCTTGCATCAGTACTTTTAAAAATAAATGAATCTTTTCTCTCTTATCTTCTCTTTGTCTGCTGGAGTAAACTTTAAGAAATAAGGAATATGTCAATACTTTAAGAAAATGGTCTCTGAACAATATTGCTTGTTGTGAACAATACTGTTACTGAAAAATACTGTTACTCATATTAAAGTTCATAATGATCTCTGAACAATTGTACTAAATGCTGACAACAGTAGTGCACAAAGTTCATCAAACATCATGCAAGTTCAATGCATATCAATTTATCATCTTGTGACAAAGCAGTAGCATGTGGACCTATCATGGTGATTTCATATATAAATTGAGGAGTACTCCTGTTCATTTGGAGAACTCAAACAACAATTGATATGCATCAAAATTGGGATCAACAGTAGCATGGGGCCTTATCATTCTGGTTTTTGGATGATTTAGTTAATCAAATTCCTCAATTGAGGAACACCTGGACTTGTCACTCCGGTCTTGGGATCAACAGTAGCATATGGACTTATCATTCTGGTTTTTGGATGATTTAGTTAATCAAATTGACATCAATTGACCTGCTTTTTTGGATCAATTGCAGATTCTCTTGATTGGAGTGGAGAGGAGCAGAGGCGAGAGGAGCAGCAGAAGTGGACAGCCATGGCTAACCTCGAGCTCTTGATTAGAGTGGGGGAGGCGGCGGCGAAGAATCTATGGCCAGCAGCAAGGATCCAAGTGGTGGCGAGCAACCCCGGCGGGAAGGGCGGCCGGCGAGGGAGCTGCGGACCGCGGCGGGGAAGGGCGGACAATGAGGGAGCTGCGGACCACGACGGGGAAGGGCGAACGGCCGATGAGGGAGCTGTGGACCACGGCGGGGAAGGACGCCGGAGATACGGACGACGGAGGTGCCCGGCAAAAGGGAGCAGCGACGGCGGAGAAGCCTGGCGGAGGGGAGGAGCGACGGAGGAAGACGCCTCCCAATCGATTTCAGGTCGGGGGTAGTATTGTACTTTCACACTGTTTCACCTGGTCGGAACGATACCCCTAGCGACAATTATTTCAGAACGAAGGGAGTATATGATTTTGTAGGGATGAACTTTCTTTGGCCATGTTATTTTGAGAGGACATAATTGCTTAGTTATTATGCTTGAAGTATTATTACTTTTATGTCAATATTAAACTTTTATCTTGAATCTTTCGGATCTGAATATTCATACCACAATTAAGAGAATTACATTGAAATTATGCCAAGTAGCATTCCACATCAAAAATTCTGTTTTTATCATTTACCTACTCAAGGACGAGCAGGAATTAAGCTTGGGGATGCTTGATACGTCTCCAACGTATCTATAAATTTTTATTGTTCCATGCTATATTATATTCTGTTTTGGACATTAATGGGCTTTATTATACACTTTTATATTATTTTTTAGACTAACTTATTAACCGGAGGCCCAGCCCAGAATTGTTGTTTTTTGCCTATTCGAGTTCCGAAAAAAGAATATCAAACGGAGTCCAAAGCGTAATGAAACCTTCGGGAACGTGATTTTCGGAACGAACGTGATCCAGAGGACTTGGACCCTACGTCAAGACATCAACCAGGAAGGCACGAGGTAGGGGACGCGCCCTCCACCCTCGTGGGCCCCATGTTGCTCCACCGACGTAGTTCTTCCTCCTATATATACCTACGTACCCCCAAACTACCAGAAACAGAGACAAAAACCTAATTCCACCGCCGCAACCTTCTGTACCTATGAGATTGCATCTTGGGGCCTTTTCCGGAGCTCCGCCGGAGGGGGCATCGATCACGGAGGGCTTCTACATCAACACCATAGCCTCTCCGATGATGTGTGAGTAGTTTACCTCAGACCTTCGGGTCCATAGTTATTAGCTAGATGGCTTATTCTCTCTTTTTGGATCTCAATACAAAGTTCTCCACAATTCTCGTGGAGATCTATTCGATGCAATCTTCTTTTGCGGTGTGTTTGTTGAGACCGATGAATTGTGGGTTTATGATGAAGTTTATCTATGAACAATATTTGAATATTCTCTGAATTCTTTTATGTATGATTGGTTATCTTTGCAAGTCTCTTCAAATTATCAGTTTGGTTTGGCCTACTATATTGATCTTTCTTGCAATGGGAGAAGTGCTTAGCTTTGGGTTCAATCTTGCGGTGTCCTCTCCCAGTGACAGTAGGGGCAGCAAGGCACGTATTGTATTGTTTCTATCGAGGATAACAAGATGGGGTTTATATCATATTGCATGAGTTTATCCCTATACATCATGTCATTTTACTTAAAGCGTTACTCTGTTCTTATGAACTTAATACTCTAGATGCATGCTGGATAGTGGTCGATGTGTGGAGTAATAGTAGTAGATGCAGGCAGGAGTCGGTCTGCTTGTCGCGAACGTGATGCCTATATGCATGATCATACCTAGATATTCTCATAACTATGCTAAATTCTGTCAATTGCTCAATACTAATTTGTTTACCCACCGTAATACTTCTGCTCTTGAGAGAAGCCACTAGTGAAACCTATGGCCCCCGGGTCTATTTTCCGTCATATTTAATATCCCGACAACAAGCTATTTCTGGCACCGTTTTTATTTTGCTTTCTTTACTTTGCATCTTTATCATAAAAATACCAAAAATATTATCTTATCATATCTATCAGATCTCACTCTCGTAAGTGACCGTGAAGGGATTGACAACCCCTTTATTCCGTTGGTTGCGAGGATTTATTTTTTTGTGTAGGTTCGAGGGACACGTGCGTGGCCTCCTACTGGATTGATACCTTGGTTCTTAAAAACTAAGGGAAATACTTACGCTGCTTTACTGCATCACCCTTTCGTCTTCAAGGGAAAACCAACGCAGTGCTCAAGAGGTAAGTGAAGCTGCACGGACAAACCGCAGATGTTGACAATGGAGGCCTTGCGGCAACGGCAGCGGCGGAGGGACCTTTCTAGGGTTTCGAGCAAGGGAGGGTGTGTGTGTCTTGGCCTCCTACTGAGGAGGTTTTGGGGTGTGTGTGTGTGTGGAGGGGGGGGTGTTTGAGGAAATGACGCGGGTACTGAAAATTTTACTACGAAGGAGTCAAATGCGGGAGTGAAATGCTGGGCTATTGAAAATTTTGATGATAGTGCATCGCACACTGTCCAGAGGTAACAATTGTGTGTTATAAAACAGAAAAACCCTCGAGGAGGGCAGATATTTTCTAGGGATGCATGCGGGATTGGGAACAAGAAACATCACACATGGTCCGGAGATAACAACCGTGTGTTATGAAACAGAAAAACCCTCGAGGCGGGTAGATATTTTCTAGGGATGCAGGCGGGATTTGGAACAAGAAACATCACAGACGATCCGGAGATAACAACCGTGTGTTATGAAACAGAAAAACCCTCGAGGCATGCAGATATTTTTGAGAGGCGGAGCCTCGTGGAGCCCAATGTACCGTGTGGATGTGTGCGTGATAGGGGCACCGGCGTGGCACATGGTTAGTTTGAGTGAATCATGTATGTTGCATCATCTGACTTGTCTAATGTTCATAAATTTGGCGAAAAATGACGCGTGAGAGGGTCAGAACACGAACATACTTGCATGTGGACCAAATTTATGTATCAAAAGGGTGGTTTGATTTTCAAATACCAAATGCAATTTCGATGTGGTACCTCTCTCGCAAAGTGCACGATATTGCTTGCCCCCACCCCCCTCGTGTCGGCACGAAGGGAATCCTAAGCTATGAATGCACATCCCTCCCCCCAACCGAGGTTCACCTAGCAAAGTGCGAAGTAGCTAGCAGCCCCCCTCCCTCGTGTCGGCACGAAGGTAATCCTAATCTATGAATGCATGCCCCCAACTGAGGTTCACCTAGCGAAGTGCCAAGTAGCTAGCAACCCCCCTCCCTCGTGTCGGCACGAAGGCAATCCTAAGCTATGAATGCATGCGCCCCCCGCCCCAACCGATGTTCACCTAGCAAAGTGCAAAGTAGCTAGCAGCCCCCCCCTCATGTCGCCACGAAGGGAATCCTAAGCTATGAATGCATGCCCCCAACCGAGGTTCACCTAGCAAAGTGCTAAGTAGCAACCCCCCACACACACACACTTTCAGTCGGCAGGACAGAGAGGCATATCTCACCAAGATGGATCGTAAAATGGACCAAGAATAATCCACCTTGGTCGTACAACCTCTCTCTTGTTGTTGGTGAAAGTGATGGTCGTCCACGCGACTTCGGAGATGGGCTAGCTCGCCAATAATCACGCAAGTAGCTAGTGCCCGAAGACTACCACTGCATGCGTGTGGCCCAAACATATGTATGGAGAGGTGTGTTTTTGAGTAAAAATGGAACAACTTTGATGTGGCACCGTGATTTGAACTAGAAATCCCACACCGAGTGAGGGTTAGGACCACGCAAGACCTCCTCTAGAGTAGCCTAACCAGGCAGGCTCACGAGGAGCGGAGATATCAAGGCGGGGCAAAACCTCACGAGGCCCTCGTGACGTGAGCCATGACGAACGACACCAGGCGGGCGCCAGCGCGCGCAGCGTCCTTATTTCCTCTTTGGTGCTAAGGAGGCCAGCGCAGGCGAAGAGTACCGAGGCATCAGGCAAAGGTTGCTATATTGGTGCAACGAGACCAAGACCAGGTTGACGGCAAGGCGGAGGTTACCGTGGAGCCCAAGATGGCGTCACCACCAGAGCTTTTCGCAAGAGAAGACCACTTTTGTCAGGATAGCTTGTACTAGCTGTCCCCCTTCAAATTTGCCAGCCGTTGTTGGCTCCCTTCCCGCTCGATATTTGGGAAGAGGACTAGGGCCTATATAAGTAGAGCTAGCCACCAAAGTAGAGGCATCTCATCTTAGCTTGATCCAACCCGATCGAGAGCCTACCCTAGCACACCTCAACCTCAGGGGGTTGTTCTTCCCTTGTACTATTCATCATCAGCCCAAGAGGCAATCCACCACCACCACACTGGAGTAGGGTATTACACCACAACGGTGGCCCGAACCAGTATAAACCTCGTGTATTTTTGTGTTGCGAGTTCATCGAGTTCGTCCGCGAGATCTTAGCGAGCTAGGGCGTAGATCGGTAGGAGGGAAAGACTTCGCGCGCACCCCAGTGTTCGAACCTTAAGGGTTTGCCGGAACCCCACATCCGACATTTGGCGCGCCAGGTAGGGGTGCACCGGAGCTCCTCTCCACCAACCTGCGCCCCGTGCCGCCGCACTTCGCTCCCATGGCGGGTGCCCCGCCATCCACCTCTGCGGCCGACGTCGGCAGCGGGGCATCTGGATACCGAGCCCTGGCGCCCGCCCTACGGCGAGTGCGGTGGCTGACCAAGTTCAAGCCAGAGATGCCGCCGCGTTACGACAGCGCGGCAGACCCGACACCGTTCTCGCTGGCGACGAGGAGGCTGTCCTCAAAGCGGAGGCAATGACAAGATCATGGCCAACTGGTTCGCCATGGCCCCTTGTCGGCGAGCCGCTGCGCTGGCTGCTCAACCTCCGGGATCTGGTGGCTTCACGGGGGAACTCCGTGATCTCTTCACCGATCGCTACGCGATGCCAGCGCACGATGCGGTCACGGCCCTGCTGGGCGGCTCTCAAGCACCGCCTTCAGATCGCCACATCAAACCGTTTTTCTGTCAGATCGGGGCCGCCTCCAAGCGCCCGGGGGCTCCGCCAGGTTGGGCTGCCCCAGAGGCCGACCTCACCTTCGACTCAGAAGACCACCCCGGCTCCACCGCCGGCTCCGGCATGCTCCCAATGCTCTGCATGCTCACCATCTGCAATGTGGCCGTCACCAAGACCCTCATCGACGGCGGTCACGAATGTGGCCGTCACCAAGACCCTCATCGGCTCATCCGTTGAAGCCTTCAGCCTTCTTCACGTGCCGCTCGAGCGGCTCGACCTCCAAGCCCTTTTCGGGAGTGGGTGGCGGAGTTGCCCACTCTCTAGGGCAGATCCGCCTCCTTGTCACCTTCGGCACACGCGACAACTACCGCACTGAGCTGGTGGACTTCGACATCGCCCGCATCGGTCTCCCATACAACGCAATCCTCGGGTACCCAGCTCTTGCTCAGTTCATGGCGGCAACCCATCCGGCCTACAACCTCATGAAGATGCCAGGAAGCAAGGGCATCCTCACCATCAAGGGGGACACTAAGGAGGCTGTGACGGCGCTCGGGATTGCCTTCAAGACCGCGGCAGCAGCACAGTCGGCCGGCGCCGGTACCCATGAGGCCAAGGAGGCCGCGCCTACCAAGAAGAAGCAGCTGTTCACCCAAGACAAGGCGGAAACCAAGCAGGTGTCGGTCAACGAGGACGGGTCGTCGGGGGCCACCTTTACCATAGGAGCCGGCCTTGACCCGGGACAAGAAGAAGCCTTGGTGAGGTTCTTGCGCGCGAAAAAGGGGATATTCGCGTGGGAGCCCAATCAGCTGGTAGGGGTCCCGAGAGAGGTGATCCAACATCATCTAAGGGTATGCCCCAACATACGCCCCGTGAAATAGCGAGCCAGTCAGCAGTCCACTGAGAAGTAGGCCTTCATCGTCCAAGAGTCACGCAAGCTGGAGGCGGCAGGCGCCATCCAGGAAGTTTGATATCCCGAATGGCTGGCAAACCCTGTCGTAGTGCCAAAGAAAGGAGGGAAGGAGCGGATGTGCGTCGAATTCACCAACCTTAAAAAAGCCTACCCCCAAGATCCGTTCCTGCTCCCGCGCATCGTCCAGATTGTTGACTCCACCGCCAAGTGCAACTTGCTGTGCTTCCTGGACGCGTTCTCAGGGTATCATCAGATCAAGATGGCGGTGGAAGACGTGGAGAAGACAGTTTTCCTGACACCATGTGGGGTGTACTGCTACACCTGCATGCCCTTTGGGCTGCGCAACGCAGGTGCCACCTTCCAGCGGTTGATGCACATCGCCTTGGGGCGACAGATCGGGAGAAACACAGAGGCCTACGTCGACGACATAGTGGTAAAGTCTCGCGAGGCAAGGACATTGATTCAAGATTTGGAGGAAACCTTTGAGAGCCTGCGCCGGGTGAACTTGAGGCTTAACCCGGAGAAATGTGTGTTCGGTGTCCCCTCCAGCAAGCTGCTGGGATTCCTCGTGTCCCACAGAGGGACCAAGGCGAACCCGGAGAAGATCAAGGCCATCGAGGACATGAGCCCGCCACAGACCCTCAAAGAGATGCAAAAGCTAGCGGGACGGGTGACCGCATTAGGGCGTTTCATATCCAAGCTGGGAGAGTGCGCCTTACCCTTCTTCAAGCTCATGAAGAAGAAAGGCCCGTTCGAGTGGACCCCGGAGGACGATCAGGCCTTCCATGACCTCAAGAAATACCTTACCAGCCCCCCGGTGATGGTGGCACCACGGCCTCTCGAGCCTCTGGTACTCTACCTTGCCGCCACCCCGTACTCCGCCAGCGCGACGCTGGTGGCGGTTAGGGAGGAACGCCAAGCCAAGGGCGCGCCGCGCCAATCCAGAGCTGAAGTGGCGCAGGGTCAGGAGCACGCAGCAAAGGCATCAGCTGGGGAAGACAAAGCTCAGCAGGACAACGTCGCAGAAGCTCCTGAGGACAGCCAAGTCTCAGAAAACCCTTCACCTCAGGAGATGCACCCATCTCCGCGGGACCCCAGCCTCGATAGTACGCCAGCGCTCATCGAACACCCAGTGTACTTCGTCAGCACCGTGCTGCGAGACGCAAGGGAGCGCTACCCCATGCCTCAGAAGCTCCTGCTCGCACTCTTGGTGGCCTCACGCAAGCCGCGACACTACTTTCAAGGGCACCCGATCAAGGTCGTCTCAGCTTACCCATTGGAGAGGGTACTCAGGAGCCCAAATTCGGCTGGAAGGGTCGCTTAATGGAATATTGAGCTGCAAGCGTTCCAGTTAGAGTTCAGCACTACCAGGGTCATCAAGGGGGCTGCGCTCGCTGACTTTGTGGCAGAATGGACGGATGCCCCGACACTTGAGGAAGGGGAAGACCGGTCCACCTCCCCAGGGAGCGAGGCTCCGGACGGCTGGGTCATGTATTTCGATGGCGCTTTCGCGCACCAGGGCGCGGGAGCAGGAGCAGTGCTCATCTCGCCCACCCAGGACAAGCTCTACTATGTCGTGCAGCTCTGCTTTCAGCACGGCGAGAAGGTCTCCAACAATATCGCCGAATACGAAGGCCTCATAGCTGGCCTGAAGGTTGCGGCAGCTCTAGGGGTGAAGCTCCTTACCGTCATAGGCGACTCACAACTCCTCGTCAACTTCTCCAACAAGGTGTACGAGCCGAAGGACGAGCACATGGAAGCCTACCTCATGGAGGTACGCAAGATGGAAAATCAGTTCTCAGGTCTCGAACTGCAACACGTGCCTCGGGGCACCAACAAAGAAGCCGACGACATCACCAGGAGAGCATCCAAGCAGCACCCACAAGAGCCTGGTGTATTTGAGGAGCGGCTCTTCAAGCCATCAGCTACGCCACCTTTTTCAAGCACTACACAGCCTCGGGAGGAGCTCCCACAGCCTCCGGTCACGGGAGCCCCGGCCTGTGGCTTGACCTCAGGAGCTCGACTGCTCTTGGCGCTCGAGCCCCAGGAGGAATGCTGGACCAAGGAATTCAAGGAGTACCTGACACACGGGGCGCTACCGGAGAAGGAAGAGGACGCGGAGCGCGTGGCCCGGCAAGCCACGACGTACCGCATCCAAGACGGTGAGTTATATAGGAAGCGGCCGAACGATGTCACGCTGTGCTGCATCTCCAGCGAACAAGGAAGGGAGCTGCTGATTGACATATACGGCGGGGACTGCGGGCATCACTCATCGTCACAGACCCTCATCGGCAAGGTGTTCCGCAGTGGATTCTACTGGCTTACAGCACTCAACGACGCAGCCGAGCTGGTGAAGTCTTGCAAAGCTTGCCAATTCCACGCCAAGCAAATCCATCAGCCTGCTCAGGGCCTCCAAACCATCCCTCTCACATGGCCCTTCACGGTCTGGGGGCTGGACATCTTAGGCCCATTCCCACGGGCGCCAGGGGGCTACCGCTATCTCTACGTCGCCATCGACAAATTCACCAAGTGGGCGGAAGTGGAAGCCGTCCATACCATCCCGGCCGGCTCTACCGTCAAGTTTATCAAGGGCCTCGTGAGCCGCTTCGGGATCCCCGACCGCATCATCACAGATAACGGCTCGCAGTTTACTAGTAACCTCTTCAAAACCTACTGTGCTAACCTTGGAACGCAGATCTGCTACGCTTCGGTGGCTCACCCCAGGAGCAATGGTCAGGCTGAGCACGCCAACACAGAGGTCCTGAGGGGCCTCAAGACCAGGACCTTCAAGAAGAAGCTGGAGGCCTGTGGCAGGGGCTGGCATGACGCTCCAGTCCGTGCTGTGGTCTATCCGCACCACTGCTACAAAGCCAACGGGCGAGACTCCGTTCTTCCTCGTCTACGGAGCCGAAGCGGTCCTCCCTCACGAGGTCAAGCATCGCTCCGCACGGGTCCTGGCGTTCGACGAAATGCAGCAGGACGCCACGCGGGGGATGGATCTTGTGCTGGGAGAGGAACGTCATCGCGAAGCTGCACTAAGGGCGGCAAGGTACTAGCAAGCGCTACGGCGATACCACTGCCGCAACGTTCACTCCAGGACGCTCGAGACGGGTGACCTGGTCCTGAGGCGGGTCCTCTCCAGGGAAGGGTTGCATAAGCTTTCACCCATGTGGGAGGGCCCGTTCAGGGTCGTCCACATCTCCAGGCCTGGCGCCGTGCGCCTGGAGACACAAGAAGGGACACCTATCCAAAACGCCTGGAACATCCAGCACCTCCGGAAGTTCTACCCATGAAGCAAGGCCCAGAGCCTGTGAAGAAAGGCCCAGAGCCTGTGAAGAAGGCCCGGTGCCTGTGAAGAATCGCCGCCCGTGACACTCTCACGTAATAATGAGTTGGGGCTGTACACGCCCCGGAGTCTCAGGAGCGCCGGCCTCAGGCCCTGGGGCTCCTGCCCACGCCTAGTGCCAGCACTTAGCTACACGCTGGTGAGAAGAGTTGAAGACTAGATTAGGTGCCGGTCGCGGCTTTTCATTTGCTTTCCGTAGTTGGCTCGCTTTTCTTTAATCGAAGTTGCTCTTGGTGTTCATTGCTTATTTGATTCCCTAGCCTCTTACCGCATTTTTGGCTCTGGTTTGCTCATGTTCTCTCTCGCATACCTCGCGAGGGGCTAGGCAGTGCCCTCATGAGCATTTTTCTTCTCTCTGCCTTCTCGCGAGCCACCCTTGTTCGAGCTTGAAAGCTGGCGCATCTCTTCTAATCCGTGCCCCTCGGGTACCGTGATACAAAGCGCCAAGTCAAGGCTTGGGTGGACGGCAACCCCTCTAGGGCACCCCCTATTGAATTTTTGCAGTTTCCAAGCAAGCACAGACCACCAGGTTAAGACGGACGCGAGGAAACAAACACCTCGTGAGGAAGAGGACGTCCTGGACGCACCAGGTCAAGTTATCTTTGCGCAAAAATAACAACACGACATTAGGATAACACGCATAGTGCGATAACTAAGGAACCACAGTTCGATACATGCCCTCTGGGCCCATGTTGGTTTAATTTTTTGGTGCAGGAAAAAGAGTTAAACAAAGCGGCGTTGCCACAATCCGCGGAGGCAGGCCCTTAGCGGCACCCCGAGCCTAGTCGGACCTTTCCTCGCGCTTCACGGAGGCGCCGCGATGAGATGACGTGCTGCCCCCTTCGAAGCAGGCGCGGTGGCGCGACGGCTGGTTGTAGCCACCGCTGTTGGAGCTGTCGCCGGAGGAAGAGCCGCCGAAGCTAGAAGAGAGGCCATCGTCGCCTAGGGCAGGCTCGCCTTCATCTTCGTCGCGACCGTCACCAAGGCCGAGCACCTCCTCACCGTTGTTCGTCTCGGGGCAGCACCCGACGCAACGACCATCTTCCCCAAACACCCTCACATAGAGGGTCGACCCACCATCATACCTGAAGTGGGGAGTGCACCGCCTGCCCAGACCGTGCGCGCGGGCGAACGTCTGCCAACCGTGGGCCAGGGCTATGTTGCCTGCGGCGGAAGTCTCGACCGCGATCCAAGAGGCCTTGCTGCAGCAACCATCCGCCTGCAACCAGAGCCCGCCTGGACCAGGGGCCGGCAGTTCATCGACGAAGAAGCACGGGAGCTGGAGCCAGTTGCCGGTCGGGTTCTCCGACCAGACAACAAACTAGGGTGACACTTCCGCTGAATGGATGCGCGGACGGGGAGGTCGTGCCACCATTGCACGCCTCCCCTCGTCAGCTGGACCGCCATGGCTAGGATGATCCCCTCCGCGTGGCGCGGCGCCGCCGCGACGGTGGGCCATTGCGGGGGTCGCAGCATGCTTGCGCGGGCGGCCTCGACCGCGCTTGGGCGCCGGGGAGTCGGGTCCCTCGCAAGGAGCCTTTCCCTTCTCGGCGGCAGAGAACTTCCTTCGTGGCGTCATCGGTGGCGCTGCAAGCAGTGGAGCAAGGAGGAAGAAGCAAGCAAGCGAGGAAGAGATGGGCGACGGGGGCTCCGCCCCCTCCCCATTTATAGCAAGAGAAGGCCGACCGACATCTCCCATGATCGCAAGAATGATGGTTTGCTTTGCATGTCGCTGGGACTGGTCAAGTCGTGCAGTATCCGAGGCAACATGGGGAAGCGGAGACGCCCACGTCCAATCCACCGCCACACGTCAACCGAGGCCGCAAGCTTTTGGGGCCTGCGGTGCTCTGAACATGACCATTGGCTTCGCCGTGAAGCCAAGCCCGAGCGCACCTTGGGCCCCGGGGCTACTGTCGGCGTTCTGGGAACGGGGGTCCCCAGACTTGCCTGCCTGCGGCCCACGGTGTGGCTAAGCAAGCAGGCCGTACGGCCCATCTTCATCGACAAGGCATTCAAGACCCTTGTGAGGGTCCAAGCCTCATGAGGCGGATGACGCAAGACCTCCTCTGGAGTAGCCTAGCCAGGCAGGCTCATGAGGAGCGGAGATATCAAGGCGGGGCAAAACCTCACGAGGCCCTCGTGACGTGAGCCATGACGAACGACACCAGGCGGGCGCCAGCGCAAGCGTCCTTATTTCCTCTTTGGTGCTAAGGAGGCCAGCGCAGGCGAAGAGTACCGAGGCATCAGACAAAGGTTGCTATATTGGTGCAAAAAGACCAAGACTAGGAGGACGGCAAGGCGGAGGTCATCATGGAGCCCAAGAAGGCGTCACCACCAGAGCTTTTCGCAGGCGAAGACCACTTTTGTCAGGATAGCTTGTACTAGCTGCCCCCTTTAAATTTTCCCGCCGTTGTTGGCTCCCTTCCCGCTCGATATTTGGGAAGAGGACCAGGGCCTATATAAGTAGAGCTACCCACCAAAGTAGAGGCATATCATCTTAGCTTGATCCAACCCGATCGAGAGCCTACCCTAGAACACCTCAACCTCAGGGGGCTGTTCTTCCCTTGTACTGTTCATCATCAGCCCAAGAGGCAATCCACCACCACCACACTAGAGTAGGGTATTACACCACAACGGTGGCCCAGACCAGTATAAACCTCGTGTCTTTCTGTGTTACGAGTTCGTCGAGTTCGTCCGCGAGATCTTAGCGAGCAAGGGCATAGATCGGTAGGAGGGAAAGTCTTTGCGCGCACCCCAGTGTTCGAACCTTAAGGGTTTGTCGGACCCCACATCCGACAGTTAGGTTGACGATGCATATGTATGTTACACCACACTTCAAGCCAACGACGGGGATTCATGCATGCAAACTTAAGGTCTGAATCTCACCATTACCTATACTATGATAACACGAACCAAATGAATAATCCACCATGGTAACCTATCTTGTTGTTGGTCAAGATGATCATGGATTTTCATGTGGGCCCACGAATATATAGGCTTGTCACCGATACACGCGAGGTAGTGTACCGTTCGAAGGCAACCACTACATGCATATATATGGAGGTGATGTGTACATGCATGTTTGAATACCATTTCACAATAATGATGTGGCGCGTGTGTCAAAAATCGTGCACTAGCTCCCCAGACAGAGCGAGATCGGTTCATGATGTGTCGTTGTACTAGCCACTTCGACTCGATGGGAGGGATTCATGCGTACACATGCATGTGTGTTTGCTCAAACTATATCATGCATGTCATCCCAGAGAAAAAATAATAATCCCCTCCTAAGTCAAATTAACCTCTCTTGTTGTCAGGCAAAAATTAGTGATGGACCAAGAGGGCCACAGATGGAAAGCATCGATATCACTGATAACCACTTAAGTGGGTGCGAGAGGACAACCACCACCGCTTTGCATGTGGGCCAAACATATATATGTTGAATACCCAAAGTGCACAACTTTGATGTGCCACATGCCTCAAAAACCGTAAACCATGCACCCACACAGAGCGAGGTTCATGAAGCGTACTACATATGATGGTCCCCTTCCTCCCTCTTCACCGCATACTATATGCTCCTGCCATAATATATGTACAACCCAAAAGAATCCTCATCGATGGTGAAATTAATTAACCTCTCCCGATGTAGGTCAAAGTGATGCATGCATGCATCGACGATGGCCTCGTGGGCCCATAGCTGGAAGCGTCACGCGTGAGTGTCCTAGCTAGGATAACCACCGCGAGCATGCATGTGGCCCAAAAAGGTGTTGAGTGATGTTTGAATATCCAATTTCACAATTTTGATGTGGCACGTGCCTCGGAAACCAAGTCCCGGCACCGAGTGAGGTGTACTTGTTCACAGACGCGTACGTATAATATATATGCTAGTCCCCTCCCACCTCTTCGACGCGTACTATATACCACCATAACAAAAAAATAATAGATTCTACTTTGTTGGTCAAATTAACCTCACTATCGGCTGTTCGTCAAAATGATGGACGACGACCTCGCGGGCCCACAGAAAGCGTCACATGCGAGTATCGAGTGTCGTGTAGGATAACCATCGACTGCATGTGGCCAACACATGTATGTATGAAAGGGTTGTGTAATGTTTTAAATAACGATTTCACGACTCTGATGTGGCACCGACCTGCCTAACAAAACGGCCAACTCACACGATGGCTCACAACTCGTAGTGTACTGTGAGCCACCCGCCACCCCCAGACGCACACACCCACTCACACACCACGAATTCACCGCAACTATGATGCATGCTAAATTAATTATCCCGCGGTGAACATATGTTACCAAAGAAGGGACATTTTAATTTCAAAAAATTCATAGAGATCATTAAGACGTTTTAGTACATTATTTGATTGATTTTCTACGGGTATAATGTGCAAAAATTAAATTTGAGCTACATGCACACGTGATAGTTCACCTAAATGGATTGCAAAAACACATGTGTCTCACTGGGTGCATGTTTACTCCCCGTGCAACAAATTTCAAACATTGAGAATCTTGATTTTTAAATTCTAGTACATCCAAAACTTATTTGAAGTTCATGAAACTTATCGTGTTGTCATATGGACACCAATACAAAGTGGCAATGTACTTTTTTGTCAAATTTGAGACCAGTTTTGATGTAATCTTTATCTAATTACAAACGGGAGATTATTATTAATTGGGAACCAATATCCCAAACGGATTATTCATTTGAACCGTGAGCGTTAGACCAACAATGGGTACGTTCCATGTTTCGGTTAAGCAATAAAGCAGCAGCATTAATCATCCGAATACAAAAACAATATACATGTTGCCGCTCGACCCGTGTGCCATGCGAGAAAGCATGAGTTGACGGGACGCATGCGAGTAGTCCGCCACGCAGGCAGACCAGGACGTGTGCGTGCAGGTGTGTGAATTGACGGAGGTGTGCTCGCTGTGCAGTGTCATCGGGAGGCATGCGAGTAGCTGTGTGGAATTTTGGTAGGCATGCCAGCAGTCTAGTGCGCAGGCTCATCGGGAGGCGAGCCATCGGTTTGACTGCCGCCCGCCTCTCTCCCACAACTCCCACTACTCCATATTAATGGTGCGCCCGAGCGGCCACACCCCCATCCTCGCCACACACACACAATCCTGTCGGGGGTTGGGTGCGACATATGCCAATGGATGGCTTATCATGGTGGGAGCGAGTAGAACGTCGCCGGTGCCTGGAAGCGGGATGAGGCATAGACACGAATGCCGGCGCACTTTACCCAAGTTCGGGGCTCTCCTAGGAGATAACACCCCTAGTCCTGCTCTGTGGGGTATCCGCATGATCACTAAGGCACTAGTGAGTACAATGGTGCTCCTCGAGCTATATGCTAGAGGTAGAAGAAGGCAGGGCTTGCTCTCCTCTCCACCTAGGTGTGTATCTAATTCTAACAGGTTCCAACCCTTTGCATGGGTGCCCTGGGGGGGTTTATATAGGCCTACCCCCCAGGGGTACAATGGTAATCCGGCCGGGTGTAGGACCCGACTGTCAGTCTCTCTGGTCGCCGGCTTCTCCGCCGGCTGCTGGGGCCCGCCGCCTGGTGGGCCCCGCCGACTGGTCTGGTACGGAGCCGACAGGCCGCCTCCGCCGCTCGCGGGTCTTGCCGGCTGCTGATTACTGTAGCCGTGATGCTAATGACGCGGGCTTGGTCAGGGGAGCGTGGCTACAGTCCCGCCGCCTGGTGGGAGATCACTGTAGCCACTCCGGGTCTTATCTGGTTAATGGTGCACGGGCCCCGAGGAAGGAACGTGCCGTCTGCTAGGAGGCGTCCTCCCTCAGGTCCGACTGGTGAGGCTCCCGCCATCTTCCGGGCTCTTGCTGCCAGGTAGGGCCCGCCGTCTTCGGGCCCTACCGGCCAGTGATGCGTGGGAGCGAGGCTCCGTCGGCGAGAGTGATGTCGAGGTGGGGTGGAAACAGTGTCGCACCAGGTGGAGATCTCCGCCTGTATGAAGCACCGTGGCCACACCCAGCCCTGGATACGGGGGTGTTGTGCTACACTGTAGCCTCACCCTGTCTTGTCTTCTTAATGGGGGTGCAGACTTTGAGGGCGCCATGGGCCGACTGCTAGGAGCCGGCCTCTCTGGAGGCCGCCTGCTACGAGTCGGCCCGTCTTGGAGCCCCTTTCCTGAGCATGGCCGTCTTCTGGCAGTCGGCCGTTCGGCCAGCCGACCACCAGAAGGCAGCGCTTTATCTTGACGTCTTGAGGGGCGTAGCCGTCCCGATGTCTTGAAAGGTTCTGGGACTCGGGTTAGGCTACCCGTGGCCCATTACTCCAACAGTAGTCCCCGAAGCTGGTGAGGTGCCGCGGCTGAAGAGCCGATGGGCCTCAACAGTTTCGTCCTCCGGGTGCTCTGGAAGGAAGCTTCACCCGACTCCTAACAAGCCGGCTGGCAGGAGTCGGCCGCGTCCGGTCGGATTTGTCTGAAACTTCGAACGCATCGGTGGGAACTAGGTGGCGTGTTGGATAAGCTTCTAAGCCCGCCACCCATCATGGGCATGCCACATGGCGTCAGCAAGCCAGGCCAGCCCGCCAGCCCACGTGCACGATGGGACGCGACTGCAGGCTGGGCCCGCCACCATCGGGCCTCGGCACGCGAGCGGATCTGCTGCGGCCGAGGCGGGCGGTTGAGTTTCACCGTGGAGTTACTACGCGCAGTAACTCGCGCGGTAAAGGTGGGAACGTGGGGTCGTGGGCACAGTTAATCCTATGATCCCACGCCCGCCCCCTCGGCTTCATAGCCCGCAGGCTATAAGTAGGGGGGAGAGGGAGCGGCGGAGCACGCGCGCCCCTCCATCCCATTCTTGCCTCTTTCTTCTTCCTCTCGCTGCAACGCCCCCGAGCCACACCGGAGCGCTGCCGCAGCTCGTCTCCGTCGAGTCCGTCCACCCCGAGCCCTCTTTGCCCCGCTCCATTCTCATCTCCCACGACGCGCCCTTTCTTCGTCGAGCTCTCCATGGCGCGTGAGCGAGGAGGGGACTGGGACGGGTCCAACGTCAATGAAGACAATATCACTTCCCTCCGCGAGACGCGGCGTCTCCCCGGCGCGGGCTACGTGAAGGCGTGCATGCCGCCTGAGGGAGAGATCTCGCCGACACCGGGGGTGGGCGAGCGGATCGTCTTCTGCTCGCACTTCATCATGGATTCGGCCTGCCGGCAAGCGGCTTTCTCCGCTTGTTTCTTGAGTTTTATCACCTCCAGCCTCATCACATCACTCCCAACACCGTGATGCTCCTGGCCGCCTTCGTCACGATGTGCGAAGGCTATCCCGGCATCCTCCCCACCATCGAGCTGTGGGGAGCATTCTTCTACACCAAGCTGGGCACCTCCGTTCGGGAGGTGGCTGCCCAGTGTGGTGCCTTCGTCGCGGTTCGTCAGCCATCGCTGACGAACGCCTTCCCCACCATCAAGCTGCCACCGTCGGTCAAGATGTGGCTGCAATCTTATTTCTACGTGGAGAATGTGGAGACGGCCGTCGACTTCATCAACCTGCCGGCTTATGTAGCCGACCCTCCGGCGGAGCCTTGGGCCAGCTGGGGCTACAAGCCGAAGCTGGTATCAGCAGACGGCACCGCCGCCATCCAACGACTCCGGGAGCTGACTGACACCGAAGGCCTCAAGGCGTCCGACTTGTTGGTCGCCTTTGTCGCGCACCGGGTTCTCCCGATCCAAGGCCGGCCGCACCTGATCAGCCGGATGAGCGGGCATCGCGACTCATGCCGGCTACGCACCAAGGAGATGCCGGCTACCGAGGTTGCGAACTTGGTGAACGAGATCTCCAGCCTCAAGCTGGAGGGGTCTTGGAGCTTTGGCAAGTGGCCATATTCCCGCGCCGACCCGCCGCCTGCGGTAAGTTTTCCAATTCCTTCTCTCGATACTCGTATAGTCTTGATCTTGGTTTTGATCAGCCGACCTTTCACCACTTGAAACAGATCTACATGTCGGAAGCGACGGCCGCCATCGTAAGGGCGGGTGGCGACTACCAGCCGGACCGGGCGGTGAGCAACATGGACGACCCCGACTTGGGGGCGGCTGCCTTGGAGGACACCGCGACCGGCGGCGTCTACGAAGCAGGCGGCTCCGAAGAAGGCGGCATCGAGACCTGGCCCGATGACGATGAGGAGGCAGAAGAGCCACGCCCTACGCGGGGTGCTGGCAGGGTGGATGCTGGTCCCTCCGTCGAGCCGACTGCTCGAGGCGGCACGCGCAAGCGGAAAAAAGGCGATGTCTTGTTCGGCAGCGCGCCAAAGAAGGCCAAGGATCCGACCGCCGCGACCAGGCGGAAGGAGGCCGCAGCGGAAGCGGCTAAGTATCAGAAGCTCCCGAAGGTGCCTCCCATGGTGTTGGCGTAAGTATCTTTTCCTTGTGCTTTATTTTCCTTGTCGCCTCTTTCTGAACTTCCTTTGCTTCATTTTCTTGGCTTAGGGCTCCGCTCTCTCTCGATAAGTCGGCGGAGGCCTCCACCACCACCCGGCGAATCGATCCGGCCGTCGACCTCCGGGTGGCGACGGAGCAAAACGCGCGGGAGGCACGCGAGGAGCAGGAAGCCGCCCGTCTGGAGAAGGCGGAGGCAGACAAGGCGGAGGCCGCCACTTTGAAGAAGCTGGTGGAGGCCGAGGCTGCCGCGGCAGCGAAGAAGCAGGCCGAGGAAGCCGCGCGCCGTCAGTCGGTGCTGTTCGTCGCCCCCCTGAACTCCGCGCAGCCACCGCCAGATTTTGTGGCGCAGACTGGGGGAGCCGGCGATGAGCACCCGGTCATGGAGAGGGACGGCGGCGATGTCGTCACGCCGGCCGTAATCATGCCCCCGCCACCACCTTCCGAGGAGGCGCGAGACAAACAGTCAGCTGATCCGCCGACG
This sequence comes from Aegilops bicornis, assembly GCA_021605145.1. Taxonomy (NCBI): domain Eukaryota; kingdom Viridiplantae; phylum Streptophyta; class Magnoliopsida; order Poales; family Poaceae; genus Aegilops; species Aegilops bicornis. Next base: position 161,947,492 of record CM038674.1, read on the forward strand.
CCATCAGCCGGAGACGAGATGGTGACAGGCCCAACTCCTGAGGTTCACACACCATCGCGCCGCCGGTTTGCAAAGTCGGCCTCGGCGCCTCGCCCGCTGGAGATCGGTGTCGCGAGCTCTTCGACCCCGGACGCCAAGGCAACCAGCGCCGCGCCCACTGGGTCGGTGCGGGGAGGCGGGATGGGCCCTTTGAACAAGGTGACCCTGGACGTCCAGGCCAAGCTCCGCACTGAAGCCGATGCACTCAAGCACTACAAAAATGCCTTCCTGGAGTCGCGAGCAGCCGTCCGAGTATGCTTCTTGCTTCTTTGTTTTTAATTCTTGTATTGCTCCGTGGGGGCGCGCCAGTGCACCCACTGGGTGTAGTCCCCGAGTTTCGGGCCGACTGCTGAGCAGACGACTCGGAACTTGAACTGGCAAGCTCCGAGTACTAATATTGTCTGATATCTTTGCTGCAAGATTATCATAACCTCCGTGCAGCCGCCTTCAACTCCAAAGTCCAGGAGTTGGATCAATGGATCGTCGACTTGTCGGAGAGCCGGAGTAAGTCTTTTTCTTTCTCAACGGGGGCGTGATACGTCTCCAACGTATGTATAATTTTTGATTGCTCCATGCTACTTTATCTATTGATTTGGACTATAATGGGCTTTATTTTCCACTTTTATATTACTTTTGGGACTAACCTATTAACCGGAGGCCCAGCCTGCACTGCAGTTTTTTCCTTTTTCAAGATTTCAAAGAAGCAGAATATCAAACGTAGTCCAAACAGAATGAAACCTTGAAACGTGATTTTCTCACGAACGTGATCCAGGAGACTTGGACCCTACGCCAAGGAACCAGAGGCGATCACGAGGGTGGGGCGCCCCTAGGGCGCACCCCCGCCTCGTGGGCCTCAAGCTCCACCGACATACTCCTTCCTCCTATACATACCTCATTGCCCCCAAACGATCAGAACAGGAGCCAAAAACCTAATTCCACCACCGCAACTTCCTGTATCCACGAGATCCCATCTTGGGGCCTGTTCCGGAGCTCCGCCGGAAGGGGCATCCACCACGGAGGGCTTCTACATCAACACCATAGCCTCTCGGATGAAGTGTTAGTAGTTTACTTCAGACCTTCGGGTCCATAGCTAGTAGCTAGATGGCTTCTTCTCTCTTTTTGGATCTCAATACAATGTTCTCCTCTCTCGTGGAGATCTATTTGATGTAATCTTCTTTTTGCGGTGTGTTTGTTGAGACTGATGAATTGTGGGTTTATGATCCAACTTATCTATGAATAATATTTGAATCTTCTCTGAATTCTTTTATGTATGGTTGAGTTATCTTTTCAAGTCTCTTCGAATTATCCGTTTGGTTTGGCCAACTAGATTGGTAGTTCTTGCAATGGGAGAAGTGCATGGCTTTGGGTTCAATCTTGCGGTGTCCTTACCGGATGTAAAGGGTTGCAAGGCACGTATTGTATTGTTGCCATCGAGGATAACAAGATGGGGTATTTATCATATTGCATGAATTTATTCCTCTACATCATGTCATCTTGCTTAAGGCGTTACTCTGTTTTAACTTAATACTCTAGATGCATCTTTGGATAGCGGTCGATGAGTGGAGTAATAGTAGTAGATGCAGAATCATTTCGATCTACTTGTCTCGGACGTGATGCCTATATACATGATCATACCTAGATAACCTCATAACTATGCTCAATTACATCAATTGCTCAACAGTAATTTGTTCACCCAATCGTAGAATACTTATGCTCCTGAGAGAAGCCACTAGTGAAACCTATGGCCCCTAGGTCTATTCTCATCATATCAATCTCCATCACTTTTATACTTGCTTTGTTTTTACTTTGCTTTTTACTTTTCACTTTGCATCTTTATACAAAAAATACCAAAAATATTATCTCTATCAGATCTCACTCTCGTAAGTGACCATGAAGGGATTGACAACCCCTAATCGCGTTGGTTGCGAGTAGCTATCGTTTTGTGCAGGTACAAGGGACTTGTGCGTGGCCTCCTACTGGATTGATACCTTGGTTCTCAAAAACTGAGGGAAATACTTACGCTACTGTGCTGCATCATCCTATCCTCTTCGGGGAAAACCAACGCAAGCTCAAGATGCAGCAAGAAGGATTTATGGCGCCGTTGCTGGGGAGTCTACGCAAAAGTCAACATACCAAGTACCCATCACAATCCCTATCTGTCGCATTACATTATTTTCCATTTGCCTCTCGTTTTCCTCTCCCCCACTTCACCCTTGCCGTTTTATTCGCCCTCTCTTTCCCAATCTCCTCCTCTTTTTCCCGTTGCCTTTCCCTCGTCCGTTTGTTTGCCCGTGTGTTAGTTTGTTTGCTTGTCGCTATGTCTGAAATTGGGGAAATTATCGCCGATATGGGCGATAATAATATGAAAAATTATGAAGCTCCTGCTGAAGAATCCCCTACCTATCACACAAAAAGATTTGAATCGGTAGTGGTAATATTATTGGAAAAGGAGTTATTCAAGATTTCTTTACTTGTCTTTGGTGCTTTACCTCTATGGGTGGTTTTATTCTCCATAGAACTAGTAGTCTTGCGGACGCTATTGCCATGCTTATCATTGAACTTGAAAGGCAATTTATGCATATGCACCCTTCTATACAAAGAATTTTCCTAGAATTTTCTAATATTGAACACTCCTCTGTTAAGCGTGCCGCTACTATCTTTTTGGCTCATGAATTCAGATTTATAATAAAAGAAGCCAAAGAAATCTTTGCGCATTATAGGGTGGACGCTGGCCGTCCTCCCATAGAATCTATCCTTTTTGATCAAGAAGAAATAATGCGTTTTCAATCTATCGACTATGTTGCTTTCAATGAAAATCTTAGAAAAAAAGTGCCTACCAATATTTTAATTGATAGAATCTCTGAGCTTAATGATGATTTGGCTATTCGAAATAATGAGCTAGGATGCTCTCTTGAGTATAGGCTCACAAAGTTCTGTCAAAATTGATCTTGGGGACTTTTGTCCTATTAAATTTAGCCCTTTTGATTACTTTTGCTTGCCTCAAAGAAAACTTGCTGCCGAACGTAGAGAATATGAAATGAGTTTCACCGATCTATCCTATTACTACGGTCCGGCACTACCTAGATATATCCTTGCTTTTATGCCTAGCTAGGGGCGTTAAACGATAGCGCTTGTTGGGAGGCAACCCAATTTTATTTTTAGTTTTTTGTTTTTGCTTCTGTTTAGGAATAAATAATCCATATAGCCTATGTTTAGATGTGGTTTTATCTTTTAATTAGTGTTTGTGCCAAGTTAAACCTATTGGATCTTCATGGGTGATAGTTATTTGATCTTGCTGTAATTTCCAGAAACTTTTAGCTCAGTGCCCGAATTGTTAAAAATCACCAGAACGTGATAAAATATTGATTCGAATTGCTGCTGATCAATAAACAAATTTTCCAGGTCTTCTAATTTTGGTAGAATTGTTTGAGTTCCAGAAGTTTGCGTTAGTTACAGATTACTACAGACTGTTCTGTTTTTGACACATTCTGTTTTGCGTGTGTTGTTTGCTTATTTTGATGAGTCTATGGATAGTAAAATAGTTTATGATCCATAGAGAAGTTGGAATACAGTAGGTTTAACACCATTATAAATAAATAATGAGTTCATTACAGTACCTTAAAGTAGTCTTTTGTTTTCTTTCTCTAACGGAGCTCACGAGATTTCTATTGAGTTTTGTGTTGTGAAGTTTTCAAGTTTTGGGTGAATTCTTTTGATGGATTATGGAACAAGGAGTGGTAAGATCCTAAGCTTGGGGATGCCCATGGCACCCCCAAGATAATCCAAGGACAGCAAAAAGTCAAAGCTTGGGGATGCCCCGGAAGGCATCCCCTCTTTAAATCCACTTCCATCGGTAATTTACTTGGAGCTATATTTTTATTCACCACATGATATGTGTTTTGCTTGGAGCGTCTTGTATTATTTGCGTCTTTGCTTGTTAGTTTACCACAATCATCCTTGCTGTACACACCTTTTTAGAGATCCATTCATGAATTGGAATTTGATAGAATACTCTATGTGCTTCACTTATATCTTTTGAGCTTGATAGTTTTGCTCATAGTGCTTCACTTATATCTTTTGAGCGTGATAATTTTTGCTCTAGTGCTTCACTTAGATCTTTTAGAGCACGGTGGTGGATTTGTTTTAAAGAAACTTGATCTCTCATGCTTCACTTAGATTATTTTGAGAGTTGTTAATAGCATGGTAATTTGATTAATGTTAATATACTTGGTATTCAAGATATGCGAAACTTTCTTTTGAGTGCGTTGAATACTAAGATAAGTTTGATGCTTGATAATTGTTTTGAGATATGAAGATGGTGATTTTAGAGTCATGCTAGTTGAGTAGTTGTGAATTTAAAGAATACTTGTGTTGAAGTTTGTGATTCCCGTAGCATGCATTATGGTGAACCGTTATGTGATGAACTTCGGAGCATGATTTATTTATTGATTGTCTTCCTTATGAGTGGCGGTCGGGGATGACGATGGTCTTTTCCTACCAATCTATCCCCCTAGGAGCATGCACGTACTACTTTGCTTTGATAACTTCTATATTTTTGCAATAAGTATATGAGTTCTTTATGACTAATGTTGAGTCCATGGATTATACGCACTTTTTCCCATCCTTCCACCATTGCTAGCCTCTCTAATACCACGCACCTTTTGCCGGTATCATACACCCACCATATACCTTCCTCAAAACAGCCACCATACCTACCTATCATGGCATTTCCATAGCCATTCCAAGATATATTGCCATGCAACTTTCCACCGTTCCGTTTATTATGACACGCTCCATCATTGTCATATTGCTAGCATGATCATGTAGTTGACATCGTATTTGTGGCAAAGCCACCGTTCATAATTCTTTCATACATGTCACTCATGCTTCATTGCATATCCCGGTAGACCGCCGGAGGCATTCATATAGAGTCATATTTTTGTTCTAGGTATCGAGTTGTAATTGTTGAGTTGTAAGAAAAATAAAAGTGTGATGATCATCATTATTAGAGCATTGTCCCAAGTGAGGAAAGGATGATGGGGACTATGATTCCCCCACAAGTCGGGATGAGACTCCGGACAAAAAAAAGAGGCCATAAAAAAAGAGAAAAGGCCCAACAAATGAGAGGAAAAGAGAGAAGGGACAATGTTACTATCCTTTTACCACACTTGTGCTTCAAAGTAGCACCATGATCTTCATGATAGAGAGTCTCTTATTTTGTCACTTTCATATACTAGTGGGAATTTTTCATTATAGAACCTGGCTTGTATATTCCAATGATGGGCTTCCTCAAATGCCCTAGGTCTTCGTGAGCAAGCGAGTTGGATGCACACCCACTTAGTTTCTTTTGTTGAGCTTTCATATACTTATAGCTCTAGTGCATCTGTTGCATGGCAATCCTTACTCACTCACATTTATATCTATTGATGGGCATCTCCATAGCCTGTTGATACGCCTAGTTGATGTGAGACTATCTTCCCTCTTTTTGTCTTCTCCACAACCACCATTCTATTCCACATATAGTGCTATATCCATGGCTCACGCTCATGTATTGCGTGAAGATTGAAAAAGTTTTGAAAATGTTAAAGTATGAAACAATTGCTTGGATTGTCATCTGGGTTGTGCATGATTTAAATACTTTGTGTGGGGAAGATGGAGCATAGCCAGACTATATGATTTTGTAGGGATAACTTTCTTTGGCCATGTTATTTTGAGAAGACATAATTTCTTTGTTAGTATGCTTGAAGTATTATTATTTTTATGTCAATATGAACTTTTTTCTTGAATCTTTTGGATCTGAATATTCATACCATGATTAATAAGATTTACATTGAAATTATGCCAAAGTATCACTCCGCATCAAAAATTATCTTTTTATCATTTACCTACTCGAGGAATGAGCAGGAATTAAGCTTGGGGATGCCTGATACGTCTCCAACGTATCTATAATTTTTGATTGCTCCATGCTACTTTATCTATTGTTTTGTACTATAATGGGCTTTATTTTCCACTTTTATATTACTTTTGGGACTAACCTATTAACCGGAGGCCCAGCCCAGAATTGCTGTTTTTTGCCTTTTTCAGTATTTCGAAGAAACAGAATATCAAACGGAGTCCAAACGGAATGAAACCTTTGGAAACGTGATTTTCTCACCGAACGTGATCCAGGAGACTTGGACCCTACGCCAAGGAACCAGAGAGGCGGTCACGAGGGTGGGCCCCCCTAGGGCGCGCCCCCTGCCTCGTGGGCCCCTCGAAGCTCCACCGACGTACTCCTTCCTCCTATATATACCTACGTACCCCGAAACGATCAGAACATGAGCCAAAACCTAATTACACCGCCGCAACTTCCTGTATCCACGAGATCCCATCTTGGGGCCTGTTCCGGAGCTCCGCCGGAGGGGGCATCCACCATGTAGGGCTTATACATCAACACCATAGCCTCTCCGATGAAGTGTGAGTAGTTTACTTCAGACCTTCGGGTCCATAGCTAGTAGCTAGATGGCTTCTTCTCTCTTTTTGGATCTCAATACAATGTTCTCCCCTCTCGTGGAGATCTATTTGATGTAATCTTCTTTTTGCGGTGTGTTTGTTGAGACCGATGAATTGTGGGTTTATGATCCAGCTTATCTATGAATAATATTTGAATCTTCACTGAATTCTTTTATGTATGATTGAGTTATCTTTGCAAGTCTCTTCGAATTATCCGTTTGGTTTGGCCAACTAGATTTGTAGTTCTTGCAATGGGAGAAGTGCATGGCTTTGGGTTTAATCTTGCGGTGTCCATACCCAGTGACAGAAAGGGTTGCAAGGCACGTATTGTATTGTTGCCATCGAGGATAACAAGATGGAGTATTTATCAAATTGCATGAATTTATTCCTCTACATCATGTCATCTTGCTTAAGGCGTTACTCTGTTTTAACTTAATACTCTAGATGCATGCTGGATAGCGGTCGATGAGTGGAGTAATAGTAATAGATGCAGAATCGTTTCGATCTACTTGTCTCGGACGTGATGCCTATATACATGATCATACCTAGATGACCTCATAACTATGCTCAATTCTGTCAATTGCTCAACAGTAATTTGTTCACCCACCGTAGAATACTTATGCTCTTGAGAGAAGCCACTAGTGAAACCTATGGCCCCCGGGTCTATTCTCATCATATCAATCTCCATCACTTTTATACTTTCTTTGTTTTTACTTTGCTTTTTTACTTTTCATTTTGCATATTTATACCAAAAATACCAAAAATATTATCTCTATCAGATCTCACTCTCGTAAGTGACCGTGAAGGGATTGACAACCCCTAATCGTGTTGGTTGCGAGTAGCTATCATTTTGTGCAGGTACGAGGAACTTGTGCGTGGCCTCCTACTCGATTGATACCTTGGTTCTCAAAAACTGAGGGAAATACTTACGCCAGTGTGCTGCATCATCCTCTCCTCTTCGGGGAAAACCAACGCAAGCTCAAGACATAGCAGGGCGCGATGTAGCACCCGCAGGCTGTAGTCCCCGAGATTCGGGCTGACTGCTGAGCAGTCGGCCCGGATCTTCCTGGCAACTATTCTTTTTCTCTATTTATATTTGATAACTTCTTTCTACGCGGGGGCGCGTTGGAGCACCTGCGGGCTGTAGTCCTCGAGATTCAGGCCGACTGATGAGCGGTCGGGCCGGATCTTCCCAGCGACCATATCTCTCTTTGTTGATTGTTGATGCCTTTTCCTTCTTCTACTTTTGCAGAGGCCAACGCCGTCCTGTAGCAGCAGCTGGGCGAAGCCAACACCACGCTGCGTGCCAAGGAGGCGGACTACAACAAGCTGGCCGAAGAGCGTGACCGGTTGGTCATGCAACTGGCGGAGCAAGCGGAGCTTCTCAAGAAGACCCGGAAGGAGGCGGAGGACAAGGAGGCCAGTCTCCTTGCTGAGTTTGAGACTGAACGCTCCGCCTGGACCGACAAGGAGGCAATGCTGACTGCTGGCTTCGGCGAGATTGAAGACATGGTTGATGTTGAGCTTCCTTCTTTACTCTTTCTTCAGGCCGCCGACTTCTGATCAGGCCGGCTTCTTGTTTCTAATTTGGCTCTTTTGCTGTTTGTCCGAGCAGACTTCTTCCCAGGTCACTCTGGTGCTGCCAACCAGGCTATCAAAGCCGATTGCGAAGGGCGGAGGGCAGAAGGCGAGCAGATTGCTGCTGACACCCCCCGCAATCTTAGCATGCAGCTTCTCAGCATCCAGGCTCGTCTTCGGCTGGCTCATCGGATGATGTGCCGCCTTCAGCGTGTCGGTGCCTAGGCGATTGCCGCCCTGTGGCCAGATATGCCAGCTCCACGCACACCCAGCAGGACTGCCGACTGGCTGGAGGTGGCGGCTGACCGCCTTGAGGCCTGGAAGGGCTCCTCGGCCCAGGCTGGAGCACGCCGGGCCTTGGAGTTCGTCAAGGCGTGGTACCCTGGGCTAAATCTAGCCCAGTTGACCACGTTTCGACAGGAGGCCTAGGAGGAGCTGGTGGCAGTGGAGGATGATCTTGTCAAGAGGGCGGCGGCAATCGCCGAGTACACAAACACCAGCATCTTCATCCCGGAGCGGGTCGAGAACGGTGCCGAGGCGCCACCAGAGTGGTTCGGGCTGAACCCGGAGGACGGCGAGAACTCGGCCGAGGTGATCGACTCGCGGCGAGGAAGAAGACGAGGAGGAGGAAGAAGGTGAAGAGGAGGCGCCAGAGGTTGGAGCGGACAACCAGCCTCAGCTCGACCGCGCCTCCAGCAACGAGCCCCACCCGAGCGAGCCGGCTGCTACTGAAGGCGACCAAGCAGAGACTGACCAGACGGCCGCTCCACCAACCAGCACCACCGACTCCACCGTTCCACTGAACCCGTCTGCTGCTCCCTAGGCTGCCAACTTATCTTTGTTTTACCTGCTTATCAGTCTCGACAAACTTTGTTAACTTCACACAATTCCACCCGTGGGGTGTATTTCAAACTTCTGTTGAATGTTGGCCAAGGGCCTTTTGATATGTAAATATGCTCGCCGATTTCTATCTTTCCTTGCTTTCTGCTCCTTGGATTTTTCCTTTGCCGCCTTCCCTCGGTTGACGTCTTGCCAGCCGAACAGCCGCTCTGCGGACTGTGGCTGGGTCAAGTACTTAGCCACTTTCTGGAGGCAAGTACTTAGCCGATTTTTAGAATTTTTTAGCAAGTCAAGTAGAAGTCGACCGACCGGCTGCTCAGCAGCCGGTCGGCGACTCGGGAAGCCGGCTTGAACTATGTGTACGCTTTGGGTCCTTAGCCATTTTTCATGCAGACACCCTTTTCGCCTTAACTCCGGCTGACCGAACAGTCGCTCTGCGAGCTGTGGCTTCTGGCAGGAGAAAGCTTAAGTGCCAACACATTACTTGTCCGGCTGCAGGAAGCATTACATAGTACATATGGCGAGTCCCTCGGTCGACCGGGTCGAACCCAGTGCCAGACGGACTAATGAAATAACACATGACAGGCGTAATACTTATCATATAGATAAAAGAGGGCAGTCCCCGAGCTCTTCTCGGGGGACCCAGAGTCTTTGTACTTAATACAAAACTTGACGTGGTACATACTGCATTAACAGTAAAACATTCGGAGGAGGTTTGCATTCCATGGTCGCTTCGTCTCCTTGCCGGAGTCGTCTCTTTTGCGTGCTCGAGGCTTCTGAGCATCAATCAGGTAGTAGGAGTCATTGCCCAACACCTTGCTGATGATGAAGGGGCCTTCCCAAGGTGTCGAGAGCTTGTGCTGGCTGGCTGTTCGCTGGATCAGCCAGAGTACAAGGTCTCCCTCTTGGAAGGATCTTGGCTTGACCTTCCAATTGTAGTATCGGCGCAGGCTCTGCTGGTAGATGGTGGAACGGCTGAGTGCCAACAGCCGGCCCTCTTCCAGCAGATCGACGCCGTCTTCTTGTGCTTCTTTTGCCTCCTCTTCGATGTACATGGTGACTCGAGGGGAGTCGAATTCTTTGTCCGTCGGGATGACGGCTTCAGCACCGTAGACGAGGAAGAAAGGTGTGAAGCCGATTGACTTGTTCGGAGTTGTGCGCAGAGTCCAGAGGACGGCCGGCAGCTCGTCGAGCCAACAGCCGGCCGAACGTTCCAGGGGCTCGACCAGTCGGGGCTTGATGCCGGACAAAATGAGGCCGTTTGCCCGCTCCACCTGGCCGTTTGACTGCGGATGGGCAACAGACGCAAGGTCCAGTCGGATGCCCCGCGTCGCGCAGAAACGGGCCAAGGCGCCTTTGGCAAAGTTTGTGCCATTGTCAGTGATGATGTTGTGCGGTATGCCATACCGGATGGTAATGTCGGAGATGAAAGTCACAGCAGTCGGACCATTCAATTTTTTAATTAGCTCTGAAGTACCCGGGCCGGGTGCGGCTGCTGCAGTCCCCGGGTCGCCTGCCGAATTCCCGGTGCCGGCTGCCGGGGTCCTCAAGTCGGATCCGTCTGCTTCAGGAAGAGCCAGCCCAAAGATGGAATCCGACTCTGGCGATGGCTTGACAGATGGCTTGAGGAGGCGTTGTAAGGCAACGCCGGCTGGTATTGCTTGCCGGGTGGAGCCGATTCGTGCCAAGGCGTCAGCTTGCTCATTGTCATTTCTTTGCACATGGAGGAACTCACATCCTTCAAAGTATCCACTGTGCTGTACGAGGAAACGGTAGCTCGCCATGTTTGCGTCCTTGGCGTCCTAGTCGCCTGACGACTGCTGGACCACCAAGTCGGAATCACCATAGCACAGGATCCGGCGAATGCCGAGTCCTTGGCAAGCTGGAGCCCGTGAATGAGTGCTTCGTATTCAGCAACGTTGTTGGAGGCAGCAAAGTGAATTTGCTACACATATCTGAGCTTGTCGCCTTTGGGAGAGGTGAGGACGATGCCGGCTCCCAAACCGGTGCGCATCTTGGAACCATCAAAGTGCATCCGCCAATGGGTGGAGTCTGCAAGCGGCAGTATCTTGGGTCTCGGCCCGATCGGCCGAAAGAAGTCGGACAGTGCTTGTGAATTGATGGCAGTGCGAGGCTGGCAGTAGATGGTGCAGGGGGCCAAATCTATGGCCCATTTGGCCACTCATCTCAAGACATCTCAGCTTCCGATGATCTCAACAAGGGGAGTAGTGCAGACCACAGTGATTGGGTGCTCTTGAAAATATGGTTTCAATTTCTTGGCAGCAAAGTGCACGCCATAGCACATCTTATGGTAGTGGGGATAGTTTTGCTTGGAGGCGGACAACACTTCACTCAGGTAATACACCGGCCTCTGGACTGGTAGTGCTTTGCCTTCTTCCTTGCGTACCACCACTATGACTGTGCTGACCACTCGGCTGGTGGCGGCGATGTAGAGGAGCATGGGTTCCTTAGGATTCGAAGCCGCTAGGACGGGCGGGGTGGTCAACATCTTCTTAAGCTGGAGAAAAGCTTCATCCGCCTTGTCATTCCACTCGAAAAAAGTGGTCTTCTTCATGAGCTGGTACAGGGGAAGAGCCTTCTCGCCCAGCCGACTGTTGAAACGGCTGGTGGATGCCAAGCAGCCAATAAATTTTTGCACGTCCAGTAGTCGGGTGGGAACTTCCATCCTCTTGACGGCCTTGGTCTTCATAGGGTTGTACTCTATGCCGCGCTCTGAGACCAGAAAGCCAAGAAGCTGGCCGGCTGGCACTCCAAAGATGCATTTCTCCGGGTTGAGCTTGATCTGAAATTGGCACAAGTTCTCAAAGGTCTCCTTGAGGTCTTCTAGCAGCGTTCCACGCTTCTCCGTCTTCACCACCACATCGTCTACATAGACGTGGGCGTTTCTGCCGAGTTGGTTGAGGAGACACTTCTGCATGCAACGCTGAAACGTGGCACTGGCATTCCTCAAACGGAATGTCATGGTTAGGTAACAGAAGGCTCCGAACAGTGTGATGAAGGCGGTCTTCAGCCTGTCGGCCGGGTTCAGCTTGATCTGGTGGTATCCTGAATACGCATCCAAAAAACTGAACAACTCGCATCCGGCTGTGGAGTCAATGACTTGGCCGATTCTTGGCAAAGCAAATGGGTCTTTAGGGCATGCTTTGTTGAGGCTGGTATAATCAATACACATGCGCCACTGCTTGTTCTTCTTCAGCACTAGAACCGGGTTGGCTAACCACTCTAGAAAGAATACTTCCATGATGAAGCCGGCTGCTAGAAGCCGGGCTATCTCTTCTCCAACAACTCTTCTCTTCTCTTCTGACAGGCGGTGCAAGGGCTGCCTGACTGGCTTGGCATCAGACCGGACATGTAGCTTGTGCTCGGCGAATTCCGCCGGAACACCCGGCATGTCCTTGGGAGACCATACTAAGATGTCCCGATTCTCACGGAGGAAATCGACGAACTCGCCTTCTTATTTGCTGTCAAGGTTTGCGCCTATGACAGTGTGCCTCACCGAGTGCTCCGGGTCCAAGGGTATCTTCTTCGTCTCCTTCGATGGCTTGAACGAGCCCTCGGCTTCCGACTCCTTGGGGTTGGGTGACAATTCTGGTTGCTTGCCAGCCATCGCCACAACTCGGTCAAGGAGCTGCTTCTCAGTCGCGATGACGAGTGACTCGGCTAACCGGCTGCTCTGTGCTGCAATGGCGGACGACTTCTTGTAGTCTCCTGCTATGGTCAGGATTCCCTTGGAGCTCGGCATCTTCATCTTTAGGTAAGCGTAGTGGGGGACTGCCATGAACTTGGCCAGGCCAGGCCGGCCAAGCAATGCTTGATAAGGGCTCTCAAGGTCCACCACCTCAAACCAGATTGGCTCTCGACGAAAGTGTTCTTTGTCTCCAAACAGGACATCTATCGGAGTCTTGCCGATTGGTGAGCAGGAAATGCCAGGAACTATGCCATGGAAAACAGTCCGGCTAGGCTGAAGATGTCTCTCTGTTTGATTCCAAACTTCTCCATGGTATCTTTGTACATGATGTTGATGCTGCTGCCGCCATTTATCAGAACTCGGGAGAAACGAGCAGCTCGCCTCTCCGTGGACAAGGTGGCATCCAACACCAGAGCATAAGAGCCGGGATTGGGCATCACCTCCGGGTGGTCGGCTCGGCTCCAGCTGATGGGCTTCTCAGACCAATGCATGAATTCAGGGGTCTCTGATGCTACTGCATTTTCTTCTTGTTGCTGCCGCCGTCTGCTACGCCTTTCGTCAGCCACGCTGGTGAACACGACATAAGCTCCACGCTCTTCAGGGTATTCATCTTGTATCGCGCCGACTAGCCGAACCGCCGGCTGTTGAGAAGGAGGACGCGACGGGCCGGCAGGCGGAGGGGGCTGGAGTCCATCACCCTTGGCGATCCTGGTGAGCCAGTGGCACTTCCAAGTGGTGTGGTTGGACGGCTTCGCGCCGCTGTGGAACTTGCAGGGTGCATCGAGACACTGCTCGTATGAGAAGGCGGGCAACCAGTTGGGCTTGCCGCCCTTCTGGCGCATGGGAGGAGGCTGCCCTTCCGGCTGGGGATCTTTGACTGTTGCCACCTGCCGGCTCATGGGAGCCGGCTGCATGGCCTTGCGCTTGTTGTCGTTCGATTACTGTCGACGACCGGCGTCACCAGCCGGGGTCCGAGGAGCTTGAGGGGCCACCTTGCTCGACACATTGACTTGGATCTCCGTCTTCATGGAGGAGTCGGCCGTAGCGTACTTGTCTGCTATGATCAGCAGTTCGTCAAGGGTCCCTGGCTCGTCGCAGAGAAGCATGTGCTTGAGGAGGGTGCCCTCTCGGCACCCGGCAGTGAAGTACTTGATGGCCTGCACCTCGTGCACGCCCTCGCAAGAATTGCGCAGCTCGGCCCAGCGCGTGAGGTAGTCGCAAGTCGACTTGTTGGGGTCTTGGACGCACAAGGAGAGCTGGCGAGGCTTGGGAGGCCGCTTGTACATGCTGGTGAAGTTTCGGCTGAATGCTTCAGTGAAATCAACCCAATTGTTGATGCTGCGGGGCCTCAGGCTGTTCAGCCATGTTCGGGCTGTGCCCTGGAGCATGAGCGGAACGTACTTCACGGCAACGCGCTTGTTGCCGTTCGCGATGCTGACGGCTATGGAGTAGTCGACCAGCCAGTCTTCCGGCTTCACGGAGCCGGTGTACTTGGGTGTATCTCTTGGGAGCATGAACCCTTTGGGGAAAGGCTCGTCTCGGATGCGGGGGCCGAAGCAAGGCGGACCCAGCTCATCTTCTTCTTCTAGCGCTAGGGATCGGTTGAGGCGATCGATCCGGTGGCGGGCATCATTTTCTCCGATTCCTTCTCGGCGGCCAAGGCGGTCGCCGAGTGATGGGTGGTCAACAGGCGTCGGGGAAATGCGCCTCTCCCTGCGGGGAGGAGAAGGCGGACAGTCGTCTCGCCGCCGCACTACTCTTGGGCGGCCGTCTTGGTCGCGTTCGATGGTGATGTGAGTCCGACTGCGGCTGGCAGCCGGGTCCTTGTCTCTTCCATCGCGGATGCCACCAGTCGGCGTACGGGATGTCGCGCCTTGGTCTCTGCAAGGAGGCGGGTCGTCGTTTTGCCAGTTGGGCGCTTCAGTGCGACACTCGACATCTTGCTGCTCAGCAGCCGCGTCGAGGAGCTGCTAGACCTGCTCCGTCATGTGGCGACGCTCATTGCCCTCGAGCTTGTCTAGCTCGTATGCTACCGCCTGGGCAGCTCGTATGTTCTCTACAGGCATGGCATAGACGGGACGATCTGTCCCGAACATGCTGGCGACGGTCGCGCCACGCTGCCGGACCAGGCCAATGCGGCTAGAACCACCAGTAGCCGGCGTGCCACCGACAACACGGTCCATCTCCCGCTGGTAGGCCTCCGAAAGGCGTCTCATGTTGGCCAGCCGGTTGGCGCTTTTGACGAGCTTCACACGGGGTGCCTCCAGCGTCTCGGCGTCGGCGTCTTCTGGGATGGGCGCAGTTAGGTCTTGCATCGCCGCCTGCAGCGGATCCTGGCCACCTCCGCCAGAGTGCTCGCCGTGGCTGATGGTGGGGAACGCGTCAAGCGACGCGGTGTCGAAGACGACCAGCATCGGGTCGGTGGAGCCAACCGACTCCAAGTCCGCAGCAGGCTCGCTGGCGAGGTGAAGCTGATCGAGGAGGCTCACAAGGCGGCTCTCAGGGCCATCGGTGCCCGCATCAGACGCGGGCTCGTCAGAGAGGCGAATCTCGCCAACAAGATCGGCGAGGCAGCTCGCCGTGCAAGCGACCTCCGCGCCGTGCAGCACGTCAGCGCAGACGCCATCCGGCGTGCCGGGCTGGCTGCGCTCGCCAGGAAGGAACAGGGTTCCCGTACAGAACAGGTCTCCGGGAGATGGTGCACCTTGCCCCATGGTGGGCGCCAAATGTTGGGGGTTGGGTGCGACATATGGCAATGGATGGCTTATCATGGTGGGAGCGAGTAGAACGTCGCCGGTGCCTGGAAGCGGGATGAGGCATAGACACGAATGCCGGCGCACTTTACCCAGGTTCAGGGCTCTCCTAGGAGATAACACCCCTAGTCCTGCTCTGCGGGGTCTCCGCATGATCACTAAGGTACTAGTGAGTACAATGGTGCTCCTCGAGCTGTATGCTAGAGGTAGAAGAAGGCAGGGCTTGCTCTCCTCTCCCCCTAGGTGTGTGTCTAATTCTAACAGGTTCCAACCCTTTGCATGGGTGCCCTGGGGGGTTTATATAGGACTACCTCCCAGGGGTATAATGGTAATCCGGCCGGGTGTAGGACCCGGCTGTCAGTCTCTCTGGTCGCCGGCTTCTCCGCCGGCTGCTGGGGCCCGCCGCCTGGTCTGGTACGGAGCCGACAGGCCGCCTCCGCCGCTCGCGGGTCTTGCCGGCTGCTGATTACTGTAGCCGTGATGCTAATGACGCAGGCTTGGTCAGGGGAGCGTGGCTACAGTCCCGCCGCCTGGTGGGAGATCACTGTAGCCACTCCGGGTCTTATCTGGTTAATGGTGCACGGGCCCCGAGGAAGGAATGGGCCGCCAGCTAGGAGCCGGCCTCCCTCGCACTACAAAAAAAAGACACATCCATGACATTTTGTGCCGAACGAATTTTTTTTCTGTCATACATATGACACTTCTATGCCGATAATTGTGACAAAACCCGGTATCATCATAGATGTGGTGGGCTCCTACTTCTATGAAAAAAATCATGATGAAAATGGGCTTTTCGCCCTGGCGGGCCGGAGACGCAGCTGCATGACATTCTTTGGGCCGTCCCATGACGGAAAAACCGTGGTAGAAGCGAGGGGAGGAAAATTTCACGGAGTTCCCGTTACGGTGGGAGGTCGGGGCCGAGCGATGCATCGCTTTCTCGTACACGCACGCTGCAGTGTGTGAGGCGTTGGCTCGATCAACCCGAAGCGAGGCATTGGGCTCTAACTAAACCCGAAAGCGATTGCACCGCAGGTGCTACGCGTTAAGCATTAAACCCGAGCGATCGATCGATGGCTGTTAATCGAACCCGATCGGCGATTCTTTGCTATCGCTGCTAATCAAGCCGATCGATTGGATCAACGGTGAGCATTGCGGGGGTGTGGATGAGCGATTGGCGGTGGCGTTGCCTCTGGATGAACAGGACCCCGTGGTGTGGATGGCTGGATGAACAGTAGACGGTGGAGTAGCGCGCGGTGGAGGCTGGATGAACAGGAGCCCGAGGAGGCTGGAGGAGGTCGATGGTAGCCCGTGGAGGCTGGAGGAGGTCGACGGTGGAGATGAACAGTATCTCGTGGAGTCCCGTTTTGCGGTACGCCACACCCCTCCCGATGAATAGGACCCTGGTTTCGACCGTAGGAGGTCCGTTTCGTCCGTTTTGCGGTACGCCACAAGCCTCCCGATGAACAGGACCCCCGTTTCGACCGTAGGAGGTCCGTTTCCTCCGTTTGCGGTATGCCACACCCCTCCCGATCAACAGGACCCCCGTTTCAACCGTACGAGGTCCATTTCCTCCGTTCTGCGGTACGCCAGGCCTTGTTTCCATCGCCTGTTCCGTCCAAGCCCTCCCGATGAACACGACCACGCATTCCGTTCCGACCCAGCCGGTTGGCTCCCACACGTTCCGTTGCCTCCCGATGAATATGATGCATTCCGTTGCCTCCCGATGAACACGACGCATTCCGTTGCCTCCCCATGAACACGACGCATTCCGTTGCCTCCCCATGAACACGACGACGATGTTGTTTCTCCGTTCCGACCCAGCCATGTACATGAGCCCTCGCCGTACGTATGCGCGAGTAGGCGTTCGAGACCCCGCCCGTATGTACACATACGTGGCCGTATTTTCTTTCCTGCACCTTGGCGCTGTCGACGTGCGTGTACATGCTACGTCGCGGCGCCTCTACTACGACTGCGTGCGGCGCCTCTACATCCACCAAGATATATGTACGCATTACGTTCGAGACCGTAATGACAACGCCACGCACGCTTCGACCAGGTGGGTCCCGATCCGTGCACTTCCTTGCGTGCGAAGATGTAGCTAGTGGGTCCCAGCAGTCAGGGGGGCGAATCATTTTTTTGCCCGGACGCACTTCCTTGCGTGCGAAGATGTAGCTGGTGGGTCCCAGCAGTCAGGGGGGCGAATCGTTTTTTTGCCCGGACACACTTCCTTGCGTGCGAAGATGTAGATGCTGGGTCCCAACAGTCAGGGGGAAACTTTTTTTCGCGAAATACAGTGGCCCGTCCGGTGGGTCCCAGCTGTCAGGTGGAGGAATCATTATTTTCCGCGTAATAAGGAGGCACTTCCTTGCTGCGGCTGTGGACCCAGTTGTCAGCCTCTCCACGTATAGTCCACGTCTGATGGAAGTCGTTCCTTGACCACATTGACCACGCCGCGCCGACAGCACCAGGGCGGTGGACGACGGCGAGGCCTAGGAAGGGGACGACGCGAAGCCGGGGAAGACGGCGAGGCCAGCGGTGGGAATAGTAGGGGGCGGTGAGGCCTCCGCGACAGCACATCCGGCCACGGGAGGCAGGAGCATGCGGCACGACCGGCGCTACTTTGGGCGGCTGGAGCAAGATGACCAGAGGTTGAAGAAGCACTACGGCCGTTGGATGGACATCGTACGATCACTGGAGCTAGAATCGTTTATATTGACTAAGTTGACAAAGCCCTCCGTCCCCGTCAACTTAGTAGGCCCTAAGTCAGCCTCCCACCAAGGTGGGTCCCAGCTAGCGGGGGTATTCATATTTTTGTGCGTAATAAGGAGGCACTTCGGTGGGTGCGGTGATGCCAGGGGAACGTTTTTTTCGCGAAATACGGTGGCCCGTCGGGTCGGTCCCAGTAGTCAGGGGCAAACGTTTTTTTCACGAAATACTGGTGGGCGTCCGGTGGGTCCCTGCTGTCAGGTGGAGGAATAATTATTTTCCGCGTAATAAGGAGGCACTTCCTTGCGGCTGCCATGGACCCAGCTGTCGGCCTCTCCACGTACAGTATTCTTCCGATTGAGTTCGGTCGATGACCACATTGACCACGCCACGCCGAGAGCACCACGGCGATGGACGATGGCGAGGCCTAGGAAGGGGACGAGGAGCCGGGGAAGACGCGGCAGTGGATGCCCATGCAGAGAGGAGTACGAGGGTTCACTGGTTGATTCTTGTTGCCGTTGCCTTGAGAATAATAGGGGTGTGGGTGAGTGGAGTGGAGGGATGGCACGGCCAGCGGTGGGAGTAGTATGGGGCGGTGAGGCCTCCGGCAAAGACAACCGCCACGGGAGGCGTGGAGCAAAGCGGCACGACCGGGCGCTGCTTTGGGCAGCTAAAGCAAGAAGACCAGAGGTTGAAGAAGCACTACGGCCCTTGGATGGACATCGTACGGTCAGTCGAGCTAGAATCGTGCATATTGATTAAGTTGACAAAGCCCTTCGTCCCAGTCTACTTAGTAGGCCCACTATACTGGGTCCCAGCTAGCAGGGGGAGTATTCATTTTTTTGTGCGTAATATGGAGGCACTTCCTTGCGTGCGAAGATATAGCTGGTGGGTCCGAGCTGTCAGCGGCGGTAACGTTTTTTTCACGAAATACAGAGGCCCTTTTGATGGGTCCCAGATGTCAGGTGGAGGAATCATTATTTTGCGCGTAATAAGGAGGCATTTCCTTGCGTGCGGTCGTGGACCCAGCTGTCAGCCTCTCCACGTAGAGTCCACTTCAGATGCATGTTGGTCATTGACCACGTTGACCACGCCACGCCGAGACCACCAGGGCGGTGGACGACGGCGAGGCCTAGGAAGGGAACGACACGGAGGCAGGGAAGACTCAGCAGTTGTTTTTGTTTCCCACGCGGAGGGGAGTACGACTGTACGAGGGTTTACTGGTTCGTCTGCCGTCGCCGGAGAATAATAGTAGGTGTGGGTGAGTAGAGGGATGGCTAGGCCAGCGATGGGAGTACGGTGGGGCGGTGAGGCTCACTGTGGCAAAGACAGCCGATCATGGGAGGAGGGAGTAGGCTGTTCCGCCGGCGCAAGTTTGAGCGGCTGTAGCAGGAAGAGCAGAGATTGAAGAAGCATGACGGACGTTGGATGGACATCCAACGGTATATAGGCCATCTGTGGAAAGCCTCAAATCTGTGGAAAACAGCATACAGCCCATCTGCCATTATTTTAAATAATTTACAGCCCATTTGCTAATTCTTACTGGGCTTTTTGGTGCCCATATCCTTTTTGTTAGCATTACAGCCCATATTCTGGCCACGGCTAAAAATATATACGAAATTTTGCATATGTCGGTGCGGTCTGAACTGTTTTTAATCCCGAAATTTCGAGTCACATTCAGACTGATTTAAAAAATAAATGTATATCAATATAATATCCAATAAATTGTCCATGCATAGAAATCAATGCAATTTAAAATCTCGAAATGAAAAAAAGATATTTGAAACTAATTGCCGGTTTGATGTGTTTTAAAAATGTGCAACCCATTTCTCATTACTGATAGGACATTTTCTCGGCCAGCCGAATGAAGCTCTCCTCGTCTTGAAAGGTTTGCAGCCCAACAGGCCTGATAAAGCGACTTACTTGAAAAGTCACAAAAAAACCGGGCTAGCTATTTTCAGAAAGAAAAAAACTACTGGGCTGGTCTGTGGTAAACATAAAAGAAAAGGTTGTCTAGACAGGCCAGAGTGTCCCGCACAGCCCAGTTGACACCCTGCTTCCGTCTCAAAAAAATTAGATAAATGCCACTCCAATTATGGCGATTCATAAAAATGCCACTGCAATTTCCAAACTTTGTAAATTGACAATGCAATTTTTTGAAACTTTGAAAAACGCCAATGCAGTGTGTAAGCTTTGAAATCGCCACTCCGGACTTGAAAAATGCCACTAGAAATGACATGAAATCGCATTTTTCAAAGTTTAGAAATTGCAGTGGCATTTCTCGGATACACCAGATTTGGAGTGGCATTTATCAAATTAACCCAAACCAAAAATAACTGGGGAGCTGCTGGGTCCCTGGTGTCAGCCGCTCGTTGTGCAATTCTCTCGTTTATTGACTACGTTGACAATGGCATGGGACCCAGATGTCAGAAATCCACTAGGAGGAGCCATTTTTTTATTGGATTGAAATAAGGAGGCACTTGCTTGCGTACAGCCATGACCTTAGCGGGTCCCTGCTGTCATCCTCTCCACGTACAATCATCTCCTGATTGTGTACGGGTCAACTTGCTAGGCCCACAAGTCAGCCTCTAAACCCGTGGAGGACAAATACAACCCATTTAAAAAAATAACAGCCCATTACGTTCAAACGGAAAGTTCAACATTCAAAGCAAAGTAACAGGTCTGATCCACATGTAGAGTACTGAACTGCCATGTTGACAACCATCATAGCCAAGTTAACTATCTACTCCCACTAATACTCTAGTAGCGTACAAGTAGT
This sequence comes from Aegilops bicornis, assembly GCA_021605145.1. NCBI lineage: Eukaryota > Viridiplantae > Streptophyta > Magnoliopsida > Poales > Poaceae > Aegilops > Aegilops bicornis. The sequence continues at coordinate 161,968,388 of CM038674.1, forward strand.
AACTTACTCTTAGATAACTAGACGATGTCGGCCGCCATCTGTGGTACATGCTAAACGCCGGCACTGGCGTCGTGCGCCTCGCCTCGAACTTGCAAGAGGTGCGATAGGGCGCGTTGCTCGCGCGCGTTGGCCCTTTCAATGCCGGCGTGGTCCACCGAAGCTTCGGCTTCCAAGCAGGAAACCCACTTGACGAGCTGGTAGTAAAAATTGGCATCGCGAACACGTGCGTGCCCGACAGCCTCCAGTGCTATTTGCCGGGCTCCGGCCTCCACGTAGTCGTCCTAGTTGCGGGCGCTTTGCTCGCGACTCAAAGCGTTGGTGCGCTGCTGCTCCATGTCCCACTGGCGGCGCAAATCAGCGATACGCTGCTCCTCCAGCAGGCGGTCGCGCTCCAACAACTCCTGCTCCTCCGCCATACGGTCGGGCTCCAACAACTCCTCGATCTCCGCATTGCCATCTAAAGACAGATAGAATGCCTCCTCCCTCCGTCTGCCTTCCGGTGAAAACCCGAACACTAGTTCCGGCAGTGACCGCCTCCGGTGTCGCCTACCGCGGATGGGCGGGGGCATGGCGGACGTGGGGAGCAACGTCAGGCCGGTGGGAGCTTATGAGGATATGGTGAGTTGGGTCACGGTGGCACCGGAGAAGGCTGGGAAACAGTACTTATAGGCGGAAGGTAGCGCGACGGTCATCGGAACTCAATGCATAATGGCTTAACGCGCCAACTTGTCGTGGAAAACTAGAGAAACTGAAATTATGACTGTTTCGTCCCGTCCCGTCTGGGTTGCACGCCGGCATGGCGGTCAAACGAGTGCACTCGAATCATCTCCCTCCTTGTCAATAATGATGCCACGGATTTAAAAAGCCCGCAACAATTAAAGCGTATCTTTTTCGCATTAGTTAGCTGCCTTAATTACGGCCGGCTGCATGCAGGCACTCAGAATCGCTCGCAGGCAGTACGCGGAACAGCATGCAATGAGTTGCAGCCGAGGACACGCATGCAACCACTTAAATCGCTGGAATTAATTAGGCTTAAACTTCTGCATGCCGTTAATTATTGCCATGCCTTGGTCTTGCTGCTTTGCTCTCAGGACTAATAAACCCGGACGGAGGGAGTACCTTGGTTGGTGAGAGGTTTGAATTTAGCCCTGCAAACCGGAAAGGGGGTACTAGTACATGCGTGATCCGCTATTTATTCGTGTAGGATCGAGTAGGTCGTTTCTTGAATTGAGCCCTGCAAACCGGAAAGGAGGTAGTACGTGCGTGATCTACTATTTATCCGTGTAGTATCGATAGTGTAGCTTGTCAGTTTCTTCAGAGGTAGGCATTTTTATTCAAAAAACTGCCACTTCGCATCTTGTGTCGCAAATAAAACTGCCAGGAGCGCATCTGTAGGCTAGTAGTGATCGATCAGTAACTTGTAAACACTGAGCGAACAGAAATAAGTAACTTTTAATGCATCTCAATGATTCACAGATCATATACAAATATGTAGATCCAAAAGCAAAGATCAGCCACTTCGGATCTTGTGTCGCAACTAAAACTAACTAGTACGATTCCCATACATAAGATCAACATATTAATGCATCTCAATGATTCACAGATCATATACAAATATGTAGCTCCAAAGGCAAAGATCTAGAAAAAACGTATGTTCTTCCTACTAACATGGATGCTTCTCTTGGCCAACATTCAGTACACAATGAAAGACAAATTTGTTTGTGAAGTCTACAATTCCTCTTGCAAACGTAAGTGGTTTCACCAACAGCTGGAACCATGAGAATGAACCACACATGATGGAGGAACATCCACTGCAATATGATTTGGTCTTCTCTCGATCACACCGCTGAGACTATTTTGAATACAAACTTTAACATAGGCAAAATGATGCCCATTGTATAATCAGACCAAAGCAATGAAGCACCTAGTGTTGGCCAATAAATAGTACAGTACTACTTTTCTGCAGTCCATGAAGTGACTATCCAATCTTTCTGTGTCTATTTTCAAATGGCACTGCATGAAGTGACTATACTATTCTCTTGTGTAGTTCAACCAAAATTGCGGACACTTTGTTTGTTTGCCAAATAGCAACGGGCAGACATATCTGTCTGCACAAATATCAAGTAGCTAGTAAACATATACCACACCTTGCACTGGACAATCTAATACAGTTATGTTTTGCCCTGGACAATTTCATACTGAATTGATTTGCTGGTTCAGAGCAGAAATATAGCGCCTATTCTTCATCAGACCAAGGATATCCATGTTCGCAGTGATGGAAAAGGTGAAATCAATACAACCGAAATTGAGCATGCAATCATTGAATCCTGTCCTGCACCTCCAATGTAGGTCCACCCTGCCAATAAATTCACATGCAAACCACTAGTATTACTATTTAATGACAGTACAAAAAGAGTAGCAAGATAGTAGCAAACCATGTACCTTCATAATGAACAGCTCATAGTGCCACCAATTGGATATAAAGGTTTGGAAAAAACATGCTCCTAATGTTGAACCAGTTGGACTTTTTGTGTAGTTCCACTAAAATCGAGCATCCATGTTTGCATAGATATTGAAAGTTAGCAACAACGGCTAAATAAAGGTAGCAAGACTGTTTCTAACCACCTGTTTGAAGGAATAAATAAAGCAACAGCGGCTGATGTCAGGAAGGCATACATAGTTTTTTCTGAAAAACTGAGCCATTCCTGACCTTTCCTCTTCTTTTAAGCAAATTTTGTGCAGTTCTACTAAAATAAAATGCCATCACCGCCTTGACAATTCATTGACACTGTACAAAAGGAAATGACTTAACATTACATCATCATGTCAGGTATGTAGTCGACAGGCATAAGAGACAAACATACAGACTTCCTCCGATAACATAATGAACATTAATTTTAACAAATGTGTGACTAGCTTTACCGGGATAATTTGAGTGAACTCTACATCCTTTGTTCCTTAATGTAAGACGTTTTCGCGGTTCAATTTAAACTACCCAAACGTCTAGTATTTAGAAAAATAGGTAGTAGATTTCTTGAGCACATATCTGGGAAAGCTTGCCACACTTTATTTATGTCCATACGCTAATGCAACAACATTCGAATACTACAAATATACACTAATCCAGTGGCTAGTGCAACAGTAGAGTAGTTAGTTTATTACAGTGGTACAGTACAATGGTTTTACTTGAACAGATTTCAATAAACTCTAGCCTTTGGAAGGTTTCTATAAGAATTAACAATACAAAATGTAAAGGTAACAAGTTTCAGCATTGGTATACTAGCCGTGCATGAGCATTAAACCAAATACAAAAGTCTAAAGGTAACTAGCATTATTAACTAATGACAGTATAAAAAATTGCAAACCATGTACCTCCAAGGTAAATATCATTTCGAACTCGGGGGGACCTTAAAAATTGCTATCCCAATGTTGATAATCGATCAAACATAAAAACTTGATCGAACGAATCAAGAGAACAGAGGAGGAGGAGGTGCCCACTCTTGACCTTTCCTCTTGTCTTCATAATTGTCTGCAGTTTAACCAAAATAAAATGACATCGCCGCCTTGGCATTTTGGTGACACTGCATAAAAAATTAACTTATCTCATGAAAGTGAGGTATGTAATCTATAAGCATTATGATGCAAAAATCTGAAGGTAGTAACAAGTTTCATCGTTGGTATACTGGCTGTGCAACAGCATTAGAATGCCTTAGCTGAAAAATCTTTAATACATCCACAATCAATAGCTAACCCTGAAATAATCCAGTGACATTAAATGGCATTGCTTAAATTTATCGGTGGCATTAGACTGAGTGCGGCATTAGTTAAATGTGGCATCACTTTAGCAGTAGCATTGCTTGACTTGATCACTGGCATTATACTAATAGCAAAAAAGTGGCAATAAGAGCATGGGAGGCCCATTCGGACAGTGGGCGCACCAGTATGATGTACCTCCACGGAAGCAGAGTGGTGAGGGAGGTATGGTTGCCCAGAGAAACAAATATCCAGGCAGCATATATGGATTACGTCCCATTTTTGTTCTCTTTAGCCACCTTTTTCCTATGCAAGGACAACAAACCGATCGACCTGGTCATTCTCTATTGCGTTGTCATGCCTTTCTACCCTTCTTAAACCAAGAGACACGAGACTCGTTCCTTAGCTACTGATTTTCCCCTTTTCAACCTAGATGCGGGTTCGATGCCTATTCTCTTGGACAAGACAGTCTCCTTCCTTTCCTTATTCAACCTGCACATGGATTAGTCCGCATGAAGTAGGGTTTCCTTTAATAGTGCAAATTATGGTTTTCATTTGCGTGGCCAGCAGAGCTGAGGATAGCAAATTGGGAAGATGGTGGAGTGGAAAAAGATCCACATGCAACGATGTGGTAGATGGGGCAATAGAACAAGGTTATGGTTCGAAAAGAGGTAGCATATCTGAGGGTCGGCGGGAAGTGGCTTCGCTCGTGGTCGTCATCCTCCGCACAAACTACGGCAGCGAGCTTGGGGACGGAGGCTATCCCGCGCGGGCGCTAGGTCTGGGAGGACAGCCTTGTCGTCAGTGCGTGACCTCGCTCGCCGACGACGAAAAGGCCAACGCTGCACGTCCTTTTCTTCCCGGCGGATCTGTGACCACCGTGAGGAGGAGAGAGGGGCCGTCTTTTTTAGATATGGAGAGAGGGTGGTAGTGTGAGAAGCAAGTGGGCAGCCCTTAGCAAGAAAGCGCTGAAGCTCCATCCTATATATCTTTTTTATACTACTAGTACTGGAGGTGGAGTAGTGGTAGAGTAGTTTACATTTTCTCTGCGTACAGTACTAGTTAGTCATGCTTCAAAACTGATCGGCACGCCATTAAAAAAAATAAATATCGATAACTAATGCGGCACCTCGGGCCAACGCGGCCAGATCGCATTTTGCACAAGAAATTACACACCATGTTTCGTTGACATGTGGTCCCGTTCCAACATATCAGTGAGACGACGGCGAGTAGTAGGAGTATTTCCAAACGGACGTGTAGGCCGGGGCACCTCTTCGTGAACCGTGGCAAACTCGCAACCGTCCACCAACTCTTCGCCTTTCCCTCTCGATTTGGAAATGCTGTCGCACGCTCTTCCTCTCCCTCCTCCATTTTCCTTCAGCCCTTCACCCTTTCTTCTGCCATTGTTCGATCGTCTTCTCCATGGAGGGAACATACCGGAAACGACCCCGTTATTCTTGCCCCGGTCTGAAAGATGACGTGGTGGAGGAACTCATTGATCAGTGCGACGTCATCACCTCGGCTAGCATGGCAGGTTCGTTGAATCCCATTCTCGACTCAACTAATAACATCATTACAAGGAACCCAAGAGTCAAGGAGCGGTTTGATCTCCCCTATCCAGTAATTCCGATTCTTTTCTCTTCCAGCCCCCGGGCAGGCCCCTCTTTCTTTTCTCTTCCAGCCCCCCGACCCCTCTTTGATAAGAAATTGTGAGATTGGCTCGATCACAAACTATCAAGAAGAAATATCAAGATTCACTTTTGTTGGGCAAAGAACTCTATTGAGGAAATGACTTCGCTCACTGAAGACCAAGCAGCAGCCATTCTAGATGAAAGGACACAAGCCTAAAACTTGAATGCGTATCTACTTATCTTGAATTCCTATCTTCAGAAATAAAGAGTTGCCTATCTTCAGAAATGCTGGTATAGTTGACTACTAACTGTTCTCTAATAGCACCTGCTCCTGTCGCAATTTCCCGATTTTGAAATGTTGCAAAGCCCGGGGTAGAAAAAAAGGGAGTCCAACTAAAGGAAGGTGGTTTTGAGCTCGGGTTTCAGGCGTCGGGCTTTTCTACTGATGAAGTGCGGTGCGCATCTAAAAGAGTGGAATATCCCGTTCTGCTATCAAGGAAAGAATCGAATCTGCCGCTTGTTTTTCTAGCTATCAAATCCCTTGCCCAACAGGAACAGGATCTCGTGACCCTAATGACTGGCGCCGGCATGATGGAGGCCTCGTCCTGTGCAATTTGATGCCGCTTGATAATGATACGTATGATGTTAAGATGCCATCTCTTGAGGGCAAGGCTTGGGCGGACGCAAATGGAGATTGGGTTGTTTACATTGGGTCCAACTGCGAGTGTGAACTTGTGAATGTGTACACTATTGACCGGGTTCCACTTCCAAAAATCTCAGCAGACTGCCCAGAGGTTGAGCACACCGGTATTAGACGCACGTTCAAATACGATCATGGTGACTGTCTTCTACGGAAGATAGCAATTTGTCGAGTTCCCAACCGCTCTTGGAATTACAACAACTATGAAGTTGTTGCATCTTCGACAAGCTTGTTGCCATACTTTGTGGTTTGACTCGATGGATATTGCTCAAAAATCAGTTTTTGTACATGGATGAGTACCGTGATGCAATTCAATACGAGGGCCTTGTGTTTGCTGCCACCACTCGTGGCACTGTTTTTGCATGGGATCCTCGTAGTTTTGGTACGTTTGTCTTCCACCGTGATTATAATTGTTTCATCCACATGCATGCGGGTTAGCAAGTTTCCTTTACTAATTAACCTTCTTCTTGTGTTTCCAAGGTCCTGTGAACATCCCACCACCTATACTTGAAAATTTTTATAACCAAGGGGGAGATGACGATGGTGATGATCACGAGCATGAGGACGAGCAGCGCCCATATACTGTGTGGCGCCTGGCAACTAATTCTGATGCATCACCGATTCTTGTGTGTATACAGCCCACTGATGATGTTACTGCTAAGGAAGCAGGTGTAGTCTCCCATGGTCGCACTCTCGGGGCCTATTCCAACACCCGTTGCATGGTATTCGGGATGGATACTAGTGTGCTAGCGCCAACTCCTTCTCCTTGGTACAGAATTGATAGTCTTGGAGAAAACTCGCTCTTCCTTGGACAAAACTATCCGATGATGGTGAAAGGCAATCCAACTGCTGTTGACACAACGTTACTAGTACCATTTATGAGAAGCAACTGTGTCTATACCTCGGACATTTGGGTGTTTCCCTACCCATGTAGTGCTATAGTAGGAAGCTTCATCCTGGATGATCAGTCCTGCGTTGGTCTCTAGATCAACAATGGATGGCCCGTCCCAGCGAATCACTTGTGGTTCAAAGCAAGGTTTGCAACGCCGAGGAATGGTTGAGTTGAAGTTCATTTCATTGCTTGTTATTTGTTGTGTGGTGAAAATTTTAGTATTTATAATGTATCCTCGTTGTCGATGTGGGTTGATGACCTGTTGTATGTAACAAAATCATATGCCTATGATAAACTTTCTAAATTTATGAATGGCTTTTGAGTCGCTTCTCTGAGTGAGTGGTGCGACGAGGCAGAAAAATATTTTCCGAATACATAATTGTACGTGCATTGCAACAGGTTATTGGATGAGGCCAATCAACAATAGTAGTACACTATTTGTACTAGCTTCACATGCTTCGCGCGTCGGGCGGGTGTTTTTACTGTAGCCATATGTTAATGTGTTCGCTGTACGTAACCAACACCTCGAATCCACGACACTAGTACTATATAGTAGGAGTAAGTAGTAGGAGTAGTAGGGTGGCATGGGCTAGAACAAGCATTCACGTCCAGGAGTACGGCACACGCCACCACCACGACATCCATCTGACACCATATTATTTCTTGGAGTCCATGCTAAAGCAATCTCTTCAACCTCGTCGTTTCTCTAACTTCAGCCATCACGCGGCGGGTGAGGTGGGGGTTTGCCGATAGTCGGTTTCCTTAACTGCGGTCCCACTTGTAAGGCCAACTCCAACGCACGACCCCAAACGAACCTCCGTTTTGCACGAACTGCAATGATAATTTTGACTAGAAAAGCAAGACCAAAGAAAACAAGAACCACAAGAATACATTTACTACTCCTTTAAGTTAGATTAGTGCCTTCTCGATGCATTCATTGTTGATCTGCGGAGGCTCGATCTTGTGTGCTTCTTTCTTCTTTGAGTGTAAAGAAGTAGACGTTGCTTCCTCGCATCTAGTCTCATGTCTAGCCTCTATTCTAGTAGGAGTATCAACAAGTGCACTAATCTCATCTCTAGCCTCTGTGCTAGCTAAAATTGACAGAACATCTACTAAATTGCGCTCTATCAATATATGGATGTACTCTTCTTCCCAATACAAAAACTTGCATCCATTCTACTCCCTCAGTTGCACAATACATGCCTTCTATTTGTCAAAGTATATATGTATCTAGACATGTTTTAGTATATAGGTACATCCATTTTTGGACAAATGGAAGTCAAGTATTTTGGAACGGAGGGAGTACACAATAAATTTTTTAAGTTAGCACAACTGGTCTAATCTGAGCGCACAACCGAAGATTTGGTCGGGTTCTTCCTCCTTTTGTCGACACATGGGACGTCCAGCATCCATGTCGTGTCATGAAAGAAAATAGAGTGGTAGTTGAAGCCATGAGATGTGCATCTTGGGTTGAACTGTAAATAGAATCTTACTACTCTTGAGTAATTCCAAAAGCGGCCACCGAAGATCTTTATTGGATTTGTTTTTCATCACCAACACGTCGAGGTGAAAGATGTGCAGGTTCGATGGGTCCTCTTGCGTTTTCACTAACATGTGGGGCCGCATGTGAGCAAACAGACGATGGGCTCCGCGCGTCCGCTGGCTGGCTGAGAAGAGAGATAGAGGAGGGTTGAGCATGGACTACAGGAAATTTTTTCTACGTACCTCGATATAGGCTCGATATAGTGGGGTGGCATGGGCCATAACTAGCATTCACGTCTAGCAGTATGGCACACGCCACCCACACGAGTCCCATCCGACACCAATTTTCTTGGAGTCCGTGCTACAGCCATCTCTTCTCCCTCCTGTTTTTTCAGCCATCTCGCGGTGGGCGGGGTGGGGGTTTGCCGATAGTTGGTTTGCTCAACTGCGGTCCCACTTGTAAGTGAAAATGCAACACCGCACGCATTCCCGCTTGAGCGGCGTGCCGGACCAACCGTGTGGGGGTGCGACGCGAACACGACAGGCTTTTCCTTTTGAAGTCGTAACTTGTAAAATTTGGTTCTGCTCCATGGCGCGACCGTTAGATAGAAAATAACGATTTTGCCTACAGTAATGAGAAGTTTGGTTCTGGCGCCGTTCATGCATGGAGTACGTACGAAAATTATGAAGTTGATGTGAAACGTAAGATAATTACTATAGTATCATATACTACTACATGGATTTGACGGAAAGATAAAAATACATACGGATCCATCAACGACATCCTCACGCCCTAGTGCGCCGTGTCACCAACTGATGTGTGAGGAGCAGCGGCGTTGGCGGCGAGCTCAACGTGCTTATGAATAGTGCCGTCCAAGGTTGCCTTGCGTTCCAAGAAGGCCAGCGTCCTATCGTCCTCCTCTTGCATGTAGTAGTCCTTGTGGACGACTTGCGCGTAGACGTGGGTGATTATGTCGATGGTGTCTTGCTGCGCTGGCCAGATATGCCGGGCGCAGCGACCTTGAGGTGGACATTCTCCGTATGACGGCGAGCGATCGCAGGGCCACCAGTGTGTCGAAGAGGTTGTCACCATAGTGGCCATTGAGGGTTGCGGGCATCGCAGAGCCTGGGCGCGTCGGCTGGAGGCTTACGTCAAAGTCGTCCACAAGCTTCTTGACGACGGTGAACTTGTCGAGGAAACCGACGCGGACCTCGTCGAACAAGGAGATGAAGCTGTCGTCCAAGCGGCCCCTCGCCCTGACGGCCTCAAGCAATACTACCTGGAGACGTTCCTCGGTGTCGGGCCGCAGGCCGGCGTCGTGGACCATCTGGCACAGCCGGCTGATGCTCACGCTCATCTCCTCCATGGGTCTAGCTTAGCTTCTAGTCAACTGATCTTGCGATTCGAGTGATCACTCTTGCCCTTGGTTAGCGTGTGTAGGTGCGTAGGATCTCGTACTACTCCTCGGACCTCTACTGCACTTGCCTTTGGATGTATCATAGGTGGGCCAGCCACCCCCTAGGCCCATGTGTCATTCACCAAAAGGCAGTTGCCGTAAGTCAATGAAGCTGCGTCCCCCTCCGTGCGGCAAGATAGTCATCTCACCGGACCTCTAGTTGGGGCCAAACGGGAGAAGTTTGATGTTTACTGGTTTATTGGTCCCCTTTGCATTTTGCACCAAGTTTTGACCTTTTATTAAACTAATAAAATGTTAATGCATGTAAACAAAAATGTTGTGTAAGTCACCTTACGAAAACCAAATAATCCCAAAATACTTAGGCACGGTGCATTAACTCCCTCCTTGTTTCTTATTTCGTGACATATCAACCAATTAGAGATGTGGGCCGTGCATGCTTTCAATGACTTGAGACTACCAAACATGACATGCAGTGTTTAGTTCATTGCATGTAATCCTTTTAGTACTCTAGTTAGCAAAAAAAAACATTAAGTTCTCTCGCCGATAGGAATAAAACACCATGTATTTATTTACAGAGGGAGTAGTACAGTTTTTTATATGCATTACTAGATATTGCTAGTCAAATACTAAAATCCAGATGGACGTGGTAGTACTCCTAAATCCAGATGGTGGTGCTACATTGTTTTTGAACGTTGGTAGGAGAACTGCCAAATTCATTGATCAGAAAGAGGTATTACAAGAACACCCCCAAAGGAGGAAAGCACCGCAAAAGGCAGTGCAAAAAGAAAAGAAAGAAAAGACACTGTCGGCACCACCCCAAACCCGAGCTCCGCCAACAATCTAGCACACCATAGGAAACCATCAACGGGATCTCCAAGGTGACGCCTTCAAGGAGGAAAACGATGTTGAGGACACCGTCGTCATCCGATCTGCCACATCTTAGATTTTCATCCGGAGATCTCATGCCTTGAGGTACAAAGAGCAAAACAGGCTCCACACAGTGAAGTGACGGTGGTGCTACTAGTACTAGTAGTAGTACTACCAATGTAGTAGTAGGAGTACTAGCACTGTACTACCCGTTGGTCAAATTATTATGTGCTACTCCTCAAAGTGAAGAGACAAGACCCTGCGCCGGATATTACACCTGAGTATAGGCGCTGTGTTCGGCATACCATAGTCAGCCTCACCGTCTGTAGTCACTATCATCATGGCTGTAGAGCTAGCCTACTTTCAACTAGCCCCGTTCGACATAATTTCCCATGCGTAGATGCCCGTGCATTGCACGGAACACCAAGATTGGGGGTGGACGGCTCGCTGACCATCGCGTGATTTTTCCATGGCATTCTAGATGTGGTGGGGAGGAGATAAGGCTGATTGTGAGAGACAAGGAGTTGTTTGTAAATTGGGAACAAGTGCGGGCATCTTTTTTGCAAAAATGGAGAAGCTTGGTTTGTATGCGTTAGATCTAGATCCGACGGCTATTGGTGAAAGATGGGAGGCACAACATCATCACAAACTCAGGACCTGTTTGATTCGCAGGATTTTGAAAACACAGGAATAGGGCAATATTACAAGTTTCAAACTGATATTACAAATGTTAGGAGTAATGCTGCACCTACGAAGAGGGAATTACTAGGAAGTTTACGTAAGAACTTTCGTTACTTTAGGTGGATGCAGGATTATCGTACAAACTAAAATCCACCACCCTGATAAGTCACTAATGGGCAAATAAGTTTTCGAGTCTCTGGCCACTTGATGTTTCAAAAACAAATTCATCTTCTGTGGAGACTTTGTCATTTAGGCTTAGACGCTTGCGGTGATAAGCACGCCATTCATTGTTGTGCCAGAGAACGCCAAACCTCATTACCTTGAGCACACTTGCCTCCAGAACAAAGAACCTGGCCAATTTAATCTCAGATGTGCTGCCTCGGTAGTCGATCAAATCAATTTACGTAAGATGGAGATCAAGGCATTCGATGAGATTGTTATAGTGCAACACATTTTTCACTTTCGGGTCTTTTTTATCTGCAAAAGAAGAGAACATATTAGAGCAACTGGCTGCATAAGATTGCCGTGTCATCAAGAGGTACCAATATCATTCACTCATACGATAGGGTTGGCTGGCTCGTGATATTTTTTCACTCTCTCTCTCTCTTTCTCTCTCTCTCTCTCTCTCTCTATCTCTCTCTCTCTCTCTCTCTCTCTCTCTTTCTGTTTCCTCTCATTTAACTAGGAGCACGTGAAGAGCTTAGGCATTTGTTGCCATCCACTATGTAGCCGATGCCATATTTCGCAAAAGTATGCCAAATAATACGCATCGATGTCAGATCAAAAGATTTTGGCACCGCTCTCGCGATGTGAGAGAGTTGGCACCGCTGTGCACGCAGACCCACATGTATAAACAAATCAATCAAACCAACTACACCAGCCTCTCACTCTCCCAAACAAGTGTTTTTTATTGCCTCAGTCCTCTCTCTCTCCCACGTAGTGTTTTTTCATTGTGTGAGTTAATTTGGCATCGGAGCAAAGTGGGTGATCCAGATTGGGGCACCAGGTGAGCAATGGAGGGGCATCGATGCCAAATGCATCACAAGTGAATTTGGCACATGTTTTGGCCTACATAGCCCACTTTTGTACTCCCTCCGTCCCAAAATTCTTGTCTTAAATTTGTCTAAATACGGATGTATCTAGTTACATTTTAGTGTTAGATACATCTGTATCTAAACAAATGTAAGACAAGAATTTTGGGACGGAGGAATACTACTCGTATTTAGTATAAAATTTTGACCATAGATTTACCTAAGAAAATGCCAATGCATGTCACTAAAAATTACACCATTTGAAATTATGTTCAAATACGAATCCAACGATATAGTTCTTAGTGACATGCATTAACATTTTGTCGATTAAATCTATGGTCAAATTTTGATACTACAAAATTGGAAGAGTAAACCAGGACGGAGGTAGTACTTGCTTAGGGTAACCATAGAGTTACTGGAGTAGTCTAAGTTACTTTCCACTATGACTAGTCTAGGCTACTATAGTAGTACATCATAAAAACGATGCAGGTGATCACGTGAGAAAAAATACTAAAAACATTTCTTTCGGTGCAGTGCGTAGATGCAGTTTTGAACACTACACTTGTCATCATAATTTGGGAAAATTACGAAAAAATTGAGCTATGTTGTGATTACCGTTTACTTATAGGAAAGAACTTTCACCTCAATGAGTAGCTTCTCCGTGCACGGAAAGCATGTAAGGAATCCAACAACTTGATCTAGATTGGGGCCGATAGATTTTAGTGCTAAGATCTTCACTGTGCGCATGGACTGGGTCAAGCTTGTGGGAATCATTTTCTGGAAGACGGTCGTAACTACATCAAGAAGAAATTTAAAATGTGAATTTCAAGAAGACGGAGAAGAAGATGAGTGCTGTACTTGAATGATTACGGATCCAATAAAGAGTTTGGAGAATTTGGCAAATGAATACACCAACGCGGTCAATTTCGGCGCGTCAATGACCCTGATTTTTGTTGGACCTTCTAGATCAGATACAAGCAATCTCTCAAGGAAAGGCGCATTCTCAATGACCATAACGTGGAACAGCTGGAGTGATCTCTTCCCAATTGACGTCTTGTTGCGGGGCCAGCAAGACACATAAATCCATCGGAGATTCGTCGAGGCGATGTGGAGGCTAATGAACCCGTGGATCTGCTCAAGACGAAGGTACTCGAGCGCAGTACAACTGCGGAGCAGGTGCTCCATAGCCATCTTCAAGATGACAACGTCGAAGAGGTCGAGATGAGGGAGAAGAAGGGCGGGCGCGGCATTAATCTGGGGAAGATAGCAGGATCTGAAGCTGGTGCGGCGCAGCGTTGGCGTGAGGCGGAGCGCGGACGGCAGCAGTGAGCGACATCGTCCAGCTTCAAAGCTGAGCTCCTCGAGCTGATCTAGGGCAGGGGATAAGAACCACTCGTCGAACTTGGGATGGACCTTGTAGTTGGTACTGAACATGCGGATATCAAGGCGTCTGGCTGGCCCAGGGTGCGATGAAAGGATCTTGGAGACTGCGGCCATGCGTTTGCAATCCCCGTCGCAGAGGCAGTTGTCGACGGTGAGGTTGAGGGGGACGCACCGCCAGAGGGGGCGCCACTGCCGGGAGAGCAGGGCGGTCCACACGACAGATTTGGTGGGGAGGAGGCCGATGATGACGAGCAGCATGTCGTCGGGGAGGTCCTTGATGAAGTCCAGGCTCGCCGGATGCGGTTTTGGCTCGAGCCGCCTCCGCTTGTTGGCTGCCTCGCCGTCCATCTCAACCGGCGGCGATGCCGGTGTACACGTGTGCTGGTGTGTGTTGTGTGCTGGGTGTGCGCGAGTGCGTCCTTCTGTGCATGCCGCCGCGCAGTGGTGAATTCTGCGTGAGTGTTTCCTTCGCGCGCAAGAAGTTTGTCCTCAATGCGCCCTCAATTTACTAGCATGCAGGGTGCTACCCCAAGTGGTTTCAACTTTGTTTACTTCACCACGTGTTAGATGGGCCTCTAGTTTACTTATTTTCACCCACTGCCACATGGGCCAGCACACGAAGATACAGAACACGAGCTGACAAGGCAGCATGTGGATTGGTTGACCGGTCAACTAAACAATATCTGGATCTATCTGACACAAAGTGAGCATATAATCCGCCGGTATAGAGAGTTCGAGTGAGAGGGGAGGCCCGTGAGAGATAGCAGAGAGAGAGAGAGAAAGAGCTACTCCCTCCGTTCGATAATGTAGTTCCAACATTTTTTTAAGGTTTGTAACTTTGACCAAGTTTATAAAGAAATTACTTATATCTACAATACCAAAGATAAATGATAGTATGAAGTAAGTACATGTTGTGATGAATCTAATGATCGTTCCAGATGTAAATGTTTTTCTCCACATATACCTGGTCAAACTTTTCTGAGGTTTGACTTTTCAAAACATCCATATGCTTATGGACGTGACAGAGTCCCTAACTAGAGAGAGAGAGAGAGAGAGAGAGAGAGAGAGAGTGAGTGAGTGAAAAAAGTGTGTGTGCGTGTGTGAAAGAGACATGGACAACACACGATAAAAGTAGAGAAAAAGCATGCGTGTCTTATGCAAACATATCACAGATGCATCTTCGACAACGGAGGCAAGGTGAGGAGATAGTGTGTGGTTGTTTGGAACCGAGAGAGCAAGACCCCTAGCACGTGGCCAAGAGGGGTCTGACAAACAAGGGAGAGAGGTCGAGAGAGACGTACGGAGAAAATGCAGACATGGGGAGGAGAGAGTGTATGTTTGTCATAGAGAGATCCCCTGGACATCATGATGGGACTACATGGGTGGGAGATCGAGTGACAAGGTGTGTGCGCGATAGAAGATGCCCCGAGAGATATCGAGATAGACATATGGATGGAAGGAGACAATATGTGTGTTCCTGATGGCTAGTAAGAGATAATCATACTTAGGAGGGGGGGAGTGCTTGCTCCTATGATGGAGTGAGGGATTATGGTACTTAGGGGGGTGCGTGTCACATGGAGAGAGAACAAGGGCGGAGAGTGTTGGATGCGTCTATATGTATAGCGAGAGCGATACATGTGTATGTGTGAACCATGGAGATATAAGGCCAGTTTGGCTTGCGTCCTGAGTATCTTTTGCCTGGCCTGGTGTTGTGGCTGGATTTCATGCACGCTTGTTTGGTTGCTACCCTGTGACAAAAAAGCCCGCCTGGCCTGGGTTCCCTTGCACTTTAATTAGCTTTGGCTGAACTCCAGACATCGCAAGTAGCCCGCCCAGCGACCGATTTTGAACGCTGGCGTTCGGGTCGTGGTGGCCACGAGGCTAACAACAACATGGATGGATATTAGCATTAAATAATTGATGCATGGATTGATTGATGGGACGTTGATGCTTTGCTCGGACCAGGCATGAACCAAACGCTTCAAGACCACACAAGCCTAGCCAGCAGTAAACATTTTACATCTCACGTCCACACCAGGCAAGACCGCCATCAAGGCATGAGGGTCAGGTCACGAACCAAACTTACCAATAAAGTTTGAGAGAGATTGAGGAGCCCCGATAAGGCTGAGTGGCGCATCAGATAGCTGAGAGGGGGAAAGAGATATTCCATCCGCTCAATAATGCAGTGCATGTAAATCTTTTAGAAGTCAAACTTTGGAAACTTTCATCAGGTTTACGCAAATATTATTTATACTAGAAGAACGCCCGTGCGTTGCAACGGGGCCACGTTAACTTAAAGAGTTCAATATTACGACATTGGCGACCTTTTTACCATCAAATCCTCACACGCACACACCCCCTCCCTCTTCCTCACTCTCTCTCCCCCTCTCCCTCTCTCTAACACACACACATATCCATCTTATTGGGTACGGGACCATAATCCATCTATTTCACACACACACGCTAGTGCATAACAATATGGATTATGTGTATTATATTTGCCACCACAACTGAGGGAACTAATTTCATGTAAATTGGCCAACCACAGCTCCAAGAATACGCGGAGGAGGTGGCCCGGGTCGGCGTCGGCGCTGTCGCGGGCCACGGGCCCGCTTCAAGTGCACGCAATGCACGTCTTCACAAATATTACAACCAGATGTGAGAAATCACATACTAACACGATGTTGCAATCAATTTGTAATTAAAGAAGCCAAAAGTCTTTTTTCTTAAACCAGAATTCCTTATGCCGGAGTTTAAACAAACCCCACAATAGCCCTACTTATCACCTAATTAAGCAGATGCATGACTTATGAAGCGGATAAGAAATCATGTTAACTTGGAACTAAAATTCCAACAAAAGAGTGAGGAATAAACCTTTTATCATTGTTAAAGTCTGAACCTCCCCTATTTGTTAGTGAAATGTGAGTATGCTTGGAAGATAATAATTTCTTATGCAACATATGCTTTTACATCCGAAAGAGCTACAAAATATGTTGACCTACCTATGTGCACTTCCTAAATCAAGCGGATAAAATTATTTCTATCGGCAATATAAAATATTAAACATTAGAAAGAAAGGGACAATGTCCACTAACCATGCAAATATTCTGACCATGGGATATTTAGGCTGGCGTATATGGGAAACCAAAGCTAAAAATGACTCGATGAGTTAGGGATACGTCAATAAATAATGTAAAAAGTGATAAAAACAAATCTGCAGCAACTCATGACCCCACGAACTCAGATTCGTAATGAGCAAGTTAGTGAGGCCACCACGGTAGGCTAGCACCAAGGGACAAGGGCAACAACCGCCTTCCCATCCAACCTACTGATTCTGCTGGCGCTACTTTCATCCTAAGCCCATGAGTACCGTTAGTTTGTTGCCACATACGGAGAAACTATGAACTGAAATTTTCATTCAAATCATGAAAAATGTTAATGTTCCTCTCCTCTCCCATCCCTCATGTGAACATACCCAATTCATGGTTGGCTCGCTACATTCAACAGAGCTACGATGTGCACTGCCTCGCTCTTGATTAGTTGCCGCAGTGCCACACATCTATGCCAACAAGCTGGGGAAACAAATGCAAATGTTACACCGAGTCAAAATGAACCATCCCACAATCGTAATAATAGAAAAGATAATAACCAAAATTTAACAGAAGAACTCTTTGCTTGGCTCCCAGATCCATCTCGATAGCCCTTGATCCGCTGCTAAGCTTCTCCTAGCCGCCTCAACATCACGTCATTACCAAACATGTAGTGGATGCCTAGTGGGACAAGGATTAAGAAATAACATGAGGTGAAAAATGCGATGGCTGTCAATTCCATAAGACGATCCAAGTAATTTGACAAAACAGATCGAGAGCATCTTGTATAATCTCAAAAAGGCAACTAAAAATATGAGAAATGAAGTGATGAAAATCAGCCCTGCTCTCATTTATGCTCGCTTTTGTAATGGGAGGCAAGGAATGGGGATACCGAGAAGAAAGGATCACATGGACGGCAAGCCTCCACCACCGGCAAGTGGGGTTGCTTCACATCCAATCTCCACGGCCGCCGCCTCCATGGGGACGAACTCCCATGTTCACAACCGGGCTCCCAATCAGCCGCTGCCTCGCCGACCTTGACGACGAAGTAGTCCCTCCCTTTGATCCCATTCGCAACGGAGGCAACACCCATCCCAGCGGACGGGTCCGCGGTGAGATCCCTACTGGATTGTGGTCACGCCTCCCCAAACCTCACCGCGGGACACATGAGAGGGCGCCGTTGCCATGGTCAGGCTTGGATGGGGAAAGGAGGCGACATAGCAGCAACGGCGCCTTCGACGGGATTGGTGGCGACGGCGGCGGCGAGCGAGCGGGAGGACGGCGGCGGCGAGAGAGTAGGAGGGGGCGGCGGTCCATCCGCCGCCGTGACGTGAGAGGAGGATGGGGATGGGGACGCGATCTGGACGTATGGAGCGGTCGAGAGGAGGGGAAGCATGCGGCTGGGTTTTTCCATCATGCGGGGTTTGGGGGAGGTCAAACGAGAGGGTTTTTTTCGTGCGGGAGGCAGAGCAACGAGGGCGGATGTAGGGAGACGGACGCGGTCGGTTGCCGGAAAAGGAAAGCTACGCAAAATCACATCAATATAAGAAAATATCCCATCAATATTTGATTGATTGCGATTTATTTTTTATATGGTAACTAATCTGATCATCAATACTTGATTGATTGCGATTTATTTTTTATATGGTAACTAATCTGATGGGTTTATGTGGGTGGTGAAGCGAAAAGGAAAGCTACGCATTTTTTTAGGCAGTAGAGATGATTGATGATAAGAAAGGGAAAATCACATCAATATAAGGAAATATCCCATCAATACTTGATTGGTTGCGATTTATTTTTTATAGGGTAACTAATCTGATCATCAATACTTGATTGATTGCGATTTATTTTTTATATGGTAAGTAATCTGATGGGTTTATGTGGGTGATGAAGCGAAAAGGAAAGCTACGCATTTTTTAGGCAGTAGAGACGATTGATGATAAAAAGGGGAAATCGCATCAATATAAGGAAATATCCCATCAATACTTGATTGATTGTGATTTATTTTTTATATGGTAACTGATCTGATCATCAATACTTGATTGATTGTGATTTTTTTATGGTAACTAATCTGATGGGTTTATGTGGGTGGTGAAGCGAAAAGACAGGTGGGAGGGAGACGAAATAAAACCAGCGAAATAAAACCAACGAAAGTGGTGAGGCGAAATAAAAACCAGCGAAAAATAACCGGCGGACTATTCGTAGATTTTTTTGGTTCGTCTCTCTTGGTGCGACGGGATGTTAGGGCCTGGAGTGCGTGGGGGCGGGCGGGGGACTCGGCTTGAGGTTTTTTTTGGTTCTATGCGGCTTAGCGTGAGACGGGAGGTTGGGCGTGTGCGGGACTCGATCACGGGGTTTTCCTTGGTTTTTCGCGGCTGAGAGGGAGGTGGGAGGAAGTACCAAAGAAGTACCAAAAAAGACCGGGTGAGGTGGGACGAAAATAAAACCCGGAACGCGACCTACCAACTGATACATTAGGAGTAGAGATCTACAATACCAAAGATACATCATACAAAACTACATCTCATGGTTAATCTAATGGTATATGTTTTCCGTACTAGATGTAATTCTTTTTCTCCACGTACATGGTCAAACTTTGTGATGTTTGACTTTTCAATAAATCTATATGCTATGGACCGAGGAGAGTGCCTCAGTCAAGACAGATCAAGTGCGTGTGAAGGAGAATGAGTAAGTGTGCAAAAAGAGTATGTGTGTGAAAGAGAAAGTGACGACAAACGATAAATTAGAGAGAGAGAGAGTGTTTTTTCGTTTCTTATGCGAACATATCACGCATGCATCTCCGAGATGGAAAAGCGAGGCGAGGAGATACATGAAGATAGCTAGTGTGTGATTGTTTGCAACGGAGAGAGACACCCCTGTAGCACATGTCCAATAGAGGTCTGGCCAACAAGGAACAAAGGTCGAGAGGGACACATGGATGGCATGGACGCTTTGGGAGGGAGAGAGGGTGTGTTTGTGATAGAGAGATCTCATCGAGATCGTGAGGGGACTATATGGGTGGGATATCGAGGGAGTGCGTGCGCGATAGAAAGATGCCCCGAGAGAAATCGAGATAGACTATGCACATGTTTGTGATGGAGACTAAGATTAGCTAGGCATATACATATAGGGGGGACTGCATGTGCCTACAATTGAGTGAGAGACCATCATACTTGGCTAGCTGGGCATGAGATTGTGTGTGTGCGCGTGTGAGATGGAGAGAGAACGAGGGGGAGAGATAGAGTTTTAGATGGGCCTATCGAGTGCGAGTGAGATATGCATGTGTATGTGTGACCCAGGTGGATGGAGAGTTTGAGAGAGGGGGGAAGAGCTCCGAGACGACATAGTGGTGCGTGAGAGAGTTACGGGCAAAGAGCCAAGGAATTTGTGCGTACGATGAGTGCACCCAAGATATCTAGCTTGGACTAGCTAGAGTATCATACATAGTGTGCGAGAGAGACCTATAGATGGTGTATATATGCATGCGAACTAGAAAGACCCCCCCCCACACACACACAGAGAGAGAGAGAGAGAGATGGAGAGAAAGGGAGAGGGACCAACAATGTTTTTGTGTCGGATGCGTGCGACAGAACTGAAGATTGTCGGGGAGAGAGAGAGAGAGAGAGAGAGAGAGAGATAGATAGATAGATAGAGAGAGAGAACAGGAGTCCGGGAGAGGGGGAGGTCGCGTTTTATGCATCAAAGACTAATATAAACCATGTTTCGATATAAACTTGCATTCAAATATTTAAACTGGAGAACATGTTGTCTGCAATCCACACATGAAAGGATATATGCGTATATCAAACAAGTTCATTAATTTGACTTTCAACATGTTCATGGAGTACTATAATACTGTACAACATGCTACTCGATCCAGGTGTTCAATTTTGGATTTAGTTCACTATTTTGACCTACTGAACGAGCTATTTCATTGAATCGAGATATTTCATTTTGGGTTTGATTCACGTTTTTGAGTGGGTCAATTATTTGTTATATAGTAAATCGCTAGCAACGAGCATGTAAAAACACATTACTCCCGAGCATCATCTCTCCATCTAAAAAAGAAGTGGCAAGCTAATATTTCAAAATTTGATCTGATTCAACTTGGTAAGGTAGACATGGATGCTCGTTCTCCCAAAATTTGAACGAACCGTTAAACATCTTCTCTGCTCGGTGGAATTCGCCCGAGCAAATAAATGGGAGACACGAAATTACCGTCCTATGTGGGACACGCATCAATTGGCCCGTTGTACGTAAAGGGTAGGTTCATAACTTCATCCAAACGCGCCTTCTCCTCGGCCGAAATGACATGTGCAAAATAATTCATAAACCATGGTCGGCAAAACACGCTCTCCTCACCCGAAATAGCTTGAGCCCACTATTTCAAAACATGCTCTCCTTGCCCGAAATCGCTCGCGCCCACTATAGTTCAAAACACGCCCTCCTCGCCCGAAATCGCTCTCGCCCACTATTTGGGGAGAAGCAAAGTTACTCTACTATCCCCGACCCTCAGTACACAGACCCAAGCCGAGAAGCCTATAGGCAAGGGTAGAACTATAACTCCCCCTCACATTTCAGACAAATGCGTCCATAAGACATGGTTCCACTCCCCTCCCAATCCCCCCCCCCCCCCCCCGCTCGCCCACATTCATACCTCGTGGGCGCCAAAGGAAGCTCCCTTCTCCCGAGCCGCGAAACCTCAGCCCCACCTCCATGGCGCCCCCACCGCACCAATTTCACAGCCGCCCTCCTCCCTAATGCCGGAGACGCTGTCCATTCGCCGTCATGCCGCGGGCGTGTGCCTCTTACTCCGTCTTCTTTGGTGCTTTGCCTCGACGGCAACTGCATGAACCGTACCGGAGCCGATTCACCCCTGCCGTTGTTCACGGCGCCGGAGCGGCTCCAACTTCGGATCCGTCTAGAGTCCTGGCGCTGCTTCTGCGTAGCCGTCGACGGTTGCGACATCGCTCTTTCCCTGCCACCGGTCGTCACCGCAACTGCGCCGGCCTCACTAACTCGGCAGGTGGACCTGCCTACTTCACCCTGCCGCCAGATAGGTCGCACCCTCATCTCAAATCACTTTATTTAGGCGTCAGTTGTCTGAATTTTTATTCTGGGCCAATCGATTCCCAATGGGAAGCAGCACCCCTCGATGCGGCGGGGCTCCTAGGCTGCCGGTTGGCTGGTGTCTAACGTAAGGGTGCGGGGCCGCAAGTTCGCCGCGGAAGCAGCGCTTAGATGGCTATCTTTTAGAGTTGCGCGGGTTGAAGGTACTGCCGCCGCCGGATCTGGATGACGGGGAGTCTTTGTGGATTGTCCCGGGGGTGGCACAACAACGACAGTGCAGTGGGGCGGGGAGCGGGGTTTTGGCCGGGGCCACGGATGGCGGAGGGAGGCTGCTCTGTCGTTTGTCACTGGCTCTTCGGGAAGATTCCGAACAGTGTCAGCCGGGAGGCACAAGACGGCCAGCCATCCGGTGTAGATCGGACAGTACCAAAATAAAATAAAATCGTGTGACCCCAATTTAGTCTTCAGTCAACAAACGTGTGACCACTCTCGTACCTTGCTGTTGATCTCTTAGTGTATTTCTTCAGATCAAAGAGATATGTCGTTCTTAACATTATGCGTTATCTGCATCTTCAGACAAACCGTCTTCCGACTAACCGCAGCTGCTCCAACAAGGGAAGCATACACGGAAGGGAGCTATAGTCCCCACTCAACAGTTCCTCGCATCGAATGCGCGTGTTCGACATGGACAGCCACAACAAGTGCAGGGCCATCGACAAGTCAGCACATGATGCTCACTCCTATGGATGGCAGCCAGATAGGGTGTACCCTCATCTTACTTGTGTGCAACATTTATGGCTTTGTTATTCATCTAAGCATGGAAAATAGATCATCGTATTTCACTGTATATTCATGCTGATCTCTTACGGGTCTTGTTCAGGAGTTAACGCTGTTCCATAGTTCAGCTATGATACTTGTTCTTTAGGTAATGTTGTTCCATAGTTATCATCCATCAGCCAATGTTATCCCACAGGCTGGTTATTATAGTATTATACCACTTCTAGTATTACATATGTTGTTCTTTAATACTTTTGTGTGCAATCTAGTTAATCTCGAGTACAAACGATACATATTCTGTAGCTTTCATCTGTGTTCTCCCTTTAGTTTATGAGACCTGTTGCTGCTAGTTAACCCCAGTCCTACTATTTATGTCATCTCCTACATGCACTCATTACATAAATCTAACTACTAGTTGTCTTCCATGCATGTCAGATATAATTGCACACACTGATATATCCACAAGAACCTCACGGAGCAATATAAAGGCCAATAAACTTGATGTCAATGATACCCAATATGATGGAACATGTAAAGGCAGTTCTTCAGAAGACTTGCAGAAAGATGATGAATCCTCTTCACCCCACAAGGTCCTTGCTCTAACTTGGCCAGTGATATGGGTACAACATGCATATAATGTTTTGGAGTGTATCTACTCTGTTGCAATGCCATGTGCTTAGCATGCTGATCATGCATGTAAATATGTCATGCCTTCCTGTTTTTCAGTACCTATTCCATTCATGATAACATGTTTTCAAATTCAAGTATTGTCATTCTACTCTATTGCAATGCCATCTGCTTAATTTGGACATCATGCTTCTGAATATCTTATGCATTGTTATTCATCAGTATGTACTTCATCTGTCTACCATACCATGTTTTTTTTACATTGAAGTGCTGTTCTAGTGCTCTGTTGCAATGCCATCTTATTATCCCAATCATACACGTGTATGTTGCCTTAGTTATTTCTGTACGTATTCCGCTAGCATACAGTTTTACATTCAACTAGTGTCTTTTTTTGCTGTGTTGTCATGTCGTATCCCTAGCTCTTACACCATACTCCTTCCGTCCAGATTACATGTTGCCGAAATGGATAAAAAAGGATGTATCTAGAACTGAAATACGCCTAGACCCATCCATTTTTTTCCGGATGGAGGGAATACATGTCAATATGTCATGCCTTTTTATTGTAACATCCCAAATTTTCAATTTGGAATGTTATACATAGGTCATTCATGCATATCATATTTTATTGCATCTTCGTTCCGCAATCCTTGAAATCCTAAGCAACTCAAGGACCCTCAGAGAGAGTTGGGGATTTTCCGTTTTTCATATTTGATTTTTATCAAATAGCGAAAACGAGGATTTTTTATTTTAATTATTTTTCTCTCCAAAATATATTTCATAATAAGATAAATGAGGGGAGATAATATGACTTCTTCAAAAAAATTGAAATATTGGAGGAAAAATATTAAAATCATTTGTTGGGTTTTATTTGATTTTTATTTGGATTTTATTTGCATTAGAAAAATTGCACGTTTTCAAAAATTGCATTTTAGGGCCAAGAAAATGTTCATCTCGTTCTAAATATTTCATTTAGACGGTGAAAATTTCTTTTGGCATTTTTAGATTTTTATTTTATTTTATAGGGTTTTTTTTTCTGTCGGTGGAACTATTTAAAAAGTTTCCCAGCATGGGCCGAGGCTCAGCCGAGCCAGCCCGGCCGGCCGGCCGCCGCCGCCTCCCCATTGGCGCCCGCCGCCACCGACCTGACTCCAAGTCCGGCGGGACTCCGCCGCCGCCTTGCCCCTCCCCAAGCAGCCACCACCCCTCCCTTAAATACCGCCTTGACCCGAGCCCAAGTCGCCGCCCGCGCCTCGAGCCTGATCGCTGAGTCGCTGCCGCCCGCCGCCTCGAGCCGCCCCTAGCCCGCCCGGCCACGTGAGCCCCGCCGGAGCCGAGCCTAGGTAGCCGAGCTGAGGTACCCTAGGTTTTTGTTTTTTAAATAGATCGGGTTTTCTCCGGTTTATTTATTTAGAGAGCGTTCGCTCGTTCGTTCGTTTTAACGAACGCGTTCTTCGTTTACATTCAGATAACGAACGTTCGTTCGTTAGTCTGTTCGTCACTTTTTCTTTTTCTCGGATTTATTCCACGATTTTTCTGATCGTGATTTCTGATCCGATCTTAGTTTCTGTTTATCTTTTCGCTCGTTAGTCAGAATCAGGCGATTCAAGCGCCTAGATCTTCGTCTCGAGACCCTCTTTCCTCTTAATCAACTTAAACAAGATTTTGATACTGTAAAAATTTGACCCTAGTTCAGATTAGTAAACGGATCTTGTTTCTTTCGCCGTTTGAGTTTCGTTGCTTCATTTGGTTTGATTCTTTTTGCGAACCGGAGTTCTTAAGTTGAACTTTCTGGTCAGCCTCGTTTATTTGAGTCTTGCGTGTGCATCTTTGCTAGTTGCTTATGTATGTTATTGTTTGCTTGTGATAGAATTCCCGGAGTGCGAAGCGTGTTACTACGAGTCTCTAGGATTCGCGGATCGTCATCAAGGCAAGTAACACTTTGATCATACTCCTTTCATACCCAGTTTTTATGCATTAGTTCCATTCCTCAAACATTGCATGGTTAGGATGTCATGAACTTGTGGGTTGGGAAGTAGTAGTTGAGGTAGAACCTATTGCCCTGTTACTATCAAACCCTTGGGAGTTACTTCTACGTGTTTCTTATATTCCTATGCTATGCTCGTATACGTGGTTTGGGTTTGAGTGAATCCATGGCAGATGTGAGATTGTTAATTAATGGTTTACTTGAGGTGGCAACTTTAATACACATCTGGGTGGATTGAGGCACATGGGGAACCCAGTGTTGTCTGTTATATTTTTGGAAATCCCGGGGTACCCGTGTGATCTTTCTATGGACCGCCACCCAGGCTCAAAGGGAACTGAGATTATTCATGCTAGAAACTTCCGTGCAGCCACAAGCTACTATGGGCTCTAGCATAGTTGAGTAAGTTACGTGAAGCTCTTGAAGAGGTAGATCAGCAGGTAGTGGGTTTTGTAGGTTTGGTATGGTCTACCCAGAGTAGAGAGTTAATGTTTCTGAAAGACTCTGTCTCGGTCATCCATTTGTCAAACACCATGTAGTGCGAGAAATCAATGGAGGCGATCGAGTCTTGTGGGGTAAAGTGCGCAAACCTCTGCAGAGAATCTAATCATGGTTAGCCGTGTCCCCGGTTATGGACAATTTTGAGTATCTAGTACCTGAGTATTCACATGTATCTCATCACTCTTAATTAATATTGTTGGGATGTTAACTACTTTAATTGGGATTGAGTTGGAGTTATACCTTCTCAATGTTTCAACCACCATGATAGTTAAATAAAATCTATTCCTTTGTGGTAGGGAAAAATTGGCTTTTCGCAAAACTATAACCATAGAGCTTTCCACCAGCCAAATATGCATGTAGTGATAGCATTGTTCTGTTCTTGCTCTATTGTGTTATATTGCCAGCATATTCCATGTGCTTACCCGTTTTCGGGCTGCAACGTATTATGTTGCAGACTTTTCAGACGAGGAGTAAGGTTCGCTAGGTCGTTGCCGTGCAGCTCAGCTATCTTTGTTGGAGTTGATGGACTCACTTTATCTTCCAAGCCTTCCATTGTTATCGCATTAGATGACCTTAAGGCATATTATTGTAATAAGTTCTCTTCTGAGACATTCGAGGTAATAAGTGTGTGATTGCTACTCTGTTATAAATCCTTCGAGTAGTGTGTGTGTCAGCATTACTGATCCAGGGATGATACTGAAACACAAAGACTTGACCTTCTGAGGTCGGGTCGCTACAAGATGGTATCAGAGCACACGCTGAGTGTAGGACACGACCACTAAGATAAACCATAGGCCACTCTTCTCTACTCATTTCTGACTCCTCTCCATTTTTCCACTCTTTAGGATGACGCAGATGTAGAACACCGCTGATGTGGGATGAGCTAGGAGACCGTCAGTTGTTTGGACCAGATTTGATCAAAGAGTCGGAGGAGAAGGTTAAACTGATCGGTGATGATCAAGATTGCTCACCCAGTGTAAGAGTTATGCAGACTCGAAACGCAAGGAGGTAACCTATGAAATTGGAGATAGAGCATATATGCGAGTATCACCTTTGCGAGGAGTGAAACATTTTGGAGTTAAGGGAAAATTACCTCCGAGATTTGTAGGACCGTACCGTGTTTTGGAACGGATGGGAGAAGTTGCCTACAAACTGGAGTTACCAGAAGGATTGTGAGGAGTTCACAATGTGTTCCACGTCTCACAGTTGAAGAAGTTTCATGCTGAGATGGCCGATATACCATTAAGAGATACAGTACCCCTTGAGGCAATTCAGTTGGAAAATAATTTGACTTATGAGGAGAAGCCAGTGAAGATTCTTGACTTTGCCAGCCGAGTCACCCGCAGCAAGGTTATCAAGTTTTGCAAAGTTCAGTGGAGCCACCATACCGAGGAGGAAGCCACCTGGGAACGAGAGGATGATCTTCGCAAGGACCACCCGCACCTATTTTCTAGCCAACCCGAATCTCGAGGACGATATTCATCATAAGGGGTAGGTTTGTAACATCCCAAATTTTCAATTTGGAATGTTATACATAGGTCATTCATGCATATCATATTTTATTGCATCTTCGTTCCGCAATCCTCGAAATCCTAAGCAACTCAAGGACCCTCGGAGAGAGTTGGGGATTTTTCGGTTTTCATATTTGATTTTTATCAAATAGCGAAAACGAGGATTTTTGATTTTAATTATTTTTCTTTCTGAAAAATATTTCATAATAAGATAAATGAGGGGAGTTAATATGACTTCTTCAAAACAATTGAAATATTGGAGGAAAAATGTTAAAATCATTTGTTGGGTTTTATTTGATTTTTATTTGGATTTTATTTGCATTAGAAAATTGCACGTTTTAAAAAATTGCATTCTAGGGCCAAGAAAATGTTCATCTCGTTCTAAATATTTCATTTAGACGGTGAAAATTTGTTTTGGCATTTTGGCATTTTTATTTTATTTTATAGGATTTTTTTCTATCAGCGGAACTATTCAAAAAAAAAGTTTCCCCCGCGCCTGACTGGGCCGAGGCCCAGCCGAGCCAGGCCGGCCGTCTCTGCCAGCCGCCGACCCGGACTCATGCCGCCGCTGCCTTGCCCCCTCCCCCAAGCAGCCGCCGCCCCCCTCCCCTTCAATACCGCCGCCCCCCCCCCTGGAGCCCAAGTCGCCGCCACCCGGCTCAGCCGCCAGATCGGCTCGAGACGTTGCCGCCGAGCCGCCGCCTCTCGCGCCGCCACGCCTGAGCCGACGCCCCTAGCCCCGCCACCGTGCGAACCCCGCTGAGCTCACGCCGAGCCGAGCCGAGGTAGCCGCCCCGCCGCCCCGGTTTTCTAAAGAAAACCGTTCGGTTTTTAGAAACCCTAGTTTTCGTTTTTTAAATAGATCGGTTTTTCTCCGGTTTATTTATTTAGCGAGCGTTCGCTCGTCCGTTCGTTTTAACGAACGCGTTCTTCGTTTAGATTCAGATAACAAACATTCCTTCGTTAGTCTGTTCGTCAGTTTTTCTTTTTCTCGGATTTATTCCGTGATTTTTCTAATCGCGATTTCTGATCCGATCTTAGTTTCTGTTTATCTTTTGGCTCGTTAGTCGGAATCAGGCGATTCAAGTGCCTAGATCTTCGTCTCGAGACCCTCTTTCCGCTTAAACAACTTAAAAAGATTTTGATACTGTAAAAATTTGACCCTAGTTCAGATTAGTAAATGGATCTTGTTTATTTCGCCGTTTGAGTTGCGTTGCTTCGTTTGGTTTGATTCTTTTTGCGAACCGGAGTTCTTAAGTTGAACTTTCTGGTCAGCCTTGTTTATTTGAGTCTTGCTTGTGCATCTTTGCTTGTTGCTTATGTATGTTATTGTTTGCTTGCGATAGAATTCCCGGAGTGCGAAGCGTGTTACAACGAGTCTCTAGGATTCGCGGATCGTCAGCAAGGCAAGTAACACTTTGATCATACTCCTTTCATACCCAGTTTTTATGAATTAGTTCCAATCCTCAAACATTGCATGGTTAGGATGTAATTAACTTGTGGGTTGGGAAGTAGTAGTTGAGGTAGAACCTATTGCCCTATTACTATCAAACCCTTGGGAGTTACTTCTACGTGTTGTTTATATTGCTATGCTATGCTCGTATACGTGGTTTGGGTTTGAGTGAATCCATGGCAGATGTGAGATTGTTAATTAATGGTTTACTTGAGGTGGCAACTTTAATACACATCTGGGTGGATTGAGGCACATGGGGAACCCAGTGTTGTCTATTTTATTTTTGGAAATCCCGGGGTACCCGTGTGATCTTCCTATGGACCGCCACCGAGGCTCAAAGGGAACTGAGATTATTCATGCTAGAAACTTCCGTGTGCACCCACAAGCTACTATGGGCTCTAGCATAGTTGAGTAAGTTACGTGAAGCTCTTGAAGAGGTAGATCAGCAGGTAGTGGATTTTGTAGGTTAGGTATGGTCTACCCGGAGTAGAGAGTTAATGTTTCTGAAAGACTGTGTCTCGTTCATCCGTTTCTCAAACACCATGTAGTGCGAGAAATCAAAGGAGGCGATCGAGTCTTGTGGGGAAAAGTGTGCAAACCTCTGCAGAGTGTACAATCTAATCATGGTTAGCCGTGTCCCCGGTTATGGACAATTTTGAGTATCTAGTACCTGAGTATTCACATGTATCTCATCACTCTTAATTAATATTGTTGGGATGTTAACTACTTTAATTGGAATTGGGTTGGGGTTATACCTTCTCAATGTTTCAACCACCATGATAGTTAAATAAAATCTATTCCTTTGTTGTAGGAAAAATTGGATTTTCGCAAAACTACAACCATAGAGCTTTCCACCAGCCAAATATGCATGTAGTGATAGCATTATTTTGTTCTTGCTCTATTGTGTTATATTGCCAGCATATTCCATGTGCTGACCCTTTTTCGGGCTGCAACGTATTATGTTGTAGACTTTTCAGACGAGGAGTAAGGTTCGTTAGGTCGTTGCCGTGCAGCTCAGCTATGCCGTTGGAGTTGATGGACTCACTTTATCTTCCAAGCCTTCCGCTGTTATCGCATTAGATGGCCTTAAGCCATATTATTGTAATAAGTTCTCTTTTGAGACATTCGATGTAATAAGTGTGTGATTGCTACTCTGTTATAAATCCTTCGAGTACTGTGTGTGTCAGCATTAGTGATCCAGGGATGACACTGAAACACAGAGACTTGACCATCTGAGGTCGGCTCGCTACATATATTCTTCAGTACCTATTACATCTCTCCGCTGTCGCATGTTTTATAATTAAAGCATCATTCTTCTATACAAGGCATGCAAGGGGAAGACAACTATGTTAGAATTTGAAGGGTTACAAACAAGGCCTTTGCAAAAGATCCAAACGCCAGGAGATAATATACCAACTCGAGTTTTCATAGATACTGCTCCAGCATAGAGAAACCTAACTCCTACTGATAATAAGCAGATTCCAGTGGCCAAAGAACTAGTCTGCTCCAGTCCAGCAAAAATATGTCAACTCAATTCTAAGAAATGTGTGCATATCCTTGCATCATGAAATTTTCTAGCATGCTGATCATATTTTCTACATGTTTCTTACCCATCTCTCTTTTAGAAAATAAGCTTAACAGATAGAAGAATTTCTGCAATGGTATCGTTTATGAGGAAAGATTCTTGCAGAATTCTCTGTGCTCCAATGTAGATGTAAGTACCTGTTGTATATCACTATATTTTTACATCAGCATGTATTTTGTTAATCGGCGTGAATCCAACCTTTATCTGATCTAAATTTAGTTGTAGCAAAATGTATGATTAAAGGCCACAATGTTAATTTTTGCAAGGAAAACTGCCTGGTAATTTTGCATCCTGAGCTGCATGAGTGTACTATATCATATCAGTGGGTTTGAATACTTTGGTTCTGAGTGGGTTTTTCAGTGTTTTTTTTACTGTGTTGTCTTGTCGTATCCCTAGCTCTTACATCATACTCCCTCCGTCCGGATTAAATGTCGCAGAAATGGATAAAACTGGATGTATCTAGAACTGAAATACGCCTAAACCCATCCATTTATTTCCGGATGGAGGGAATACATGTCAATATGTCATGCCTTTCTATCTCTGTTGTAGCATGTTTTATAACTGAATTACCATTCTTCTATATAAGGCATGCAAGGGGAAGACGGCTATGTTAGAATCCGAAGGGTTACAAACCGGGTCTTTGCAAAAGATCCAGACGCCAGGAGATAATAAACCAACTCAATTTTTCATAGATACTGCTCCAGCACAGAGAAACCCAACTCCCACTGATAATAAGCAGATTCCAGTGGCCAAAGAGCTAGTCCGCTCGATCCAAAGAAAAGAATGTCAACTCCATTCTAAGAAGCGTGTGCGTATCCTTGCATCATGAAATTTTATAGCAATCTGATCATATTTTCTACATGTTTCTTACCCATCTCTCTTTTAGAAAATAAGGTTAAACGATACAAGACTTCCTCCATTGGGATCGTATTCGAGGAAAATATCTTGCGGGAATTCTCTGTG
The DNA here is from genome assembly GCA_021605145.1 of Aegilops bicornis. Taxonomy (NCBI): domain Eukaryota; kingdom Viridiplantae; phylum Streptophyta; class Magnoliopsida; order Poales; family Poaceae; genus Aegilops; species Aegilops bicornis. The sequence goes on from CM038674.1 coordinate 161,999,783, forward strand.
CTCCAATGCTGATGTAAGTACCTTTGTATATCACTATATTTTTACATCAGCATGTATTTTGTTAATCGGCGTGAATCTAACCTTTATCTGATCTAAAATTAGTTGTAGCACAATGTTAAAGGTGCCAATGTTGATTTTTGTAAGGAAAACTGCTCGGTAGTTTTGCATATCGAAATGCATGAATGTACTATCTTATATCACGCACATTACTGAATTGTAGTGCTTCTCTGGTTGCCTATTCATTCATTGTGTCAATGTTGCTTTCGTATTACCTTACCTACCTGATGATAGCTGTGCCATATTGTGTTAATTTGGTGTAGGCTAGTTTCCCAAACGTTCGTTGTGTCAATGTTGCTTTCCTATTATCTGACTTGGCCAATGATAGCAATGCTAGTGTGTTAATTTTGTGCAGGTCTTGAAGATAAGAAGACAAACTCGAAAACAAAGAAGGCAACCCCATTGTTTCTTTCCAAAGAATCTAGGCCGTAATATGGCAATAACTCATGATTAATCTGTTTGGTTCCCGTCCTAATTTATGTTATGATGCAGTGGTCGAGACACTCTCCACTATCAATAATACAAGCCTATCAGTATCCTCTGTCTCGAATGCAACGGAAAAAATGTATGTTTGTAAACCAATTAATGGTTGAAGCAATGATGGAAATGGTGGATGAATCAGAGGTGCAGATTCGTGCGACACAATAACTGATCAATGTTTTCAGAGACAGTGTAGCAAAGCAGCAAAAACTTGCCCACATGCTTATGGGCGTCATCTGTGCTGAGGTTGCAGATTGTGACGTTGTAGATGGTTAGATTCTGCTCATTTATTTGCACTGGCATCAATCTTAGATTGCCCAGTGGATGTAATTTCCTGTAATATATGCTGGATGTGCAACGTTATTCCCTGTATGCCGTACCTTTGCTTGATCGGTTTTGGTCATGTGCATAATTGCTCGTCGTAATGGGCTCAAATTATCAAATTTGGGCTAAAGACATGAACGAACTTTAGTGGGCCCATTAAGTTAATGGGCCGTTACTAGCCCGAAAGTTAATGGTCGGCCCTCTTACCTCTCGGGTCGTTAACAGGCCGACATCGAAGCAGGCAACAGGTGTGTCGGGGGTTGGGTGCGACATATGCCAAAGGATGGCTTATCATGGTGGGGGCGAGTAGAACGTCGCCGGTGCCTGGAAACGGGATGAGGCAAAGGCATGCACGCCGGCGGATCTTACCCAGCTTCAGGGCTCTCCGTGGAGATAATACCCCTCATCGCTGCTCTGCGGGGTCTCCGCGTGATCACTATGGCAAAGTGGGTACAAGGTTGCTCCTTGAGCTGTTCGGGGTGTGGAAGGAGAAGGGCACGGCTAGCTCTTCTCTTCCCTCTATGTGTGTCTAAAACTATTAGTGTCCAACCTCTTGCATGGGTGCCCCGGGGGGTTTATATAGGCCTACTTCGGGGTACAATGGTAATCCGGCTGGGCGTGGGTCCCAGCCGTCTGTCTCTCACGCCGCCGTCTTCTCCGCCGACTGCTGGGGCCCGCCGACTAGTGGGCCCCACCGATGGGCCCGCAATGGGGTCGACAGGCCTTGTCCGCCGCGGGTCTTGCCGGCTGCGGATTATCAGTAGCCGCCTCTAATGACGCTGGCTTGGTCATGGGTCACGGCAACAATGCCGCTCGACGGGCGATCATCATTGCCATTCCTCGCCTTGTTCGGGTTAATGGCGTGCGGGGCCCGTGGGAGGGGCCGGCCGACTCCTGGGGGCCGACTCCCAATGGGTCCGTCTTGTGGCGCTCTCACCGTCTTCCGCACCCCCGCCGACAGGCGGGTCCCGCCGTCTCTGGGTCATACAGACAGGCCGTCGTGGGTGCAGGGATCTGCCCACGGGGCTGATGTCAGGATCGGCATGGCAACAGTGTCGCGCCGGATGGAGATCTTCGTTGGTACGGCGCAGATCAGGCCATGCTCGCCTTTGCGAACAGGCGAGGATGGGCCACGGTGGCCACACCCCGCCCCATCCATAGTCGCCAAGGCAGGAGGTGGTTGAGTCGCGGGCCGACTCCCCATAGCCGGCTCCTCTGGAAGCCGCCAGTTGGGAGTCGGCTTATCTCGAAGCCGTCCCTGGGTCTCGGCCGTGAGGGGCAGTCGGCGGCTCTGCCGCCAACTCTCAGAAAGCGGCTCTTCGTCTTGGGGTCTTGAGGGGCGCAGCCTAGCCCGATGTCTTGAAAGGTCCGGGGGCTCGGGTTTGCCTACCCGTGGCCCATTACTCCGACAAGGTGGCCCCAATTTATTTCACGGGCCGTTAACATGCCGTTACTAAGTTTGGGCTACATATGTCCCAACTATTCTATAGGCCTTTAGCAAGCCGAAAGAGACAGCGGGATTGTACTGGACCATGAAGAGCATGGGCCGCTAAGAGGCCGAAAGTCAGGTCGTATTGTAAACGGCCTAATCAGACAGTGGGCCTTTAGCAGGCCGAAAGAGAAACCGGGCTGGTATTGGACCATGAAGGGCATGGGCCGTTAAAAAGGCCAAAACTAAGGTCCGACTGTGACAATCCAAAATTTTTCCTTTGGTTTTCTTCAAAACTTTGTTGGATTTGAAGGAGGTCACCAAAACCCTTCCAAAAATCTCTCTCAAAGCTTTTCCCTTTAGCAAATATTTTAGTTTTGCATCTCCTTCAACTCTGGAGTTTGGTTTTTAAATTTTTCCTCTGATTGCTCTCTCCTCAAGGACTCAAGAAATTTTTTTGAAGTTTATTTTTCTTTCAAAAGGAAACTCTAGGAGTTTTTCATCCTCTCCCATTTTTGAAACCATTCATGATTCTTCCATGCACCACATGGTAAAACCTTCCCAAAAATCTCTCCTTCCACTTTGGTACAACTCAAACATTCTGTCCAAACTAATAAATTCATTTTTGGATTTTATTCCAATTATTTCTCCTCCCAAAATAATTCTGTCTTTTCTTTTGAGCCTAGGTGATTTGCAAAGCAAGTACCCTAATGCTTTTGATTTTTGACCTCAACTCCACACCCCTGGATAGTCCTTGGTATCCACAACCCAGAACCATCTTCATCCACCCTTCTTCTTTTCAAATATTTCAAATTTCACTCACTACAAGTTTGGACCAGATTTGCCAAATTTGGTGAAATTCACATCTACACTTCTCCAAAAATTCCACCAAAATTCAGGCAACCTCTAGTTGCAATGAGAGACCACTCCACCAAAAATCAGCTCAAGGAAAAATCCCTGGATACCAGAATCATTTTGTCGAACACCTGGCATGCACTGTTTTGTTCATATTCAGTAAATTCAGAAGTTCAGTGTCGATCTCCGTTAGTAACTTCAGTCACGGGTCCACAGTGCCCTTCGCTCGATGCTCGCAGCCTGGCCTGCTTGTCCGGAGCTCCACACACGCGCTTACGCCTTTCCCGCGCCGGTGGCGCTTCGCCCGCCAAGGCCAACAGGTTTTGCGGGCGTCAAACACCGTGAATAATGACAAGGGCAAAATCTGCGCAACGCTGCTCGGGCGCCGCTTAAGCCGCCCCGGTGGCTCGCGTGGCCACCTCCTTGCGTTAACGCACGCATGCGGCACCGTCGCTGCGTGGCTTGGCACGCGCAGAGCATGCTCTTCGCCACCGACGGGCCGGCGGCCGTTCCTGGCCGAGGGCAAGCCGTAAACCCTCCTCCCGTCTGAGCTGGACCATAAAATGGCACCACTACTCCACCTAGGCGATGCTCAAGCTCCTAAGCCGACCGTCCAGCCACACCGCCACAGTAATCAACTCGCCGGACTTATCCGTTCACGGCAACCGACTCGGCCGGCTATATATAGCACCCCGAGCCTGCTCTCGCCCCAAGACGACTCCACCGCCTCATTAGACCCCGCTTAGCCACCGGAGGGGCCTCGAGGCCTTTCTTCCTCGACTGCCACCTCCGTCCGCCTCGGGCTCCGCATCATTCTCTCCGGTGAGGGCTCCTCCGCCGCCCTACTTTCACCCGTAGCCTCGCACCACCTCTAGTAGGATAACCCCACCCCCATTTTGGCCTCAGAGCTCTCCGGCGAGATCCACGATTGTCCGAACCGCCGTCCGCCGGAGCAAGGGCCGCTGTCGACATGGTGCTCGCCGACGACCTCTGCCACCACCCACAGGCGGAAGGGTGCAATCGATCTCAAGGTAACCCCGATCACCTTGCCTCGCCGTGGATCGCCACGGCGACCATCACCTCTCGGGCGCCTTTCAAGGCTCTGTTTTCTCCGTTTGAAATTTCAAACCCGACAGGTGGAGCCCGCCTGTCAGCCTCACAGCCGTCTCTTTTAAACGAAACGTTATCTGGACTTTTCCGCAGAACCCCCTGGAAACTTTCTGTTTCATTACAGATGGGTCCTTGGACCAAAACTCTTATAACTTTTAATCAGAAAAGTATTTTTGATTGATTCTTTTTCTATCCTCTTTAAAATTTTGTCTAGTTTTTTATCAGATTTATTTGAAAAATATTTGGAGTAATTTTTGTGCACCTCACGGTATTTACGTTAGCGCGTATGTTTTCTTTATACCGTAGATACCGAAGGAGGTGACGGAACCGCGAACTTCGCCAAGCTAGACCCCGACTACTCTGAACCAGGCAAGCAAGTTTGAACTTTTGATATGATGAGTGTCTGGGCATGTTTGCATTATTTTTGTATCATGGCACGTTCATGAGCATTTTCGACGATAGTTTATCTCGTGAGCATTGAGGCAAATGAGTTCGGTAAATCCGTGAGTTGCTGGAAACTTGTTGCATGGCCATGAGTTGGCATGAGTATGGGTAAGATGGCAGTGTTGTAGCCTGCCAGGCTTATGCCATATCGTTGACCCAAAGGTCAACATAAATCGGTCGATTTCCGTCCGTCTTCCTTTCCGTACTACCACCTGTTTCCCGCAAGGGATACGGCCTAGTAGGTTGCAAACCACTTCCTGGTACACACCAAATCGAGAGGCTGGGATGAAGGTTCCATGGCCCTGGATTAAATCCTTTCATCCGGTCAGGAGGCATGGGTGTTTCCGGTTGGGACCGAGAGGGGGGCACCCCTTAGAGCTGCCAGATATAAATTTGATCCCATGCTATTCGAGATTGTGATCTCCCCGTCTCAAAGTTTTTCTTAAACGCCGTCTAGGGTGATTCCTGGCAACGTGAGGTATGATGGGTGTGTACTAGCTAGTTGTGTTTTCCTCTGAAATACCGTAAACGGAACTAGTCCTTCATGACTACGGAAATCCGTTGACTGTGGACAATTTTGGTACAAACTCTGCAGAGTCAAAATTCTTGAATTCACCTTATTCATGTCCAAGTACCGTGATCATCTCATCTTGCCAAGTGTCGCCTCGGATTTGGAAACTCCGAGAACCATTTGAGTATTAAATGTTTACTTTCCTGTGAACGGACTAACCCGCTTATTGTCTTGTGATGAATATTTTCCATGAGCACTATATCTTGTCAGTATGAATAATGGATTATAAGCCCTTTCTGCGATGTCGCTCAGACGTCCGACTGCGGCATTGTTGTTATTTATTTTCATTATAAGCCCTTTTCGCGATGTCGCTCAGACGTCCGATCGGCATTGTTGTTCTTTATTTTCATTCTCAGCCCTTTCTGCGATGTCGCTTAGACGTCCGACTGCGGCATTGTTGTTATTTATTTTCATTATAAGCCCTTTCTGCGATGTCGCTCAGACGTCCGACTGTGGCATTGTTGTTATTTACTTTTATTATAAGCCCTTTCTGTGATGTCGCTCTGACGTCCGACTGCGGCACGCATGTATTTTTTATTTCAATATAACCCCTTTATGAGGTATCGCCTAGACGCCCGACTGTGGCATATTTTACTTATTTTCACCCTTCAAGGCGTCACTTCAGACACTCGATCGGTTTTGAGTTTATCCTTCTTTGGGTTTTCGAGCGGGCTACCGCCGATTCCCTTCTTATTTTATTTTGCTATACTGATTTATTTGAGCTTTGTTAAAATTAATCATGACTCATTCATGCATTCATTTGTTATATCTTTTGTCCGAACTGTCTTGCGAGTACTTTCAAAGTACTCACCTGGCTTGTTGATTTGGCCAGATGTCGACGAAGGCGATCTCATGGATGAAGAGTTCGATAGCGAGTCCGACGCCTAGAGGAATCCTACCAGTCTCGTCGACCCTGGATTAGTCATTGTGATATATCCGCTTCCGCTACCCAAATAAATTCATCGAGCCTCACCTCGACGCCGATGAGCCGCCCGATCAAGAGACTTATTAACCACCCCACTGTGTTATTCCACCAACCACTCATACCTCGAGTCAGTAGTATTTCCACCACTGCACCTTTGAGTCATATCCGCCACTATGTATAATTATTGGCTTGTTGTAATAATTGGTTGGGCATCTTCAGTCCGACCCCCTGTAATATTGTAATACTACTGGCATCTTGTATCAAGGTTTTGTCTACCGGTATGGAGGGTTTTCCTCATATTGGATTTCATAGGTTGGTTGTTCAATAAATATTTTTATTGAAAAACCGGTCGTGACACCGACTACAAATGGCCCAACTCATTTATGGTCCGTTAACAGGCCGAAAGGCACACAGGGCCGGGAATTGGCCCAACACTTAAATGGGTCGCTAAAAGGCCAAAACTCAGGTCCGACTACAAATGGCCCAACTGATTTATGGGTCGTCAACAGTCGAAAGTGACACCGGGCCGTAAATTGGCCCAACACTTAAATGGGCCGCTAAAAGGTCAAACTCAGTCCGACTACAAATGGCCCATCGATTTATGGGGGTCAACAACAGTGAAAGGCACACCGGGCCTGAAATTAGCCCAACATTTAAATGGGCCGCTAAAAGGCCGAAAGATGTACATCCTGAAAATTGGCCCATCCATTAAATGGGCCGTTAATAGGCCGAAATATCATCGGGCCGATATTGAGCCCAAATATGTAGCAGGCTGTTAACGGGCTCGAACTGACGATGGGCTGCAATCATGTCAAATTTTTAACGGGCCGTTGATGGGCCCAATTGGCACATCTCGTATAGGCCGTGGGCTTAAATGGACCGGACACAAGTAGGCCTTATATGGGCCGGCCTGCTAATTTTTACTGGGCTGGCCTTTTTCACTGGAATGGGCCACTGTTGGGCCGTGCCATGTGTCGACATATCATAGGTGCCTCCTGTCCAATGAGTGGATGACATCTGTCCCAATGGGGAGGCAACACGTGTTTCCTGCGGCCAATGATGATTTTACACGTGGAAAATCCCCATTGGTCCGGGATGTTAACGGGTTATCGGATCCAAAACCGGACCCGATAGCTTAACGACATTCCGTTACGGTGGATGCCATGTGTCGGTCACCCTTGACGAAAGCACTTCTGTGACGCGCGATTTATTTTCATGGAAGTGGACACTTCCGTGATGATAATTTTGGTAATGTCATGGAACACTTCTTCGGCAGCACAGGTATGACTATCTTGATTCTGTCATAAAATCATCATGGATGTACATGCATGACAAAAACGCGACCTACTGTGACAAACACGTATCATCACGGAAGTGTATTTTTTTGTAGTGTCGGGTCCGACTGGTGAGGCTCCCGCCATCTTCCAGGCTCTCGCTGCCAGGTAGGGCCCGCCATCTTCGGGCCGTACCGGCAGGCGGTCGTGGGAGCAGGGCTCCGTCTGACAGGAGTGATGTCAGGGGTTGGGTGGCAACAGTGCGATGCCAGGCGGAGATCTCCGCCTGTATGGAGCGCTGTGGCCATGCCCAGGCCTGGATACAAGGGTGATGTGCTACACTGTAGCCTCACCCTGTCTTGTCTTCTTAATGGGGGTGCAGACTTTGAGGGCGCCATGGGCCGACTACTAGGAGCCGGCCTCTCTGGAGGCCGCCTGCTCGGAGTCGGCCCGTCTTGGAGCCGCCTTCCTGAGCATGGCCGTCTTCTGGTAGTCGGCTGTTCGGCCAGCCAGCCACCAGAAGGTGACGCTTTATCTTGACGTCTTGAGGGGCGCAGCCGTCCCGATGTCTTGAAAGGTTCTGGGACTCGGGTTAGGCTACCCGTGGCCCATTACTCCGACATATCACCAGGCGGAAATCACCGTGAATTCATGTTTATTCGAGCTGATTTGAGGGTTTTCTTTCATTCATAGAATGTACAGTGCACCGACACTTCAGGACTTTGCGGTATGTTGAATCTCACCCTAAATCAGTTGGCATGGTCCGGCGGCACCACGCACAAAGTGTCCCTCCACATTTCCAAAATTTTGGCCTACCGCCAAAATATCTACCCCCGCACCCCTCCACCTTCCCCGCCCCCTTTTCTCCCCGACCACAAGTCACATTTCCCTTGTTTCCTTGTTCCTTCCTTCCTTCCTAAGCTATATCCACTTCCTCACTCTTGTCGTCTCGCATCCTTCCGCTGGGGTCGCCATGGTCTTCTTCAAAGACCTCTCCAGCGGTTCCTCCTCCGGCGACACTCCTTCACCAGCCGGTATGCCTCTCTTCTCTCTCTCGGGCTATGACTTGGAATGAAGGATTTTTACCCAGCGGTCGATTTGAATCATTTATTCCTCTTGTAGCTCCCTAGGACCATCAGTGGCAACGAATGGAGCGGGGTAGATGAAGATCTATTTTCTCATTGTCACCATCAATCTCCATGCGTGAAGCTAGTTGCGTTTAAATCTGTGGACAGTGGGAGGAAGTTTATGGCATGTGCAGAGAAGGTTAGACCCTCTTTCGTTGTTACAAATCATTTGTTAGATGTGATTCAGACACTATATTGTCCCAACCCATTCATACCACACCTTCAACCAAACACATCCTAAGACAGTGTCACAGTTTGTACCTAGTATCTTAAATTGTTGCCATCTTATCATCGGTGCCATTAGAAAATTATTTGGCATCGCTTTAGCAGTTTGTGCAGCCAACTTTGGTCCACACATCCGAGCAGCCAAGCAGCAAAATACTAAATCTTTATGGGACGAAGGTATTGGGCATCGGAGCAACTACGTGCTCTGGAGCCTGGGTCCCTGTTTTTTTCCGCTACATCGGCTCGCCACTGCAGGGCACCAGCAACAGTTGTCTTTACCCCAGTTTTGGCATACATAGTGGACGCCCTTAGTGCTATTTATTCGATGTTACTAAATTTGTGCATGTACACACCTGTTAGTATCAATTTGCTGTCATCCAAAGACTATCGCTATGTTGTTGCAGTTATATTTACCTTCCTCATAAAATGTTCAATTTGTTATTTATTGTACATTAGCAAGAACTTGTAGCATTGTTGTAGTTAATTATAGCTTCTGATGTTCCAGAATTTGGTTGTTGTCTCAGTAGCAATTAATTCACTTGCACATTGATCTTTTTGAGAAGATATGTCATAATTAACATGTTTCTTCCGTTTTGCAAAATAAGCATTGGTGATTTTCTATGTTGCTATAAACCCATTTCCCCTACAATTGTTATTGATCTAGTTTTAATATTATAGGATGAACGAAAGTGTTCTTACCTGGATTAGGGTGATCAAGAGTGGCCACAGTCTTGAAAGATGTTCCTAGCAAAGCTCTAGAGCATGTATGAGGAAGAGAACAGACGTAGGCTTAGAGAAACTGTTGTCAACGCTGAAGAATATTTGAAGATGCGGGATAAAAAGAGGAAGGTGGAGAATGAGCTCAGATTTTTTAGATCGGACTTTGCTAAGATGGTGTTGGCGAAGGAGGAGGCACTTTCAGTTGGCGATGCAAAACAGGTTCTTACCGAATCGAAAGCAGAGGTGGATAAGACGAGCCTGGATGATCTCGATTAGCGAAATGAATATATTGTTCTTATGAAGTTGAACTAGCTATATGTTGTCTTGTCTTTGTTTTCATGTAGCTATCGTCTTTGTGATGTTATAATATATTTATGTGCACGATATGAAATTGGCAAACAGTATTCGACATGAAATGTGAATTTGCGTATCGGAACTATTAATTGTAAACTAATAAACCTGCTAAATGTGTCATGGACCTTTGCAAACGGTTCTAGCAGTAAAAGCGCTTGCAATGGATAGACCAATGCCACACAGTTTTCTTCATCAAATCATGTGTGATGTACTTGATAAAAGCAAACAGTTAACCAAGGCAGACCATGTGTGATAGTTACACCTTTCACACACGAGCCTACACATAAAACTGTGTGGGATGTACATACGAACGGAAACGTTTTCCCTGGATTGACTGTGTGGGATGCACATACCTACGGAAATGTTTTTCTGGGATTCACCGTGTGGGATGTACATACCTACATAAATGTTTTTCTGGGATTCACCATGTGGGATGTACATACCTACGGAAATGTTTTTCTGGGATTCACGTGTGGGATGTACATACCAACAGAAATGATTGGGTTTCGATGCCTTGCCCGATCGCACACGGCCCCAACCTATGTCACAGGAGGGCCTATCCCTGACTATTTCTGGGTCGTGTGGGAAGGACCCCCCCTATCGCCCACACTCACTTGGCGACGGTTCCAAATGCCGTCGCGAAAAGGGGTTAAAAACCGTTTATATAGCACCGACGCATACTAGTGCCCGTTGTTGTCCTGCATAAGTAGTGGAAAGGCATGATAAGTACAGCAACCTTAACATCAAACAAATATAGAAAAGGTAAACAACATTATCTGCAAATGATAGCTTCAATGTGTTGGTTTCAACATGTTGTTAAAGCAGATATAAATGGCAGGCAATGTTACTGATAGCAGGCTTAACAGCCATCAAATGTTGCAATTCAAACTCGTATTGTTGAAAGTGAATAGAACGTAGGTAATGCTTAAACATCACACTGGATAAGTGTGTAAAACTGAAATAAAGGGCATGTGTTAACTATACAAGGAATAACTCGAACCAAATATAGCCGTTCAAACTGGTATTGATGTAGTCGAGCGGCACAGTTCCGACTTGCACATAATGAACAACACATTGTGAATGACTGAAATAAACAAGGCATAAATGAACAGTATAACAACAAAATATAGCCATTGAAAACTAGAGAGAGTCTCACTGCAACCAACCTAACAAGTAAATACAGATAAACAGGGCATATGCTTGAAAAGTAGACAAATGCTCACTGCAACCAACCTAACAAGCAGATACAGATAAACAAGCATCTGCTTGATTACTGGACAAATGCTAAAAAAGCAACCTAACAACCAAATACAGATAAACAAGACATTTACTGATAACTGGACAAATGCTCACTACAACCAAACTAAGAACCAAATACATATAAACAAGGCATCTACTCGATAAATGGAGAAATGCTCACTCCAACTAACCTAACAACCAAATACAGATAAAAAAGGCATCTACTCACTATAAGCAACCAAATATAGCCATTCATGAAACTGAAGTGGACAATTCGTACTTAAACATCACATAGCCCTATTGAACAATACATTTTTGCATAACTGGAATAATTAAACACGACACAGTTAAAGCACCGCACGACAAATGCTACAACAAGAAAGGGTACGAGTTGGCAAGCTAGAAAAGGTAAGATTTGCTGATAGAATGTTGCCTCACATTTCATGGACAGGAACCTTCCTGCTGGAAGAGCACGGACCCATGGTGCGCTCTCCGATGTTACAGATGGGTTGTTTCACCTTGGAAGAACCTTCGTGGGTGCCCTCATCGTGGTCGTGGTCATGGTCGATGAGATCTAACTTGGAAATTGAGGATCCCAAGCCACCGCCGTAGAACATGTCCTTTAGAAATGACAAAATGGGCTCGATGGCGTATAAAGATCGCAAATCCTTGACTGCTTGGTGGAGGAGATCAGCGGCAGGGCCGTCGAAGAGATCGACGGCGGTTGAACCAGAGGGGTTGGGGATGGACCACTTAACCCGTCACATGGCCTGCTTGAAGCCATCGCTATGGACGAGGTTGATGTTGTAGCCAGCTTTCCCGAGATACAGTAATATGCTAGCCCGCTGAGATGAAGCCTTCGGCATGGCAACATAGTCAATGTCTTCGCTGGCTTCCGCGGCGACGTGTTGCTCTAGGATCGACAGGTCAGCGCGAACGGCGGCCACCTCGCCAACGTCCGCCAGAGAGGCCATGATAAACCTCTTCTTGGCCGAACGCTCGTCGGGCTCCCCGGGATACATGGTCGAGCTTAGACTGCGAAATTATGGAGCAGTGGATGTGGATCTGGCGTGGAGGGACACAACATGTCTCATCTAAAAACTCAGGGGAGTGGGGCGACGGTATGGGAACCGCTGGGTAACATGAACTTTATTATCTAAGCTAGGAGGAACGGGCAGACCGGCAGGGGTTGGCGGCGGCGGCGAGCTAGGGTTCGAGTGGGGCCGAGGGCGGGTGGGGGACTGTGGAGGGAGGTAGTTTGAGGATATGCCGCAGCTACTGAATATTTTAGTAATGGTGGGTGGAGATGGTGGTGGACGAGGGAGGACGACGACGGTTCAAATACCTCGATTGCAGCAATTTTACTATAAGATCGGTGCTGGATGAGTGTGGGTGACGGTTGAAGTACGTCGGCTACTAAAATTTGGGTAAAGGAATTGATGCGGGGCGGGAGTGCCCAAGATCGCGCACGGTCCAATAAGAATATGCGTGTATGATAATAAGGAAAAGTGGCGGGACCGCCGATTTTTGCAAGCGGGTAGTTTGTTTTTATATTTCTAGCTAGCTGGTCTATCACACACGGTTCGTCCTAATTTCCAAATAAACTTACCCGCCTTTAGCTTGCGCAGGTGGTGATTTTACAGCGCAGTTGCATCGCACACGGTTAAGCCAGTACCTCCACCCTTTGCTTGCGCTTGCGCGGTCGTGGTGATTTTACAGCGCACTTGCATCACACATGTTTGAGCCAGTACCTCCACCTTTGCTCGCGCTTGCGCAGGCGTGGTGATTCATAGCGCACTTGTATCGCACACGGTTAAGATATTATACCCGTGTCCGTTGAGCATCATCAGGGTCTTTGCAGCAAAAAAAAACATTCGAGAGGGTCAGAAGACAGCCACACCAGCATGTAGCCCAAATATATATGAGTAAAAAGGGTGGTCTGTGATGTTCAAAATTCCAATGCACAACTTTGACCACGCGGGCCCATAGTTGGGCACATTGTCGAAGATCGATGAGAGGGGCCAGAAGTCAAGAACCACCTGGAAGTGGCCAAATATATGTAGGAATATTGGGGATGTTTAAAACTTTAAATACACAATGCGTAACTTTGGTGGCACCTGCCTCGCAAACCCGGAAGCACCCTTGGATATATATATATATATATATATATATATATATATATATATATATATATGTATATATATATATAATGACATAATGTCGTACCAAGCTAGGATGCTTGGCCCACCACCTCCCACTTCGTGTTAGCTGGGCGGATGCACGTAATGATCGATACTTTGGTCATACATGCATGTTGCCATGACCTAACATAAGACGGAGAAATGAATCTATCATTTGGTCAAATGATAGCTGTTGTTGTTGATAAACCGCTTGGGCCAATAGATTAAACCATCATAAAAATCGCACGAGAGGGACCACAAAACCAGCACCTCTTGCATGCGGCCCAAAATGATGTATGTTGGGAAGGGGTGATGTGTGTTTTCAATATAGAATAATGTACAATTTAGACATGGTGCCTACCTCTCGATACAGACAACAACCATGAAGGCAAGGTAGTTAAGAATGAGATACGCAGGGTATGATGTAGGTCGAACCCAGCAATCCAAGCATCTGGGAGGGAATCATGACAACGCATGAGCTCGAGCTTTGGTTGAGCGACATGTGATGGTGACCGGCCCTAACACAAACTAGGAGGAATCCATTGATGGCCAACACATACCCCTCATTATCGGTCAAAGGGATGATATATATACACTCGGGGAGCACACAGATATGCGTGTCATCACAAAAAACCGCACAAGGGAGATGTGGTCGATTAGAAGACCCCGTATATACTACATGCAGCCCAAAAATATGTATGGGTACGGTGGTGTGTGATGTGTTTAAATGCCGAATGCACAACTTCGATGGGCCACCAACTATATTACAAACCAAACACCGTACCCGACTCCAAGCCTGGTTCAATACGTACGATGTCAGTTTCCCAACTTCGAGGCGGCAAGGGGGGGTCGGCCCACGCATGCGCTCAAACTTTATTTGGTCTAGCATGGGATACATCTATATCTATATCTATACCCCTATATAGTGTGCGAATAACTTTGAAAGTTGGTCATTGGATGAAGCCAATCCGACGGTACAGAGATGGCAAATCCGAGCACTACTGGCCATTGGATATCATCTAATTTCCACCAGATTCTGCCAGATGTACAATCTAGAAGACTCCATGGTTGAACTTAAGCATAATGCACAAACCTCAAAACACAAGCACTTCTCCTTTGATCTCCAGAATCTTCCATATCTTAATTTCCCCAACTTTTCTTTCTAAATGAATTGTCACTTTTGTTTTTACTTTATGCTTTATAATGCACAATTCCATGAATCTTAAAATAGATTTTTTTATAAAACTATTTGATTTTGGATGAGATGAACAATAAGAATTAAACGAACATCTACATCATGCATATATGACTCAAAGCTTACATGCTATAGTGTGGTATTTATTCATAATTTGGTTACCAAATCTCATGCGTGCAATGCACCTGTACCTTACTAGTATCATTTGGAAACCATCATGGTCCAACCCTTCTCGTTGTTGGGTCAAAGGGATACATTGTGTGGGCCCCCCTAATTGTCGGTAAAGGATATTATATATACCTCGGGGAGCCCATGGATATGTGCCGCGTCTATAAGTCGCACAAGGGAGACATGCTCGAGAAGAACACCCTGCCCCCTATACCCTGCATGTAACCTGAAAAAGGTTTATATAATCGCCAGGATAGGTCAAGTCAATCATTCTTTAATTTTTTAGAGCAAAAAATAACCCATAAAAACTTAGTAGGTTCTAATAATCGCCATGACAGGTCAAGTCAATCATTCTTTAATTTTTTTAGAGCAAAAAATAACCCATAAAAACATAGTCTACAAATTATCAAAACAAGAATCCCAAGGTTTATATAATTGCCATGATAGGTCACTATATAGGATATAATGTATCTCTATAATGACATGTCATGGCATTTAAATGAAGCTTGAGATATGCAACTTCCCAACGGGTCACCCATCCTTGGACTATTCCAGCCCGAGCATGCTTAACTTCTGCATTCTATTCGACTAGGCTAGCGGATGGGAATCCGCCCCTTGCTGATAAGAATTGTCTCCTTGCCCTTAAGGCGTTTCACGCTGGTCACCCTATGGGACCTATTCTCTCCTATCACACACATTTGTGCTTTTAGAAACTGTGTCGGATATTTACATGGCCGATGTGTCGCCGCTAGCCTTTAATGAGCACTGACACTGGTAGCGGGAAAATGATGGCAGAAGAGGCGGGAAACCGATGAGAGGAGTCATGAGAAATGGTTGGCTGTTTAGAAAACCTAGTAGAGAAGGAAGCGTGAGCTAGCACGACACATGCGCACAATGATTACCCATGTACTGCATGTGCTGTCGAAAGGGCTCAGGGTTGCCGTCCGATCTAGGAGCATCCAACGGTGCACACATACAATCCGTGGGGTTTGGGTTCTGGCCAATCAGAACGCATGACTCAGATCGCGCGCACAACAGGGGGAGGGGGCATCGGCCACGGTTTGGTAGGCACATGACTTTCATGAGTGAACCGTGTGCTATTCGAAAACATTTTGTGAGAAGAATCTCGGTTTTTAAATCCCCGTCAATCCAAAACTCACCCGAAAATCGTGAAACCTAGCATTGTGTCACGACATGGCACATATATGTCGAGGAATTTTTTTCGTCCATTTTGGCGTAAGTTTTATTACAAGCCTCTTACAAACCAGAGCTTGTCTCAAAGAAGCCTCGTGGTTCTGATGGGGAAACGTGTTCCCCTTCTGGGCGAAACGTAATCACTGCCTCTTTTCACCTTGTATTTTCTTCTACGGGCAACATAGAATGACAGGATATCCGTGCTAAAATTTAAACTTATTTAGGGTTCGTTTGGCCTTTTTATACACTAATTGAGTTTCCTAGGCATTTAATGTCCATAATTCAAATCTAAACTTCAAATACATGCTCCAGTTCACCAAAATGGCTTGAAAATTTATACATGTGTCCTTGGGTGCATGTTTAGGTCCCATGACAGGAATGGGAACGAATTACAACCGTACCCGCGTCCTGGCTCATCCTCAAACATTTGGAATCTTGGTTTTTAAATCCCCGTAAATCCTAAACTCACCAGAAAGTAATCAAAGGTGGCATGGTGTCACATCATGTCACATATATGTCGTGGTAAATACATTGTCCAATTTGGGCCAAGCTTTATTACAAACCTCTTACAAACCGGAGCTTCTCTCAAAGAAGCTTCGTTGTTCCGATCGGGAAACGTGTTCCCCTTGCTTGTGGGCGAAATGTAATTGATGTCGCTTGAAGCTATGTCAGTATTTCCCCAAAGAGGAAGGGATGATGTAGCACAACGGCGGTAGGTAGTTCCCTCATATATGAAACAAAGGTTATTGAACGAGTAGGAGAACCAAGCAACACAACGTAAACAGCCCTTGCACACAAATAACCAATACTCGCAACCCGACGTGTTAAAGGGGTTGTCAATCCCTTTCGGGTAACGGTGCCAGAAATTGGTGCGTGGATGAGAGAAAGTAGTAATAGCTTGAATAAATAGATCGCAAATAAAATAAAGTGCAGCAAAGTATTTTTGTATTTTTGGATTAATAGATCTGAAAATAAAAGCAAAGGAAAAGTAGATCGCAAAGGTAAATATATGAGAAAGAGACCCGGGGGCCGTAGGTTTCACTAGTGGCTTCTCTCGAGAAAAATAGCAAACGGTGGGAGAACAAATTATTGTTGGGCAATTGATAGAACTTCAAAGACTCATGACGATATCCAGGCAATGATCATTACACAGACATCACGTCCAAGGTTAGTAGACCGACTCCTGCCTGCATCTACTACTATTACTCCACACATCGACCGCTATCCAGCATGCATCTAGTGTATTAAGTTCATGGAGAAAATGAGTAATGCAATAAGAACGATGACATGATGTAGACAAGATCTATCTATGTAGAGATAGATCCCATCATTTTATCCTTAGTAGCAACAATACATACGTGTCGGTTCCCCTTCTGTCACTGGGATCAAGCTCCGTAAGATCGAACCCACTACAAAGCACCTCTTCCCATTGCAAGGTAAATAGATAAAGTTGGCCAAACAAAACCCAAATATCCGAGAAGAAATACGAGGCTATAAGAAATCATGCATGAAAGAGATCAAAGAAACTCAAATACTTTCATGGATATAAAATATAGATCTGATCATAAACTCAAAGTTCATCGATCCCAACAAACAAACCGCAAAAAGAGTTACATCATATGGATCTCCAAGAGACCATTGTATTGAGAATCAAGAGAGAGAGAGAGAGAGGAAGCCATCTAGCTACTAAATACGGACCCGAAGGTCTACAAAGAACTACTCACGCATCATCGGAGGGACACCAATGGAGGTGGTGAACCCCATCCGAGATGGCGTCTAGATTGGATCTGGTGGTTCTAGACTCTACGGCGACTGGATGAATATTCCGTCGAGTCCCCTAGGGTTTCTAGAATATTGGGTTATTAATAGAGAAAAGAGGCGGTCCGAGGGGCACTCGAGGTGGGCACAACCCAAGGGCGCGCCCGGGCCTCCTTGCGCGCTCTGGTGGGTTGTGCTCTCCTCGGAGCACCCCAGGGGCAGCCAGGGCCCATTATATTCCTTCTGGCCCATAGAAAATCTCCGTAAACTTTCGTGGCATTTGGACTCCGTTTGATATTGATTTTCTGTGATGTAAAAAACATGAAATAATAGCAACTCAAAATTGCCCATCATGCCCAATCATTGATCCATTCATGAAACATACACGCATATTAACTACACCCAATACTCAAGTACAATCATATTGCCTCCTAGTTGGTGCTTTTATAAGATAAGATGGAGACTCAAATTCAAAATAAAAATTGCATAAAGTAAAAGAAAGGCCCTTCACAGAGGGAAGTAGGGATTTGTAGAGGTGCCAGAGCTCAAAGCAAAAAACTTAAAGATAAAAAAATTTGGGAGGTGTATCCATCCCACCAACGAAAACGACTTAGAGTTCCCAATACTTTCCATGCTTAGATATATCATAGGCGGTTCCCAAACATAAAATAAAGTTTATTCCTTTTTCCACCATAGTTTCACTTTCCATGGCTAGTTGTCTACACGGTTGCCCTCCATACCAACACTTTCCAAGGAATTTATTATAAGGAAATTCATTTTTTCATTTCGGGACTGGGCATCCCTAATACCTTTGCCTTACTCTCGTGCAATGACAAGTGAATAAACACTCATCTTGAGAATAACACATCTAGCATGGAAAATATTAGCCACCCCTCACTGCTCCACAAGCGAAACGAACACACAAAAGAGAAGTTTATTTTGAAAATTAGAGATGGCACATGCAAATTTGCTTAGAACGGCAAAAGAATACCGCATATAGGTTGATATAGTGGACTCATGTGGCAAAGCTGGTTTAAAGGTTTTTGGGTGCACAAGTAGAGATCATACTTAGTGCAAAATGAAGGCTAGCAAAAGATTGAGAAGAGACCAACCAAGAAACAGGTAATCTCCTAAGCAAGCATTAAGCATAATTAACACCAAATAGTGCACCATAAATAGGACATAATTTCATTGCATGACTATTGACTTTCGTGCTTGCATAGGGAATCACAAACCTTAACACCAATATTCTCACTAAAGCATAATTACTCATCTAGATGACTCACATATCACATCATCATATCTTAAAACTATTACTAAGAATCAAGTTTATTTTGTCCAATGATCTTCATGAAAGTTTTTATTATATCCTTCTTGGATATCTATCACTTTGGCACTAATTTTCATGTGTTGCTTTTCATAAGCTCAAACAAATATAAGTGAAGATCATGAGCATAATATTTCTTTCTCTCAAATTAATTTAAGTGAAGCAAGAGAGAATTTCTTAAAAAAATTACTAACTCTCAAATAAATATAAGTGAATCAAGAGAGCATTTCTTCAAAAATACTAAAGCAGACGGTGCTCAAAAAGATATAAGTGAAGCACTAGAGCAAGTCCGTAGCTCATAAAAATTTAAGTGAAACATATAGAGCAATTCTAATAAGTCATGACATAATTTTGGCTATCTCAAATAAGTGTGTCCAGCAAGGGATCAAGACTTAAAACACAAAATAAGACAAGCAAAGACTCATATCATACAAGACGCTCCAAGAAAAACACATAGTATGTGACGAATCAAAATATAGCTTCGAGTAAAATATCGATGGTCGTTAGAAGAAAGAAGGGATGCCACTCGGGGGCATCCCCAAGCTTAGTTGGTTGCTCATTTTTGGATAATAGCTTGGGATGCCAGGGCATCCCAAAGCTTAGGCTCTTCTACTCCTTATTCCTTCGTCCATCGTAAGATAACCCAAAACTTGAAAACTTCAATCACACAAAACTCAACAAAACCTTCGTGAGATCCGTTAGTATAAGAAAGTAAATCACTACTGTAAGTTCTGTATCAAACCAATTCATATTTTTTTCTTGCATTATATATATTGTATTCCAACTTCTGTAGAGCCATCTATACCAATATAAAAAGACCCAGTGAGGCATATCCAATAAATCTCGGCCATCAAACCATATCAATCCAACGACCTAGATTGCTCCAATGGTGAGCGTTAAACATGTTTAACGTGCAATTAATATCATACCAAATAACAACGACGGTGTCAATCACATAATTAACGCGTGACTGATACCCTACCTAATATAAAACGTGCAATCAATTTCCCCAATATCAACGTGCATTGCACGTGTGCATTTACTAGTCAAAATAAGCACACAACGCAAAGAAAACAGAATCTGTCAAAACAGAACAGTCTGTAGCAATCTGACTATATAGAATACTTCTGTAACTCCAAAAATTCTGAAAAATTAGGAAGACCTAAGAAATTTGTATATTGATCTACTGCAGGTGGAACTGGTATTTCATCGCTCTCTGGTGAAGAACGAAAATTATTTTCACGAGCGCAAAAGTTTCTGTTTTTTCAGCAAGATCATAAAACTATCACCCAAGAAGATCCTAAAGGCTTTACTTGGCGCAAAAACTAATTAAGACATAAAAACACAATCATAACAGTAGCATAATTGTGCTAACACTCAAAAACATGAAGCAAAAAGCAAAAATAAATTTTATTCATTGGGTTGCCTCCCAACAAGCGTTATAGTTTTACGCCCTCAGCTAGGCATAAAGCAAGGATCTAAGTTTTGTCATCTTTGGTTCGAGATCCATAAGATGCCCTCATGATTGATTCATATGGTGGCCTAATTCTTGTTTTAGGAAAGGGTTCCATACCCTTCCTCAAAGGAAATTGGAACTTAATATTGCCTTCTTTCATATCAATCACGACACCAATAGTGGGTAAAAACGGTCTACCAAGAATAATTGGACAAGACGGATTGCAATCAATATCAAGAACAATAAAATCTATCGGCACATAATTTATGTTTGCAATAATAAGAACATCATTTATTCTTCCCATAGGCTTTTTAATAGTGGAATCCGCCAAGTGCAAATTCAAAGAACATGATTCAAGATCAGTAAGACCAAGCACATCACATAAAGATTTCGGAATTGTAGAAACACTAGCACCCATGTCACACAAAGAAAAACACTCATAATTTTTAATCTTGACTTTGATAGTAGGTTCCCATTCACCATGCAATTTTCTAGGAATTTAAACTTCCAATTCCAATTTTTCTTGAAAAGCTTTCATCATAGCATCAACAATATGTTTAGTAAAAGCTTTATTTTGTTCATAAGCATGGGGTGAATTTATCATGGATTGCAACAAAGAAATACAATGAATCAAAGAGCAACTATCATAATTAAAGTCTTCTTAATCCAAAAGAGTGGGAACATCACTAGCTAAAGTTTTGACCTCTCCAAACCCACTTTTATCAATTTTCTCAACAAGATTTTCACCCTCCGAATCATTGGGACGCCTTCTACCTAAAGTTGAATATTTGCCTGTCCCTTTTCCATCAATCTTAAGTTTACTAAACAAGGAATCAATAGAAGAGACACTAATCATTTTAAGATCTTCATCACTTTTACGAAAGAAATCACTAGAAAACTCTTTTTCTAAAAATTCTCTTTTAGCTCTAAGCATAGCGGTTCTTTTATTACTTTCATCCATATAAACATAAAGATCTTTAATTGCTTCATCAACCTTGGGCACAAAAAAATTTCATCTTGAGATTTTCCGCATCATGAACAATTCTAGACAAATCATCAATCTTACTCAACTTTTCTTCTATTGAAGTGTTGAAAACTTTTTGCATGTTGATAAATTCTTTAATATTGTTCTCAAGATCAGAGGTGTTCATATTATTATTATAAGATTTATTTCCATAGGAATTACCATAATTATTATAGGAATTACTAGGAAAAGGCCTAGGATTAAAATTACCTCTATAAGCACTGTTGTTGAAATTATTTCAAGAAATAAAATTCACATCTATGGCATCACTATTTTCCTCAATCAAAGTAGACAAAGGCATATCATTAAAATCAATAGGAGCACTTATACTAGCAACCAATTTCACAAGAGCATCAAATTTTTAACTCAAAGAAGAAATTTCTTCAACCGAATTAACCTTTTTACTTGTAGGAGCTATTCGGTATGCCATTCTGAATAATTTTGCCATAATATTATCAAGAAATTTGGTGGCTTCACCCAAAGTAATTTCCATAAAATTACCACCCACAGCGGAATCTAAAAGATTGCAAGAAACAAAATTCAACCCCGCATAAATTTTTTGTATGATCATCCAAAGGTTTAACCCATGAGTTGGGCAATTCCTTAGCATCATTTTCATCCTTTCCCAAGATTGTCCAACATGCTCATGTTTAAGTTGCTTGAAATTCATGATTTGGGTTCTAAGGGAAATAATTTTGATGGGCGGAAAATATTTAGTGATAAAAGCATCTTTGCACTTATTCCAAGAATTGATACTATTGCGAGGCAAAGAAGAGAACCAAATTTTTGCGGAATCATGCAAAGAAAATGGAAATAATTTCATATTCACCACATCACTGTCCATGTCTTTTTTCTTTTGCATATCGCATAATTCAATGAAGGTATTAATATGGGACGCGACATCCTCATTAGGAGTACCGGAAAATTGGTCTTTCATAACAAGATTCAACAAAGCAGTATTAATATCACAATACTTTGCACTAGTGGCGGGAGGAGTAATCGGAGTGCCAATAAAATCATTGTTGTTGGTATTTGAGAAATCACATAACTTGGTGTTCTCTTGAGTCATCATGACCACACAACAAGATTGCACTCAAAAACAGATCCGTCAAGAAAACGGCGAACGGAAAAAGAGTGTCGAATAAAACGCCAAATTTTTGTGTAGTGGGGGAGAGGAAAACGAGAGGCAAATGGAAAATAATGTAAATTGCGAGGAGATGAGATTTGTGATTAGGAACCTGGTATATGTTGAAGATCCTCCCAGGCAACGGTGCCAGAAATTGACGAGTTGACGGGAGACTATCTTGACTTGATACTCCCCGGCAACGGCGCCAGAAATTACTTTTGATGTCGCTTGAAGCTACGTCGGTATTTCCCCAAAGAGGAAGGGATTATGCAGCACAGTGGCGGTAGGTACATCCCTCAGATATAAAACCAAGGTTATCGAACCAGTAGGCGAACCAAGCAACACAATGTAAACAACCCCAGCACAGAAATAACAAATACTCACAACCCGACGTGTTAAAGGGGTTGTCAATCCCTTTCGGGTAACGGCGCCAGAAATTGGTGCGTGGACAAGAGAAAGTTGTCATAGATTGAATAAATAGATCGTAAATAAAATAAAGTGCAGAAAAGTATTTCTGGATTAATAGATCTGAAAATAAAAGCAAAGGAAAAGTAGATCGCAAAGGCAAATATATGAGAAAGAGACCCGGGAGGCGTAGGTTTCACTATTGGCTTCTCTCAAGAAAAATAGGAAACGGTGGGAGAACAAACTACTATTGGGCAATTGATAGAACTTCAAATACTCATGACGATATCTAGGCAATGATCATTACATAGACATCACGTCCAAGGTTAGTAGATCGACTCATGCCTGCATATACTACTATTACTCCACACATCGACCGCTATCCAGCATGCATCTATGAAAGCACAAGTGCTCCCTAGGTGGTTTTGGTAATTAATGTCAACATATCTCTTGTTGGACTAAAACTTTTATCTAGTATGTTTCAGATAAGTTCAACAATGGAGTGGCATGGACTAAAGGATGTGGGAATTCCTTCAGATGCTAAGGACAAAGGATTGGCTCAAGCTTCAAGCTCAAAACTCTTCATTTTATATTTTAGTGATCCAAGATCACATTGAGTCTATAGGAAAATCCAATACTATCAAGGAGGGATGAGGTGTTGCTTAATGAGCCTCTTGCTTCATGTGCTTAGTGATATGCTCCAAAACGCTCAACTACTTTCCCACTTCCACACATATGACCTAAACCATAAATTCAAACTCGGCCCTACCAATTCTTTCTATCCGGCGCCACCGAGTTCAGATGTCATAGCCACTGCCACAAACCCTAGCTAAATCGGTTTCACCGATAGGGATCTCGGTCTCACCGAGATGGGATTGCAATCTCTCTGTGTATGTCCATTACCAAAATCGGTCTCACGGAGTTTGTGTAATCGGTACTACCGAGATTACAATGCAAACTTTCTGGTTAACTTATTACCGAATGCATGTGTGCAAGATATCAAGCTGCTCCTAAAGAATGTCATCTTAAGGCCGTAAAAAGGATAGTGAGATACTTAATTCATACACCAAATTTTGGCATTTGGTATCCTAAGAGGGCCTCTTTCGATCTTGTTGGCTACTCAGACTCGGACTATGCCGGAGACAAGGTTGATAGAAAGTCCACTTCGGGTACTTGCCAATTTCTTGGTAGATCACTTGTGTCTTGGTCCTCCAAGAAACAAAACTCGGTATCCTTATCTACCGCCGAAGCGGAGTACATTGCCGCTGGTTCATGTTGTGATCAATTACTTTGGATGACCCAAACTCTTAAAGATTATGGGATATATGTGAAACATGTTCCATTGCTGTGTGACAATTAAAGTGCTATCAAAATTGGTCATAATCCCCTAAAACATTCTCGAACTAAGCATATTGAAGTTCGTCATCATTTCATTCGAGATCATGTTGCTAAGGGTGACATTAAACTTAAGCATGTTCGCACCGAAAAGCAATTAGCGGATATATTTAGTAAACCTCTTGATGAGAAAGTGTTTTGCAGGTTGAGAGGAGAATTGAACATCATTGATGCTTCAAACTTGGAGTAGAAACTCCATTGGATACATGCAATACATGAGCTTATGACTAATCCTTGATATTTCTCTTATGAAGAAAATCTTATGTCTTGGATATATTTGCATCTTGCACGTTATCTAACCCTTGTAGGTACTTGGTTGAATCAAATTCCATGAGATTGTAATCTACTCACATCTTAAGCAGTCTCTACATCACCAATTCTCTACACTATGGTGGTTGAGGACAAGGAAGCACGGAATCATTCAAACATATCCTTTGACAAACTCTATGTTGAGCTTCATGATTATCATATTTGGATACACAAGTGCTACTCCTTGCAAGAACTAACCCATGTAGGTAGATGGACTCAAATTCCAAGTGGTGCTCCCAACTCTTGATGAGCTACATCAACCTTGAGCAACCCACACAAGTTCAACTGCATGGTCAACACCACCAACCAAGGTATGTTATTCCATCTTAGAGAAGCTTTACTCCGAGTCATGAGCTAAAGCAACTCGACAAGATGTGAATACATCAAGATGCTTAAATGAAAAATGGTAACCCCATTTCGAGCTTAAACGATGAGTATGACCCATGATCAAGTGATCTCACTTGACTCCTAAGTCAATATACTCTAACATAGGTGACTTTGTCACCGACCATCTCTAGATGAAGTTCTCTCGTGTTCTTTTCTGAGTTTTTGCATTTGTCTCATGCATATTTGTTTCCCCTTTCAAAAAAACTTCATCTAGATTTCTTTCTTTTCTTTTCTGTTGCTCTGCATTTCTTGCATCCAATTCATTGCATATCATTCAGTTAATTCCTTGCAAATATTTGTGAGATCTTACTAGTTTAGTGAGCTGAGGTGACAAGTGTTTTCTCTGCGATGAACTCGGTTTCACCGATTTGTTGTTTTTGGTCCAACCGAATCTTTTCGGTACAACCGAAGCATACCACTTGGTGCCACCGATTTCACAACAGGAAAAACAGTTTGCCACTTATTCTGTGTTTCTTCTGATCCAGCTCCACTCAATGAATCTTGTCCTCTACAAGCATCACAATTTTATCCAGTGCTTTGTGTTGTGACTCAAGGACCAAATCCATTCACAACAAATTCCAGAAGATCCTTCTTGGAAATTGATGTCAAAGGGGGAGAGAGATATCACATCAAAGCTTATCACTTCCAAAAGGGAGAAGTATTAAGGGGGAGAAAGAGATCTCCAGGGGGAGAGAATACTCAAGTAGAAAGTATTTCTCAAGGATCCTAGATGCTTGATGTTCAAGAGGAGAGATGCCACATGTCTTTTTGGGGGAAAGACATGTTCATGTGTGCTTATTTGCATTAAGCTCTGTTCATTTTTATCTTTCAGCTCTGATTTTCTGTTCCCTATCTTCTCCCAAAGATCCCATGCTAGATTCAGGGGAGCAAGACATCTAAGGGAAAGGAATCATTTAAATTCATTGCATATCTTTACTCTTGGGGACATGTCTAATCGTACTTAGTACTCACTCTCTACATGTCATCCCAGTCTTGGTATTCTTGTGGTTTCTTACATTTGCTCTGGCTAGTAGATGTACCTGTGTTATCTAACCTTGTTTGTGCAGGTTCATTCCACCCTAAGCCAACTCAAGACTACAACGTAAGTATATACATCACACTCATGTGTATGAGGAATTCTTGCTGATGTACATACTGTTTGCAAGAAGGACTCATGAGCATGAAGGTATTTTCTTGAATATTCTTCGCTCTGATGCATATGGCCAAGATACATGTAACACATTGCCTACTCTATCATGGATATGCTCTCACATGCTTCTATATTCCATACTCACATGATTGCATACATGTAGGGGGAGCCTATGCTTGTTACATGTCTTTTCGAAGCTTTACTTGCTATTCTTTATATCTTTATCTAAAGCTTTGATGTATGTTTCCATCAATTACGAAAAAGGGGGAGATTGAAAGCACAAGTGCTCCCTAGGTGGTTTTGGTAATTAGTGTCAACATATCTCTTGTTGGACTAACACTTTTATCTAGTAT
The DNA here is from genome assembly GCA_021605145.1 of Aegilops bicornis. Classification (NCBI taxonomy): domain Eukaryota; kingdom Viridiplantae; phylum Streptophyta; class Magnoliopsida; order Poales; family Poaceae; genus Aegilops; species Aegilops bicornis. The sequence continues at coordinate 162,026,344 of CM038674.1, forward strand.
GTTTCAGATAAGTTTAACAATGGAGTGGCATGGACTACAGGATGTGGGAACTCCTTCAGATGGTAAGGACAAAGGATTGGCTCAAGCTTCAAGCTCAAGACTCTTCAGTTTATATTTTAGTGATCCAAGATCACATTGAGTCTATAGGAAAAGCCAATACTATCAAGGAGGGATGAGGTGTTGCTTAATGAGCCTCTTGCTTCATGTGCTTAGTGATATGCTCCAAAACCCTCAACTACTTTCCCAGTTCCACACATATGACCTAAACCATAAAGTCAAACTCGGCCGTACCGATTCTTTCTATCCGGCGCCACCGAGTTCAGAAGTCATAGCCACTGCCACAAACCCTAGGCAAATCGGTTTCACCGATAGGGATCTCGGTCTCACCGAGATGGGATCGCAATCTCTCTGTGTATGTCCATTACCAAAATCGGTCTCACTGAGTTTGTGTAATCGGTACTACCGAGATTACAATGCAAACTTTCTGGTTAACTTATTACCAAAATCGGTCCCACCGAGTTTGAGTAATCGGTCCCGCCGAGTTTGCCTGACCAACTCTCAGGTTAGCTAATTACCAAAATCGGTCTCACCGAGTTTGTGTAATCGGTCTCACCGAGATTACGTTATGCCCTAACCCTAATCATATCGGTCCTACCGAGTTGCATGTCAGTCCCACCGAAATTCCTAACGGTCACTAGGTTTACTGAATCGGTCCGACCGAGTTTGTTGATTCGGTCCCACCGAGTTTGGTAACTTGTATGTAACGGTTAGATTTTGTGTGGAGGCTATATATACCCCTCCACCTCCTCTTCATTCATGGAGAGAGCCATCAGAACAAGCCTACACTTCCAAAGATCCTATTTCTGAGAGAGAACTACCTACTCATGTGTTGAGGCCAAGATATTTCATTCCAACCATATGAATCTTGATCTCTAGCCTTCCCCAAGTTGCTTTCCACTCAAATATTCTTTCCACCAAATCCAAATCCCGTGAGAGAGAGTTGAGTGTTGGGGAGACTATCGTTTGAAGCACAAGAGCAAGGAGTTCATCATCAACACACCATTTGTTACTTCGTGGAGAGTGGTGTCTCCTAGATGGGCTAGGTGTCACTTGGGAGCCTTCGAAAAGATTGTGGAGTTGAACCAAGGAGTTTGTAAGGGCAAGGAGGTCGCCTACTTCGTGAAGATCTACCGCTAGTGAGGCAAGTCCTTCGTGGGTGATGGCCATGGTGGGATATACAAGGTTGCTTCTTCCTGGACCCTTTGTGGGTGGAGCTCTCCGTGGACTCGCGCAACCGTTACCCTTCGTGGGTTGAAGTCTCCATCAATGTGGATGTACGATAGCACCACCTATCGGAACCATGACAAAAACATCTGTGTCTCCAATTGCGTTTGAATTCTCCAAACCCTTCCCTTTACATTCTTGCAAGTTGCATGCTTTACTTTCCGCTGCTCACATACTCTTTGCATGCTTGCTTGTTATGTATCGTGAATGTTAAACTTGTGCCTAAACTCCACTTAAACCTAAAGAAGTTAAAAACTGCAACTTTGGTACTTAGTGTCTAATCACCCCCCCTCTAGACACCTCTTCTAAAGATCATAAAATCTATAGTATTAAGTTCATGGAGAAACGGAGTAATGCAATTAGAACGATGACATGATATAGACAAGATCTATCTATGAAGAGATAGATCCCATCGTTTTATCCTTAGTAGCAACGATACATAAGTGTCGGTTCCCCTTCTGTCACTGGGATAAACCACCGTAAGATCGAACCCACTACAAAGCACCTCTTCCCATTAGAAGATAAATAGATCAAGTTGGCCAAACAAAACCCAAATATCGGAGAAGAAATACGAGTCTATAAGCAATCATGCATGAAAGAGATCAAAGAAACTCAAATACTTTCATGGATATAAAAAGATAGATCTGATCATAAACTCAAATTTCATCGATCCCAACAAACACACCGCAAAAAGAGTTACAACATATGGATCTCCAAGAGACCATTGTATTGAGAATCAAGAGAGAGAGGAAGCCATCTAGCTACTAACTACGAACCCGAAGGTCTACAAAGAACTACTCACGCATCATCAGAGAGGCACCAATGGAGGTGGTGAACCCCATCCGAGATGGTGTCTAGATTGGATCTGGTGGTTCTGGACTCTACGGCGGCTGGATGAATATTTCGGCGACTCCCCTAGGTTTTCTGGAATATTGGGGTATTTATAGAGCAAAGAGGCGGTCCGGGGGCACCCGAGGTGGGCACAACCCACTAGGGCGCGCTTGGGCCTCCTGGCGTGCCCTAGTGGGTTGTGCTCTCCTCGAAGTACCCCAGGCGCAACCAGGGCCATTATGTTCTTTCTGGTCCATAAAAAATCTCCTTTAAGTTTCATGGCATTTGGACTCCGTTTGATATTGATTTTTGCGATGTAAAAAACATGGAAAAATCAACAACTGGCACTTGGCACTATGTCAATAGGTTAGTACAAGAAAATGATATAAATTGACTATAAAATGATTATAAAACATCCAAGATTGATAATGTAACAGCATGGAACAATCGAAAATTATAGATACGTTGGAGACGTATCAGTAATCACTGCCTCTTTTCGCCTTGTATTTTCTTCCACGGGCAACATGGAACTACATGATATCCGTGCTAAAATTTAAACTTATTCAGGGTTCGTTTGGCCTTTTTATACAATAATTGAGTTTCCTAGGCATTTAATGTCCATAATTCAAATCTGAACTACCAATAGATGCTCCAGTTCACCGAAAGGGCTAGAAAAATTATACATGTGTCCTTGGGTGCATGTTTAGGTCCCATGCCAGAAATGGGAACGAATTACAACCATACCGGGGTCCTGGCTTGTCCTCAAACATTTCAAATCTCAGTTTTTAAATCCCCATAAATCCAAAACTCACCAGAAAGTCATGAAAGGTGGCATGGTGTCACGTCATGGAACATATATGTTGTGGTAAAAACATTGCCAATTTGGGCCAAGCTTTATAACAAACCTCTTACAAACCGGAGCCTGTCGCAAGAACCCTCGTGGTTTCGATAGGGAAACGTGTCCCCTTGTGGGCCAAACGATAATAGGTCCCTCTTCTAGCCTCGTATTTTCTTCTACGTGCAACACGGAACAACGGGAGATTCGCGCTGAACTTTGAAATTATTCAGGGTTCGTTGGACCTTTTTTATTCATTAATTGAGTTTTCTAGGCATTTAATGTCCATAATTCAAATCCGAACTACAAATACATGCTCGAGTGCACCAAAATGGCTATAAAAAACGTACATGTTTCCTTGGGGTGCATGTTTAGGTCCCATGGAACGAATGGGAATGAATTCAACCGTCTCGCCGTCCTAGCTTGGCAACAAACATTGTGAATCTCGGTTTTTAAATTTATGTAAATCCAAAACTCACCAGGAAATCATGAAACTTGGCATGGTGTCACTACATGTGGTACATATAATTGTCTAATTTGGAAAAAGCTATATTACAAGCCTCTTACAAACCGGAGCCTGTCGCAACCCTCGTGGTTCCGGTAGGGAAACATGCCCCTCTGGTGGGCAAAATGATAATCGCTGCCTCTTCTCGCCTTGAACTTTGTTTTCTATAGGCAACATAGAATAACAGGAGTGTCGTGCTGAAATTTAAAACTGTTCAGGGTATGTTTGGCCATTGTATATATTACTAATTAAGTTTTCTACGCATTTAATGTAGTCCATAATTCAAATTTGAACTACAAGCACATGCTCTAGTGAAGCAGAATTGGTGGGAAATCATACATGTGTCATTTGGTGCATGTTTAGGTCTCTGAGGGAGTCCTGGACTAAGGGGTCCCTGGGCATCCGTCCTGTTATCCATGGGCCGGACTGATGGGCTGTGAAGATACGAGGGCCGAAGACGATACCCGTGTCCGGATTCGACTCTACTTGGCGTGGAAGGCAAGCTAGGCGACCTATTATGAAGATTTCCTCCTATGTAACCGACCTCATGTAACCCTAGATCTCTCTGGTGTCTATATAAACCGGAGAGCATAGTCCGGATAGGACAGATTCATTACCATATACTTATACGCTAGACTTATAGGGTTTAGCCATTACAATCTCGTGGTAGATCAACTCTTGTAACACTCATATTCATAAAGATCAATCAAGCAAGAAGTAGGGTATTACCTCCAAAGAGAGGGCCCGAACCTGGGTAAACATTGTGTCCCCCGTCTCATGTTACCATCGATCCTAGACACATAGTTCAGGACCCCCTACCCGAGATCCGCCGATTTTGACACCGACATTGGTGCTTTCATTGAGAGTTCCACTGTGCCGTCGACATAAGGCTCGATGGCCCCTTCAATCATCGGTGGTGGCATTGTTCAGGGAGAAACCTTTCTCCCCGGACAAATCTTTGTGTTCGGCGGCTTCGTACTGCAGGCCAACTCGCTCGGCCATCTGGAGCAGATCGATAGCTACGCTCCTGGCCATCAGGTCAGATTCGGAAGTTTGAACTACGTCGCAGACATCCGTGGGGACTTGATCTTCGACGGATTTGAGACCGCGGCAACCGCTCCCCTTCGCCCCATTAAACAGGGCTTAAACCTGTCATCGGGCCGCATCCAGGAGATAGCTCCTGTAACAACTCCGGCCTTAGATCCGGAGCAGATCAAGACGTCCGAAGATGGGAGACTCAACCCCATCACCGGGGCTATCGAGTCTGCGGCGTTGGAGCCGCACGCAGATCACACTTCATACGATAACTGCATCAATGCAACCCCGGACTCGTCCCCGATATTGAGTTCCGAACCCGGCAAGCTCGCGGATATCGAACTCGATCATTTATCGATATTCAAGTTCAGTGCCGCAGATGTCTTTCAGCACTCGCCTATGGGCGATCTACTAAGCTCATAAAAACCTATCCCTGGCAGATGGCTCATCACCGAACTATGTCCGGTTCGACCTTACGGCGGATGACGGAGAATTTTGCTTCCCACCCGCCACCCACTTCATAGCCACTGTCGAAGACCCAACAAACATGCTTGACCTCCGCTCCGAAGACATTGACGATATGGACGACGATGAGGGGGCAAGGCTAGAGCTTACTATCCGCTAGACGCAGGACAACCACTTCCTGGTATGATGTGTGTATGGTAGACACACCCAACGACGATATCGACGATGACAAGGAGGATCTAGTAGAGGATAAACCTCCTGGTACACAATCTGAACACCGGCGCCCCCGACGCCACTCTAGGTCACGTTGCCCAAGAGAAAACAATACTAGCAACGGAGGTGATACTACTCCGGACAACAAAGACCCTGTTGAGGTAGGATCCGAACAGGAGGACCAGGAAAGTGGGCAAGATTGTAACACCCCAAAAATTTAACCATGTTTTAATTATTAAAATTTTGCCAGGAGTTTAAATTTTTTTGCTTTCTGGATTTTCTGTTGATTTCGGAACCCCTTTTCTTTAATATTGAGGAGTTTAACCCCAAGTGGAAAATTTCCAAAAATGTATTGGACTTCTATGCTCTCTCAATATAATAATTCTTAATCAGTAGATTTATTTATTTAATTATTTCTCTCTGAGCTTTATTCCTTAAAATGACTTCCATTAGTTTTGGAGCTCTTTTTTAACTACAACCATTTGATAGATTTAACTAAGATTCCAACCAAAATTTGGAGAGGTCATGTGATGTTTCTAAACCACTTTTATGCAAAAATATATTTCATTCATTGAATATTTTGAGTTCTACACCTAATTTTCAAATCTGGTCCAAAGGCAGTTTTGCACTACTGACCTATTTAAATATTTCTTTAAAGCCTCCACCAAAATTATGGGATGTCGGTGGTAGCATGCAATCCAACTATATGCGTAAAACCTAGTGATGTTCTTTGGAAAAATTTGAGTGAATCAACCTCTTTTTCATTCTGGTCCAGTCTTGTGATTTCTACTGCAACCCTAATTATTTTTGCTCTAGTGACCTTGTGCTTTTTCCTGCTTGTAGTCAACCCTACAAAACCCCTAAGTCCAAGAGCATGCACCCATTGGAACATTTTTGGTTAATGTAATGATGCCATTTACCCCCTGTCCAGAATTGAAGTTTTGCAAAACTTGCACTAACAAGTTTCTTCATTTGGCAAACTAACCTCACCACCCTCTCATGCATCTAAAGAGACCCCACTCTGGAAGATTTGACCACCCCAAGTACTGCCTAGATGCCTCTGGCATTTTGTCAAACACCCTGTGTGCATAGACAGTTTTGGCATGGTTGAAGGTTTTGTGTTGTGAACTTACCCCTTGTCCAAACCAGGTTGTCTAGTAGCCTTCTAGCTGTCTCTAACCTAGGCCTGTGGATTTGTATAGGCGCTCTAGCAATTTTTGGTCGCCCTGGCATTTCGTTGAACGAGTGCCGTGCATGCCCGGAGCGCGAGCAGAGCGCGCGTTTTGCACGTGCTCGCATCCGAGCCAGCACGCCCCCTAGATAAGTTTCCCTGAGCTCATCCTGATCCTCTCCCTCTCGCCGCGTCACGCCAGAAGCCTCGACCGCCCCCTCGCCCCCTGCAGCGTTGCCACAGCAAGCCTCTTGGCGGCACGCCTACAGCCGCGTCCGCCCCTGCCATGGGCGGCACCGCCCAGACCACCACAGCGCGCCAGCTCGCCTCCTTAGACGATGGGCGTTGCCGTTAGCCTCGGCTAGCCAACCACCGCCACGTCGCCCTGCAGCACAGTAGGGCGGTCCGCCGACGAGCTTATCCATGGCCACCGCAAACCGACATGGATGTGCTATAAAAGGAGGCCCCCGAGCTCCTCCGAGCACTCAGGCAGCCTCACACCGTCCTCCTAGTGCCCCCGTTGCTATCAATTGAAGAGGAAAAGGCCGTCTTCACCCTCTCCGGTCAGCTCGGCCGCCGCCTCGTCCCGGTTCACCCCGGCGCCACCAGGGCCTCCCCCACCTTTCCATCACCACCACTCGACTCCTCTTCATATTGCGGAGCCGCCCAGACCCCCAACTACGACGGAGCATCACCCTAGCCCGAGCCCCAAATCCACCGAAACCTTCCCTCCGCCGCAGTGCTCGCCGTCGGTGATTCCCTCCACCCCGACGACCCTACAACCACCGGAAGGACCGCCCTAGATCCACGGATCCATCCCCGCCCTCAGCTCCCCGTGAGGAACCCCCATTCGCCTGCGACGATCGCCGGAGTCCCGCCTCTGCTCGGGCAGAAGAAGAGGAGGGAGTGGAGACTAGTCAAACATGACTAGTGGCCCCCCTAGACCCATTGTCAGTGACTCCCTGCGCGGTCCATGCTGGATAAGTGGGGGCGTAAAACCTCAAGTACGCCTCGTCTGCCCGAAAGCGTAATCCCGTCTGAAACGTTTTCTTTTTCTGTTTTTATTAAAAATAGATTCTTACCAAAACTTTGACTAGCTCTAACTTTTTAAATATAACTCCAAATGAGTTGATTCTTTTTCCTACCTCTCTCAAATATTGTCTAGTTTATTTTAAGAATTATTTCAAAAATTCTCGGACAACTTTTTGGTACTGTTTTTGAAACTACATATTGATTCAAAAATATTTTTAAATAGGATTTTTGGAGAGAGGAGAAAGCTTTCAAGAGTTTTGGAATGCACCCTGCCTCCCCACGACTTGAAAGCAAGCATTCTGAACCCTGGCATAATATTTTGTGTGTTATTTGACACGGTGACAACACCACCTCGACACGGCGCATACGTCATTTTATGTGATGATGTGTCCCTACTCATGAGTGCATATTAATGATTTCATGCTATTGGAGTTTGATATGGTTGTGATGGTAATCACCGTCATATGATTTTCATGCATACCGGAAGGGAATCCGGGAAGGCCTCTGTCTTGGGTAGACACGATCTTGTCCCTGGTCCTCTGTCGAGACGGTCGTGTCCGGTATGGCATGAGGGGGTATGTCGCGTGGTGTTTCTGTCTGTTGGTTGAAGTATATATTGTTATGCTAATCATGGAGGGAATATTTAAACCTCCTAGGTCAACCGTAGATCGAGTCTTGTTCCGGTAACCCCCATACTTGTTTCGTGCTGCCACTTGTCCCTGCCATAGGTAGGGTACAGTTCAGTAAGTTGTCAACCCCTTTCCTAGCACACACCGTACAGAGAGGCCATGGTGGAAGATACCGGAGGCATCCGGTAGGCATGCCACCTGACCCGGGGGCATGGGTGTTTCGGTTGTAGCCGAAGGGGTAGCTCCCCTAGTTTGCGCGCGGTATAAATTTTGTGATCCCATGCTACGTCGAGGTTGTAGCCTCCCCACTTAGAGTTTCGCTTAACGGGTGTCGTGGGTGATTCCAGACACCGGTAAGTTAGGCTGGTGTGTGCGGATAGGTGTGTTTCCAATTAAAAGGTCGTAGACGGAATTAGTCCCGATGGACTAAAGGAATCCGTTACTCGTGGGTAAAGAGTACACTCTCTGCAGAGATTAAACCTATTCGAATAGCCATGTCCATGGGTAGGACTACAGTCTGGTATGGGTCAAGTGTCGGTCTTAGTGTCGGTCCTCGGAGGAGAAACTGTTAAACCAGAACCGGGATCACGACTTGTGACTTGTGATGATCATGATTATTATTTGTTTTAGACTAACCCGTTATATTATTGGAATTATCGAGTATCCACAGGATGGTTCTACCTCCCGGATATTCACATGATTATTTATAAGCCCTTTATGTGGTGTCATTGAGACGCCCGATCGTGGCATGCTTGTTATTTATTTACTTTATAAGCCATTTATGTGGTGTCGCCGACGCCTCGAATCGTGGCATGCTTGTTATTTGTTTACTTTATAAGCCCTTTATGTGGTGTCATTGAGACGCCTGAATCGTGGCATGCTTGTTATTTATTTACTTTATAAGCACTTTATGTGGTGTCGCAGACGCCTCGATCGAGACATGCTCGCTGCTTACTAACCTTCGAGGCGCCGCTTGCATAATCGATCGGTGCATTTTATTACTACTATCTTGTTGCATATCCATGTATATAAATAACCTGCTTGCATGCATCAGAGATTTTATTTTTGTGACTGACGTCATGATCATAAATTATTTCAGAACATAATCATCGTTGTTATATTATACCCGTGTTCATAATGTTTGCGAGTACATTCAAAAGTACTCACTGGCTTGTCCCTGGCTATTGTCTTGGCCAGATTTCTTGCGCAGAGAGGAGCGACCGTGATGACAGCCCCGGAACCTAAGCAATGGTGATAGCAGCCTCGCGAAGATAGGAGTTATCCTGGTCAACTGTTCCTGTGGGAAATGGAGTCCCATAGACGCTAATGATCCACAAACCGCTTCCGCCATCAACCACTAGAAACCATTTGTTGTACTCACAGCCGTAATGGTCTTGTACTACATATTTTGTATTTTTCTTGGAATTTCTGTATCAAGTTGGTGCCTCATCAGCTAACAGTAATCCTGGGGCTGGTGAGCACAAGGGCCATTTTCTGGAAATTAATACCCGGAAAACCGGTCGCGACAAACTTGGTATCAGAGCTAGGCTGACCATTGGCTAATCCTATCTTAGCCAGGTCGAAAAACCTAGGTAAACCAACCCTTCAGACCTTAACCAAACCCCGACCAAGCTTCTCGTGCAAGATAGCCACATGTGAGCACGACACCTTTTGACGCCGGTGCCCAACCTATCATCATAGCCTGTCGATTACGCGCCAGTGACCGACGCCCAATATGTCCCATCCGCAAGCGTGCGAAGGAAGACTCCGTCCCCTTTTCTATAAAAAGGGCACGCTAGCCTCAACCCAGCACATCGTAGCCTCTTCCCCGAACCAAGCCATAATTCCTGGCCCCGTAGTGCACAATGAGACCACATCAACCAACCTTGGAGGTTTTGTGACCATACTCGCAAACCTCACCCGTCGTGCCTATGCGTTAGAAGAGCCCCCAGAATATGTTGTGTACCAAGGACCCATGAGCGGTGAGAGCCGTCAATTCTGGGCCACTGTGCACATCTACGGTAGGGGACAGTCGCCAGAACGCCCCTACAGGTTCACCGGACGGACAACTTCCTTCGAGCCACAAGCCATCCAAATTAGCTGCTCGAGAGGCTACGATTCAACTCCGGCGGTTGTCGCCAGAGTTAATCGTCGCCGTTCTACTACTACCCCAGCGTGAAGGGTATGGTAGACCTCCCCAAGTTGCCAACGGAGATCACGAGACGGATCTGCATTGTTGCACCTCGTGCGCCATGTAGGTGCACTAGAGGCACTGTTCGATCAAATCACCATTGATCTGATCGCAGCTCGTGGAGAGCTGGTTCGCCGAGCCCCGGCAAGCAGGGAAGACGAGCCCGACATCGACAACCCAGTCGTGCTATTCGGACACCCGATCGAGACCCTGAGGTCAGCCCCAGCCATCAACCAAGGTGCTTTGATGACCCCAGAACTGCTTTGTCGCCTTTTGGGAGCACACTCCAACGGGATTGTGGCCAACAGTACCCGCGATGGTCATCATCGCCACCCCGACCCTGCAGCCCCTCAACCACCTCCAGCTAATCCCGACAGTGAGACCCGTGGAGAAGCCTCGACGTCCACAAGGCACGCCCGTTTGGATATAAACGAGGTAGACTAAGTCACCCGAGTAGTGCCGAGTCTCAGTGTACCATCGCTTTGTAATCGTGTGACCTTGTAAATAAACGCAGCCTGTTGTTGTGCCTCTATTTTAATAGTAACCTTGCATATTTGTGTCAGCCTACAGTTGCATTTTTGTCCCAGGCACAACTACCAAAACCAACCCCGATGACACCCACAGTCACACGTCCCTTTTGTGAGATATGTGTATCTGTGGCTTTGACCCCAACCCCATGAGATCAGAACCGACAAACGAGTACCCCTCGCCGCGGTAAATAACCAGCCCGGATGCTATATAAGAAGGCCACCTCGTGACCTTGCCAAGCACCCCTCACCTCGTGCACCACCCTCACAACCATTTCTTGCCATGCCGAGCCCTAGTATTTATCTGAGAACCCCAGATGCAACCCCGGGAAGCTTTGTCAAAATATTGTGGGACTTTACCTGCAGTACTATGGGTTCTACCCAGCCACCCCAGTACGAGCTATTCAAATTGAGAATCACCCCTCCCACCTCGAAATATTGGGCAGCAGTACACATCCCTCCCATAAACGCCAACCAAGACCCAACGAAGGTCTCCTTCGTGGGGAAATCTATGCCGACCCCACATATGGCCATAGAAGCTGCTGCGTACGAAGCGATTGCTCGTCTTTGATTCGCGGTACCCTATGCCAGCGAACGAGGGTATTATTACTTTCCGAGCCGTGCAACACCCGGAGAAGTAATATCCTTTCCCGATGGACAATTTGAGAGAGACCCAGTACTGGCCAACCTTGTCCAGTACGTCATCGCTCAAGAACGGTTGAACCAGCGAGTAATGGGTTATTTCCAGAGTCTCACTGATTTGAATCCTCAGATTGCCATCGGCAAACCACTGAGACCCGACCAGGAGAGACACGTACATCAACTGGTCAATCCACTCCCTCCGATAGAAGAGGAGTGTGTCCCAGTACCAGAGACATTTTCACGGGACCCCGTCCAGTTACCGTTTTCATTTTAGACGTCACTGCTGTGTTTATCATTGCAACATTTATTATTGCGTTGTAACTTATGCATGGTACCCTGAGTTTGTGTGACGAGTCGATTATTTGGTTTCTACTAATATGAGTAGTTTTCATTGTGATTTTTTTTAAGTTAACCATTGTCCCCGCGAAAAATCCTGGAGTGAGATTTCTTTTCCCGGAGTTGCTGCATCGTTTATCTTCTCACGACATGGATTATTTTTTATTCACGCAGCACCATGGTAGCAGACCCACAACCACTCAGACTCTTACACTGCTTGCAAAGACACGTAACCGTGTTGCATCTCACCGACCCCCTCCCTAAGCGCACCACAGCCTCCAAAGGAGAGATTAGTGGATAATCATCCGGATACTAGTCACCTCCGGCACACCGACAACAGTTAACACCCGGCATCACACCTAGTCCTTGTGATCACCGCCACCGCGGAGAGCCAGCTCCCGAGCGGCAACATCTCGGCGATCATCAAGAATCATCGCGCACAGGAGCATGGAGAGCCCCAGCACTACCGCCAGCCCTACGCACACCAGGATCACGTACCAGTCCGGCACCACCTCCGCCATTGGAGTCTCGCCTTGAGCTTCGGCAAACGGGAACAGAGGAGGAGGAAGGAGAAGGAGGAGTGAGGCCAGGTGTGAGGAAGAAGAAGGAGCACTGCGGTCGTTTTATAGCTCGAGATCGGTGTACGATGGGCGAGGTCCACCAGCGCCGCTCGTCACCTGATCGCCGGTGTTCGGAGGCGAATCCGCGAGCAGTGCCGGCAGTGCACTGGCCCGCGAGGTGAGTGCACACTGCACCGGCAGCAAGCACGCCACAAGACTACCGCAAAGACGGCCTAGATGCCCTACGCGCTAGACGTCGCCGGTGGAGAAAGCACGGGAAAGCGCGCGGGAGAGAGGAAGAAGAGAGAGCAAGAGGAAGAAGGAGAGACCGACAGTGGGCCCTGGGTCCACCTGTCAGCCAGAGGGAGCACTGTGCTCTCGGGTACGACCAGCGTATTTTAGAATTTAGAATTCTTTCTAAATTTACTACGTCCAACGTAGAAATCGCTCGTTTTTCCCTAAAATGTGGATTTCTCCACATAGTGCCAGTGTCACACTGTAGTTTCACACCTCTTATTGCCCTCTCACTGTAGCCGCTTTTTACCGTTTAAGTAAAGTAACTGTTTTGATTTGGTAAAAGTAGTTTTTTTCATAAAAACAATCCTTAGCAAATCTCGAGGACGAGATTTTTCTTAAGGGGGGTAGTGTTGTAACACCCCAAAAATTTAACCATGTTCTAATTATTAAAATTTTGCCAGGAGTTTAAATTTTTTTGCTTTCTGGATTTTCTGTTGATTTCAGAACCCCTTTTCTTTAATATTGAGAAGTTTTACCCCAAGTGGAAACTTTCCAAAAATGTATTGGACTTATATGCTCTCTCAATATAACAATTCTTAATCAGTAGATTTATTTATTTAATTATTTCTCTCTGAGCTTTATTCCTTAAAATGACTTCCATTAGTTTTGGAGCTCTTTTTGAACTACAACCATTTGATAGATTTAACTAAGATTCCAACCAAAATTTGGAGAGGTCATGTGATGTTTCTAAACCACTTTTCTGCAAAAATATATTTCATTCATTGAATATTTTGAGTTCTACACCTAATTTTCAAATCTGGTCCAGTGGGCAGTTTTGCACTACAGCCTATTTAAATATTTCTTTAAAGCCTCCACCAAAATTATGGGATGTCAGTGGTAGCATGCAATCCAACTATATGCAGAAACCTAGTGATGTTCTTTGGAAAAATTTGAGTGAATCAACCTCTTTTTCATTCTGGTCCAGCCTTGTGATTTCTACTGCAACCCTAATTATTTTTGCTCTAGTGACCTTGTGCTTTCTCCTGCTTGTAGTCAACCCTACAAAACCCCTAAGTCCTGGAGCATGCACCCATTGGGACATTTTTGGTTCATGTAATGATGCCATTTACCCCCTGTCCAGAATTGAAGTTTTGCAAAACTTGCACTAACAAGTTTCTTCATTTGGCAAACTAACCTCACCACCCTCTCATGCATCTAAAGAGACCCCACTCTGGAAGATTTGACCACCCCAAGTACTGCCTAGATGCCTCTGGCATTTTGTCAAACACCCTGTGTGCATAGACAGTTTTGGCATGGTTGAAGGTTTTGTGTTGTGAACTTCCCCCTTGTCTAAACTAGGTTGTCTAGTAGCCTTCTAGCTGTCTCTAACCTAGGCCTGTGGATTTGCATAGGCTCTCTAGCAATTTTTGGTCGCCCTGGCATTTCGTCGAACGAGTGCCGGAGCGAAAGGCATCCAGCTGCTTTGCATGTGCTCAGGCGTCCGAGCCAAAGACGCCTCGGATAAGTTTCCCCGAGCTCATCCTGGTCCTCTCCCTCTCGCCGCGTCACGCCAGAAGCCCCGACCGCCCCCTCGCCCCCTGCAGCGTTGCCAGAGCAAGCCTCTTGGCGGCACGCCTACGGCCGCGCACCGCCCAGACCACCACAGCGTGCCAGCTCGCCTCCTTAGACAGTGGAGCGTTTGTCGTTAGCCCCTGAAGCTAGCCAGCCACCGCCACGTCGCCTGCAAAGATAAAGAGGGCGGTCCGACGAGCTTATCCACGGACGCCCTTGAACCGACACGGATGTGCTATAAAAGGAGGCCCCCGAGCTCCTCCGAGCACTCAGCCAGCCTCACACCGTCCTCCTAGTGCCCCCGTTCCCATCAATTGAAGAGGAAAAGGCCATCTTCACCCTCTCCGTCAGCTCGGCCGCCGCCTCATCCCGGTTCACCCCGGCGCCACCAGGGCCTCCCCCACCTTTCCATCACCACCACTCGACCCCTCTTCGTCTTGCAGAGCCGCCCAGACCCCCAACTACGACGGAGCATCACCCTAGCCCGAGCCCCAAATCCACCGAAACCTTCCCTCCGCCGCAGTGCTCGCCGCCGGCGATTCCCTCCACCCCGACGACCCTACTGTCAGGACCCCGATTCCAAGTCACATTGATCTAGCCGGTAACACCTCATATCACTTTGCGGCCTCACGCACGGTATTCCCACGGGTGTCGCCTTACCATGGCCCGGGACCGTTTGCACCTTTTGGCTCACGTATATGATAGTGTCGCTAGCATCCACATGACAGAGAACCCGGGCCGACATGGCTGGTCGTGAACCAAAAGCGGCACTAACCCATGGGGACAGGCATACATGAATCACATCGAGCATGTCGGTTGACAGGCGTGTGAATCCGGGCTGTAGCACTGGGCTAACAGGACTCCGGGAACCCGGGCTGTAGCAGGCTAGGCAGGACTCCGGATGTCACCGCATGACATTTCCCCGAAGGGACAGACACAGGAACGAAGTGAAACACATGCCGGCCAGTCAGGTGTCTAGAGCAGTAGTGCTGGGCTATTAGGAGTCTGGTGAACCAGGCTGTAGCGGACTACATTTCCCCATATGAGAGGCTGCCAAGGATAGACAACTAGATTGTCGGATCCCACACATACCAAGCATTTCAAATATACACACAATATGCTCGATATGTGTAAATACAACATGGCATCACAACATAACTCTCTGACTCAAGTATTTATTCATTAGGCTCCGAGGAGCGAGATATTATAAACATGGGTCTCACGACCCAACATTGAAAGCATACAAGTCAAACACATGCGGAAGCTTAACATGTCCGAGTACAGACATCTACAAATGAAAAAGGCCGAGAAGCGACTATCTACCAGATCCTGCCGAGGGCACAAGATCGTAGTTGAGGTAACAAGCTAAACGTCGAAGTCCACGCGGAACTACTAGCGAGACTGACGTCTCTCTACAAAACATAAAATAGGCAAACGTGAGTACAAATGTACCGAACAAGACTTACATCAGAACTATCTACATATGCATCAGTATCAACTAAGGGGGTGGTGGAGTTTAACTGCAGCAAGCCAGCTTTGACTCGGTGGCTATCCTGAACTACGACTGCAAGTAACTCTTTTGAGGTGGCGCACACGAGTCCACATATTCACCATATCAATACACCACTATGGATCCGCTCCCGTCTCCTTATGAGGACGCCATCCATAGCACTCACGTTTATCTTGCGCATTTTAGAGTATCCACTTTCACTTGTCTATGAACTATACAGGCAACCCAGAAGTCCTTTACCGCGGACACGGCTATTCGAATAGATCATATTAACCCTGCAGGGGTGTACTTCTTCACACGCTCTCGCCACTTACCGCCACGTACACCTCGTGTATCTCGGCAACCTTCAAGCGGAAGCCTAGCGAGGGAGTCGGCCATGACCTGACTAACCACACAAGTCTCTAGTCCAGGTTTATCGCCTATTCGGGTTCCATCCGGCCGGGGTGTCGCTCACGGCCCCAAACGATGTGAGCAGGGTTCCCAAGCCCACCTCAACGGGTGGTTCTACGCTTGGCACACCTTGCCACGGTGCCTAGTCTGTCCCAAGACCACCTGTACCGGGTGCCACTCTGTAGACTACTAACACTACCTACAAACGCCAGAAACTAGTTGCAACTCCTGGACAGAGATCAAGTTGATTAATAAGTCGAGAGAGCTTGGAGCGCCCGGAGCCCAATGTGTGGTAGTAACTGTTCATGGATCACAAACACAGAACTCAGTTCCTAAGGACGGTTTCAATGAGACAACCCACCATGTACTCCTACATGGCCTCTCACCGCTACCTTTACCAAATCGTGTTCACACACTTAGCTGTCAACAGTAGGACATGTTCACACACCTCCAATTCATCCCCGATGAATCAGACCTGACTCAACTCTAAGAAGTAGTAGGCATGACAAACAAGCATGAATGAGTAGCAGTGGCGGATCTAGAATTTTGAAACAGGGTGGTCCACCTAAAAAAAGTACTACAAATATGACATGCCTATGATCAATGATATGTAGCATATTTTGCTGAAAGATAATTTTTTTTGCATGTGATCATTCACTACTAATTTTACTTATGTATAGGAAGAAATGGCAACGAGGAATTGCCATTCAAGAAATAGTTACTTTGCATCATATTACTCTTACTAAAGTTAGTACAAAGTCGGGTCATCTATTTTGGAACGGAGGGAGTACTTTTTTTTGCGAGTGCATCATACTACAATTTTGATTCTTCACGTTTTTTCTTTTCTTTTTTTAGCACTAACTCCTAGTTCCAGTTCACTGTACCATCTCACGGAACACAAATGATAAGTTACGGGCAGTACCATTGATAGTCAGTCAACTCATGTTACTGTAGTTCTTCATACTCCGTAGCCTCGCCGCCACCGGCAAGACTACGCTGCTGGATAAACGAGCGTGCCGTTGTTGTGTCAGCGGGCAGAGCGGTGCCGGTGGCTCCTAGCCTCCGGGATCGAGCCGTGAGTGGATCCACCGAGCTCTGCCGGCCCAGCCGCATCTCGCTACGGCGAGTTGGCCAGGCGCGCAAGAGGGATGGGGCGCTTAGGCCGAGGGGAATCAGGGGACGGACAAAGCGGCTGTGCGCGATGGGTCAAGATGCTTCACAGGCTTTGTATATTTTCATCGGGCCTTTTCTACTATTGGTATGAAGGCCGTTGCAAAATCCCAGGGTGGGCCGCGTCCCACCCTGTCCACCCTCTGGATCCGCCAATGATGAGTAGGCACATCAAGGCTCAAACAACTCCTACTCATCCTAGTGGGTTTCATCTATTTACTGTGGAATGACAGGTCATGCAGAGGATAAAGGGGTTCAGCTACCGCATCAAGCAACAGATGAATCGTTGTTGTCCTAATGCAATAAAAGAGAGCAGGAGCGAGAGAGTGGGATTATATCGGAATGAACAAGGGGGTTTTGCTTGCCTGGCACTTCCGAAGATAGTATAGCTCTTCATCGGTGTCATCGAACTCATCGTCGGAACATACGTCTACCGAGGGGGAACAACCACCGGCAAACACAGAAAGAACACAATCAATGCAATGCACAATATGATGCATGCTCATGACATGTCAATATGCTGTGATTTGGGCTAATGCAACAGAAAGTCATTTTGATTGAAGTGGAATTCAAAGCTAGATCAAATTCCAACTCCAAGTCTAATTTCAAATTTGTCCTAATCATGTTTCTTCCTAAACAGTGAGGTTAATTTGCTCAAACATTCATGAAAATAGTACAGATGGATAGATTGGATTTTTCTGATAATTTTTCATATATAAATTATTTGATTTGGAGTTACGGTTGAATTTCTACGAATTTTAGAAGTTTATACTATTTTCGGGAATTTCCTGAATATTTAGAAAATAAACTAAATTCCAGAAAAGGAATATTGCGTCAGCATGGCGTCATGCTGACCTCAGCAGAGTCAACAGGGCTGCCCCGGGTCAAACCTGACCAGTGGGGTCCACTGGTCAGTGACCCAGCGTTGTTTGTGTCACTGACAGGTGGGGTCGGGTCAACAGGTGACGTGGCCAAGTCAAACTGACCTGTGGGGCCCTTGTGGTTAGTTAAACCTAAATAGAAACTAAACCAGATTAATTAGAAAGTGGGGCCCAGCTTTCAGTGTCACCGGTTAAGCAAACCACGGGGTTAGTGGCTAACCTAATCTGCCACGTCACCTAACCGGCGATTAGCCGCCGGTGCTAATCAGCGCGGCGGCGCTCCTCATCCAGCCATCTCCGGCAACGAGAGCTCGCGTGGCCGGGCACTACAGACACATCATGGCGAAGCGCGTCGTTTGGTAGCAGCAGGAGGTGCTGGGGTGGTCGGAATCTGCAACGGCGGCGAGCGAGACGGCGGCCGGAGCTCGGGTGGGTGCGGGGTTAGCGCTACGGTTTGCAAACGAACTGGTTGTCGCGCTAGCGTTCCTCCACGGGTCGTTGCGAGTGCAACGAACGCATGCGCGGGGCCATTTGGTCACCGGGGCTTCGCCGGCGACGAGCCCGTGCGGCGGCGCCGTTCGGTCTTCAAGGGGCGATGGCTACAGCAAGAATTCGAGGCGGGGAAGAGGGGGATTCGGTGCGGAAGCTCACAGCGGTCACGCAGAGAAGCTCAGACGGCTCGGGGAGGCGTCGGGGACGGCGTATGGTCGCCGGCGATCTCGGTGCAGAGGCGGCGGGGTCGAGCTCGATGGCGAGGCTCCACGGCTTCCGGCGATGCGTGACTCGACGGAGAGGCATAGAGGAGTACAGCGGAGGTCGTGGTCATGAAGAGGGGGCGAGGGGGTGGCTGTGGCCGTGGTGGTTCAGGCGGCGTCCATGGCTGGCTGGCCATCGCGGGAGAGAGCGAGGGAGAGAAGGGGAAACGCGGAGGAGTGGCAGGTGTCCGGGGGTGTGTGGCGCCACTGGTAGCGTCGGGCAGCGGTGGGAAGCGGAGGTGGCTGGCGGCGTGGCTGCAGTGAGCACGAACTCCTGCCTTCCGCGCGAGGGGGTGATCAAGGCCGCTGGGCTGGGCTGACATAGTGCCAGGCCAAGAGTGGCCTGTAAGCACAGGTAGGTTTCTTTCCATTTCTGTTTCTTTTCTATTTTTCTGACATTTGTTTGGTTTAATAAAAATACTAAACCATTTACAAAATTCATGAAAATAATTGTGTGAGCTAAATGGACTTATCCAAAGCTACACAACAATTTCCAGAATTATTGAACATATATTTATGATATAATAAATATAGATCCAATTCAAATATTTATTGGTTTAATTCAAAGGCCCAAAATAATTGTTCCTGAGATTCTAGAAATATTGGTTTGAATTTTATCCCTTGCCAATATTTCCAGAGATTAACGGGAACATTTTCTGGGACTCATTTGATGAGATTTAAATCTTGGTTATTTAGAGGTCTTCTGAGGCTTTTGAAAATTCCTCAGTTCAAATTTCCAAGAAAATTAAATATGATGCGAGGAAGATGCAAACAACAGGCAGCACCAGAAGCTAGGGATGTGACAACTCGCCCCCACTAAACAAGAATCTCGTCCCGAGATTCAAGTCGTGAGGTAAGAAGTCAGAGGGGTCACAAGCTAACACGATCTTCACGATCCAACTGTCCTTCTCAAAGATGTTGATTCATTGCTTCATATTGATCTTGACGTATTTGCTTTAGAGATCTTCATCCAGCATGATGGCGACAGAGAGAAACTCTACAGGAATTGATCTCCTCGAAGATCAAGCACTCAGGATCAACTCATGGAGTGAGACATTCGATCATCTCTTGAGCTGAGACTCAAACACATACATCAAGAGAGGTGGATAGTAACAGATGATAAGGGTTCAATTTGGTAAGCACAACGCTTAGGTAAGATGGTGCAAGGTTTCAGAGTTGTGAGGATTTGAATTGCCATGATACCATAACGAGGCATCTTAAAGGAAGTGGCTCGTAGAATTAATACCTTAAGTGTCAAAAAGAATTACCTTTGATATAGAGATCATTGAGACTCTTTATATCAGCCTAAGGCAAATCACAACGATCGTTTGAAAGGGGGGGTCGAAGGAATGGCATGCTCGGACTAGAATGGATGATGTGAACTACCTTGTTGAAGACAACGCAATGGATGATTTTTGCTTATCATCGGAGATGGATGGGACCCAAGGTAGGGCCACTTTTGAGGAAGATCCTGAACAAGAGTTACTAAGAAGGTAGCCCATAGTGAAATGGCACAAAGACGGTGCAATCTAGAAATAAAATGCAAATACTGGGAATGACCCAACCATCATATCTGCCTGAGATTCAGATCTGGTTCGTAACGGGATATTTTATACAACATGTTTGCAAAGAAAGTTTGCAACACAATTCAACGAGATGATGTTGCAAGATTCTCGGGAATTGAACTACGATAGCAATCTCCAAAACATGAGCTGGTTCTGCTACATACATGTGAACATGTTGTCCAGGAATAGCATGACCACGTAGTAGTCTTATAACAAAACACTATCGAGTTCCGGAGGGGAATCATTAGCGAGGGTAGCGAAGTCCTAGCATAAGTCATGATTCTTAAGAAGGAACTTCTTCACCTTGAACAAATCAATCAGTGGCTTGGTGTGCTAGGAACACATATGGAGTGGAGGTAATTAATCTACCAAACCATAGAATACTTCGCACGTAGGCATGACTGACTTGGGATGATTCCAAGGGAAGCAAAACAAACCTTTCTCAAATTCATGGTGGCAGCTTACACCTAAAGCACATGAATTCGAGGAAGTCACTTCTTCCATCCAAGCATAAGCTTCATGAACGGAACACGAAGGCATTGCTTACAAAGTTTCCAACACTAGGTTGATGTTCAACATGAATCATGGGGGAGACAAAATGCTGCTGATGGGCTCAACGGCAACTCATCGGAATTTCCATATCACTAGACTTCCACCATCATGTGAACACGGTGATAGCATTGATCAGACCAAAAGATGTAATGGTGTATGCTCGAGGGATCAACCACGAGTAAGAAAACATTAAGAACATCGTTGGTTCTGATTTGACTTGTCAATAGCCCATACTCAAGTCAAAGTTTTGACAAGGCAATAGATCCAACAACTGATCACGAGGACCAATCAATGGAGATATCATTTTTCTTCAACACACACACACAGAGAAGATATCCCTTAGATATGAACTAAGTCAGACAAGCTTTTATCTTCCACCTCTCCAAGTTGTTGTTTAGCTTAACCAACTAGCTCAGGGTATCTGACACAGATTCTTGGAGAATGGATGGTTTAGAGGAAAACCAATATGATCACGAACTCAACATAGCGGTCAGGTGACAACCTGGTAACACTTCTGAGAAAATATTCGGAACATCATGAACCACCGGTATGTTACTAAGCTCGAGAACAATCTTGCTTTTCAGGGCAAGATGATGTGACCAAACAAGGAGGGATTAATGCAATCCTAACTCTTGATCGAAGGGTGCACCAGGAAAAATGGACTAGGTAGCACGATCAGTCTTAGAATGATAATTCAATAACCAGCACGCTAAGAATGAGAGTATTGTCCATTAACTACCAAGCAACGGAGTTGCTAGGAGTATTGATTTCGCACATCACGGTTCACTTGTCGGCATTCCGGTTACAATAACACGGGAACCGAGGAATGAACAATGATGGCAAGAAGTATTACTGCGTCAAGAATTCATAAGAGGTGGTGCAATTCTCATGACATTCTTGATATAAAGATAGTAATACTCCAAGGTAGAGCAGAGCAAAAGCTAGATTGGCATTTTGATTTGCGGAGTACAATTGCTTTGACCCAATCCTGGATATGGATGGGATTCTGGAGTTTGTTTCTCCTAGTCATTCCGGATTAGGATGGCTTGACGGACCACTAGAGTAGTAGGCATCGATGAACGAACGCACGCATACTCTTGACTATCAATTGATAGACGAAGGTCAGAAGACAAACTAAAGGGGGACAACTCAAAGGAACATATGATTTTCTGAGTTGTGGGTGCATAGATTAGTATGTCGAACCAAGTTCAACATTTCTTCCGGATAACCCATGCGGAGAGGTAGGACTGGCAGATTCACAACATAGGATAGGAAACTCATTGAGAGCACTCTTGTTGTGATCTTCCGGTTCAAGAGAACTTCTGCCAAAATGGTTCATGGTATTGGAAGAACGATATACCACAAACCTCGAGGACTATCGCAAAGGTTACTAATATCCTAAAGGAACTAGCAACACTATCAACATTAGGTAAGTAGGGTGAATCTCGGGTTCAAGAACCTAGGAATAGAATACCTACTACTAAATGGCATCACGGGATGCTTTCGAGAATGGTGGCCAGAATTATCACACTGGGAACACAAAAGCATTGCCATATTACCAGGTGATCCTCTAAGATGCCTAGGTCATAATACTAGTTCCAACATCTATGTTAAGGCAAGGAGTACCTCAACAGACGATTGGTGTGCTTATTCTGACCAAAAGGACACCGTGAACAGGAAGGAAGAATTTGCAAATGCATCAGATAGTTTAGAAACCGGGGATGACTCGGACAGCATAACGACTGTAAATGCTCAAAATGATTTGAGACATCCTGCAAAATAGTGGCATGACCACTCAACATCACAATATCAAGGTTTTGAGACCAGCTATGAACATAAGGAAGTAGTAAAAACTGAACTGAGATTTGAAACTATCAATCCTATAAGTCTATTGATTAGTAACACGTCATCCTGATAGATAGATGAGAAGGCCTAGTTCTTAATCCCCGTAGAAGAGAAGAGGTTGAATCAGATATGTATAAGGAGTAAAAAGAGCCTTACGTTCCCTTCCACAATCAATTCCCTTATATAACTAAAGTATTTCTAGACTCGACTTCGACCAGTTTGGCTTGGTAATCCTACATGCAGTCAGGCTCTGATACCAAAGCTGTCAGGACCCCGATTCCAAGACACATCGATCTAGCCGGTAACACCTCATATCACTTTGCGGCCTCACGCACGGTATTCCCACGGGTGTCGCCTTACCATGGCCCGGGACCGCTTATGCCTTTTGGCTCACGATATGATAGTGTCGCTAGCATCCACATGACAGAGAACCCGGGCCGACATGGCTAGTCGTGGAACCCAAAGCGGCACTAACCCATGGGGACAGGCATACATGAATCACATCGAGCATGTCGGTCGCCAGCGTGCAGAACTGGCTGTAGCACTGGCTAACAGGACTCCGGGATCCCGGGCTGTAGTAGGCTAGGCAGGACTCCGGATGTCACCGTGACATTTCCCGAAGGGACAGAACCACAGAACGAAATGAAACACATGCCGGCGGTCGGTGTCGGAAGCGATAGTCTTTGGGCTAGCAGGACTCCGGTGAACCGGGCTGTAGCGGACTACTATCGCCAGAAGCACCTAGACTACATTTCCCCATATGAGAGGCTGCCAAGGATAAACAACTAGATTGTCGGATCCCACACATACCAAGCATTTCAAACATACACACAATATGCTCGATATGTGTAAATACAACATGGCATCACAACATAACTCACGACCCAACATTCAGAGCATACAAGTCAAACACATGCGGAAGCTTAACATGTCTGAGTACAGACATCTACAAATGAAAAAGGCTGAGAAGCCTGACTATCTACCAGATCCTGCCGAGGGCACAAGATCGTAGCTGAGGTAACAAGCTAAACGTCGAAGTCCATGAGGAACTACTAGCGAGACTGACGTCTCTCTACAAAACATAAAATAGGAAAATGTGAGTACAAATTTACCCAGCAAGACTTACATCAGAACTATCTACATATGCATCAGTATCAACAAAGGGGGTGGTGGAGTTTAACTGCAGCAAGCCAGCTTTGACTCGGTGGCTATCCTGAACTACGAATCGCAAGTAACTCTTTTGAGGTGGCACACGAGTCCACATATTCACCATATCAATACACCACTATGGATCCGCTCCGCCTCCTTATGAGGACGCCATCCATAGCACTCACGCTTATCTTGCACATTTTAGAGTATCCACTTTCACTTGGCTATGAACTGCACAGCAACCCAAGTCCTTTACCGCGGACACGGCTATTCGAGTAGATCATATTAACCCCGCAGGGTGTACTTCTTCACACACGCCTCGCCACTTACCGCCATGTACACCTCGTGTATCTCGGCAACCTTCAAGCGGAAGCTTTGGCGAGGAGTCGGCCACGACCTGACTAACCACACACGTCTCTAGTCCAGGTTTATCGCCTATTCGGGTTCCATCCGCAAGGAGATCCGGCCGGGGTGTCGCTCACGGCCCCAAACGATGTGAGCAGGGTTCCCAAGCCCACCTCGACGGGTGGTTCTACGCTTGGTACACCGTGCCATGGTACCTAGTCTATCCCAAGACCACCTGTACCGGGTGCCACTTGGTAGACTACTAACACTACCTACAAACGCCAGAAACTAGTAGCAACTCCTCGAAAGAGATCCCGTTCATTAATAACGCGAGAGATCTTTGAGCGCACGGACCCCAATGAGTGGTAGTAACTGTACAAGGATCACAAACACGTAACTCAGTTCCTCGAGGACGGTTTCAATGAGACAACCCACCATGTACTCCTACATGGCCTCTCACCGCTACCTTTACCAAATCGTGTTCACACACTTAGATCTCAACAGTAGGACATGTTCACACACCTCCAATTCATCCCCGATGAATCAGACCTGACTCAACTCTAAGAAGTAGCAGGCATGACAAACAAGCATGAATGAGTAGGCACATCAGGGCTCAAACAACTCCTACTCATGCTAGTGGGTTTCATCTATTTACTGTGGAATGACAGGTCATGCAGAGGATAAAGGGGTTCAGCTACCGCATCAAGCAACAGATGAATCGTTGTTGTCCTAATGCAGTAAAAGAGAGCAGGAGCGAGAGAGTGGGATTATATCAGAATGAACAAGGGGGTTTTGTTTGCCTGGCACTTCTGAAGATAGTATAGCTCTTCCTCGGTGTCATCAAACTCATCGTCGGAACGTACATCTACCGAGGGGGAACAACCACCGGCAAACACAGAAAGAACACAATCAATGCAATGCACAATATGATGCATGATCATGACATTTCAATATGCTGTGATTTGGGCTAATGCAAGAGAAAGTCATTTTGATTGAAGTGGAATTCAAAGCTAGACCAAATTCCAGCTCCAAGTCTAAAATTGCTGGAATTTCCTGAATATTTAGAAAATAAACTAAATTCCAAAAAAGGAATATTGCGTCAACATGGCGTCATGCTGACCTCAGAAGAGTCAACAGGGCTGCCGCGGGTCAAACCTAACCAGTGGGGTCCACTGGTCAGTGACCCAGCTTTGTTTGTGTCACTGACAGGTGGGGTCGGGTCAACAGGTGACGTTGCCAAGTCAAACTGACTTGTGGGGCCCTTGTGGTTAGTTAAACCTAAACAGAAACTAAATCAAATTAATTAGACAGTGGGGCCCAGCTTTCAGTGTCACCGGTTAAACAAACCACGGGGTTAGTGGCTAACCTAATCTGCCACGTCACCTAACCGGCGATTAGCCGCCGGTGCTAATCAGAACGCGGCGGCGCTCCTCGTCCGGCCATCTCCGGCGACGAGAGCTCGCGTGGCTGGGCTCTACGGACGCGTCGTGGCGAGGCGCGTCGTTTGGTAGCAGCGGGAGGTGCTGGGGTGGTCGGAATCTGCAACGGCGGCGAGCGAGGCGGCGGCCGGAGCTCGGGTGGGTGCGGGGTTAGCGCTGCGGCTTGCAAACGAACGGGTTGTCGCGCTAGCGTTGCTCCACGGGTCGTTGCGAGTGCAACGGACGCACGCGCGGGGCCATTTTGTCACCGGGGCTTCGTCGGCGACGAGCCCGTGCGGCGGCGCCGTTCGGTCTTCAAGGGGCAACGGCTACAGCAAGAATTCGAGGCGGGGAAGAGGGGGATTCTGTGCGGAAGCTCACAGCGGTCACGCAGAGAAGCTCAGACGGCTCGGGGAGGCGTCGGGGACGGCGTAGGGTCGCCGGCGATCTCGGTGCAGAGGCGGAGGGGTCGAGCTCTATGGCGAGGCGCCCCTGCTTCCGGCGATGCGTGGCTCGATGGAGAGGAGTACAGCGGAGGTCGTGGTCATGAAGAGGGGGCGAGGGGGTGGCTGTGGCCGTGGTGGTTCAGGGCGGCGCAAGGCCCATGGCCGTCGGCCATCAAGGGAGAGAGCGAGGAAGAGAAGGGGAAACGCGGGAGGAGTGGGCAGGGGTCCGGGAGGGGGTGTGTGGCGCCACAGCGTCGGGCGGTGGGAAGCGGGGAGGTGGCAGGCGTGGCTGCCAGCAGCATGACGAGCACGCCCTGCCTTGCAGCACGAGGTATGGGGTGATCAAGGCCGGCGGTCGGCTGGGCAGATGATGCCGGGCCAAGAGTGGCCTGTAAGCACAGGTAGGTTTCTTTCCATTTCTTTCTTTTCTATTTTTCCGACATTTGTTTGGTTTAATAAAAATACTAAACCATTTAAAAAATTCATGAAAATAATTGTGTGAACTAAATGGACTTATCCAAAGCTACACAACAATTTCCAGAATTATTGAACATATATTTATGATATAATAAATATAGATCCAATTCAAATATTTATTGGTTTAATTCAAAGGCCCAAAATAATTGTTCCTGAGATTCTAGAAATATTGGTTTGAATTTTATCCCTTGCCAATATTTCCAGAGATTAACGGGAACATTTTCTGGGACTCATTTGATGAGATTTAAATCTTGGTTATTTTTAGAGGTCTTCTGAGGCTTTTGAAAATTCCTCATTTCAAATTTCCAAAAAAATTAAATATGATGCTAGCAAGATGCAAACACCAGGTAGCACGAGAAGCTAGGGATGTGACACCTACAACCACCGGAAGGACCGCCCTAGATCCGCGGATCCATCCCCGCCCTCAGCTCCCCGCGAGGAACCGCCGTTCGCCGGCGACGATCGCCGGAGTCCCGCCTCTGCTCGGGCAGAGGAAGAGGAGGGAGTGGAGACTAGTCAAACATGACTAGTGGGCCCCCTGGACCCACTGTCAGTGACTCCCTGCGCGGTCCACGCTGGATAAGTGGGGGCGTAAAACCTCAAGTACGCCTCCTCTGCCCGAAAGCGTAATCCCGTCCGAAACGTTTTCTTTTTCTGTTTTTATTAAAAATAGATTCTTACCAAAACTTTGACTAGCTATAACTTTTTAAATATAACTCCAAATGGGTTGATTCTTTTTCCTACCTCTCTTAAATATTGTCTAGTTTATTTTAAGATTTATTTCAAAAATTCTCGGACAAATTTTTGGTACTGTTTTTGAAACTACATATTGATTCAAAAATATTCAAATAGGATTTTTGGAGAGAGGAGAAAGCTTTCAAGAGTTTTGGAATGCACCCTGCCTCCCCACGACCTGAAGGCAAGCATTCTGAACCCTGGCATAATATTTTGTGTGTTATTTGACACGGTGACAACACCACCTCGACACGGGGTATACGCCATTTTATGTGATGATGTGTCCCTACTCATGAGTGCATATCAATGATTTCATGCTATTGGAGTTTGATATGGTTGTGATGGTAATCACCGTCGTATGCTTTTCATGCATACCGGAAGGGAATCCGGGAAGGCCTCTGTCTTGGGTAGACACGGTCTTGTCCCTAGTCATGCATGAGGGGGTATGTCGCGTGGTGTTTCTGTCTGTTGGTTGAAGTATATATTGTTATGCTAATCATGCAGGGAATATTTAAACCTCCTAGGTCGACCGTAGATCGAGTCTTGTCCCGGTAACCCCCATACTTGTTTCGTGCTGCCACTTGTCCCTGCAATAGGTAGGGTACTGTTCAGTAAGTTGTCAACCCCTTTCCTAGCACACACCGCATGTAGAGACCATGGTGGAAGATACTGGAGGCATCCGGTAGGCATGCCACTTGATCCAGGAGCATGGGTGTTTCGGTTGTAGCCGAAGGGGTAGCTCCCTAGTTTGCGCGCGGTATAAATTTTGTGATCCCATGTTACGTCGAGGTTGTAGCCTCCCCACTTAGAGTTTCGCTTAACGGGTGTCGTGGGTGATTCCAGACACCGGTAAGTTAGGCTGGTGTGTGCGGATAGGTGTGTTTTCAATTAAAAGGCGGTAAACGGAATTAGTCCCGATGGACTAAAGGAATCCGTTACTCGTGGGTAAAGAGTACACTCTCTGCAGAGATTAAACCTATTCGAATAGCCGTGTCCATGGGTAGGACTACAGTCTGGGATGGGTCAAGTGTCGGTCTTAGTGTCGGTCCTCGGAGGAGAAACTGTTAAACCAGAACTGGGATCACGACTTGTGACTTGTGAGTATCATGATTATTATTTGCTGTGGACTAACCCGTTATATTATTGGAATTATCGAGTATCCCTGGGATGGTTCTACCTCCTGGATATTCACAGTGATTATTTGTAAGCCCTTTATGTGGTGTCGCTGAGACGCCCGACTGTGGCATGCTTGTTATTTATTTACTTTATAAGCCCTTTATGTGGTGTCGCTGAGACGCCCGACTGTGGCATGCTTGTTATTTATTTACTTTATAAGCCCTTTATGTGGTGTCGCTGAGACGCCCGACTATGGCATGTTTGTTATTTATTTACTTTATAAGCCCTTTATGTGGTGTCACTCAGACGCCCGACTGAGGCATGCTCGTCGTTTACTAACCTTTCGAGGCATCGCTTCAGACACCCGATCGGTGCATTTTATTACTACTATCTTGTTGCATATCCATGTATATAAATAACCTGCTTGCATGCATCAGAGATTTTATTTCTGTGACTGACGTCATGATCATAAAATATTTCAGAACATAATCATCGTTGTTATATTATACCCGTGTTCATAATGTTTGCGAGTACATTCAAAAGTACTCACCGCTTGTCCTCGCTATTGTCTTGGCCAGATTTCTTAGCGGAGAGGAGCGACCGTGATGACAGCCTGGAACCTAAGCAATGGTGATAGCAGCCTCGCGAAGATAGGAGTTATCCCGTCACTGTTCCTGTGGGAAATGGAGTCCCATAGATGCTAATGATCCACAAACCGCTTCCGCCATCAACAACTAGAAACCATTTGTTGTACTCACAGGCCAGAATGGTCTTGTACTGCATATTTTGTATTTTTCTTGGAATTTCTGTATCAAGTTGGTTCCTCATCAGCTAACAGTAATCCTGAGGCTGGTGAGCACAAGGGCCATTTTCTGGAAATTAATACCCGGAAAACCGGTCGCGACAAAGATAGCCCCGATGAACAGGTCATGTACGGAGACTCGGAGGATAGAAATTATCTTCCCCTCTCCGAGGAAGAGGAGAGCCTCTACAACGAAGAATTCATCGTGCCGGAGGAACCTCTCGAGCAGGAGCACATTAAACGCCGGCTAATAGCCACAACGGGGAATCTAAGAATAAAGCAGCTGCAGCTTCAAGCAAGCCAAGATCTGCTCAATGATAAATGGAACGAGGTCCTAGTCGCCATAGAATACAGCCCTAGTGGCCCGGACAAAAGCCACCCCAAGTGCAGGTGGCTCCCTCCACATGATGGCAAGGCGCTGGAGCCCATTCCACCATCGAATAATGCGGCAGGTCGACCACAGTTAGGTCTGGATAAAGCAGCAGCCCAAGCAGAATACCATACCAACCAATCCGGCCGTAAGAACAAGAACAAGACGGTTCAGGAAAACAATGGAGACATCCGCCAAAGTTTAGTGGCCGGAGCTGCAAGATCGACATACAGATCGCGGGGATATGCCCCGACCGGTTATGATGGTCAATCACCCGGACTCAACCAAGCCAACCATGCCCGAAGCCACCAACAGCATCCAAAGGAGGTGCTTCACAGTGTGGCCCAACATAGAGGAGCCACGCACCCGCTTTGCTTCACCAACGAGGTAATGAAGCACGAATTTCCAAACGGGTTCAAACCCAACAACATCGAATCATACGATGGAACAACAGATCCCGCAGTATGGATTGAGGACTATCTCCTCCATATCCACCTGGCTCGCGGAGATGACCTTCATGCCATTAAATACCTGCCTCTCAAACTTAAGGGCCAAGACGGCATCAAGCTAAGCAGTTTGTCAGAAAATTCTATTGGCAGCTGGGAAGATTTGGAAGACGCCTTTCGTGACAACTTCCAAGGAATATATGTCCGGCCGCCAGATGCCGCGACTTAAGTCATATTGTCCAACAGCCCGGTGAGTCAGCCAGGGAGCTCTGGACCAGGTTCTTAGTCAAAAAGAACCAAATTGTCGACTGTCCGGACGCGGAAGCCCTCGTGGCCTTCAAACATAGCGTCCGGGATGAATGGCTAGCACGCCACCTCGGCCAGGAAGGACCTAAATCCATGACTGCCCTTGCCGCTCTAATGACTCATTTTCGTGCGGGAGAAGACAACTGGCTCGCTCGTAAAAGCAACAGCGCCAACGACCGGGGCACTTCCGAAATCCGGGACGGCAACGGCAAGCAACGACTAACCGAACACAACAGTCGCAACAATAATGAAAGATTAGGCGACACAGCGGTCAACGCCGATTTCACAATTAGAAGCCCGGTCAACGGAAGAAGCCATTTAAGGCCGCCAGGATGGACCATCCGCCCTCGACAGGATACTGGACCGACCTTGTCAGATTCACGGTCACCCTGATAAGCCAGCCAATCACACCAACAGAAACTGTTGGGTCTTTAAGCAGGCAGGCAAACTTAACGCCGAATACAAGGGGAGGAGGCCACCAAGCGATAAAGACGACGGAGCGGCTCGCCAGCCGAACACCAGGGGACAGAAATAGTTTCCCTCCGACGTTCGACCACTACCAGAGCGGAAATAGTAGTTTGGCTTCCGCCATCCACCCACTATGTTGGCAAGATTTACACCATGCGTACATCACTACGCGCTCAAGATACCATGGGCATCGGCGGCGGCACAATACGGGCACCCCTGCAAGCATTCCTGTAAACTTTTTTATCCGTTTTCTTCACTTCTCTTTATTATAAACAGGTGACCAACAGGACAACACCTACAACGGACTCTATCAAAGTTCGGATCCGTACAAGGGGCTACTTCCGTTAAGGATTCCCCTCCCAGACGACGGGCGGCGTAGACGTGCGACAAGAGGTCCAAAATAGCTTTTTGTAGACTGCACTCTTTATTTTGAGCCTGTACTATGCGCTTTTTCCTCCGTTCCCGACCCCGAGCATGTCAAATAGCCGGGTTGTGGTTTTTCTTTTTTATATATGAATTTATCATTGGCATATTGCTCCACTCCTAGTAAACTTTATCCGAGCTAATCTTAAAATACTCTTACTACAATGAGTATGGCCGCAACGGCTGTGTCACAAGACGCGTCTCGGCATAACATGCCAGAGGCCCGGTATCGGAACAAATGAGTCACCAATAAAAGTCCGAACAACTCTATAGCGTACTTCAGCGTCGCAAGTTTAGCCTTATATGCATTAGCTCTGAATCATTGTATTTGGTCAATAGTTGGGTTGCCCGGCTCTTGTGCTTGCTACCTTACGTTCCGCTCTATCGGCTAGGGTAGTAAAGGAAGAACTACTGCGATTGTGCTTCCGGTTCATCTGGTCAAGCACCTCAATAGAAAAAGCCGAAATTTGACTGCCATGATGTGGCGAGAGCTTGTCAACCACTTGATGACTTATTCGAATCTTTCGCAATTCTCCATGTTACACGAAGGATCTTTTCCAGATCAAAACATTTAAGGCACAATATTACGATATGCCGCATACATACCAGGGGCTTCGTAGCCCAACCATAAAACTCCTATGGCTAAGTGAAAGTGGTAATGCCCTATAGTCTGATTGCCTGGTTCGCCGCATTATCACCTCCTTTATGGACCAAGACGTTGGATAAAGAGTGATTCAATGCTTTTCCGAACACCCCCGTATTTCCTACGAGGGGGCTGAAGCCAACGACTGGAAAACTTTCAAATTACATTAAAACGGCCGCACAGGAGGAATACAAGCTTTCGAGCAAAAAATAGATTAACTATAACGTTGTCTGTTACAACCCTTGTACACATCACTCGAATATTATGTCTTTCGAGCATTAACCCTCTGTCAAGCGGGCAGCCTCTAGGATGTCTCCAAAATAATGCTCCGGTTCCGGACGGTCCTTGCCTTTGGGTGGACTCTTCGTCGCAACATCGATGGCCTTCATCTTCCCCCAGAATGTCTTGACTCAGGCGAAGGCCATCCATGCACCTTCAATGTACGCCGACCGCTTCACAGCGTCGATACGTGGCACCGCGTCAGCAAGCCGCTGCACCAGGCCGAAGTAACTACTCGGTACAGGTTCAGTCCGCCACAAACGGACTATGATGTTCTTCATGGCAGCGCCGGATATCCTATGCAGCTCGGCCCACTGGGACATCTATTCATTCACCAACAGAGGGCGCTTCGATGCGCCAAATTGCGACCAGAAAAGCTTCTCCATTGCATACCCCTATTGCGCCTGATAAAACTGCGCCGCATCAAAAGAACTCTTCGACAAGTCTAAAAAATTGTGCGGAGAACTCCATACTTGGTTAAGCTGCATAGTTCAGATCGCCGAACTTAGCCTATAGCAAAAAGGGCTTGCCAGCCACAATCTCCCCAGCTTGTCGGATCTCCTCACGGGCTGCTCTGGATTCAGATCGCGCTTCTCTCGCCTCTCGTAAGGCCTTGTCAAGTTCAGCCGTTTTGGCTTCATTTTCCTTCTCAAGAAGTTCACAACGGCCAGCCGCATTCTCTAACTCGCGAGCCATGGTGTACATTGCCTCCTTGTCCTAGCGCCCCGCGGCTTGTCCGGCCTTCAATTCAGCCGATGCCTTTTCGGCAGCCGCATTACTAAATCGGGCCTGCTCCTTGGTCTGGCTAGCTTCACCAAGGGCTTCCACGACGGCAAAGACTATCATCTGCATTGATGCACATTTCATATCAAACTCTCTTCAGAGTCAGGCTTACATTACAAGCACATTGGTGTAAGGAATGCTTGAAATATATACCTTGCGAGTCGTCAAGACGCTTGTTGATCAAAGAAATGTCATCCTCCGTAATATCCAGCTTTCGCTGCAGTTCGGTTACCTCCGAATTTTGGGCAGTGGCAGGAGGGGAGACAGCCTGCATTCCAAATTAAACCAAGGTTAGTACCTGAAAATATCTTTTCGATCCTCCGATCACTTCCTTTGGAAGGCGATCCGAGTCTCAGGGGCTACTGCATACACAACAGGTGCATTCTGTCAATATTATTCAATTGGCAACATTACATCACAAACCTCAAAACCTCTCAAAAGGCTCGTAAAGGCCTCGTTCAACCCGCTCTTTGCGGATACAACTTTTTCGACCACCGTAACCATTAAGGCACGGTGCTCCTCTGAAACAGACGCTCGTTGCAGCATGTCCGTCAGCGTCTCCGGCAGTCCTGGGTCTTCGGACACCGCTGTCGGAACACAACATTCCTTTGAAGGAATCCGCTTACCCGACTCCAGCATTGTCTCCGGCTGTAAACCGGACAGTTTAGGGCCATCATTCTTGATCCCCGAACCCTGAGTGACAGAGGCACCACCTTCGGGTAGCTCCTTCCTTGTTTCCTGTGCTACTTGCCGGTTGGGAGGAGCCCTCTGGGATGACACCTTGAGATCATCCGCCCTATTAGGCGAGGAGGCCGGAGAAGGCGTGTCACTCTCCATCTCCGGAAGAAGGTCTCCCGAGGAGGAGGACGATTGAGAAACACCAGGCATTAACCTACGAGGATTCACATTTGTTGGAGGGTTATTTCAGTAATAAGAAAGGAATGAGGTATGGTTAAAGTGCCCTGCTCTACTTACGGTCTGGCCGGATGTTCGTCCTCATCATCAAGCTCAACGACGACATCGCTTGCCCGGCCCAAGCCGCCCGGCGATGGCATTTTCCCTTTCTTGGAAGGCTTCCCCTCCTGACCTCTAGAGGCGGCCCTCTTCTTTCCATGAAGTGCCCCCTCCACACCTTTTCCCCTGGGCAAAAGGGTTTCGGTTTCCCCGAACACAACGCCTAAATCGCCCTTAGGATGGGCATCTCCTCTGGGCTCCCCGCTCTCGCCCCACTCTGTAGACACCAGGTACGGTGTCGGGATCAACATCCGCGTTAGTAGGGTGGACGCAGGGTCTTCGGGAAGGGGCGCCAGACACCAGATTAACACCGCTTTCTTTATCCAGTCCTGCATATGGGCAAGTTGTTTAGTGTCTGTCAAGAGATGCTTGAATGAAAGGTGTGCGGGGATTGAATACTTACCGGAGTGTCCAGATGATTGCAGTCGAGGCCGACGTCTTCGGTGGTGTCCGGCCATTGCTCTCGCTCCCTGAAATATAACTTCCACATTCCTTCGTGCGTAGTACCGAAGAAGTGCTGAAGAGTCCGCCGCCGTTCTAGATTGAACTCCCACATACGGAGAGGCCGCCGTTGACACGGTAGGATCCGGCGGACCAGCATTACCTGAACGATGCTCACAAGATCGATGCCCTTCTCGGTAAGGCTTCGGATGCGACCTTGCAGAGTCCGCACCTCATTAGCAGATCCCCAGTCCAACCCCTTATTGATCCATGAAGCAAGCTGAGTCGGAGGGTCGGGTCGGAACGCAGGCGTAGCCACCCACTTGGAGGCCCGCAGCTCGTTGACATAAAACCACCCCTGCTGCCATAGTTCAGAAGACTCGGCGAAGAATCCTTCAAACCAAATCGCGCTGGCAAGCTTGTTTATTACAACGCTTCCGCACTCTGCCTGCTCCCCCTCTATCACCCGCGGCCTCACATCAAAAGTCTTGAGCCACAAATCAAAGTGCGGAGGAGTCCGGAGGAAGGCCTCACACGTGACGATGAATGCCGAGATGAGAAGAATAGAGTCCGGGGCTAGATCGTGAAAATCTAGCCCATAGTAGAACATGAGCCCCCGGACGAAGGGGTTAAGCGCGAACCCTAACCCATGGAGGAAGTGGGACACAAATACTACCCTCTCGCCGGATTTGCGGGTGGGAATAATCTGCCCCTCGGCAGGAAGCCGATGAAGGATTTCTGGGGTCAGGTACCTCGCTACGCGGAGCTCCGCAATATCCTCCTCCGTGACGGAAGAGGCCACCCACCGGCCTGAACGGCTGGACCCGGACATGATTGGGGTTGGTGGTGATTGGAACTCGAGGTTTAGAACTCGAGGTGGCTGGGGTTGAGCAAGAAGCAAGCGCGGAAGAAAAAGACAAGTCTGGGTCCCTATATGAAGGTCCAGAATATCGAGCGTCCCCTCCTGGGTCTTGAAACTTACCTATCCCCAAAAAGTTGTACACAGGGGACGGTTGGGTTACCCATACCCACATTATTGAAAATCCCGTGAATAAGGGGACACGATCTCTACTTTGACAGCACGTGCCAATAAAACCGCTTCTCGAGACGTGGGGCGACGGGCTAGCCAACGGTTGGAAATAATAACCGGACAGGCGTGATACAATGTCATAAACAGTTGTCAGCAGATTGGACTCGTGGGGTATTGTATTTTATGCAATTATATATACAGGTCCGAATACAATCGTCACATCCGAAGACTACCTTGGGGTTCAGAAGAAGGGGAACCCACCTTGCAATGTCGAAGACAATCTGCATGCCAGACTCCTCGTCACTGAAGCCAGATTCAGGGGCTACTGAGGGAGTCCTGGACTAAGGGGTCCTCAGGTGTCCGGCCTGTTATCCATTGGCCGGACAAATGGGTTGTGAAGATACGAAGGCTGAAGACGATACCCGTGTCCGGATTGGACTCTACTTGGCGTGGAAGGCAAGCTAGGCGACCTATTATGAAGATTTCTCCTATGTAACAGACCTCATGCAACCCTAGATCTCTCCGGTGTCTATATAAACCAGAGAGCATAGTCCGGATAGGACAGATTCATTACCATATACTTATAGGCTAGACTTCTAGGGTTTAGCCATTATGACTCGTGGTAGATCAACTCTTGTAACACTCATATTCATCAAGATCAATCAAGCAAGAAGTAGGGTATTACCTCCATAGATAGGGCCCGAACCTGGGTAAACATTGTGTCCCCCGTCTCCTGTTACCATCGATCCTAGACGAACATTTCGGGACCCCCTACCCGAGATCCGCCGGTTTTGACACCGACAGTCTCATTTAAGGAATGGGAATGAATTACAAACCTGTCGTCGTCCTGAAACATTGAGAATCTCGGTTTTTAAATCCCAGTAAATCAAAAACTCGCCCAAAAAACATGAAACTTTGCATGGTTTCATGACATGGCACATATATGTCGTGGTAAAAAAATCGTCCAGTTGTAGAAGATACGCACACATTAATAGCTAACGAAGTCCTTAAAAGCTGACACGTTAATATCGCAAATGGTTGTATTATATCAGTCGTGTCGAAATTTAACCATACTCGATGGCATGCGTGCAGCTGTTTGATTAGACGGGACGAGCGCGAGAAGTCTACCGTGTAGGCTCGACGGGACGCGTGCGAGCAGTCCGCTGCACAGGCTCGACGGGATGCGTGCATCCTATCCACCTCGCAGGCTCGACGAGACATGTGCGAGCAGCAAGGCCGCCCATGCTCACCAGGAAGCAAGCTCTTTGACCTCTATGCACCAGCCATCGCACGCTCGCTCACAACTTCTCCATTAGTGGGTTAATTAAAGCGCCTGGACGGAGGGTGTTTGCTTGTGCGAGCAGCAA
The DNA here is from genome assembly GCA_021605145.1 of Aegilops bicornis. Classification (NCBI taxonomy): domain Eukaryota; kingdom Viridiplantae; phylum Streptophyta; class Magnoliopsida; order Poales; family Poaceae; genus Aegilops; species Aegilops bicornis. Next base: position 162,063,135 of record CM038674.1, read on the forward strand.
GGCCACCCATGGCCACTCGTATTCCGCCCTAATTGAAATTTCCACATAGGGCAACGGATAATACGACCACAAATAAAATGGCAATGGATAATACAATGACAAATTTACAATGGCACAGATAATAATTGTCTTACATATTCTGGATAATTTAAAATGCCACATGCGGCAAAGCCCGGAAGACACGGGGGCAAGAGAAGAAGGAAAATGCAGACAACGATCTGGGTCGCTACTGTCTCTACTCGTCAATGGATCGCCGGGCGACGACATCCTCCAGCTCCTTCTTCAATTCCTCATGACTTTGCTTGAAAGCAGCCACGGATTAATCCACCTCCTGATCGCGCTCGATCCGGAGCTTCCTCAAGTCACTCATCAGTTCCTCGATGACCGCTGTCAGTGTCATCCCCGAGGCACTGCTCTGCTCATGCAGCATCTGTCGGATTTCGGTTCCGGCAGACCCTCTAGGTTCGAACTCTGGGGTGCACGCGGAGATCTCACCTCCAACCTACCTACCCCTCGTCGCCTCGCAAGGATCTAAACTACACAAAGAGCAACACAAGGGACACAGTGTTTATACTGGTTCGGGCCACCATTGTGGTGTAATACCCTACTCCAGTGTGTGGTGTGGTGGATTGCCTCAGGGGCTGATGATGAACAGTACAAGGAAGAACAGCCTCATGCGGCCTGTTCTTGGCCGGTGCGACGAACTGCTAGGGGGTGTGTGGTCGCTTCTCTCTCTCTCTCTCTCTCTCTCTCTCTCTCTCTCTCTCTCTCTCTCTCTCTCGACTTAAGATGCTCTCGCTCTGTTCTCCCTTGCTTCTCGATTCAAGGTGCCCTGCCCTATGGGTGGCTAGTCCTATTTATAGGCAGAGGCCCTGGGCCTCTTCCCAAATATTGAGCGGGAAGGGCGCCAACAATTGGCCATTTTGAAGGAGAACATCTAGTACACTTATCCTCACTAAAGTTGGTCCTCGCCTATCAAAGGCTCTGATGATGATGCCGGCTTGGGCTCCATGATGACCTCCTTCCTGCCGTTGTGTTGGTCTTGGTCTTGTTGCACCGAAATGGTTGCCTTTGCTTGATACTCTCACCTGCGCTTGCCTCCTTTGCACCAAAGAGGAAACGAGGACTCTACGCGGGCTGGCGCCCTTGGTCGTCATAGCTTGCGTCATGGGCACCTCGTGAGGTACCCCGCCTTGATCTCTCTCGCCTCGCGAGCCACCGACGAGGTCGTGCACGAGGAAGCTTCTGTCGTCCGCCTCATGAGGCTTCGCCGCGAGGGTCTCGAAGCTTGTCTTGATGAAGATGGGCGTCTTGGGCCACCCTTGAGCCACGCCGCAGGCTGCAGGCGAGCAAGTCTGGGTACCCCGTTCCCGAAGCCGACAAGAGCCCGGGCCCAAGGCGCGCCTGGACTTGGCTTAGCGGAGAAGCGAAGGGGCAATTGCGAAGCGCCGTGGGCCCTAACAGCCTGCGGCCTTGGGCGCCGCGTGGCAGTTGATTGGACGTGGGCGTCTCTGCTTCCCCACGACGCCTCGGCGACTGCACGAATTGACAAGTCCCGGAATGCAAAGCGGGTCATGATTACCTGTGATCTGGAGGTCGACGGTTGGCCTTCCCCGACTGTAAGTACGGGACGGCGCGTGCCTTCCCAGTCCATCTCTTCTTGCTTCTCCTTCTTCTCCATGGCTCCGACGAAGAGGTTCTCGGCCGCGGAGAAGGGAAAAGCCCGCCAGGTGGAGCCTGACTCTCCCCCAACCAAGCGCGGTCAAGGCCGTCGTCGCAAGCACCCTGTGGCTCCCGTAGCGGCTTCTCGTGGCCATGGAGGCGATCTCCCGCGCGGTGACGGGCGTCAGGCCGTTGATGGGGGCGCGCTACGGCCGCGTGACCCCCTAGGCCGCGCTTCCACTCGGCAGAGGTACTGCCGGAGTTTGTCGTGTGGTCGGCGGAGCCGACCAGCACCTGGCTCCAGCTTCCCCGCTTCCTTTTAGGTGAACTTCTGGCCGGCGCCCCCGGCTGCCTCTGGCTCCAGGCGGACGGTTGCTGTAGCCGGGCCTCCTGGGCTTCGCTGGAGGTCTTAGCCGCTGGGAGCGTGGCCTTGACCCGCGGCTGGCAAACGTTTGCCCGCGCGCGTGGTCTGAGCAGGCGGTGCACCCTGCACTCCAAGTTCGACGGTGATACCACCCTCTATGTGAGGGTGTTCGGGGAAGACGGTCGCCGTGCTGGGTGCTACCCTGAGGACAACGACCGCGGCCATGGGGCCAGCCCCGGAGACGATCGGGATGAAGATGACAGCGCGCGCGTGGCCGGCGGCGCTCGGTGTTCGTCGAGCTTCGGCGACTCTTCTTCAGACAGCGGCTCCTCCAACGGTGGACATGCCCAGCCTCCGCGCCGCCGCGCCAGCCTGGAGGGAGGTAGCGGGTCTGCCCGCCGTCGTGCCTCGGTGAAGCGTGAGAGGCAGTCTGCCTGAGCTCCGGAGGCAGCTCGAGCCTTCACCGCGAGTTGGTGTCAAGCGAGCCACGCTTGTTTTGTTCTTTTACTTTTCCTGCGCAAAGAGTCAGTAGTGTAGGGCCCCGCGGGGGCGTGCTTGGACTGTTGCTGTTAATTATCGTACTGTTCCCTCTATTTCTGTATAAGGCTTCTGTGCCACGCCTGCGTGTAGAAATTACTTAGCTTGGGGGTGACCTGTCGTGGTCTTCGCCTCCCGAGGCCAAGGCCTCGTGGAACGCTTCATGCCCTGCAAAGATTAGCCAGGAGAGGTAGCTTCCGGCCTCAGTTGCGGGGGCGACCGACCCAGGTCATGTGTTCGCGTCGCGGTGCCCGTGGGGCACGGACTGGAGGGGTGCTCCCATAGTAGACCCGGTTAGGGAAGCCTCAAACAATAGGGGCAGAAAACACTTTCATGAGGGTGCGCGTTGCTCCCTCGCGAGACTCGTGTGAGAGAAATCGGGGCAGGAGAGTGAAGAAGGCAAAGAGTCACAAGCCAAAGGCGGCAACAACTTCAATAAAACTTCAAATGGGAATGAACAACCCAACTGCAGAAAGCAAATTAAAAAGCCGCGTCCGGCACCTAATCTAGTCTTCGACGTCTTCTCACCAGCACGGAGCTAAGTGCTGCCGCTGGGCGTGGGAGGGAGCCCCAGGGCCTGAGGCCGGCGCTCCTAAGACTCCGGGGCGTGTACAGCCCCAACTCATTATTACGTGAGAGTGTCATGGGCGGCGAGCTTCATAGGCATTGGACTTCTTCACAGGCTCCGGGCCTTTCTTGGGGGAAGCGAACTTCACAGGCATTGGCCTTCTTCACAGGCTCCGGGCCTTTCTCAGAAAGATAAGCTTCACAGGCGTTTGCCTTCTTCACAGGTTCTGGACCTTTTCCAAAACGCAACAACTTCACAGGCATTCGCCTTCTTCACAGGCTCCGGGCCTTTCTCAGAAAGATAAGCTTCACAGGCGTTTTGCCTTCTTCACAGGCACCGGGCCTTTTTAGGGGTAAAACCTCCGAAGGTGCTGGATGTTCCACGCGTTTTGGATGGGCACCCCCTCCTGAGTCTCCAAGCATGCGGAGCCGGGCCTGGAAACATGAACAACCTTGAACGGGCCCTCCCACATGGGATAGAGCTTATGCAGTCCCTCCCTGGAGAGAACCCGTCTGAGCACAAGGTCCCCTACCTCAAGAGTTCTTGGGTGAATGTTGCGGCAGTGGTATCGCCGCAGTGCTTGTTGGTACCTCGCCGATTGCAGCGCGGCTTCTCGATGATGCTCCTCCCCCAGCACGAGGTCCATCCCCCGCATGGCGTCCTGCTGCGCCTCGTCGAACGCCAGGACCCGTGCGGAACAACGTCTGACCTCGTGAGGGAGGACTGCTTCAGCTCCATAGACCAGGAAGAACAGGGTCTCGCCAATCGGCTTGGTCCCGATCGTGCGGATGGACCACAACACAGACTGAAGCTCGTCGTACCAGCCTCCGCCGCAGGCCTCCAGCTTCTTCTTGAATGTCCTGGTTTTGAGGCCCCTCAGGACCTCTGCGTTGGCCCGCTCGGCCTGACCGTTGCTCCGTGGGTGCGCTATCAAGCGTAGCATACACTGCATCCCAAGGTTAGCACGGTATGTTTTGAAGAGGTTCTTGGTGAATCGTGAACCGTTGTCGGTGATGATGCGGTTCGGCACCCCGAACCGGCTCACGATGCCCTTAATGAACTTGACCGCAGAACTTGCGGGGATGGTGCGGACGGCTTCCACTTCAGCCCACTTGGTGAACTCGTCCACGGCGACGTAGAGGTAGCGTAGCCTCCTGGCGCCCGAGGAAACGGGCCCAGGATATCCAGCCCCCAGACTGCGAATGGCCACGAGTGGGGGTTAGTTTGCAGACCTCCCGTCGGCTGATGGATCTACTTGGCATGGAATTGGCAGGCCTCGCAAGCCTTCACCAGTTCCACGGCATCATTGAGCGCAGTGGGCCAATAGAACCCGCTGCAGAACGCCTTGCCAACGAGGGTCCGTGATGACAAATGATGCCCACAGTCTCCACCGTGTATGTCTGCCAGCAGCTCCTTCCCTTGCTCCCTGGAAATGCAATGTAGGGACACATCATTCGGTCGCTTCCGGTAGAGCTCTCCATCCCTGATACAGTACGCCGTGGCTTGCCGCGCCACATGCTCTGCTTCCTCCTCCTTTTCTGGCAAGGTCCCTTGCTTCAGGTAGCTCCGGAGCTCTGTGATCCAGCACCTCTCTTGAGGCTCCAGCGTCAGGAGCAGACGCGCTCCTGAGGCTGGGCCACAGACCGGGGCTCCCGAGGCAGATGGCTGGGGGAGCTCTTCCCGAGGCTGCACCGTGCTTGATAGCGATGGCGTTGCCGAGGGCTTGAAGAGCCACTCCTCGAAGACGCCAGGTTCCTGTGGTAGCCGCCTAGATGCCCGTTTGGCGATGTCGTCAGCCTCTTGATTGGTGCCACGAGGCACATGCTGCAACTCCAGTCCCCAGAACTGCTTCTCCATCCTGCGGACCTCCGCAACGTAGGCTTCCATGTGCTCATCCCTCGGCTCGTATACTTTGTTGGAGAAGTTGACGAGGAGTTGTGAATCACCCTTGATAGTAAGGCGCTTCACTCCTGTGGCAATCAGCGGCCTTGAGGCCTGCTATCGTGCCTTCATATTCTGCTATGTTGTTGGAGACCTTTTCTCCGTCTTTGGAAACAGAGCTGCACGGCGTAGTAGAGCTTGTCTTGAGTAGGAGATATAAGCACTGTGCCAGCTCCCGCGCCGTGTCTGGAGAACGCCCCGTCGAAGTACATGATCCAACCGTCTGGTGCCTCGCTTCCCGGGGAGAGGGATCGATCCTCATCAGCCTTGAGGCCCGGCGCCTCCGTCCATTCCGCCACGAAGTCCGCTAGCGCGGCTCCCTTGATGACTCTGGTGGTGCTGAATTCTAGCTGAAACGCTTGCAACTCGATGTTCCACTCAGCGACTCTTCCATCCGAGTTGGGGCTCCTGAGCACCCTTTCCAAGGGGTACGCTGAGACAACCTTGATGGGATGGCCACGAAAATAATCTTGCAGCTTGCGAGGCCACCAAGAGCGCGAGGAGGAGTTTACGGGGCATGGGGTAGCGCCCTCGCCCCGCAAAGACCTTGTCTTGACAAAGTACATAGGGTGTTCGACGAGGTTGGGAGTGCTGGTGTTGTTGGCGTCCTCCGGAGGCCGTGGCGCCTCCTGAGATAGTGGAGCCCCCAGCGGTTGGTCGCCAGGGGGAGGGGTCTCTTCTGTTCCGAGTGTGCTTCCCTGCGGCGGCTGATCCTTCTCGGCTGTGGTAGTGGTCTCTGTGTGGCCCCCTTGATCCTGCTTCTCCTTGACCCGGGCAGCCGCTGGCTTTGTGGCGCTCCTCCCTAACCGCCACTGTGGCTGCGTTGGCGAGTAGGGAGTGGCTGCAAGGTAGAGCACCAGGGGCTCTAGAGGGCGGCGGAGCCACCATTCTTGGAGGGCTGGTTAAGTACCTTTTGAGATCTCTGAACGCCTTGTCGGCCTCTTGATCCATTCAAAGGGGCCCTTTTCTTCATTAGCTTGAAGAAGGGTAGCGCTTGTTCCCCCAACTTGGAGATGAAGCGTCCTAGTGCGGTCACGCGCCCAGTGAGCTTCTGCATTTCTCTGAGGGTCTTCGGCGGGCTCATGTCCTCGACTGCCTTGACCTTTTCTGGGTTAGCCTCGATGCTCCGGTGGGACACTAGGAAGCCCAAGAGCTTGCCCGAGGGGACCCCAAACACACACTTCTCCGGGTTGAGCCACAAGTTCACTGCGTTGAGTCTCGCGAAGGTTTCCTCCAGGTCTTGTATCAGGGTTCTGGCCTCCCGAGACTTCACCACAATGTCATCGACGTAAGCCTCAACATTCCTCCCGAGCTGCGGACCCAAGGTGATGTGCATCACCACTGAAAGGTCGCCCTGCATTGTGCATCCCGAACGGCATGCATGTGTAGCGATACACTCCACACGGGTCAAGAAAGCCGTTTTTCACGTCTTCATCGCCATCTTGATCCGGTGATAGCGAGAAGGCATCCAGAAACATAACAGGTCGCCTTTGGTGGTGGAATCGGCGATCCGATCGTCTGGGAGCGGGAATGGATCCTGCGGGCAGGCTTTGTTGAGGTTGGTGAAGTCAACACACATGCGCTCCTTCCCCCCTTTCTTTGGCACGACAACCGGGTAAGGCAAACAATCTAGGTATCGGACCTCGCAAATGACCCCTGCCGCTTCTAGCTTGCGGGTCTCTTGGACGATGAAAGCCTGCTTCTCAGTGGACTGCCGTCTCGCTTTCTGCTTCACAGGGCATACGTTGGGGCACACGTTGAGGTGGTGCTCGATTACGCCTCTCGGGATCCCTGCCAACTGATCAGGTTCCCATGCAAATACCTTCTTATTCGCGCGTAGGAACTTGACCAGGGCCTCCTCCTACTCAGGCTCGAGGTTGGCGCCTATGGTGAAGGTGGCGTTAGTGGATCCGTCCTCGTCGACCAGTATCTGCTTGGTTTCTGCCTTGTCTTGGGTGAACAGCTGCTTCTTCTTGGCCGACGCAACCCCCTTGGGCTCAGGGGCGTCTGAGTCGGCGGGTTGTGCCACCGCCGCAGTCTTGAAGACGAGCTTGAGCACTTGCAACGCATCCCCGGCGTCTCCGGACACGGTGAGGACGCCGTTGCTCCCGGGCATCTTCATGAGGTTGTATGCTGGGTGAGTCGCGGCCATGAATCGGGCTAGTGCTGGGTAGCCGAGGATGGCGTTGTATGGGAGGCTGATGGGGGTGATGTCGAAGTCGATTAGCTCCTGGCAGAAGTTGTCGTAGGTGTCGAAGGTCACCGGAAGAGGGATCTGCCCAAGGGAGCCAGCTGAACCACCTCCGACGCCCAAGAAGGGCCTTCTAGGCTGAAGCCGTTCCGGCGGTATGTGGAGGAGGCTGAAGGCTTCAACCGAGAGAACGCTGAGGCCCGCGCCGCCGTTGATGAGATTCCTGGTGACGGCCACCTGGCAGATGGTGGGGGTGCACAGCATTGGGAGCACGCCCGAGCAGGCCGAGTTGGAGGGGTGGTCCTCCGAGCTGAAGGCTAGATCAGCCTTGGGCGTCGACCGACCCGGAGGAGCCCCAATCTGGCGGACGAATGGCTTGACGTGGCGGCATGAAGGTGGCGCTTGCGAGCCACCCAAGAGAGCTGCGACGACCGGGGATGCCGGCGCAGCGTGCTGGGCGAGGAAGAGGTTGCGCAGCTCCTCCCAAGAGGCCACGGAAGTTGTTGGCAGGTGGAGCAGCCACACATGCTGGGCGCCCGAGGCCATGGGAAGCCGATTAGCCATGACCTGCTAGCCTCCTGCTTCAAGGACGGCCTCCTCGTACGCCAGCAGGAAGGCCAGTGGATCATTCGTGCCGTTGTAGCACGGTGGCGTCTCCGGCTTGAACTTGTTCGGCCACTGCACCTGTCGCAAGGCTGGCGCCAAGGCTCGGAGCGCCCTGGCCCCTGCGCCGGCGCTGGCGACCGGAGTTGGCGGAGAGCGGGTCGGCGGAAGGGAAAGCTCCGGCGCACCCTTACCTGGCGCGCCAAATGTCGGATTTCGGGTTCCGGCAGACCCTCTAGGTTCGAACTCTGGGGTGCACGCAGAGATCTCACCTCCAACCTACCTACCCCTCGTCGCCTCGCAAGGATCTAAACTACACAAAGAGCAACACAAGGGACACAATGTTTATACTGGTTCGGGCCACCATTCTGGTGTAATACCCTACTCTAGTGTGTGGTGTGGTGGATTGCCTCAGGGGCTGATGATGAACAGTACAAGGAAGAACAGCCTCGCGAGGGTCTGTTCTTGGCCGGTGCGACGAACTGCTAGGGGGAATTCGGTCGCTTCTCTCTCTCTCGACTTAAGATGCTCTCGCTCTGTTCTCCCTTGCTTCTCGATTCAAGGTGCCCTGCCCTATGGGTGGCTAGTCCTATTTATAGGCAGAGGCCTTGGGCCTCTTCCCAAATATTGAGCGGGAAGGGCGCCAACAATTGGCCATTTTGAAGGGGAACATCTAGTACACTTATCCTGACTAAAGTTGGCCCTCGCCTGTCAAAGGCTCTGACGATGGCCTTGGCTTGGGCTCCACGATGACCTCCTTCCTGCCGTTGTGTTGGTCTTGGTCTTGTTGCACGAAATGGTTGACTTTGCTTGATACTCTCGCTGCGCTTGCCTCCTTTGCACCAAAGAGGAAATGAGGACATCATGCTGGCTGGCGCCCGCCTGGCGCCCTTGGTCGTCATGGCTTGCGTCATGGGCACCTCGTGAGGTGCCCCGCCTTGATCTCTCCGCCTCCTCGTGAGCCAGCCTAACGAGGCCGTGCCTGAGGAAGCTTCCTGTCGTCCGCCCCACGAGGCTTGTCCCCTCGCGAGGGTCTCGAGCTTGTGCTGATGAAGATGGGTCATAGGCCACCCCTTGAGCCACGCCGCAGGCCGCAGGCAGGCAAGTCTGGGTACCCCCGTTCCCAGAACGCCGACAGAATCTTCCAGCCAGCAGCCTCCTCCTCCTCGGCGAGCACCTTGAGGAGCTTCGTGTTGTAAACCATGAGTTGCTCGACGAGACTGGTCGCCTTGTCAACCGAGGTACCGCTGATCTTGAGCAGCTTCATCAAGTCGTCGACCAGCTCCTGCTGCATAGTGATGCCAGCGAGAATGTCGTCGTCGCCGGCGAAGGACTTCAAAAACGCCGGCTCGTCGCGATGGCTGACACCACGAATGCTCTTGTGAGAGCCCTCGCATGCCCGTGAGAGCTCGTTCGAGGGCTCCGCGGCGCGCCGGGACATCTCTGCTGCGGCTGCGGCTTCGCGGCGGGACCTCTCTAGTGCTTCCACGGCCTTGGTCTTTGCTGCCTGGTTATATGTCCACCCTAAACTCCTCCTACCGGTCATGGTGGAACACTTGGCAGGAAAGACTTGCTTTGTGGGTGATGAGGATAGGAACTGTGAAGGAATTTTTGAGTGGGTAGTTTTAATAGCCCGGTGCTAAGTGTAAACACATATTAGTTTGATAGGTGTGAACAGATTTGCAATTACTTATTGCATTGTAATCTACAATGTGACGAAAAACAAGGTCAAAATTTATTGATGGCAAAAGGTTGACCACATGGTTGCTCGCCGTTGAGGCGTCCGCGACGCGCTCTGCTCACGTCCGTCCGAGCGTTTTGCTCGCCATTGAGGCGGCTACGGCGCGCTCTGTTCATCCAAGTCGATTGTTTGCCACGTATCACACACATCTTGTTAAGTTGAACCCTTTCTGTTGTGTTCCCTAATCGAAAACAGTTTGTCCGAGTGAACTGTATGCCCTATATCACACACACCTTGATCTGGCTAACCGTTTCGGTTGCACTCCCTAATAGCAAACAGTTCATCGGAGCGAACTGTATGCCATATATCGCACACACACACACTGATATGGCTGCCCATTTCTATTAATCTGCCTCATCGCAAACAGTTCAAATGGATTAACTGTGTGCGCCGCATCGCACACGCAACTAAAATCTAAACCATGTTTGATGGCTCCGCCATCGCAAATGTTTTGCACCTTTTTTGACAGTTTTTTAATCCCCGTTTGCGATTAATGCATCATGAAGTTTCGTGAAAGGGTATGTGGTCGTAGTGTCGCGTTAGCAGCATCCTGCAGTAGTGGGACTAAGGAAATGTTTCTCGGTTATGGAGGTGATAAAGAGTTCTCGTAAAGAGTTACATCGATGCAAGATTTGACACTGATCTAGATGACTCTTAGTCTCAATCTAGATATGTATTGAACATGGGAGCAATTAGCTAGAGTAGGATCAATGTGTGGTTTCTTATTTCAAAGAAACTAAATGTGAAAATTTTGATATTAGAGAAATTAGGGCTTTTTGTCCCAAGAAATTTGATACCTTTGCTTTTGCACCATCTGTGGGTGCCTCTGGGGGGATTCTTGTGGTATGGAATTCTGCTGTGTTGTCTGGTTTGTTGGTGGAAATTCAGCCTTTTGCTGTGATTGTGTGTTTCACTTTGAAGCAGAATAATGATCAGTGGTCTTTGGTATCTGTTTATGGGCCATGTCAGGGGGAGGATAGAGATAACTTTGTGTCCTGGTTATACAATCTGAATATTCCAATTGATGATAACTGGTTAGTCACTGGGGATTTTAATTTCATCAGGTCCTCTGAAAACAGTAATTTGCCAGGTGGAGATGTTAATGTTATTTTTATCTTCAACGAAATCATTGGTCAGGTCTGCTTGAGTTGCCTCTTAAGGGGAGATCTTATACTTGGTCTAACATGCAGGATTCTTCTTTGTTGGAGCAGCTGGATTGGTTCTTTACTTCCACTAATTGGATCTCTGTTTATCCTTTTACTGAGGCACTTCCTTTAGCTAGGACTGCTTCAAACCATGTGCCCTGTGTGGTGGTAATTAGAACCTCTATTCCTAAGTGCAAAATCTTCAGATTTGAGAATTACTGGGTAGATATGGAAGGTTTTCTTGAGTGTGTGCAGAAATCTTGGAGCAAACCATCTCATAAATCACACTCCTCTGCAATCATTGCTGATAAGCTTAAAACACTCAGTCAGGACCTCAAGAGGTGGCAAACTGGTCTTTCGAAGATGAAGCTGCTCATTTCTAACTGTAACAATGTAATATTATTGCTAGATAACTTGGAGGAGCTCAGACCTCTCTTTAGGCAGGAATTTAATTTCAGGAAAATTGTCAAACTGCACTTGGAAAAGTTGTTGCATTTGCAGTTTTTGTACTGGAAGAAGAGATGTACCGTTAGATACATCAAAGTGGGAGAGGAGAACACTAAATTTTCCATGCCATGGCTATAGAAAGATTTAGAAGGAACTCCATTGCTAGCTTGCAACAGCCTGATCGTACCGTTATTTCTGAACACTCTCAAATGGAAAGAATGATTTGGAGTACTTTTAAAGGAAGGATGGGAGTTTCCAGAGGTATTTTCATGGGTTTGATCTATCTGTTCTGCTTAAACATGTGCCTGGCCTTGAGGTTTTGACCAAACCTTTTACCATTGAGGAAATGGACTTGGTTGTCAAACATGTGCCCATTGATAAAGCCCCTGGACCAGATGGTTTCAACGGCCTCTGCTTCAAAAAGTGCTGGCACATTATTAAGCATGAATTTTATGCCTTAGCTTAGGACTTTTATGATGGTAAAGCTAACTTGGAAAATATTAATGGGTCTTTCATCACTCTCATTCCCAAAAAGCTATCACCTGAAGTGGTTGGGGATTACAGGCCAATTTCTTTGACTGGCATGGGTATAAAGTTTCTGTCCAAAATGGATGCTAAGATATCTCAAGAATTGATAATGAAGTGCATTCATAAAAATCAATATGGTTTCATTAAGTCCTGGACCATTCAAGACTGTATTGGGTGGACCTTGGAGTAGTTGCATCAATGCCATCAGTCTAAAAGGCCCATTTTGATTCTCAAAATAGATTTTAAGAAGGCTTTTGACTCCATTGAACATGAAGCTATCTTTCAAATCATGAAGCACAAGGGTTTCAATGCCAAATGGATTAGTTGGGTGAAATCACTATTGACATCTGGGACTTCCTCTGTTCTGCTGAATGGTGTGCCTGGGAAGAATTTTGTGTGTAAAAAAAGGTGTTAGACAAGGAGACCCTGTCTCCCCTCTCCTTTTTGTTCTTGCTGCTGATCTTTTACAATCTGTGATTAATGATATGCATCTCAGAGGAGAGCTTCAGCTTCCTATTCCTTGTCATGACAAGGACTACCCAATTGTGCAGTATGCTGATGACACCTTGATTGTGGTTACTGCTGATGGAGCACAGCTTTTGGCTCTTAAGAAAATGTTGCTTGTTTTTCTTAGTCAACTGGGCTGGATGTTAAATACCACAAATCTTCTATGATCCCAATAAATGTTTCCCAGGAGGAAACTTAGAGATTGGCCTCCATTTTTGGTTGTCAAGTGGGAAAGATGCCCTTCACTTACCTGGGTTTACCTGTTGGAACTACCAAACCTGCAATGTCTGATGTGCTACCTCTGGTTACTTGCATGGAGAGGAGAATGTCTGCTAGTTCATCTTTTCTAGCTCAGGGTGGTCGACTGCAATACCTAAACTCTGCTTTATCCTCCTTACCAATCTTCTTCCTCTGCAGTTTGTTTATTGCCCCTGGTATTTTGAAGCAGCTGTAGAGAATTCAAAGGCAGTGCTTGTGGAGGAAAAATAGATAGGAACCTGCTCCATCTCTCGCTACTTGGGATCTGATTTGTAGGCCCAAGAACAAAGGAGGGCTTGGCATTCTTGACCTTGGTTTTCAAAATGTGGCCCTGTTACTGAAGCATGTCAACAAGTTCCTCAACAGAGCTGATATTCCTTGGGTCCAACTCATTTGGAACTCTTATTATCATGAGCTTGTTCCTCAAGGAACCTCTCCATGTGGGTCTTTCTGGTGGAAGGATATCCTTAAACTTCTGGATCAATTCAGAGAAGTCACTTGGGTCAAGGTCAATGAGGGTGATACTGCTCTTTTCTGGCAGGATAAATGGCAGCTTGGAAATTCTGTTTTGCCTTTGCAGCACAGGTTCCCCAGGTTATTCTCTTATGTCATGGATGCTCTGGTCTTAGTCAAGGATGGATTTTTTCCCCAAACCTGCTTTCTTGGTTTCATCTGCCACTTTCTGAGCAGGCCCACAATGAGCTTCTGGTTCTGCGGACTCTTCTGCAGAATATGAGAGGAACCCTGAGTTGAAGGATGTTTGGTCTTGGCATGGATCGAACAAGCCCTATCCCCTAAGCAGTTCTATGTATCTAGGTTCATTAACCATAATTTCAACCCTATTTTGACTTGGATTTGGAAGAGCTGCTGCACCATGAAGATCAAGGTCTTTGCCTGGATGCTCATAATGGATAGACTTAACACCAAGGATATGGTTGAAAGAAGGCATTAGAAAATGATGATGGAGTTAATTGTCTGCTCTGCCCCACACACACTAGGGAAGATAGGGATTATCTCTTCTTCAATTGCAATTTCAGCCAGAGGGTTTGGAATTTCCTTCAGATTGATTGGGGGGCTGGCAATAACATGAGACAGATTGTGCTTAATGCTAAGAGAAACTTTGATCACCCTTTCTTTGCTGAGGTTGTCTTCACTGCTTGCTGGAATATCTGGATCATCAGGAATGGGAAAGTCTTTAGGCAAGAAAGGCCCGGTTTTAACAGATGGAGAGGGTCTTTTGTAAATGATATGCTTTTACTTTCTCACAGGATCAAGGTGAGATTCAAGAGGACTTGGTTAGATGGGTCTCCTTTCTCCCTCCATAGATGTAATTTTTCCTTTTCTAGTTGTACATTCCTTTTTTCTCCTTTTTTTGGTTACCACTGGTAGCCTTTGTAACCTTTGTAATTCTTTTCTGTTTTATCAATAGAAGGCTGTGGGGGCTTTCCCTACAGTGTTCAGTCAGAAAAAATTAGCTAGAGTAGCTCCATGCAGAGCATTGTAGACATAGAAATTTGCAAAATACATACGGATCTGAATGTGGCAAACCCGTTGACTAAACTTCTCTCACAAGCAAAACATGATCACACCTTAGTACTCTTTGGATGTTAATCACATAGCGATGTGAACCAGATTATTGACTCTAGTAAACCCTTTGTGTGTTGGTCACATGGCGATATGAACTATGGGTGTTAATCACATAAAGATGTGAAGTATTGGTGTTAAATCACATGGCGATGTGAACTAGATTATTGACTCTAGTGCAAGTGGGAGACTGAAGGAAATATGCCCTAGAGGCAATAATAAAGTTGTTATTTTATATTTCCTTATATCATGGTAAATGTTTATTACTCATGCTAGAATTGTATTAACCGGAAACTTGATACATGTGTGGATACATAGACTATACATTGTGTCCCTAGTAAGCCTCTACTAGACTAGCTCGTTAATCAAAGATGGTTAGGTTTCCTAACCATTCCTAACCATAGACATGTGTTATCATTTGATAAACGGGATCACATCATTAGGAGAATGATGTGATGGCCTAGACCCATCCGTTAGCTTAGCATTTGATCATACAGTTTATTGCTACTGCTTTCATGTATGTCAAATACATATTCCTTTGACTATGAGATCATGCAACTCCCGAATACCGTAGGAATGCCTTGTGTGCTATCAAACCTCACGACGTAACTGGGTGATTATAAAGATGCTCTACAGGTATCTCTGAAGGTGTTTTTTTGGGTTGGCATGAATCGAGATTAGGATTTGTCACTCGGAGTATCGGAGAGGTATCTCTGGGCCCTCTCGGTAATACACATCATAAGCTTGCAAGCAAATGACTAAGGAGTTAGTCACGAGGTGATGTATTACGGAACGAGTAAAGAGACTTGCCGGTAACGAGCTTGAACTAGGTATGAAGATACCGACGATCGATTCTCGAGCAAGTAACATACCGATTGACAAAGGAATTACGTATATTGTCATAACGGTTCGACCGATAAAGATCTTCATAGAATATGTAGGAGCCAATACGAGCATCCAGGTTCCGCTATTGGTTATTGACAGGAGAGGTGTCTCGGTCATGTTTACATGGTTCTTGATAGAGGCGAAGGTGTCCCGATGTTTTGATGAGATGGTGGCTATCGTTTTCTGTGGGATTCGACCTTGACGATCTGACTACGAACGTGCAAGACGTCGCGCCTTAGCAATCGCTAAACCAACTTCCGAGGGGTTATTGACCATGCTGGAGCACGACCAACCTGACCACGAGGGTCTGTTTCCTACGAGCAAATGAAGAACAAGCAAGAAACTGAGATTTCAATCTGGATATTGGAATATAAGAGGAAAGCTTTATTAATGAAGGTGGGGTTCTATGACGCCTTTGTCTGGTCGTTGAACACAAACGAAGTACGCGAAGTTGCAGCTATGGCGGACTTTTAATCTAAACAAAACCCAAAGTCTAAACGAAGCCCTAAGGGTTGTATATATGGAGGAAGAGGGAGGAATTTCGTGGCCCTTGGAGAAGGGGTCCGAAACCAACCCTAACTCTTGTTTCCCCACACATACAGACTCTAAAAATAGCATATACTTAAGTATTTCGAAATTACATGGGCCTGGCCCAATAATAAGGTGAGGCAGCACCTAGAATAGTCTTTGGACGAAATTTATGAAGTGGCATCTTGTATATTTTGTCCAAGGCTTCATGCACTCCTTATGGTGGCTTCAAAGTCCTGAAATCATCACTTGTAACTTTGTTCTTGTTCCCCTTGCGCATGCCATCATCTCCATGATTGGTCTTGCTCCAGTGTTCATCCCTCTTATCCATGCCAGGCCCTTCATTTGTAAGCAAAACAAATGTATCCAATTTAGGCAGCATCATATTCTCATGAACATTAGAATCATTACCAAGAAACGAAAGTACCTGATAATTTAATTGGCATGCGCGAGCTCTAGTAATTGGTCCAGTATGTATAGCAGCAGGGGTTGTGGGTGTAACAATGGTATTGATGTCCTCATCATCCTCCCCTTCTTGAAATGAAGTCGTCCTCGACGGAAGCTCATCTTCCTCACCCAAATAAGGCTTCAAATCTACAATGTTAAAAGTTGGACTAACCCCAAAATCTGCAGGCAACTCAAGTTTATATGCATTATCATTTATTTTCTCTAACACCTTAAAAGGACCATCAGCACATGGCATTAGCTTTGAGTTACGCAAATCAGGAAATATATCCTTATGCAAATGTAATCAAACGAGATCTCCAGGTGCAAACACAACATGTTTTTCACCCTTATCTCCAGCAAGTTTATATTTAGCATTCATATGCTCAATGTTTTCCTTAGTTAACTCATGCATTTTTAAGATCAATTCAGCATGTTGTTTAGCATCAAAATTAACCTTCTCCGAAGATGGAAGAGGCAACAAATCAATGGGTGCACAAGGTAGGAAACCATACACAATTTCAAAAGGGCACATCTTAGTAGTAGAATGCAACGAACAATTATAAGAAAATTCAATATGATGCAAGCATTCTTCCCACATTTTCTTATTATTCTTCAAAACATCCCTAAGCATAGTACGTAGACAATGTTCTATTGACTACTTTAGTTTGGGCATCAGTTTGGGGGTGACAAGTAGTACTAAAAAGCAGTTTAGTCCCCAACTTAGCCCATAAACATCTCCCAAAGTGGCTAAGAAATTTAGTATCACAATTCGAAACAATAGTATTTGGCACACCATGCAAGCGAATAATTTCACGAAAGAACAAATCAGCAACATTAACAACATCATCGCTTTTATGACATGGTATAAAGTGTGCCATTTTTTAGAACCTATCCACGACAACAAATATGCTATCCCTCCCCTTCTTTGTTCGAGGTAAACCTAAAACAAAGTCCATAGATATATCCTCCCAAGGAACACTAGGTACAGGCAAAGGCATACATAAACCATGAGGATTGAGTCGT
This sequence comes from Aegilops bicornis, assembly GCA_021605145.1. NCBI lineage: Eukaryota > Viridiplantae > Streptophyta > Magnoliopsida > Poales > Poaceae > Aegilops > Aegilops bicornis. The sequence continues at coordinate 162,080,094 of CM038674.1, forward strand.
GACTTAGCTTTTTGACATGTAGTGCAGCGAGCAACAAAACGCTCAACATCTCGTCTCATCTTTGGCCAAAAGAAATGTGTAGCAAGTACGTCCTCCGTCTTCTTCATGCCAAAGTGTCCCATTAATCCTCCTCCATGCGCCTCCTGCAACAACAAAAGACGAACGGAGCTCGCTGGAATGCGTAGCTTGTTAGCACGGAACACAAATCCATCATTAACGACAAACTTGTTCCACGTTCTTCCTTCTTTACAATTCTACATTACATCTTTAAAATCAGCATCATGCACATACTGATCTTTGATGGTCTCCAAACCAAATATTTTGAAGTCAAGTTGTGAAAGCATAGTCACTACAAAAAAAATACACTTCCTTGATGATACGTGTTTGTCACAGTAGGTCGCGTTTTTTGTCATGCATGTACATCCATGACAAATTTATGATAGAATCAAGATAGTCATACATGTGCTGTCGTAGAAGTGTTCCATGACATTACCAAAATTACCATCACGGAAGTGTCCACTTCCATGACGATAAATCGTGCGTCACAGAAGTGCTTTCGTCAAGGGTGACCGACACGTGGCATCCACCGTAACGGAACGCTGTTAAGCTATCGGGTCGGGTTTTGGATCCGATAACCCGTTAACAGCCCCGACCAATGGGGATTTTCCACGTGTAAAATCATCATTGGCTGGAGGAAACACGTGTCGGCTCACTGTTGGGACAGATGTCATCCGCTCATTGGACCGAAGGCGCCTATGATACGGCGACACGTGGCACGGCCCAACAGAGGCCCATTCCTGTGAAAAGGCCGGCCCGTTTGACTTGGTCAAAAGGTGGTGGGCCGGCCCACGGAAAGCCTGTTAACGGCATGTTCGCATATAGCCCATTTACAGCCCGCTAACCCAGGGCCCGTTATGCCCTATCCGAATTAGGCCCAGTAGCGTCATCTGGGCCGTCCAATATGATTCAGCCCGTTTTAACTTCCGGCCCATGTGTGGCCCATGACTTCTTTCGGTCCATATGAGGACCTTTGTAACTCTTGGCCCATTAACGGCCCGTGGTGAAACTACCCCGTATTGAATAGTGTATCACTTTATACCCATTAACGGCCCGTTATTCCATTGGGCGTTTCCATTAAGTTATCTTTCGGCCTTCTCGGGGCCCATTGATTCTTGGGCTCATGCAAAGATTCGGTTACATACGGCCCACATCGCTATTTTCTTCTTGTGGGCCAAATTCAGCCGGTCGTTACGGTCAGCCCGTTTGCGGATCGTTAATACGTTGGGCCGTTTTCATGTCAAAAAAAACCCGTTGGGCTGTTTTCATAGAGTTATCAAATACGGCCTATTAACGGCCCGTTATGGTCCACGAATAGTACGGCCCATGATTGGCGAAATGATGATACGCCCCGTAGAAGGCCCACAGATCCTACGGCCCGTATGAGGCCCATGGATAGTATGGCCCGTAGAAGGCCCATGGATCGTACGGCCCGTAGAAGGCCCATGGACCCTATGGCCCGTAGAAGGCCCATTGATCCCCGTATAGAAGGTCGATGGATCCTACGGCCCATATAGAAGGCCAATGGTCCTACGGCCGAACAAAGGCCCATGGATCATACGGCCTGCAGGAGGCCCATGGTTACAACAGTCCGTATGTTGCCATGATTATTTTGGCCTAGTTACCAAAAATAGGCTATTGTGGCCACTAGAAAAACACAGAAAAAGAACTGCAGTGACTACAAGCAAACAACTAAACAAGACAATAAGGAAATAAATAAGCAAGCAATTAAGGCTAGCCTATTACCGCTATTACACATATTACATCCACTGGGCATCAAAGTTCGCCACCAGTGCAAATATAGGGAACAAAGCAGCATATTACATACACTGGCCGTCAAAGTTGGCCACCAGTGCAAATAAACGTGGCAGCAAAACAAGAGCATAACTAAAACAACTTCAGAAGAGCTCAAGAAACGTTATCACGGTATCCACCATGCGGCAATAAGCTTAGCAAGCTGATTAGCTTTGTCTGTTTGGCGCTAAAATCCTCCAACGCTTGCTATTGCACCAGAAAGTCTGCATCACGAATGCTCGAGGGACTTCCTTGATCCTTCCGCTTCTTGTCGCAAAGCACAGACTCATCGATGTCTTTTCGACTTGCGGTTGAGACTCAAGAAACCGAACTGATTCAGACAGTGAGTTTGAATAGCTTGTGCATGCAGTAGTGGCCAGTAACTCGAACACTAAACCAAGATAGGACTTTGGGGTTGTCTCGCTGTCTTGAAGATAGTCTTCCTTAGCTGTTTTATCAGCTTTGTTGGAGACCAACAAGGATGTGTCACTATCCTGAACCTTATCTGCATTACTTCCTTTACCATTGCTTAATAAGGCACTCTTCCCCAATATTCTGTCAGCATTCTAAAAGAAGAAACAAGCAGACACATAACAAGTTTAGCATGTACTAGTATATGAAACTTATTTCGGTGAACCAGTTCATTAGTAAGGTGGACAGGATTAAACTACCAAGTCTTCTATTGCCAAGTACTAGTACATAATAAAAGCATCAAACAAACATATATCTATGTCCTATGGTCCTGCATTGTCTTGCCAAATCAAAATAGAGACACGGTTTAAATCATATCAGTTCAAGACAAAGCAGCGGTGAAAGAATACAAAGCATGGGAAACTACGGCACAACAAGATTTCAGATGGGTACCACGGGTCTACATGTACAACAACACTATTGGCTCTGTTGTGATGCTAGTAATGTGCATGATATGAAATTCAACTGTATACACAATTGAAATTGAAATCAACAGAGCTATTGATAAGAGCAAACCTGTTAAAGAAACATGCGTGAACATACCTGTTGTGCCATTGGAGTTTCGATTGGATCCTTCAATTTAAAAATAAGTTTGTATGAGTAAATACAGTGATACAAGAGCAAAGCAATCATAGTTAAAAAGGCGCGCCTAAGCGAGCGCTTAAGCGCGCCTAGGCTCTAGGCTTGGCAAAACGCATTGCGCATAACTACGCATAATCTGTGCATAACTACGCATAAGCATGCGCTTTGGTCAGTAAAGCGCAAGGCAGTGGCAAAACGCACAATTAACGCCTAGTGCTTTTTTGAACTATGATAGCAATGGAATCTTAAATTAGAACAGTTGTTCTTCAGGTTTAGGCACTTTTTCTACATGAACAGAGTACAGTAAGACGCAAGAATAAAATACTTAAAAATAGAAAATGAGCTCATGAACCTTACCACATTCTTTGTTCTGGACCAGTACAGAACAAGGCGTTCCCAGTCATCGTCCAATAAATGTGTCTCACGAGAACGTAAGGGAATTTGATGAGTTTCTTTGCCGGTGAAGTACGTTTTCTTCAGGTAATTCCGATACTGCCACCAAGCATTCTTGAAGATAGCAGAGGTATTAGCACAGGTTACCTCATCCTGAGTTTCCAAATCGGTCCTTCTCTATAGAGAAAAATGGAAAAAATTGCTGTATTATAACCATCATGGAGGTAGGATGTATGGGACGAAGCAAAGTAATTGCCATGAATAACATTACTTACACATAACTCATGGACAAACACCTGCAACTGGCATTTTCCTTCATCTTCAGTATAATATTTCCAAGATGGGAAGATACACACATACGATTTAACAACATCAAATGCGATAGATGCTAAACTACGACTGGCTGGTTGTGCTTCCTCCACAGGAATAGGCATACTAACTGGTGGAGTTGGGGTTCACCGTGATAGTACTCGCCTTTTGGGCACTGGAGCTGCCTTACTAACTGCTCTTGTTTGGGAGCTCTGTGGTGGAGATGGTGCTGTGTCAACAGGAACTGGGTTACTATCGGCTGGGGTTGGGGTTAGATTGGGTGAAGCTGGTTCTCTGTCCATCGCTGTAGGGGTACAATCTGCGAGAGTTTGGGTTATGTGTGGTAGGGCTGGTTCTTGTGCATGTACAACCAGGGTGCTATCTCCAACAAGAGGTAGCACTGTTTTATTTGAAGACCGTGTTTTTATTCCGCTTAGATATCGGCATCACCCGCTCCAATTCAAATGGCTGATAAACAGGAAACATAGTTGAATGTATGACATTGTATGAGAGACAGATGCAATAGATAGTGTGGAAAAAGAGGGCATGAAAGAGTTGACATGTATATTGTTTAACTAAAACGGATAGCATGACATAATTTCACATATATGATGTCTATCTAAACCGGATAGCATAGCATAACATAATTCAAAGATATGATGAATAACTAAACAGGATCGCATGACATAATTCACCTACATGGTATCTAAGTAATCAGGATCGCATCATTTAATTCACATATGTGATTTATATGCTAAACAGAGGGCATTCGATATGATGTCTGAACTAAGAACATGGTGTTGAATATTGTGTATATAATGTCTAAACTATGCAATGCAAGACACCGTATGCATGATATGAGCAGTATAACCGTGCCAAGTTAGAGCATACACCTCAGTGGGGGAATAAGACTGGTCATCTGTCTCAATCCATCTACGAGGAGCTATCGGGACCCAACAAGAGATCTGCTTCGACAAGTAGCACTGCCTCGCTCAAGGCCTTGTTTTCACTCCAGATTTTTCCATCTCCCACCCAAATGGCTGATTCACGGGAAGAGTAGTTTAATGTACAAAATTGTTGACAATTGGAAATGTAATGAAGAAAAGGATGGGCAAGATATCATTCAAATATATGATGCCTGGTTAAACAGGATGTCATTGCACATTTCACATATATTATGGCTGGCTAAAAGACATGAGACTGCATAATTCCCATATATGATATAGAAACTAAACACGTGGCATTACAGAACATGTCTAAACTAAGCAGATGACATATATGATGTCAAAAGTAGGCACTGCAAGGCAACATATGCATGATATGACTAACATCATCATGCCAAGGTAGAGCAAACACCTTGGGGGAAAATAGGAGTGGTCAGCGGCGTCTGAATACGCCTCAGAACAAATATCTTCATCTGGATTACAATCTGGAGAGGGGTGGGGAGGGTTTGCCATTGAACCCACCATGGAGCGATGTCTGCATGACATTGTATTGCCGCGCAAAACTCTTCTCTTTTTATCTACATTTTCAGCATGACTGTGTACAATATCTGACATGCATACAAAAAAAATATGGTGAGATTATGTAAGGAGAGCATGCAGAAATTAAGAGTGATGGTAACAACCAGTGGATCGACGTTTTTCCGTTGAACCAAAATAGCCCTAATGGATCGACGTGATATATAGTAACAAGTGATGCAACAAGTGTACAACCTCTTTGCCGTAGCCGTGTCGACCTCAGCATCATTGGGTTGGTCGCTGAAGCAGTTGAGGCAGAGGTGGCTGTCGGAGGTGTGGAGGAAGATCTGAGGAATCATGAAGGCGGCGTCAGGGAGCCTTTGCTACATTGTGATGGATCGTTCTGTCGTTGGAGCAGCTCCGGTGAGCCGTAAGACGTCAAGGCTGAAGCAGCACAAGACAGACATCGTCAATCTCAAGTGGGATTCTAATAGCATCTCCAATAGTTGATGTAAAATGGATGTAAAATTAACATCACCAAAAACCACCTGACTACAACAGATGAGGAAAAAACTGTTGACTCTGAACTTAAAAGTCGAAACTGAAATTTCTTGTGGAATCTGAATGCTAATGTCGAAACTGAATTAAATGGTAGCAAAGAGGCACTTGACATGTAGTTTAGGGAGGGCCTGCAGTTCATCTTCAACCTGCACCCCCCTGAGCCGCCAGCCACCACCGGCCAAACCGTCGGCCCCAGCGCCACCTCGCCGCCCCGAAACAACTCGCCACCGCCGCCCCGGCCAGCCCTCTAGGCCCCCTGCCCCCCACCCTGAACCCTAAGGTAGACAGTGGGGTACCTCTCCGTGAGCCCCGTCCCCTGCGGGTGGTTCTTCCTTAACTCCATGAGCCCCCTCCCCAACCCCAACCCTGAAAATCGATCGACCCAAAAGTCGATTCAGTCGATCAAGTGTGGCTTAATCGGAGCAGAGCAGAAAGACGGCGAGGGGAGCAGCGAGTACTGGGCGGCGAAGCGATCGAGCGAGAGCCGGAGCAGCAGCAGCGGATCCGGTTGGTATGGACGCCGCCGCTGAAGGGGCCTCGCACTGGGGGAGAGCCGCCATGGAGATGTCGCCCGCGGAGCCGGCTTCAAGGTAGCCGCTCCATGGGGGTGCGGGATGGAGCACCGTCAGCACCGGGAGGTCGAGTTAAGGAGAAGGTGCGATGCGATGAGTGTACAACCTCTTTGGTGGCACCGAGTAGGCCTCGGCTTCGTCCGAGGAGTCGATGAGGATGTTGCGGTTCCGGTGGAGCAGGTTAAGGCGGCGCTGTGGGCATGGAGCAGCCGTGATAGACGAGGCGATCGTCGGAGCAGCTCCTTGGAGGTGGAGGACGGGGCTGCTGAACCGGCAGGACGGTGAGATGGACGACGGATCCTCATCTGGGGAGGTGGACGAGGGACGTCGAGCTGTTGCGGTGGACGACATCGTCGGGGAAGAGGCTCCGGCTGGGCAGCGATGACGTGGCGGACGGAGGAGGGTGGGGTTTCGCGGCTGGAGCGGAGAGGTTATGGCGGCCTGGGATTTCGAATGGCGAAAAGGGGGCGATGGGAGGGGTGAAGCATGACTTAGGGATTGCTTGTCCAAAATGTAGGGTGTGTTACAAAAGTACCCCCCACCGATTTGAACTAGCGGCCCTTTCGGCTCAGGGTTAGAAGGGGGATTTCACGTGTCGGGATTTGGCAGCTGGAGGGAGTTTTTGCGCGTGTTGTAATTTCGGGATAGCAAGGCGCGGGTTGTGAAGGCGCAAGTTTTGGGGGCACGATATCTGAATTTTCGGGATATAACAAGACGTGGGTTGAATTTTAGGGACAAGCCTAATGTGTAGTAATATTGTACTTGTAATGCACCAAATCAATTCGCACTTCCCTCAACCAAAAGAAAATGAAAAAAATAAAACTATTCACACCACACAAAGAGAGAGTCTTGCCCCGCTTTCTTTGTACAAATGCTATTCAAAGCTACTCCCTCCTTCCATCTATATAGGTCCTAATGCATTTTTCGATGCTAACTTTGACCAAATATTAGAGCAATGATATATGACATGCAACTTACACAAAGCATACCGTCAACTTCGTCTGTGAAAGGTTCTTTCAATGATATAATTTTAACATTGTGCATGTCATGTACTATTAATCTTGTCAATAGTCAAAGGCGGTCTTAAAAAGCTCATTACGCCCTATATAGATGGAAGGAGGGAGTATGAATCCATGTTATGTCCGATTAATTTTTTTCGCTTGCTGTATAATGCATGTAACTTACTCATACCAACATTTTAGTGCATTCCAAATGTCTATACTACCGCTCCAATTCGAACTAAATTTGAATTCGTTTCTCTATTTCAATAAGAATCTACAATCCTTGATTGTTGCCAACTTCAACCATCATAGTTTCCTTGCTATCCGCCAGATATAAATCGGACGGCCTATAATGCAGGATGGCAGGCACACCATCATCAACAACTCCATTTTTTATAAGAGTAGAGATAAAATATATTAAATGTAGTATAACATGTTCATAAACACACCATGTGTATCACCGTTATATATATTCACACATGCGTCGGTTAAAACACTATGATAAATTCTTCAAATATCCGAATTCGCTTTTTATAATGAAGTATATATGATCTCTATTCGTCTTTTACACCCACACAACCCTCTTTCTTTGTAGCTAGCGCTAACTTTCTCTTGTGCATGCACACGCCCGCATCCCTCTCACCCTCCCTCAGCATTCTCTAGCTCCATCACGCAAATTCGTCGTTTCACTTTAGATCGTTCGCCCATGGTGTGTGTAGGCCCCCCGGCTCCTTCTTTACGGCACACATCCATGCCTCACTCCCACCACATCCATGCCTCTCTAGCCAGGTGTGCCTAGCACAAACACAAGCTTCCCCTCTTCTCTTGTCACCGTCCATGCCTCACTCCCACCACTCTTTTCATCGTTCTCGTACTCGCACACTCCTCCCCGTCGATATAGTATGCCTCTCGTACCACCTCCTACATTCCTCCCTCTCTCTCTATCCTTCTCCTCATGCCTCGCTTGCTTCTAACACACACATGCATGTATACCGTCGATCTCCCAACATATACCTAGATCGACTTTAACTACCCCCCCATCGATCGACGTACCTCACAAGTTATGTCTCTCCTTTCTCTAACAAAGGGCGATTGATCTTCCTATGTAGTTATGTCTGCTTACCACAGCCACATTGTCCCCCCTCATCATTCGTGCATGCCTCCTGACCCGTCTCTCACACGCACGTGCACAGACAACAAGCAGCCATCTCCTCTCTTATTGATATTGTGGGCGTGCCCTCCGTTTTTCTAGCAAGCCTATCCCACCATTTGTTAGAAGCAACTCCACTACCACCCCCTCCAACACTCTAGCTCTGTCTCTCTCCCAACCTTATTCCTCTCCTGCACATATGCATGGATGCCGATCGATCTCCCTTAATACATGAGGCAGATCGATCTCCTTAATACATGAGGTAGGCCTCTCCTCCTCCACACATATACCAGCCATTGTACCTCTATAGTTAATTGGCCTCCCTCTTCCCCACCACACACACAGATAGTCGAGCGCTGCAGGTAGGTATCCATGCCACAGAGACAAACTGCGCATGTCCCCTCTCACGTTCTAGTGGGCCAGCCACTCTATATCTTTGACGTGGGCACACACAAATTCGATGGCGCTCTTTATCGATCGCGCACGCGCACACACACACACATCATCCCTCTTTTCGATTCTATGGACACCTCAAGCCGGTGATACCTCCACTCTCTTCTCGTGGATCGCCCCCTCTATATATATGTTATATCCAGGACTCTATTTCACACACATTGCATATGTTACATTTTTTGATTGACCCGCCCCCCAAAAAAAAACTCTCAAGAACCCACACACTATATCTCTCTAGGTTTGTATCTCTCTCACACAACCCCACGTAGGTGGTGTACGTATACAAGAAGAGAATAGGTGCACCGTGCACGTACTCATGCTTCGTGCCCAGCCACACCCGCGCGGGTACATGGTGGAGCTCATTTCTTTACGAAATAGCAGCCCACGTGCTAATTTGAACGCCTGTAGCGGTTGTTTACTGTGACACCCCAAAATTTTAACCTTGTTTTGTTAATTAAAATTGTGCCAGGAAATTAAAACTTTTATTTTCTGGGCTCCCTTTTGTTTTTTTAAACATTTCCTTCCTTTTTATCATGGAGTTATTTCCTTCAGTGAAAACTTTTCAAATATGTTAGTGGACTTGTTTATCCTCTCAAGAAAAATCTTTTATTTTCATCAGAGGAATTAATTATATAATAATCTCCATAATCTTTATTTTCTTGAAAAATGGTTTCCCATGGTTTTATGGTCCTTTTTGAACTGCAACCCTTTTATAAATTCTTTCAAAAATTCCACCAAAATTTGGGGATGTCCTGTGATGTCACCAAACCACTTTTATGCAAAAAGATATTTCATTCCTTGGATATTTTGAGCTCTACATCATATTTTCAAATCTGGTCCAGTGAGTAGTTTTACACTACAACCCATTTAAATATTTATTTCTAGCTTCCACCAAAATTATGGGATGTTAGTAGCAGCCTATGATTCAACTTTATGCAAAAACCCGGTGATGTTATTTCAAGATTTTGAGTGAATCAACCTCATTTTCATTCTGGTCCAACTTGATGGTTTGTACAGCAACCATACCTTTTCTTGCTCTTTGGCCCTTGATTCTTTCCCCTGCTTGTGAACCACCCTACAAAACCCTTATGTCCAGGAGGATGGGCTCATTGGAAAAATTTTGGTCCATGAGATGAAGCCATTTACCTCCTGTCCAGAATTGAAGTTTTGCAAAACTTGCACTAACAAGTTTCTTCATTTGGCAAACTAACCTCACCACCCTCTCTTTCATCTAAAGAGACCCCACTCTGGGAGACTTGGCCACTCCAAGAACTGCCTAGGAGCCTTTGGCATTTTGTCAAACACCTTGAGAGCATGGACAGATTTGTGTCGGTGTACTAGAGTAGGGGTACCCTAGTATCCCGAACTCGTGGACGGGTGGTTGCAGCACCCCGCGGCAAGGCTTGCCTGGTCACCGCTAGGATCCTCCGTGGTTCCTTTGGAGCCATTCAAGAACAAAGTATTTAACCAAGAAGACAAGGCCCGGCAAGAGGAGCTTGCCGAAGGCCACTCAAGGCACGCAGAAGACAAGACCCGGCAAGAGGAGCTTGCCGGGAAGGCTCGGAGAGCGACAAGCCTCCGGACGCGACAAGGATTCAGCCAGCGGCAAGGCACTTGCCGCGGCAGCAACCTCTCTTCATCTCCGCTCCGGATCATCCACCAACGTGTCGCCATGGGACCATTCCATGCGCGTGTCAAGAGGTCTGTGCAGCCGGTGGGAGCAGCGGCGATAAGCGGCGACAAGCTTGCCCTCGTGGCTTAACGGTGGCGCTCTGACGGTCCCTCACAGATTGTTTAGGGCGGCTGTGACGGGCATTTAATGCTTTTGTCCCTTGCCGTCGTGGTTAGGTAGAGTACACTGTACACTGTTCAAGTAGGTGTACCAACTACTGTTTTTCCATTCGTACCCTCATCTACGTTGCCACCTGTCGGAGACCCCTTGAGCATATAAAAGGAGGCCCATGCGCAACGTAGAGGGGGTGGTTCGGTTTGATTCCAACGTAACCAGAGAACACTCACGCTAGGTCTTGTAGCTCTCAGTGCTCCCTAGCAAGAACACAATACAAACTAGACAAGCAGCAGTAGGAGTATTATCTCTCCGGAGAGCTCCGAAGCTGGGTAAAACTGCTCGTGTGCTTCGCCTCGATCCGCTCTTCGTGCGATCTCCGCCCCCCTCCGAACCAAAAGGGACTCGGTCCGCCGGTCCCATAGGTGTTCGTGGGTCCGATCAGCCTCCCCGACATCTTTGGCGCGCCAGGTAGGGGGCGTCGAGGCTGTGTGAACCTGATCCGGTGTTCACACGAGCAGCATCTTCATCATCTTCAACATCTTCATCAACATGCCACCGAAGAAGAAGGCTTCGGCGGCAGCGGAGCCGTCCGCGTCGAACCCACCATCACCGGAGCGAACAGTTGGTGGAGCAGATGCTGGCGGAAGAACGGGCACCGGCGAAGGAGTTCTTGACGCTGCCAAGTCCAAGGACAAGGCCACGCAAACCTCGGCGTCCGTACATGTACCGCGCCCGTCTCAGGAGGCACGGGACCAACAGCGTCATGGCATTCACAATGCCATACGCTCGTTGGACCGAGAGCGAGCTGGAGGATCTCGGGACGTTCAAGACCAGCATGCGCGCCAACATGCTGGCGCGAGCGAGGCACGGTCGCTCGGACGGGATACTGCTCCTTCTAACATAGATAGAAGTCCGAGCATTTCCCGCTCCTCGCGCCGTTCGCCACTGCCACCCACTACTCCAGCAGAAGCTCTGGCGAGAGCTCAACTGCTCCTCGACTACCCTCCAACAGCCGACAAGGTTGACGAATGGAGGGCCACCATCTAGAGTCTCATCGGCTTTGCCAACGGCGACGCTCCGCGGCAACCAACTACATCACTGCCGCGGCAAGACGACAAGGCACGAGCCGGTGGCAACGAGACTTGTGGAGGTGCAACCACCATGCACTCTCCGCCCCGAAGGCCAAGATCGCCGACTCGCCAGATCCACCTCGACAGCGACTCCACTGCATCATCGGATCCACGAGCTCATCGCGATCAGCGCCAAGTGCTACACGATCGACAGCAAGAGGACGCTCGAACTCGCATCGAGCGCCGAAGAGAAGCGCGATGTCAATCCGACAAGCGCGCCGGGCCCTCTGTTGACATGTACGCGCCAGAGGAACCAGGCGACTTGCCGTACGCGGTAGGTTGCCCTACGTTCACTCGTGAGCTGCGGCAAGTCGAGTGGCCCAGCAAGAAAAACTTCAAGCCAGACGTACCGGAGAAGTACGACGGCAAGACGCATCCGTCGGAGTTCCTCAGCATCTACACCATCGCGGTGCAGGCTGCCGGGGCGACGACAAGATCCTTGCCAACTACTTCCCGGCTGGTGCTCAAGCCCAACGTCGGGTCCTGGCTCATGCACTTGCCGGACAACTCCATATCTTTTGGGCAGATCTATGCCATCAGTTTGTCGGCGCTTTACAGCGCCACAAACCCCATGGCCAAGAAAGCGACCTTCATCTCGCCGCCTGTAAGGAAGGAGAGCCCCTGCGCAAGTATATTCAGAGATTCAGCCGTGTACAGCACAACATCCCAGATGTCCACCCTGCCGCGGTGATCAGCGCGTTCCATCAAAACGTGCGGAACCGCAGGATGCGGGAGGAGATGGCGATGTGCAAGATCAGAGACGTCAGTGAGCTATACACCCTGGCCGACAAGTGTGCACGTTCTGAGGAAGGGAGGAGACTCCCGGGAGAGAATGCAGAAGCAGGATCTGACAGTGAGGAAACCGCTCCGGCAAAGAAGAGCCGGCGGCAGGGCAACAGGAAGAAGAAAGGAAGAGATGTGCTAGTCTTCGAGCAGTCCGGCAACGGAGGTGGCGACAAGAACGCCAAGGCTGGTAGCTCCGGCAAGGAGGTTGCCGGCACCAACCACCACTGTGGCGGCCGCCGACAAGGTGACAGCTCCGGCAAGCAAGATCTGCAAGATCCACCGCACCAAGGGCCATGACCTCCAGAGCTGCAAGAAGGTCGAGCAGCTTGTTGAACAGCAGAAGGCTGAGTACGAGCGGCGCGACAAGGAGAAGGCCCAGGAAGGTGCTGGGGGAGTTAGCAAGAAGCGACCCGGCCGAGGAGGACGCCGCGGCAAGGCCAAGCAGCGGCAAGGAGACAGACCTCCCCGCGGCCGCGACAAGGATGAAGACGACGACGATGAAGATATGGAAGATGACGAGGCCGACGAGCAGGAGTTTCGAAGCTACACAGTGTCCTCTGCGTTGACGGAGGTGCTTCCCTGCATACTTCCCACCGCCAACTCAAGCAGTGGATGCGGGAAGTTAATGCAGCTGAACCATCCGTAGAGTCACGCAAGCCTCTGAAGTGGTCCATCACGCCTATCATCTTTGATATTGAGGACCACCCTAATCGCATAACTGCGGTCGGGTGCTTGCCGATGTTAGTATCACCAACTATCCGCAACCTCAAGGTCACCAAGATGCTAGTTGACGGCGGGGCCGGCTTAAACCTGATCTCCTCCGCGGGGCTCCAGAAGCTTCAGATCCTCGACAGCGAAGCTCAAGAGACCGGCACATTCCAAGGAATCAATCCGGGAAGGAGCAAGCCAAGGGGAAGATCACGTTGCCGGTAACATTTGGCAGCGAAGCTGAACTTTAGGACTGAGAGGGTCACATTCGACGTTGTTGATTTCCCATTGCCTTACAATGGGATACTTGGCCGCCCAAAGACTCGCTAAGTTCATGGCAGCCTCTCATTATGCCTACAACTTACTCAAGATGCCAGGCCCGATAAGCATCATCTCTGTCCATGGCGACAAGAAGGACGCTCTTATCTCAGGCCTTGACAAGATCTACGGGAAGCAGCAGCTGCAATGAAAGAAAAACACTTGCCGTCAAGCTCCGGGGAAGAAGAAGACCAAGTCCGGCAAGAGCTCGATGCCCACTCCGGCAAGCGCACCTCTTCGGAGTGCTGCGCTACCGTCGAGGATGCACCATCGAGCTCCACCGGCAAGTGCAAGAAGACGATGGCAGCTCCGCCAAAGACCAAGAGGGTGTCCGCCAAGGAGGACGACACTGGTGGTACCTTCACCATCAGTGCCACTCTCGATCCTAAATAGGAAGGCGCGCTCGTTGCTTTCCTCATGGGCTTAACGTCGACGTGTTTGCATGGCAACCGTCGACATCCCCGGTGTTCCTGTGAAAGTAATTGAGCACCGCCTTGCCGCTTTGTCCTCATGCGCGCCCGTCAAGCGAGAAAGTCGAGGAAGCAAGCGGTGGAGCGTCAAGAATTCATCGCAGAAGAGATCAAGAAATTGGAAGCAGCAGGCCTTGTCAGAGGAGTGCTCCATCCTACGTGGTTGGCCAATCCTTTAGTTGTGCGCAAGGCAAATGGGAAATGGAAACTTTGTATTGACTTCATAGATGTCAATAAAGCTTGTCCCAAAGATCCATTTCCCTTGCCGCGCATCGACCAGATTGTTGACTCCACGGCCGGATGTGATTTGCTTTCATTTCTGGATGCATATTCAGGATATCATCAGATCTTCATGGCAGAAGAAGAGGAGAAGACCGCAATCAACACCCCATGAGGCACGCGTCTTTGTTTTTGCACGGATGCCCTTCGGGTTAAAGAATGCTGGTTCAACGTTTGCAAGAGTAGTCCATGACGCTTTTGAGCCGCAAATGCACAGAAATGTAGAAGCCTACATGGATGACATAGTGGTCAAGAGCAAGGACAAAGCCACTCTGGTTCAAGATTTGCATGAGACCTTTGCAAATCTGCGCAAGATCAACCTCAAGCTCAACCCCGAGAAGTGCATGTTCGGAGTCCCTTCCGGCAAGCTTCTCGGGTTCTTCGTGTCTTAGCGGGGAATTGAAGCCAATCCCGACAAGATCAAGGCCATTGAGCAGATTGAAGCACCGAAGCGCGTCAAGGATGTACGAAGACTTGCCGGTTGTGTGGCTGCTCTCAAAGAGTTTATCTCTAGGTCTGCTGAACGCATACGCCATTTTTCAAGATTTTGAAAAGACAGTCCAATGAAATGGACTCGAAGCGGAGGCTGCGTTGCAGACTTAAAGAGGTACTGTCCTCCACTCCAATACTTGTTGCACCTAAGCCACAAGAGAAGTTGTTGCTATATATAGCAGCAACCAATCGTGTGGTTAGTGCTGCGTTAGTAGCGGAGAGGAGGCGAACGATGAGCCGGCAACCATGGCGAGATACATCCAGCGACAAGCAAGGCACTTCACCGACGAGCTCTGGTCCCGACAAGGACGGATCTGCGAGCATGCGAAAGCAGATGCGTAAAAGGATGGTGCAGCGCCCGGTTTACTTTTGTCGGTTCCCTCTTGCAGGGGCTAGGTCAAGGTACTACGGTGTGCAGAAATTGCTTTCGGCCTCCTCATGGCCTCGAGAAAGCTGCGCCATTACTTCCAAGCACATGAGATAACAAATACCACTCGCTCAATGAAGAGGATCTTGCAAAATCCGAGCGGCAGGTGAAGGATTGTCGAGTGGGCACTGGAACTGTCAAGCTTTGGCCTCAAGTTTGAAAGCACATCAACTATCCAAAGCAGAGCATTGGCAGAGTTCATAGCGGAATGGACCCCAACGCAAGATGAAGAAATTCCAGAAACGAGCATTCTGCCAAGGAAGCAAGCAAAGAGTGGCTGATGTACTTTGATGGTGCCTTCTCGCTGCAAGGCACCGGTGCCGGCGTGCTGCTTGTCGCACCCACCGGAGAGCACCTCAAGTACGTAGTCCAGATGCACTTCCCCAAGGAGCAAGCAACAAACAATACAGCAGAGTATGAAGATTTGCTTGCCGGTCTCAGGATTGCAGTAGACCTTGGGATTAAGAAGCTTATTGTCAGGGGTGATTCGCAGCTTGTCGTCCGCCAAGTGAACAAAGATTATCAGAGTCCATTGATGGAAGCTTATGTTGATGAAGTGAGAAAGCTAGAAGAACACTTTGACGGCCTACAAATGGAACATGTTCCAAGAGCTCAGAATGATATTGCTGATGGCCTGTCAAAGTGCGCTGCACTTAAGTTGCCTGTGGAACCAGGGATTTTTGTACTCAAGCTAACTCAACCAACCGTAACACCATCAATTGGACAGAACAAGAAGAGGAAGTTGATCTCTGGCGACTACTTTCCGGCAGAGCTTCCCGAAGCCGCCGCCACGAAGGTCCCCAAGATCGACACCAACCGTGCTGAGGGGCAGTCTGCTCCGACAAGCCCCAGGGTTTGTTTCGTTGAAGCAGACGTTCCCGACAATTTTTGCTCCGGCAAGCTTGCCGGGGAACATCAAGCTCCGGCCGAACCACAGGTTCTTGCCGTAGAAGCTGATGTTCCCGCAGCAGCAGATGTGCCTTTAGTCCTTGTTGTCGAGCCGCAAGCTCCAAAGATGGGCACAACAGATTGTCCATTTCCTTCAGACGGAGAACTTCCCAAGAGCAAGAAGAAGCGGAAAGAGTAGCCCGGCAGTCAAGTATGTACCAGTTTGTCGACAGCACACTGTACAGAAGGATACTCAACGGTGTGAAATTGAAGTGTATTTGCCGGGAAGATGGACAAAAGTTGTTGGCAGAGATACATGGAGGCATATGTGGTCATCACATTGGCGCAAGAGCACTTGCCGGCAAAGCTTTCCGGCAAGGTTTCTTCTGGCCGACAGCCCTCCAGGATGCAACTGCACAAGTAACCAAGTGTGAAGCGTGCCAGTTCCATTCCAAGTAGACACACCAGCTAGCTCAAGCTCTCCAGACGATCCCTTTATCCTGGCCATTTTTGGTCTGGGGGCTCGACATCCTCGGCCCCTTCCCCCGAGCTGAGTACTTGTACGTCGCAATCGAAAAGTTCACAAAGTGGCCGGAAGTGGAAGCAGTGAGGAAGGTGACAAGACAACGGCAGTCAAGTTCTTGGTCGATTGTTTGCCGTTTCGAATCCCTAACAGGATCATCACCGACAACGGCACACAGTTCACAAGCCGCACCTTCATGCAGTACGTCCAAGATCTTGGCGCCAAGGTCTGCTTTGCTTCTGTTGCTCATCCGAGAAGCAACGGTCAAGCAGAGAGGGCAAATGATGAAGTGCTGCGCGGGCTCAAGACCAGAACTTTCGACAGGCTGCACAAGTGCGGAAGAAACTGGATTGAGGAGCTGCGGTGGTTCTTTGGTCGATCAGGACGACGCCAAATCGAGCCACTGGCCAGACACCTTTGCTCTAGTCTATGGAGCAGAGGCAGTTCTCCCCACGGAACTTCGTATATACGGATCGCCTCGAGTGCTCGCTTATGATGAGCTTGAGCAAGAGCAGCTGCGACAAGATGACGCGCTGCTCCTTGAGGAAGATCGTCTTCAGGCTGCTGTATGAGCTGCTCGTTACCAGCAAGCTTTGCGCCGCTACCATAGCCACAAAGTCAATGCCAGAGGTCTCGAGGAAGGCGACCTTGTTCTTCGGCGCGTTCAGTCCGCCAAGAATTCAAACAAGTTGACGCCGAAGTGGGAAGGCCCTTATCGGGTGAAATGAGTCACTGGGCCTGGCGCTGTCCGGCTTTGGAGACCGAAGATGGCATTCCGTGAGCAACTCCTGGAACATTGAGCATCTTCGTAAGTTTTACTCAGAGCGCGGTTGCGGAACCTGTTCCGCAACCACCTTTTGTACAAGTCTTGCCGCTGATGCATGTAATCCTTTGTACAAAGCCGGTAGACCCGTGCATCAAGAAAGCTCATGTGTTGTGCACAACTTGTCAAATTCATGCTTTCATCATTTTATTGCATGTTTTGGCTAACACTTTGTGCAGCACCCACACCCGGTAAGCAATATCGAGCCACTGGGCTCCATAACTTTATTTTCTCTTCTTTCTCTTTTCTCAAAGAAAGGAAGGTTCCCTCGCGCACAAGTTAACCAGGGGGAAGGAGAAGATAATACTATGGACCAAGCATTGCTCGAGGAAGTTTCACTATCGGGAAGCAAACGATGAAAAGCTAAGTTGCCCAAGTTTGAGCAATCAGTTTTAAATTTTTAAGTTATCTTCCTCGAACGATAGTACTTTGTATGGAAAACCCGTGCGCAGAGGAACCAACTTCATGACTAGTCGCACCCTTACTTTGTTTCGAGTCCGCTCAACAACTTAAGTGAGCTGCAGCTAGTCGCGACAAGGTTGCTTGTCGCAGCGGCACCGCCAAAGACAGTTTGCCGACGTTCAAGACTCGGCCATGCAAAGGTGCCTGCACCGACAAGTTCCCTAAAAGCGTAGGGCAAAAACGTACAAAGGAAGGAATCAAGTAAAGGAAATAACATTGCAATCATCGCCTAAGATAGAGTTGTATTACAAAATATCTTGTCGCAGATCTAATAAATTGTTCTAAACATGATCAGCAGCGACAAGGGAAAGATAAAATTAGCGGCCTAGTCTACGCGGTCGCCATCAATCCGCTTGATCTTGCCCACCTTGTCCACAATGGGTGCGACAAGGGCTTTGAGCGCCTCCACGTCGGCATCTGGCGGCAAGGATCTGAGGACGCCGTTGAGGTTGAGGCCTGGATTGCGGAAGGCCACCTTCATCAACACCTTCGGAGGGCTCTGCCTGCAGATCTGGCGCGATTCCTCGGCCAGCTGCTTTGGGATCTCTTCCGGAGTCAGCTGGAGACCCGTCACCACACCCTTGAAGAATAAGCTAAGCTTGGCGCTGGGTTGGAGGTGCTCGTCGGAGGAGTATCCGAGATCCACCATCCCCAGCTCCATCAGCTCGTTGTGGATGGCGGTAGCGGTATCCACGAGACCTTCGGTCTAGTGCTCCACACTCTCCCTCAAGGCGCTCTGGGTGGCAACAGCATTCGCCAGCAGCTCCTCGTTGACCTTGATCTTCTCCAACAGGCCCACCTCCCGCTCCTTGGCGCCGGCCCGGCTCGTGCATCAGGGTGCTCAGCTTCAGCTCAAGATCTGCCTTGGAATCCTTGGCGGCCGAGCTCCTTGCTCCCTATCGACGAGACGGCCCTGCAGCTCGCCAAGAGTGTAGGTGTCCTTCTCGCTTCGTGCTTGAGCGCAGCAAGCTCCTCGCCGCTCTTCCGAGATCGGCCTCGGCTGCGCCACCTTCGTCTCCAACTCTTTCTTGGCGCCCTCGGCGCTGCTGCAGCAAGATCCTTCGCTTCCTTAAGAGCCCCGCCAAGTGACTCCTCGCGCGACAAGCTCTTCCTCGTGGCTGTCCAGGTTGACCTTCCGCTGCGCCAACTTCGCTTTCCTGCGGACAGCTTCTCGGCGGCAAGCCGCTGCTCCTCCTCAGCTGCGGCCTTCTAGAGGATGAAGGCCGTGCGCTCCTCGGCGAGTTGCTCCCGCTCTTCTGCTATGTTCCGGAGAGTTTCTTGGTTGGCGCCCCGGAGCTCTTCTGCGCGCTTCTCCATGTCTGCTCCCACCCTCGCGACAAGTGCTTCCTCGACTCCAACTTGGCTTGTCGGCGCGGTAGAGCGACAACAGCTTCTTCAAAGTTGCTCCTTCCTTAGACTTCGCCGCCGCTGCTTGGCGCTGGCCCACCAGCGGCCTCAATGCGGAGGCGAGCAGCTCTCCGTCGAAGGTCTCTCCTTCGACCGCGCCTGAGATCGACGCCTGGGGAGTTTGATGAAGACGTCGTCGCCGCCTTCAAGTAAGGCGCCGGGCTGGGGCTCTTGAACTGGCGCTGCAAAGCGGCGTAGGGAATCGGGCGGTCGGTGAAGCGCTGGCGCTCCTGCGGCCCTCTGTGGTCGGTCCGATCGCCAGACCCCTCGCCAGCTTCTGCGGCGGCAGCCTCGGTGGCCTCTTCGCCGGCGGCTCGTCAGCGCTGGCTTCTTCTCCCACGGCGGCGGCTTCACAAGATGTTAAGACGCTGCCCCTTCCTCGCCGGTGACCTCGGTCTCCATCGGCTCTGTGGCGGACGGATGAAGAAAGTCAAGCAAATATCCAAAGATAGAATCAGAAGAAAACAAACACAAGGGAAATACTCAGGCAAGAAGGTTACCTGCGCCGGGGGCTGCGGTCATGGTCTCCGCCGCCAAGGGATCGCTGGCGCCGTCCCTTGCCAGAGAAGGCTCCCTTGCCGGAGAAGGTTCCCTTGCCGGAGAAGGCTCCCTTGCCGGAGAGCGCTCCCTTGCCGGGGAATCCACCCTTGGCGGTGTAGTCGAAGCAGATAGAATTTCGGGGGCGGCTTCCGGGCCCTCCTGATGAGGCCGCTCTGCTCCTACACAAACCAACAAATGATATCAATGAAGAAGGAGCACCCATGCACACCTAACAAGAAGGAGAAAACCGCATACTTACTCTGGGGCTGTGCTGGGGCTGCTGAAGAAGGGTTGCCGGGTCCGGCAAGGGGGTCTCAGACGCGCCTCCTGTTGCCACGGGTGGATCGTCCTCAATGACGACCACCGGGGTCTTGGCTCTCTTCGACGCTCTCTGGGCCAGCGTCCTGAAAAGGAAAGAGTTCAGAACGAAGCAAATCAGATTCAAGATGAAGCAACAAAATTGAAGAAATACAAGCACAATATTGAAGCTTACTCTTCTTCTTCCTCGTCGGAGCTGAGCGCAGAAAGATCAAACTCCGGCTCGCCTCCGGTGCGACGAGGCCGAGGAGTGGGCTCTCTTGGCCGCTTGGCGGAGGTGTCGGCGGTGGCTTGGGAGGATCCCGCCCCAGTTGTCGCAGCAGTGTGGAGTGCTCCCGCGGCAACATCGCTTGCCATGGTAGAGCGTGTCGCGCGGCGCTGCGGCTGTTGGCCGTTCTGCCGCCCCGTCTCGTCTCCGGCCTTGCGAAGACGCCTCTTTGGCAGAGCTGGGGGCTCCGTTTGCGGCAAGCTGCTGGATGGTGGGGAAGAAGCGCCCTCGGCTGGTTCGCTCGACTCGGCCTCGGGTTCGGCAAGCTCTTCCTCACCGGCGAACTCCTCTCGCTCGGCAAGGCTTGCCGCCTCTGCTGCATCTCGCCTCCTGTGGTGTACCGAAGACGCCAGCGGCAGCAGCTGCTGCCGCCTCCTCCAACCTTGTGGCAATGCGCACCATCTCTTCGTCGGTGGTGTCGTGAGTGAGCTTCTTCTGCTCGTCGGGGCGGATCGGCATTTCTTCCAAGCTGTCGAAGAATTGCCGCACGACGTCGTCAGAAGGCTCTTGCCAGGTCGGAACGATCCCATGAGAATCGCACAACGACATCATGGCGCGGATGCGGTCGAGCGCAGAATTGTTGCACAATGGGATGACCCCCCTCGGCAACCTAAACCACTCGGGGTGATCGGGGTCATGCTTGAACAGCTCTAGCAGCATCGCATCCAACTCCAAGACAGTGAAATTCCAGTTGAGGCCCGGCGTAGCCTCATGATGTCCGCTGCGTTTTGGAACTCCCAAGCAGGTCTCCTCCTTTCCTCGCAAGGGAAGCGCGGCGGCGAAGGAAATCTGCGCCAACTGCGCCTATGGTGAGTCCGGCAAGCCTGAGGCGCAAAATCCGGGTCACAGCTATCTTCAATCTAGCATCTTCCAGCGCAAAGTTGCTCCAATCATTGTCGCGCACTATTGGGGTTTGGCGCATGGCAGTGAAGGGCCGCGGGTTCTCCTCAACGATCCAACACCAATTGGCTCTCCACTCCTCCCATTTGCTGCGGAACTCTCCTTCCAGATAAGATTCTTTCTTGCCGATCCTAGAGACCCAAGCAATCCCTCCGGCAAGCGGCTCCCCTCTCTCAACGCGGGGCATGAAGAAGTGGCGGAAGAGGGCTACGTTTGGGTGGATCCCGACAAAGTTTTCGCAAAGGTGTGCGAAAACTGCCATGGTCGAGACAGCATTGGGGTGAAATCAAGGAGGCGAAGCCCGTATGTGTTCATGACATCGCAGAAGAATTCAAAAAAGGGCGGGCAGAGCCTGCAATAGAAGAAAAGCGCAAAGAAAGGATACCCAGTTGGGGCTAGTTCCGAAGCGGTGGCGGGGAGTACCTTCGTGCGCGGATGCGCACGCGTCTCCGTCGACCAGAAGAGGTAGAAGCCCTCCCTCAGCTCCTTTGCGTCGAGCTGGGGGGAGAAGATGGCCCGCTCCTTTCGCAGCACCGCAAGCTGCTGCGCCTCGGCCGACTTCACGCACTTCCCCTTGTCAGCTTTCGGAGCCATGGCGGAGGCGGTGGAGGAGACCGACGGCGTTGATGGCGCTGTGGCGAAAGGGGGCGGAGCGCTGCTCTCTTCGCACTAGAGAAGAAGGGGGGAGCGGCGGTGGTTTTCGAGACGAGACAGCAATGGCGAGGTGGGCGACCTGCCCCTGTTTCCCCTGTTTATAAGGAGGGAGAGGGGGCGGATGTTCCGCTTTTCCTAATAAAGAAACCCCCACGACCTCGCCCACGATCTCTCACACGACGCCACGTTCGGTGCGTGCCGTTCGTGAGGGACGTGGTGAGTCCGGGGTGAGTTATGGTGTGACCCGGGCCGTGTGTGCCCATGCACTGTTTTGGGCCTGGCCCAACAGCGCTCGGCACCGTGTGTGGCCCAGGCCCGGGGGCTCCTGTCGGTGTACTAGAGTAGGGGTACCCTAGTATCCCGAACTCGTGCACGGGCGGTTGCAGCACGCCGCGGCAAGGCTTGCCTGGTCACCGCCAGGATCCTCCGTGGTTCCTTTGGAGCCATTCAAGAACAAAGTATTTAACCAAGAAGACAAGGCCCCGGCAAGAGGAGCTTGCCGGGAAGGCCACTCAAGGCACGCAGAAGACAAGACCCCGGCAAGAGGAGCTTGCCGAGAAGGCTCGGAGAGCGACAAGCCTCCGGACGCGACAAGGATTCAGCCGCGGCAAGGCACTTGCCGCGGCAGGCAACCTCTGCATCTCCGCTCCAGCTCATCCACCAACGTGTCGCCATGGGACCATTCCATGCGCGCGTGTCAAGAGGCTGTGCAGCCAGCGGGGAGCAGCGATAAGCGGCGCTGACAAGCTTGCCATCGTGGCGAACGGTGGCGCCCCTGACGGTCCTTGCCTTTGTTTAGGCGGCGAGGTGGACGGGCATTTAATGCTTTTGTCCCTTGCCGTCAGGGTTAGGTAGAGTACACTGTACACTGTTCAAGTAGGTGTACCAACTACTGTTTTTCCATTTGTACCCTCATCTACGTTGCCACCTATCGGTGACCCCTTGAGCATATAAAAGGAGGCCCATGCGCAACGTAGAGGGGGTGGTTCGGTTCGATTCCAACGTAACCAGAGAACACTCACGCTAGGTCTTGTAGCTCTCAGTGCTCCCTAGCAAGAACACAATACAAACTAGACAAGCAGCAGTAGGAGTATTATCTCTCGGAGAGCTCCGAAGCTGGGTAAAACTGCTCGTGTGCTTCGCCTCGATCCGCTCTTCGTGCGATCTCTGCCCCCCTCCGAACCAAAAGGGACTCGGTCCGCCGGTCCCATAGGTGTTCATGGGTCCGATCAGCCTCCCCGACAATTTGGCATGAGTTTTTGTTTACATTATGAACTTGACCCCCTGACCAGACCAGCATGTCCCATGGATTTGCCCTAGCCTATAACCCCACCCTGCTAACCCTCTTGTGGTTTAGAGCCCCCTAACATGTCTTAGAATTCTGTCGAGCACGTTCCGTGCATGCTCTGGGCACGCCCAGAGCGCGAGCAGAGCACGCGTTTTGCACGTGCCAAGACCGAGCCGCCGTCTCGCCTCAAGCACTCACTACGGTTCGTGGCCGACCGCAGCCAGCACGCCACGTCCCTCGCTGCTCCCACGAGCACCACAACCCTCGCCACGTCTCCGGCAGGCGGTAGCTAGCCGCCATCGCCGCCCGACAGCCCCTGCGATGGCGGCGCCGCCGAGCCACGCCCGCTCGCCAGCTCGCCCTTGGAGCAGTACCCACTCGTCCGCTAGCTCCTGCCGCCATCCCCAGCCTCGCCACGATGCCTGCAAGCTACAGAACGTCGGTCGCCGACGAGCTCATCCACTGCCGCCGCGAACCGACGTGGGAGCGCTATAAAAGGAAGCCCCTCGAGCCCTCCGAGCACGCAAGCAGCCTCAAAATCACCCCCTCGTTTCCCCGTGGCAGCCAGTCGACCCGGGGAGGTTTTCTTCCCCGGCTCCGGCAACCACAACCACCGCCGCCTCCCGGCTCCGTTCTGCGCAACCAGGGCCTCCCCCTCTCCACTCTCTTCACCAGGAAACCCCTCTCCCTCTCGTGAGTCCGTCCCCCTGCTCAATTTGAATCGGGACTCGCCGCGGGCAAAAACTCACTTTTCCTGACGACCATCGTCCGCCGCGGAGCTCGCCGCCGGCAGCTCCATCCACCCCAGAGACCAAAGCGACCACTGGAGTGACCGCCTCGACCCCCTGAGCCCGCGGGTGACCTCTGTTTCTCGAACGGTGCCGCCGTTCGCCGGCGAGCGTCTCCGGAGTCCCGCCCCCCCTCACGGGCAGAGGAAGAGGAGGGAGGGTGGACTAGTCAAACCTGACCAGTGGGCTAGGCGGGCCCACTGGCAGTGACTCAGACGCGGTCCACGCTGGATAAGTGGAAACGTGTTTCCAGAATACGCTTTCGACGTGTACGTATATATTCGAATCGTTTTCTTTTCTGTTTTATTTTTTAATTAACAGATTTTGACCAAAACTTTGACCAGCTATAACTTTTTAAATATAACTCCAAATGAATTGATTCTTTTTCCTACCTCTCTCAAATATTGTCTAGTTTATTTTAAGATTTATTTGAAAAAAATTCAAAACAACTTTTTGTGCTGTTTTGAATTTGTGTGTTAATTCAAATATATTTTTTAAATAGGATTTTTGTAGAGAGGAGAAAGATTTCAAGAGTTTTGGAATGCACCTTGCCTCCCCACGACTTGAAGGCAAGCATTCTGAACCCTGGTATAGTTTTTATGTGTGTTGTTTGACACGGTGACAACACCACCCCGACACAAGCATGCGTCATTTTATGTGAGGATATGTTTCTACTCATGAGTGCATATTAATGATTTTTATGCTGATGGAGTTGATATGGTTGTGATGGAAATCACCGTCATATGCCTTTCATGCATACCGGAAGGGAAGCCAGGAAGGCTTCTGTCTTGGGTAGACACGGTCTTGTCCCTAGTCCTCCGTCGAGACGGTCGTGTCCGGTATAGCATGAGGGGGTATGTCGCGTGGTGTTTCTATCTGTTGGTTGAAGTATATTTTGTTATACTAATCATGCAGAGTATATTCAAAACCTCCTGAGTCGACCATAGATCGAGTCTTGTTCCAGTAACCCCCCATAATTGTTTCGTACTACCACTTGTCCCTGCCACACGTGGGGTACGGTTCAGTAAATTGTCAACCCATTTCCTAGCACACACCGTACAGAGAGGCCATGGTGGAAGATACCGGAGGCATCCGGTAGGCATGGCATCTGACCCGGGGGCATGGGTGTTTCGGTTGTAGCCGAAGGGGTAGCTCCCCTAGTTTGCGCACGGTATAAATTTTGTGATCCCATGCTACGTCGAGGTTGTAGCCTCCCCACTTAGAGTTTTGCTTGACAGGCGCCGTGGGTGATTCCAGACACCGGTAAGTTAAGCTGGTGTGTGCAAGTTAGGTGCGTTTTCAACTAAAAGGCCGTAGAAGGAATTAGTCCTGATGGACTAAAGGAATCCGTTACTCGTGGGTAAAGAGTACAGCCTCTGCAGAGATTAAACCTATTCTAATAGCCGTGTCCATGGTTAAGGATTACAGTCTGGGATGGGTCAAGTGTCGGTCTTAATGTCGGTCTTCGGAGGTGAAACTGTTTAACCAGAACTGGAATTACGACTTGAGACTTGTGATGTTTATGATTATTATTTTGTTATGCACTAACCCGTTATATTATTGGTAATATCGAATATCCTTGGGATGGTTCTACCTCCCGGATATTCACTGTTATTTATTTTTGTAAGCCCTTTATGTGGTGTCGCTGAGACGCCCGACTGTGGCATTTTATTTTTTTTATAAGCCCTTTATGTGGTGTCGCTGAGACGCTCGACCGTGGCATTTTATTTTTATAAGCCCTTTATGTGGTGTCGCTGAGACGCCCGACTGTGGCCTTTTATTTTTATAAGCCCTTTATGTGGTGTCGCTGAGACGCCCGACTGTGGTATTTTATTTTATTTATAAGCCCTTTATGTGGTGTCACTGAGACGCCCGACTGTGGCATTTTATTTTTATAAGCCCTTTATGTGGTGTCGCTGAGACGCCCGACTGTGGCATTTTATTTTTATAAGCCCTTTATGTGGTGTCGCTGAGACGCCCGACTGTGGCATTTACTTTATAAGCCCTTTTCGTGGTGTCGCTCATACGTCTGACTGAGGCATTTCTTTTGCTTACCAACCTTTCGAGGTGTCGCTTCAGACACCCGATCGGTGCATTATATTTATTTATCTGTGTCATTGCATATTCATAAATAACCTGCTTGCATGCATCAGAATTTTTATTAACTTTTGTGACTGACGTCATGAGCATAGATATTTGTCTTAGCATATCATTGTTATGTTATGCATGTGTTCATAATGTTTGCGAGTACATTCAAAGTACTCACTGGCTTGTCCCTGGCTATTGTCTTGGCCAGATTTCTTGCGCGGAGAGGAGCGACCGTGATGACAGCCCCGGAACCTAAGCAATGGTGATAGCAGTCTCGCGAAGATAGGAGTTAACCTGGTCAGCTGTTCCTGTGGGAAATGGAGTCACATAGACGCTGATGATCCACAAACCGCTTCCGCCATCAACCACTAGAAACCATTTGTTGTACTCACAGGCCAGAATGGTCTTGTACTACATATTTTGTGTTTTGCTTGGAATTTCTGTAACAAGTTGGTGCCTCATCAGCTAACAGTAATCCTGGGGCTGGTGAGCACAAAGGCCATTTTCTGGGAATTTAATACCCGGAAAATCGGTCGCCACATTTACCTAGGGAGGTCGTGCACCACGCCTGCACGAAAAAAAGTTCGACTTGACGCGTTGCCGTGTTATTTTTAAATAAAGTTATAGCGCTCAATGGCACGTACACAGAATATAAAATGATTTTTATGGAGAAAAAGGTAGTCCGCTCACTATATACAATGGAGCCTTGCGTGCCTGGTTTATCGCTCTTCAGAGTATCTCACACAAGGCTGCGGTGGCCTCTCTCTCTCTCTCACCGTTGGTCACTGATCCGGCCGCATCCCGTCCGCCCGGGGAAAGGGAGTGCGGTGGCCTCTCTCTCTCACTGTTGGTCACTGATCCGGCCGCATCCCGTCCACCGGGGGAAAAGGAGGAAGTGCATCGTTTCTCCGTTTGACGATGCCGAGGCAGCACGTCTCGATCTGCGGTACACGTCGTTCTCTCTGACCAAGCTCCGGCGCGGCAGGGCCTACGCCACCTGCTCGCAGATTCCGCCCGCCGCCGCTCACCAAGTTACATCCCGACGACCTCCAGGTATCCCCTCCGGCCTTGCTCCACTGCCCGTCTTCCCACGTCGCTGCATGTGGATCTTCCGTAGTTCTTTGCCCAAAACGTAGCTCGTCTAGCGTACTTTCCATATTGCATTCTCGTCCTCACACTGTTTTAGACAAACACAATAGTGTTGTTATCTTCCCTTAGGGCAAGGAATATGCTTCTTTTTTGTCGTCGCATGTGTCATCAACTGTTATTGGCCAGTAATTGTTTCCTTTCTACCTCTTTTTTTGCAAACAGGGCTATCCATTTCACCTCGTTGCTATTGCGACCTTTTGGTGAACTGCACAAATCACTTTTTTCTTAAGAGTGTTTTGTGCAGTTGTACTAAAATGTCACATGGGCAACGTCTCTACATTTCAGTGCGACTTCACAAAGGGATATTGGGTTTGCTCTATCCTCCTCATCCAACTCCGAGCCTAATCTTCTCCAACTAGTTAGTCTTAAGAGAGACTGCAAAGGTGACCGGCTTCTATTTATGTGTTTATTGTTTCATCAGCAGTCCACTATTATCGTAATCACACTTAATATCTTTGGAATAGGGACGCTCAGCTCTATTTTAGTGGAACTGCACAAAATGATCGGAATGTTGCATGCTCCATAGCTACTTTTTCCCAACACGCCTTGTTGATTTAGACAGAAATGGGGGACGCGTCGCCAATGAAAGCATGGATCAATTTTAATTTAACACCTTCTCACCACTGTCTTGATTGTGATGTAATTATTAGCTCTGATCTGCTAATAATTGACATGCATTAGCAAGGAAGTTAGTTTTTTATTGTTTCCGAAAGAGCATCGATGGCAAGACACGTGAAACAGAAGCTGAAAGATCACACCATTGTACAATTTCATGTCTCGCTGGAAAATTATTTGTATAGTATGTTAGCTATGTAAACAAATGATGGAAGCTTGATAGCATTGCCAGAAGCCTCTTCATCATCCGGGTCCATGTGCCATGCACAAAATTATACTCCATCGTTCCTAAATATTTTTCTTTTTACAAATTTCAAACGGGCATATTTTAGAGTGTAGATTCACTCATTTTGCTTTCAGATGTGTACTCCCTCTGTTCCTAAATATTCTATTCGTCTTTCTAGAGATTTCAACAAGTGACTACATACGGAGCAAAATGAGAGAATCTACACTCTAAAATATGTATATACATTCTCCATTTGAAATCTCTAAAAAGACAAATATTTGAGCAGTCACTCGTTGAAATCTCTAGAAAGACAAATATACTCCGGAGTATATTTAAGAACCAAGGGGGTAGTGCACAACCGCATGGGAGACTCAGCCCGGTCGTTGCGCCGCATTAATAGTGAGTAATGAGCAGTCAAATCGTAAGCCCCACCTTTTCCTAATCGTAAGTTGCTCTGAAGAAGCAACCATCAATACGCTCTTCTTTGAATCCGCTCATACTCCATCCGTCACATTTTATACAGCGCGCTTCAGAAAAAAGAAAAAAGATCTGTGGGACCAAGGCGACTATCGATCGGCCTGAAAAATAGCATTGGTAGTTATAGCACGGCGCCTATTACTAGAGGGAATAATGCGTACACACATGCATGTAGTGCTTCCACCTCGGGTACACACATGCATGCACTTACTCCACTCCGTAGTACTGTAGTACAGAGTACATGGAGAGAAAATTCTGGACTTGATTGCGGTTACCACGCCCTAATTAATTGAGCATTAAACCAAACGCGTCTAAAGTCTCTCTGGTGGTGGAAATGCATTGAGAGAAATGCATCATAATGAAGCATACCAGAAGCTGTGACGGAGGGAGGAGTAGTATGAAGGTTCAAAACCAGAAATGCAGCGTATGGCGGTCGGTCAACACAGCTCCTCTTGGCATATCACTGACATGTGGGACAGGAGTGTGAGCAAACCGATCTCAATTGACGGCAAAGAGCCAACCCGTCGTTCCTTGATAGAGACAACGAGCGAGAACACACAGACGGGTTCGCATGGAGGCCAAGATATATTCGAGCATGGTTGGTTTATTGATATCATTCATTACATGTTGGGCTGCCGTTTTCTGCCCTTCTCCGGAATAAACGTGTACTTTATCAGAGAAAAAAAGAGTACAAACGCTCCGCCATGCGGTTCTAGTAGTAGTACTACTCGTACTACTGCGCTTGGCTCTTCGCCTCTAAGTCGAACAATGATGGTATTCCGCATGTTGGGTACTACAGTGTATGCCTCTAACAATCTGACACCGAATGGACTGATGCATGTCCACCGAGGGTAGGTTGCATTAGTCAAAAGGCGTAAGCGAGCTTCACCTTGTCCCGCAAGCTTCTCCTCGTTCTGCGAGTTGACGGGACACACCAAAAAGTAGTGCTAGTCCATACTCCCTCCTTTCTGGTTAATATGGCTTAATCTTTTTTGCGGGTAAATGAGAGAGCTTTATTCATATATAAGCATTCTTAGGACGATCAGCCAAGACACTGGTCACTAGGAAGCGAAGTACCCCGCAAAAAAAGAAGTAGGAAGTGAGGTGTTTCATCAAGCCAGCTCTCGGCCACATTCAAAGTGCAGCAAGCACGGTTACGCACGAAGATCTTGCGCAAGGTTTGCTGACCTGTTTACATGCTAAATAACAAAAAAAGAGGAAATATTACCGAGCGCTACTATTTGTAACAGGATATGAGCCAGAATTAAGCGAGAATTGTGGCTAGTGTTCCATGCAATGAACTTCCATTATCACATGCGAGAACCCTCGAAGAGAACCAAATGTGTTGAAGATTGCTTTATCACATTTTAAAATTATAATAAGAGTGCAGATGCTCCTCCATCCGGTTCCTAGTACTAGTATAGTACTTACATTGCCTTTATAGACTATATTAGTAGTACTAGTACTAGTAAACTTTGCGCTTGGCTCTTCGCCTATTCGGAAGTCGAACAATAGTAGCACTAGTAGTATAGTGTATGCTTACGCAATCGACACCGAATTAAGCATTGCCGTCCACCGCCTGAGCGAGGGAGAGCTTGCATTAGTCAAAAGTTTCTCCTTGTCCTGCGAGCCACCTCACGCAAGTAATGCTAGTCCATACTGCCTCCTCTCCGGTTAATATGGACTAATTTCAAACGAGATAAATACACTTTATGCATCCTTTGTATATTTGTAAAAATACGGTCGATGGACTTCATAATATGCTCATTGCGCTCAATATATATATTTTCCGGTGTTTATACGGTCACTAGCTCACCTCGATTGAGTATGTGTGTGCATGCACATGTAGGTTGAGCACTTAAGCGTGACCGTGTGTGTTCTGTCGTGTGCTCGGACATGCATGCATTAGGGGCGTCGCTGGCGTTTTGCGTCCATGTGTATGTGTGGTATTGCATACACGTTGGGGGAGTACGTGTAGGGGCCACTAAGGAGCAGTCAAATCACACAGTAAGTTAGTCGGAAGAAGCAACCATCATTTCACTCTTGAATGACACATACGCAATATAAAATGGTTGATACGGAGAGAAAAAGAAAACCACTATATATACACTAGCAGGAGCCTAAGCTACAAGCCTGCTTGCTAAGGTTGCTCTCTTCACAAGCATTGAGCAGCGGGCCTGCTCCACTTGGTGGGGAAGGAACAATGTTCTGCGTGAGACGCTGGTCGACATCGGCGAGGGAGAAAACCCACGGTCGGTGCGTCCCAATCGGGGTCATCAGCGGTATGGGACGATGCAGCGTCCCAACCGCCCTTCTAGCTACAGCCCGGCGTCCCGGGTAGTCCATCTTCCTTACGGAGCCGGCTTGCTCCACCGCCGTAGCTCCATCTCCATGTCGATCTTTCTCTACTTCTACCGGCTTCTACTTGTGATGAGTTTATGTCTCATGAACTAGTGCCAGTACTATTATTCTAATCACACTTCTTTAATATCTTTGCTATCAGGGATGCTCAGGTCGATTTTAGTGGAACTGCACAAAAGCATCGTATGATCCGAGGGTGCCAGCCGTCTTTTCTTCGAAAGGTTCTACCTGGCCAGGGAATTAAATCATGTTTAGGGTTTAGGGTTTAAGTCGTAGTGACCCCATCAGTAGTTTTTCTTTCGTACACGCTCTCACAACTTTTTTCTTTAGTTGTGAAGTAAATATTGGCTATGATCTGTGAATCATTGAGATGCATCATCATGCGTGTTAGTTTTCCTTTGTATTTGATGGAATGTTGTAACGGGGCAACCTTGGAATAGGAATGACAATGGAGTGGAAAGTTCCCATTTTTTCGGAGAAAAAATGGAAACGGAGAGAAGCCAACGTTTCGTTTCGTTGGATCGCGCCATCGAGCAAAACCAACATTTAAATCACGTCTATCGTGTTCGTGTCTCACCCTCCTCCACGGCTCGACCCCACACGGTCGCTCGGCATGCCACTCACCGCAAACCGAGTATACGATAACTTTCCCGCCTGCTTGTCGATGGATCAGGCCATGGAGTACTACTAGCACTACTGGAAGAGATTGACGAGTTGGGGGAGGATAGCTAGCTGTAGCACGGACTCCCAAGAACTTTTTACATGCATGTTGTAGCCGGCTATTGCGACCTTTGAACGCGGAGTCTTGATAACCCACAAGTATAGGGGATCGCAACAGTTTTCGAGGGTAAAGTATTCAACCCAAATTTGTTGATTCGACACAAGGGAAGCCAAAGAATATTCTCAAGTATTAGCAGCTGAGTTGTCAATTCAACCACACCTGGAAACTTAGTATCTGCAGCAAAGTGGTTAGTAGCAAAGTAATATGATAGTGGTGGTAACGGTAACAAAAGTAAAGACAGCAAAAGTAATGTTTTTGGTATTTTGTAGTGATTGTAACAGTAGACGGAAAAGTAAATAAGCGAAGACCAGTATACGGAAAGCTCATAGGCACCGGATTAGTGATGGATAATTATGCTGGATGCGGTTCGTCATGTAACAGTCATATCATAGGGTAACACAGAACTAGCTCCAATTCATCAATGTAATGTAGGCATGTATTCCGAATATAGTCATACGTGCTTATGGAAAAGAACTTGCATGACATCTTTTGTCCTACCCTCCCGTGGCAGCGGGGTCCTATTGGAAACTAAGGGATATTAAGGCCTCCTTTTAATAGAGAACCGGGACAAAGCATTAGCACATAGTGCATACATGAACTCCTCAAACTATGGTCATCACCGAGAAGTATCCCAATTATTGTCACTTTGGGGTTGTCGGATCATAACACATAATAGGTGACTGTAGACTTGCAAGATAGGATCAAGAACACACATATATTCAGGAAAACATAATAGGTTCAGATCTGAAATCATGGCACTCGGGCCCTAGTGACAAGCATTAAGCATAGCAAAGTCATAGCAACATCAATCTCAGAACATAGTGGATACTAGGGATCAAACCCTAACAAAACTAACTCGATTACATGATAAATCTCATCCAACCCATCACCATCTAGCAAGCATACGATGGAATTACTCACGCACGGCGGTGAGCATCATGAAATTGGTGATGGAGGATGGTTGATGATGACGACGGTGACGAATCCCCCTCTCCGGAGCCCCGAACAGACTCCAGATCAGCCCTCCCGAGAGAGATTAGGGCTTGGCAGCGGCTCCGTATCGTAAAACGCGATGATTTCTTCTCTCTGATTTTTTTCTCCCCGAAAGCCAATATATAGAGTTGGAGTTGGCGTCGGAAAGTGTCCAGGGGGCCCACGAGGTAGGCGGCGCTGGGAGAAGTCGCCCCCACCCTCGTGGACAGGTGTGGGCCCTGGTCTTCATCTTTGGCGAGGATTCTTTATTATTTATTCTAAGATATTCCGTGGAGTTTCAGGTCATTCCGAGAACTTTTGTTTTACGCACATAAAACAACATCATGGCAATTCTCTTTGAAAACAGCGTCGGTCCGGGTTAGTTCCATTCAAATCATACAAGTTAGAGTCCAAAACAAGGGCAAAAGTGTTTGGAAAAGTAGATCTGACGGAGACGTATCAACTCCCCAAGCTTAAACCCTTGCTTGTCCTCAAGCAATTCAGTTGACAAACTGAAAGAGAAAAAGAAAAACTTTTACAAACTTTGTTTGCTCTTGTTGTTGTACCTATGTCAAGCCAGCATTCAGGTTTTCAGCAAGATCATAACTAACCACATTTGCAATAACTCCTAGGTATCATGTTTACTCACATCAATAACATAATCGGCTAGCAAGCCATAATAATAAATCTCGGATGACAACACTTTCTCAAAATAATCATAATATGATATAACAATATGGTATCTCGCTAGCCCTTTCTGAGACCGCAAAACATAAATGGAGAGCACCTTCAAAGATCAAGGACTGACTAGACATTGTAATTCATGGTAAAAGAGATCCAATCATAGTCATACCTGATATAAATTAATAATAATGAATGCATATGACAGTTGTGCTCTCCAGCTAGTGCTTTTAATAAGAGGGTGATGACTCAACATAAAAGTAAATAGATAGGCCCTTCGCAGAGGGAAGCAGGGATTTGTAGAGGTACCAGAGCTCGGTTTTGAACTAGAGACAAATTATATTTTGAGCGGCATACTTTCATTGTCAACATAACAACTAAGAGATGACGATATCTTCCATGCTAAACAAATTATAGGCGGTTCTCAAACAGAATGGTAAAGTTTATACTCCCCCTCCTCCACAAGCATCAATCCATGGCTTGCTCGAAAGAACGAGTGCCTCCAACATTCAACGGGTCCCAGGGGGAGTCTTGTTTGCAATTATTTTGATTTAGTTTGCATAAAGCATGGGACTGGGCATCCCGGTGACCAGCCATTTTCTCGTGAGTGAGGAGCGGAGTCCACTCCTCTTGAGAATAACCCGCCTAACACGGAAGATAAGGGCAACCCTAGTTGATATATGAGCTATTCGAGCATGCAAAATAGAATGATTATTTGAAGGTTTAGTGTTTGGCACATACATATTTACTTGGAACGGCGGGTAGATACCGCATATAGGAAGGTATAGTGGACTCATATGGAATAACTTTGGGGTTTAAGGGATTGGATGCACAAGCAGTATTCCCGCTTAGTACAAGTGAAGGCTAGCAAAAGACTGGGAAGCAACCAACTAGAGAGCGACAACAGTCATGAACATGCATTAAAGTTAACGAACATTGAACACAAGCATGAGTAGGATATAATCCACCATGAACATAAATATCGTGAAGGCTATGTTGATTTGTTTCAACTACATGCGTGACCATGTGCCAAGTCAAGTCACTTAAATCATTCAAAGGAGGATACCTGTAGCGACCCGACCTCAGATGGTCAAGTCTCTATGTTTCAGTGTCATCCCTGGATCGGTAATGCTGACACACACAGTACTCGAAGGATTTATAACAGAGTAGCAATCACACACTTATTACATCGAATGTCTCAAAAGAGAACTTATTACAATAATATGGCTTAAGGCCATCTAATGCGATAACAGCGGAAGGCTTGGAAGATAAAGTGAGTCCATCAACTCCAACGGCATAGCTGAGCTGCATGGCAACGACCTAACGATCCTTACCCCTCGTCTGAAAAGTATGCAACATAATACGTTGCAGCCAGAGAACGGGTCAGCACATGGAATATGCTGGCAATATAACACAGTATAAACAGGAACAGGATAATGCTATCACTACATGCATATATGGCTGGTGGAAAGCTCTATGGTTATAGTTTTGTGAAAAGCCAATTTTTTCCTACAACAAAGGAATATATTTTAATTTAACTATCATGGTGGTTGAAACATCATTGAGAAGGTATAACCCCAACTCAATCCCAATTAAAGTATTTAACATCCCAGCAATATTAATATAGAGTGATGAGATACATGTGAATACTCAGGTACTAGATACTCAGAATTGTCCATAACCGGGGACACGGCTAACCATGATTAGATTGTACACTCTGCAGAGGTTTGCACTTTTCCCCACAAGACTCGATCGCCTCCGTTGATTTCTCGCACTACATGGTGTTTGAGAAAGCGGATGACCGAGACACGATCTTTCGAAACATTAACTCTCTACTCCGGGTAGACCATACCAAACCTACAAAACCCACTACCTGCTGATCTACCTCTCCAAGAGCTTCACGTAACTTACTCAACTATGCTAGAGCCCATAATAGCTTGTGGTTGCACACGGAAGTTTCTAGCATGAATAAACTCAGTTCCCTTTGAGCCTGGGTGGCGGTCCATAGGAAGATCACACGGGTACCTCAGGATTTCCAAAAATAAAACAGACAACACTGGGTTCCCCAGGTGCCTCAATCCACCTAGATGTGTATTAAAGTTGCCACCTTAAAGTAAACCATTAATTAACAATCTCACATCTGTCATGGATATACTCAAACCCAATCCATGTCTACGAGCATATCATGGCAATATAAGCATAACGTAGAAGTAACTCCCAAGGGTTTGATAGTAACAGGGCAATAGGTTCTACCTCAATATCTACTTCCCAACCCACAAGTTAATGACAACGTAATCATGCAATGTTTGAGGATTGGAACTAATGCATAAAAACTGGGTATGAAAAGAGTATGATCAAAGTGTTACTTGCCTTGATGAGGATCCGCGAATCCTAGAGACTCGTAGTAACACGCTTCGCACTCCGGGAATTCTATCGCAAGCAAACAATAACATACATAAGAAACAAACAAAAATGCACAAGCAAAACTCTACTAAAAGAGGTTGACCGGAGAGTTCAATTTAAGAACTCCGGTTCGCAAAAAGAATCAAACCAAACCGAGCAACGAAACTCAAACGATGAAAGAAATAAGATCCGTTTACTAATCTGAACTAGGGTCAAATTTTAAAGAGGCAAAAGCTGGTTTGAGTTGGTTATTCGGAAAGAGGGTTTCGAGATGAAACTCCAGGCGCTTGAATCGCCTTATTCCGATAAACGAGCGAAAAGTTATACTAGATCGAACATCGGATCAGAAATCGTGATCAGGAAAATCGCGGAATAAATCCGATAAAAAGAAAAACGACGAACAGTTTAACGATCGAACGTTCGTTAACTGAAAATAACCGAAGAACGCATTCGCTAAAACGAATGAACGAGCGAACGCTCGCTAAATAAATAAACCGGAGAATAAAACCGATTTATATAAAAAAAACAAAACTAGGGTTTTTTTTAAACCGAAACGGTTTTCTTCGGAAAAACCGGGCGGCGGGGCGGCTACCTCGCGGTGGCTCCGACGGGGCTCCGGCGGCTCGGGGTGGCTCGGGGTGGCGGCGGGAGGCGGCGGTGGCGACGGAAGGCGGCGGCGGCAACTCCGGGCGGCGGTGGCGGCGACTCGGGTGGCGCGGCGGGGCTCGGGCTCGGCTCGGGCTCCGGGGCGGCGGTGGTGGCGGTGAGAGGTGGCGGGGGTGGGGTATTTACGGAGGGGGGGGTGGCTTGGGGAAGGGGGCGCCCGGGGAGGAGTCCGGCTCGGGCTGCCCTCGGCGTCCGTCTGACCTGGCGGCCTTCATGAGGAAAAGCGGCGAGGCGAAGCCGGCTGGCCGGGCCTCGGCCCGGTCGGGTCTTGCCAAGCGCAAGTTTTTTTTTAAATAAATTCCGCCGAGAATTAGAAAAATCCTAGAAAAATAAATAAAAATCTAAAATGCCAAAACAAATTTTCACCGTCTAAATGAAATATTTAGAACGGAATGAACATTTTCTTGGCCCCTAAAATGCAATTTTTAAAACATGCAAATTTTTCTAATGCAAATAAAATCCAAGTAAAACTCAAATAAAATCCAAATAATGATTATAACATTTTTCCTCCAATATTTCAATTATTTTTGGAGAAGTCATATTATCTCCTCTCATTTATTTTTATTATGAAATATTTTTCGGAGAGAAAATAATTAAAATCAAAAATCCTCATTATCAATATTTGATAGAAATCAAATATGAAAACCGTAAAATCCCCAACTCTCTCCGAGGGTCCTTGAGTTGCTTAGGATTTCGAGGATTGCGAAACGAAGATGCAATAAAATATGATATGCATGGATGACCTATGTATAACATTCCAAATTGAAAATTTGGGATGTTACAAACCTACCCCCCTTAAGATGAATCTTGCCCTCGAGATTCGGGTTGGCTAGAGAATAGGTGCGGGTGGTTCTTGTGAATATCATCTTCTCGTTCCCAGGTGGCTTCTTCCTCAGTATGGTGGCTCCACTGAACTTTGCAAAACTTGATAACCTTGCTGCGAGTGACTCGGCTGTCAAAGTCAAGAATCTTTACTGGCTTCTCCTCATAGGTCAAATTACTGTCTAACTGAATCGCCTCCAGGGGCACTGTGTCTCTCAACGGTATATCAGCCATCTCAGCATGACACTTCTTCAACTGTGATACGTGGAACACATCGTGAACTCCTGACAATCCTTCAGGTAACTCCAGCTTGTAGGCCACTTCTCCCATCCGTTCCAAAACACGGTACAGTCCTACAAATCTTGGGGCTAGTTTTCCTTTAACTCCAAAAAGTTTCACTCCTCGCAAGGGTGATACTCGTAGATAGGCTCTGTCTCCAATTTCATAGGTTACTTCCTTGCGTTTTGAATCTGCATAACTCTTTTGCCTGGACTGAGCAATCTTTAATCTGTCTCGGATTAGTTTAACCTTCTCTTCGGACTCTTTGATCAAATCTGGTCCAAACAACTGACGGTCTCCTACCTCATCCCACATCAGAGGTGCTCTACATCTGCGTCCATACAGAGCTTCAAACGGTGCCATCTTCAAACTGGCTTGGTAGCTATTGTTGTATGAGAACTCTACGTAAGGCAAATTGTCATCCCAACTAGATCCATAATCTAGCGCACGGGCTCTCAACATGTCCTCCAGAATCTGGTTGACCCGCTCTGTCTGCCCATCCGTCTGCGGGTGGAATGATGTACTGAACTCCAATCTCATACCCAGGGTCTGGTGTAGCTGATGCCAAAATTTTGAATAAAATTGGGTTCCTTTATCTGATACAATGGTCCTCGGAACTCCATGCAACATACGATCCTGGACATATATATCTTGGCCAACTTTGCACTTGTATAAGTTGTTTTCACCGGGATGAACTGAGCTACTTTGGTCAAATGATCCACTACTACCCATATTGAGTCATATCCAGCTTTGGTTCTAGGTAATCCGGTGATAAAATCCATGCCTAGTTTATCCCACTTCCATTCAGGTATCGGCATAGGCTGTAACAGTCCTGCTGGCTTCGGATGCCCTGCCTTCACTCTCTGACATACATCACATACGGCTACATACTCGGCGATGTCCTTCTTCATACCAGTCCACCAGAAACGTTCCTTCAAATCCAAATACATCTTGGTGTTTCCGGGGTGTATAGAGTATGGTGAGTCATGGGCCTCCTGAAGTATTAATCTCCTGAGCTCTGGGTTATTGGGCACATAAACTCGGTCCTCAAACCACAAGGTATCGTGCTCATCCTCGTGAATACCTTAGGCTTTTCCTTCACTCATCTTCTCCTTTATTTCAGCAATCTCTTTGTCTTCCTTCTGAGCTTCCCGAATCTTGTCCAGCAATGTAGACTGAACCTCCATCGTGGCAATGAAACCTCTTGGAACAATCTCCAACCGAAGTTCCATAATATCCTCAGCTAACTCCTTTGGCAGTCCTATACTTTCAAGTATATTAGCGTAACTCTTCCGGATCAAGGCGTCTACTACGACATTGGCCTTTCCTGGATGATAGTGCAGCTTCATGTCGTAATCCTTTATAAGTTCCAACCATCTCCTCTGCCTAAGGTTCAACTCCTTTTGAGTGAAAAGGTACTTCAAGCTCTTATGACCCGTGTACATATCACAACGGTTTCCAATAAGATAATGTCTCCAAGTCTTCAATGCATGCACTACCGCTGCTAGCTCCAAATCATGCGTGGCATAGTTCAACTCATGAGGCTTCAGTTGTCGTGAGGCATACGAAACAACATTTCCGTCCTGCATAAGCACACATCCCAGTCCCAAGCGAGAGGCGTCGCAATACACTTAAACTCCTTATGTATATCTGGCAATGTCAGCACTGGGGCTGTAGTCAACCGTTTCTTCAACTCCTGAAAACTTGCCTCGCAATCTTCTGTCCATTTAAACTTAGTATCCTTCTTCAGCAATTCAGTCATTGGCTTGGCGAGTTTGGAAAAATTCTCAATGAATCTCCGATAATATCCTGCGAGTCCAAGGAAACTGCGGATCTCGCCAAGCTGAAGTGGGTGCCAACCATTCAAGAATCGACTGAACCTTGCTGGGGTCTACTGCTATACCCTCTCCTGATATAACATGCCCAAGAAATCCAACTTCCTTCAACCAAAACTCGCACTTGCTGAATTTGGCGTATAACTGGTGTTCCCTGAGCTTCTCAAGAACCAAACGTAAATGCTCCTTGTGCTCCTCTTCGTTCTTCGAATATACCATAATGTCATCAATAAACACCACAACAAATTTGTCCAAATACTCCATGAACACCTTGTTCATCATACTCATGAAATAGGCAGGGGCGTTAGTTAGTCCAAACGACATGACTGTATACTCATATAATCCATATCGCATGGTGAACGCTGTCTTTGGTATATCCTTTTCTCGGATCTTCAACTGGTGGTATCCCGATCATAGATCAATCTTCGAAAACACCTTAGCTCCTTGCAACTGATCAAACAGGTCATTGATCATTGGTAATGGATACTTGTTCTTTATTGTTACTTCATTCAGGGCTCGGTAATCAACGACCATCCTCAGGGATTTATCCTTCTTCTCAACCAAAAGTACTGGTGCTCCCCAAGATGATGAACTCCTTCGAATATAACCTTTCTCCAATAACTCCTTGATCTGCTTCTTAATTTCCTCCAGATCATTTGCGGGCATCCGATAGGGTCTCTTGGATATTGGCCCTGTACCTGGTAATAGTTCTATCAAGAACTCGACGTCTCGATCCGGTGGCATGCCTGGTAACTCCTATGGAAAAACATCCGGAAAATCCTTTACTACAGGCACTTCCTCCTGTACAACTCCCGTGAGGGCATTCACTTGGCTCCTCCTAGGCACATGCCTGGATACATATTTAATCCTTTTTCCCTCCGGGGTGGTAAGATATATTGATTTGCTAGCACATTCAATACTTCCTTCATACTTTGACATCCAGTCCATACCTAATATCACATCCAATCCTTGCGACTCCAAGATAATTAGGTCAGACGGAAAAACATGTGTTCCAATGGTTAGGGGTATCTGGGTGCACCATCTGCTAGCCATGTACTCTGCTCCAGGCGAGCTCACTAAAAGAGGGGTCCTAAGGGTTTGGGTTGGTAACTTAAACTTATCCACAAATCCCCTTGATATGTATGAATGTGATGCACCAGTATCGAAAAGAACAATAGCGGTAAATGACTTAACCAAAAACTTACCTATTACCGCGTCCGGCTGCTCTTCAACTTCCTCCACGTTAACGTGGTTCACTTGTCCTTTGTTGAATGGATTTGGCTTCTTCCCAACGGTCCCATTTCCGTTTCTATTCCTTCCTTCAGGGCAGTCATTGGCATAGTGCCCTGTCTTCCTGCACTTAAAGCAAATAACTTGGCTTAAGTCCCTCTTGGCGGGTGTAGATGGGTTTGGGTGCTTCTGGTTGTTATTAACTCCGTTCCCATTCACATTCTTCGCACCATTGTGGTTATGCGATCCTCCTCCGGTATGGTTATGGCCTCCATGGTTATGAATAAGTCCTCCCGAGTTCGGGGTTAAGCGAGGCTTCTGGTGAGCTCCTGAGTTGTACTTCCCTTGTCCATACTTCCTCTTACGACTCTCAATTTGCTGCTTTCCTTCAATCATAAGGGCCTTGTCTACCAACTCCTGGTAGTTGTTGAAAGTTTCCACCAT
This sequence comes from Aegilops bicornis, assembly GCA_021605145.1. NCBI lineage: Eukaryota > Viridiplantae > Streptophyta > Magnoliopsida > Poales > Poaceae > Aegilops > Aegilops bicornis. The sequence continues at coordinate 162,121,184 of CM038674.1, forward strand.
CAACTGCATGCTCATCTCATCGTTCAGCCCTTCCATAAACTTCTCCTGCTTCGCGGCATCTGTGGCCACATCATCAGGGGCATAGCGTGATAACTTACTAAACTCATCCATGTACTAAGCCACAGTACGGTTCCCCTGGCGTAAGTTGCGAAACTCGCGCTTCTTCATCTGCATGGCTCCAGTTGAGACATGAGCCGTGCGAAAATCTTGCTGAAACTGGTCCCAAGTGACATTGGCTATAGGAAAAGTAGCCGTGTAATTCTCCCACCATGCGGCTGCTGGTCCATCCAATTGATGTGCGGCAAAGCGCACCTTCTCAGCATCCGTGCATCCTGCGGTGGTTAACTCCCTTCCAATACGACGTAGCCAATCATCAGCAACTATTGGCTCGGTGCTACAGGAAAACACCGGCAGTTCTAACCTCAGGAAACAGGCTAAATTGTCCACTGGCGGCGGGTTGTTATTGTTGTTGTTGTTGCCCTGGTTCTGAACTAGCAATTGCATCAAGGCATTCTGCTGCTGGATCAACTGGGTGAGCTCCGGTGGGAAAACAAAACCGAGGTCACGTCTCGGAGGCATCTGATGGGTTTAGATGGAAGAGATGAGAATAGAAAAAAGGTCTAGTGAGAAAACACTACCCATATGCACATGAGGCAAACACAATCATTTCACTCAATCAATCAAGCAAGGGCATACAACGGTCTAGGACTATCGCAAAAGTGCTCAGCTACTAGTAGTTACATGGGGGGGGGGGGGAATGCTGCTAATATATGGTGGTCATCTAAAAAATTTGATCGATGGAAGACTCCATGATGTCTGCTCCAGCTTCATCTTCGTAGTCATCATCACTTGGATCGGAATCGGTGTCGTCGATGATGATGTAGTTATCCGGGCAAGTGGGATCTTCTTCCTCTTCTTCCGGTGCGGATCCTCCCATGAATACTCCGATCTTCTTGACTAGATCGTCGTTCTTCTCCAGTAGTATCTTGATTTCCTCCTCATATCCATCGCGTGTAGACTTGAGTTCTTCCTCCAGCTCGATGATCTTGGTCTTCGCCTTCTTCAACTCCATCATGTCTGCGCACATCTGGTTCTCCTGACGTCGAATGTGCTGGTTTAGCTCCTGAATGAAAGCTGCAATGGATCTATCCTTCTTGGTGCTGATTACTTCCCATTGCTCGTCTCGGCGCCCACATATTTGGTAGATGGTGTCTTTAAGCTCCCTGTTGTAGACTTCCCCAATACGTCCCATGGTAATGTGAGCTGCCATACTTTTGCCAAGACTCGGTGGGTGCTTGAAAGAAAACTCTATGGGCTTAGAAGTTGGCGAGAACGTCCTTCCTGGTACTTGTACTTGAATCATCCATCGCTCCTCTTCTGGTAAGGTGGCGTTGTACGTCCCGGTGAAGCTTGGTATTCCAATGTTTAAGTACCTAGTGACTTCCTTAAAATGGCGTCCAAAAGGTGTGTCTTCATCCGGTTGTGCAAACTTGTTCTTCATCTCTGTCATCCTAAAGAGTGGAAAAATGGAGAGGAGTCAGAAATGAGTAGAGAAGAGTATCCTATGGTTTATCTTAGTGGTCGTGTCCTACACTCAGCGTGTGCTCTGATACCATCTTGTAGCGACCCGACCTCAGATTGTCAAGTCTCTCGTGTTTGATGTCATCCTGGATCGGTAATGCTGACACACACAGTACTCGAAGGATTTATAACAGAGTAGCAATCACACACTTGTTACATCGAATGTCTCAAAAGAGAACTTATTACAATAATATGGCTTAAGGCCATCTAATGCAATAACAGCGTAAGGCTTGGAAGATAAAGTGAGTCCATCAACTCCAACGGCATAGCTGAGCTGCACGGCAACGACCTAACGATCCTTACTCCTCGTCTGAAAAGTCTGCAACATAATACGTTGCAGCCCGAGAACGGGTCAGCACATGGAATATGCTCGCAATATAACACAGTATAAACAGGAACAGGATAATGCTATCACTACATGCATATATGGCTGGTGGAAAGCTCTATGGTTATAGTTTTGCAAAAGCCAATTTTTCCCTACAACAAAGGAATATATTTTAGTTTAACTATCATGGTGGTTGAAACATCATTGAGAAGGTATAACCCCAACTCAATCCCAATTAAAGTAATTAACATCCCAGCAATATTAATATAGAGTGATGAGATACATGTGAATACTCAGGTACTAGATACTCAGAATTGTCCATAGCGGGGACACGGCTAACCATGATTAGTTTGTACACTCTGCAGAGGTTTGCGCACTTTTCCCCACAAGACTCGATCGCCTCCGTTGGTTTCTCGCACTACATGGTGTTTGAGAAAGCGGATGACCGATACGATCTTCGTAAACATTAACTCTCTACTCCGGGTAGACCATACCAAACCTACAAAACCCACTACACCGCTGATCTACCTCTTCAAGAGCTTCACGTAACTTACTCAACTATGCTAGAGCCCATAATAGCTTGTGGCTGCACACGGAAGTTTCTAGCATGAATAAACTCAGTTCCCTTTGAGCCTGGTAGCGGTCCATAGGAAGATCACACGGGTACCCCGGGATTTCCAAAAATAAAACAGACAACACTGGGTTCCCCAGGTGCCTCAATCCACCCAGATGTGTATTAAAGTTGCCACCTTAAAGTAAACCATTAATTAACAATCTCACATCTGTCATGGATACACTCAAACCCAATCCACGTCTACGAGCATAGCATGGCAATATAAGCATAACGTAGAAGTAACTCCCAAGGGTTTGATAGTAACAGGGCAATAGGTTCTACCTCAATATCTTCTTCCCAACCCACAAGTTAATGGCATCCTAATCATGCAATGTTTGAGGATTGGAACTAATGCATAAAAACTGGGTATGAAAAGAGTATGATCAAAGTGTTACTTTCCTTGCTGACGATCCGCGAATCCTAGAGACTCGTAGTAACATGCTTCGCACTCCGGGAATTCTATCGCAAGCAAACAATAACATACATAAGCAACAAACAAAAATGCACAAGCAAAACTCTACTAAAAGAGGTTGATCGGAGAGTTCAATTTAAGAACTCCGGTTCGCAAAAAGAATCAAACCAAACCGAGCAACGGAACTCAAACGGTGAAAGAAATAAGATCCGTTTACTAATTTGAACTAGGTTCAAATTTATAGAGGCAAAAGCTGGTTTGAGTTGGTTATTCGGAAAGAGGGTTTCGAGATGAAACTCTAGGCGCTTGAATCGCCTGATTCTGATAAACGAGCGAAAAGTTATACTAGATCGAACATCGGATCAGAAATCGCGATCAGGAAAATCGCGGAATAAATCCGATAAAAAGAAAAATGAGGAACAGTTTAACGAACAAACTTTCGACAACAGAAAATAAACGAAGAACGCGTTCGCTAAAACGAACGAACAAGCGAATGCTCGCTAAATAAATAAACCGGAGAATAAATCGATTTATATAAAAAACAAAACTAGGGTTTTTTTTAAAACCGAAACGGTGGGGCGGCTACCTCGCGGTGGCTCCGGCGGGGCTCCGGCGGCTCAGGGTGACTCGGGGTGGCGGCGGGAGGCGGCGGCGGCGGCGACTCGGCGGCGGCGGGCGGGCGACTCGGATGGCACGGGCTCGGGCTCGGCTCGGGCTCGGGCGGCGGTGGTGGCGGTGAGAGGTGGCGGGCGGGGTATTTAAGGAGGCGGCGGTGGCTTGAGGAAGGGCGCCCGGGAGGAGTCGGCTCGGGCTCCCTCGGCGTCCGTCGGCGCATGGCGGTGCTTTCATGAGGGAAAAGAAGCGGCGAGGCGCCCGGCTGGGCTGGCCTCGGCCCGGTCGGGTCTTGACAGCAAGTTTTTAAAATAAATTCTGCCGAGAATTAGAAAAATCCTGGAAAAATAAATAAAAATCTAAAAATGCCAAAACAAATTTTCACCGTCTAAATGAAATATTTAGAACAGAATGAACATTTTCTTGGCCCCTAAAATGCAATTTTTAAAACGTGCAAATTTTTCTAATGCAAATAAAATCCAAGTAAAACTCAAATAAATTCCAAATAATGATTTTAACATTTTTCCTCCAATATTTCAATTATTTTTGGAGAAGTCATATTATCTCCTCTTATTTATTTTTATTATGAAATATTTTCCGGAGAGAAAATAATTAAAATAAAAAATCCTCATTATCAATATTTGATAGAAATCAAATATGAAAACCGTAAAATCCCCAACTCTCTCCGAGGGTCCTTGAGTTGCTTAGGATTTCGAGGATTGCAGAACGAAGATGCAATAAAATATGATATGCATGGATGACCTATGTATAACATTCCAAATTGAAAATTTGGGATGTTACAATACCACCCCATCATACCACATCACAACCATTTTAATAGCATGTTGGCACGCAAGGTAAACCATTATAACTCGTAGCTAATCAAGCATGGCACAAGCAACTATGATCTCTAATTGTCATTGCAAACATGTTTATTCATAATAAGCGGAATCAGGAACGATGGACTCATCATCTTTACAAAAACAGAAGAGGTCGAGTTCATACCAGCTTTTCCCATCTCAGTCAGTCCATCATATATCATCATAATTGCCTTTCACTTGCACGACCAAACGGCGTGAATAATAATAAGAGTGCACGTGCATTGGACTAAGCTGGAATCTGCGAGCATTCAATAAACAGGAGAAGACAAGGCAATATGGGCTCTTGGTTAAATCAACAATGATGCATATAAGAGCCACTTCAACAATTTAATTATGGTCTTGTCCTACTGACCCCCAAAGAAAACAAAAGAAATAAAAACTATTTACATGGGAAAACTCCCAATAAGCAAAAGAAGAACGGGAAATATTTTTGGGTTTTCTTTTTAATTATTACTGCTACAGCAGGAAAGAGAAAATAAACTAGCATGGATATTACAGTGAAAGAGTATGAGCACCGACATCTAGCAATGAGTGTGTGTGAACATAAATGTAATGTCGGTGAGAAATACGTACTCCCCCAAGCTTAGGCTTTTGGCCTAAGTTGGTCTATTGCCAGGAGAGTCGGCGGATAATAGGTGTAGTAAATTGTAAATCGTCTTTATGACGAAGAATAATTGGGATAATACTATGATGAAGAGGAATCTGACTACCACTGGCTGGCAACCACCTCCGGATCCCAAGAATAAACAGACTGTCGTTGTCACGACCGGTTTTTCGGGTATTAAATTCCAGAAAATGGCCGTTGTGCTCACCAGCCCCAGGATTACTGTTAGCTGATGAGGCACCAACTTGATACAGGAATTCCAAGCAAAAATACAAAATATGTGGTACAAGACCATTCCGGGCTGTAAGTACAACAAATGGTTTCTAGTGGTTGATGGCGGAAGCGGTTTGTGGATCATCAGCGTCTTTGGGACTCCATTTCCCACAGGAACAACTGACCAGGTTAACTCCTATCTTCGCGAGACTGCTATCACCATTGCGTAGGTTCTGGGGCTGTAATCGCAACACTCCTCTCCACGCAAGAAATCTGGCCAAGACAATAGCCAGGGACAAGCAGTGAGTACTTTGAATGTACTCGCAAACATTATGAACACAGGTATAACGTAACAACCGATAATCATGCTCTGAAAATATTCTACGATCACAACGTTGGTCATAAAAATAAAATCCTTGATGCATGCAAGCAGGTTATTAATATGTAACAATGAATATGTAATGACAGAGTAGGAATAAAATGCACCATTCGGATGTCTGAAGCGACGTCTCGAATTGATGGTAAATAACAAGCATGCCTCAGTCGGGTGTCTGAGCGACACCACATAAAGGGCTTATAAAGTAAAATAAATAACAAGCATGCCACAGTCGGGCGTCTCAGCGACACCACATAAAGGGCTTATAAAGTAAATGAATGATAAGCATGCCACGATGCGTCTCAAATGACACCACATAAAGGGCTTATAAAGTAAAATAAATAACAACCATGCCACAGTCGGGCGTCTCAGCGACACCACATAAAGGGCTTATAAAGTAAATGAATAACGAGCATACCACAGTCGAGCGTCTCAGCGACACCACATAAAGGGCTTATAAATAAATGAATAACAAGCATGCCACAGTCAGGCGTCTCAGCGACACCACATAAAGGGCTTATAAATAAATGAATAACAAGCATGCCACAGTCAGGCGTCTCAGCGACACCACATAAAGGGCTTATAAATAACCACAGTGAATATCCAGGAGGTAGGACCATCCCAGGGATACTTGATAATTCAAATAATATAACGGGTTAGTCCATACCAAAATAATAATCATGGTCCTTACAAGTCACAAGCCAGTATCCAAGTTTAGTTTAACAGTTTCTCCTCCGAAGACCGACACTAAGACCAACACTTGACCCATCCCAGACTGTAATCCTTAACCATGGACACGGCTATTCGAATAGGTTTAATCTCTGCAGAGGGTGTACTCTTTACCCACGAGTAACGGATTCCTTTAGTCCATCGGGACTAATTCCGTCTGCGGCCTTTTAGTTGAAAACACACCTAACTTGCACACACCAGCTTAATTTACCGGTGTCTGGAATTACCCACGACACTTGGTAAGAAAAACTCTAAGTGGGGAGGCTACAACCTCGCGTAGCATGGGATCAAATTTATATCGCGCGCTCTAAGGGGTGGCCTCCTCTCGGGTCTCAACCGAAACACCCATGCCCCGGACCAGGTGGCCTGCCTACCAGCTACAACCGGTATCTTCCACCATGGCCTCTCTGTACGGTGTGTGCTAGAAAGGGGTTGACGACTTACTGAACCGTACCCTACTTGTTTTAGGGACAAGTGGTAGTACGAAATAAGTATGGGGGTTACTGGAAAAATACTCGATCTATGGTCGACTCAGGAGGTTTAAGTTTTCCCTGCATGATTAGCATAACGAATATATTTCATCCAATGCATGTAATCACCACTCATCATACCCCTCATGCCATGCCGGACACACTCGTCTCGACGAGGAACTAGGGACAAGCTCGGGTCTACCCAAGACAGAGACTTTCCCGTTTTCCTTCTGGTAGGCACGAAAGGCATACGAGGATGATCATTATCACAAGCATGTCCATTTCCAACAGCAAGCAAATTTCCAATAAGCATTCATGCAATTGATCATATCACCACATAAAATAACGAGCTCTAAGTACGGGGGTGGTGTCATAATCGTGTCAAACAATGCATGCAAAATATTATGCCAGGGTTGAGAATGCTTGCCTTCAAGGTGTGGAAAGGCAGGGTGCACCCCAAAACTTTTGAAAGCTTTCTCCTCTCTCCAAAAATCCTATTTAAAAATATTTTGAGTCAATATAAAGTTTCAAAAACAGTACCGAAAAGTTGTCTGAAATTTTTTGGAATAAATCTTAAAATAAACTAGAAAAATTTGAGGGAGGTAGGAAAAAGAATCAATTCATTTGGAGTTATATTTAAAAAGTTATAGGCAGTCAAAGTTGTGGTCAAAATCTGTTTTTTTAATAAAAGCGAGAAAAAGAAAACGCTTCGAGATGTACACGTCGAACACGTATTTTGGAATTACGTCTCCACTTACTCCGGCATGGACGGCGCGCGGTGTGTCATCGACAGTGGGCCCGCTGGCCCACCGGGTCGAGTTTGACTATTCTTTCCTCCTCCTCTTCCTCTCGCCCGAACGGAGGCGGGACTCGGCGATGCTTTCGCCGGCGAACGGCGGCACCGTTCGAGTAACCGAGGTCACCCGTGGGCTCAGGGGATCGAGGCGGTCCCTCCTGTAGTCGCTTTGGTCTCTGGGGTGGACGGAGCTGCCGGCGGCGAGCTCCGCAGCGGACGGTGGCTGTCGGGCAGAGTGGGTTTTCTCCCGCGGCGAGTCCCGATCAAAATTGAGTAGGGGGATGGACTCACGAGGGGGAGAGGGAGCTCCTGGTGAAGAGAGCGGAGAGGGGGAGGCTCTGGTGGCGCCAGAATGGCCGGGACAGTGGCGGCGGCTGCGGTTGCCGAAGATGGGGAAGAAGACCTCCCCGGGTCGATTGGCTGCCACGGGGGAACTAGGGGAGTGTTTTGAGGCTGCCTGGGGAACGGGACGTGCTCGGGGGCTTCTTATATAGTGTGGCCATGTCGGTTCGCGGTGGCTGTGGATAGGATCGCCGGCGAACCGCCTTTCTGTTGTTGCAGGAGGACGTGGCGGCGACGAGCGCTTGCCGACGAGCGAGGGGATAGGCTTGGACTGCTCCAGAGGGTAGGTGGCGAGCACTAGCGGCTCGGGCGGCGCCGACCTGGCAGAGACGCGCTGTGGACGCCTGCGTGCCGCCAAGGGGCTCTGTCGGCGGTGCTGTGGGGCACCAGGGCTGCTTGGCATGATGCGGTGAGCAGTCGAGTGAGTGGCGCGGCTTTGCAGAGTGGGCAAAACCAGGGGCGTGACGCGGCAGCTCGGGCGCGGCACGTGCAAAACGCGTGCTCTGCTCGCGCCTAGAGCACGCACGGGACGTGCTCGGCAAAATGCCAGGGCATGCTAGAGGTCTCGGGTGAGGTTGGGGTTTAATAGACCTAGGTTAGGAGTAGCTAGGAGTTTATTGGACAAGGTGGTTAGGCAAGGGAAGCAAGTTCATAGTGCAAACTAAAACTCATGTCAAAACTGGCCATGCCCATAAAGTGTTTGACAGAATGCCACATGCACCTAGGCATTTCTTGGAGTGGTTAAATCTTCCAGAGTGGGGTCTCTTTAGATGAATGAGAGGGTGGTGAGGTTAGTTTGCCAAATGAAGAAACTTGCTAGTGCAAGTTTTGCAAATATTCAGTTCTGGACAGGAGGAACAGGGCATGATTGCAAGAACTAGAATGGATCCAATGAGTCCAACCTCCTTGACTTAAGGGTATTGCAGGGTGGGTTATAAGTAGGAAAAGGGATCACAGCAAAAGGAGCAAGTCAAAATATAGTTGTAGTACAAATCCTCAAGTTGGACCAGAATGGAAATGAGGATGATTCACTCAAATTTTTCAAAGAACATAGTTGGGTTTTTGCATAAAGTGGAATAATATGCTCCTACTGACATCCCTAAATTTTGGTAGAGGTTTTAAAGAAATATTTAAATAGGTTGTAGTGCAAAACTGCCCACTGGACCAGATTTGAAAATCAGGTGTAGAACTCAAAATATTCAATGAATGAAATATATTTTTGTATAAAAGTGGTTTGGTGACATCACATGACATCTCCAAATTTTGGTGAAATTTTTGAAAGAATTTATAAAAGGGTTGCAGTGCAAATGGGACCCTAAACTTACCAAAAACCAAATTAGAGAGATAAAGCTCAGGAAAAAAAATTATATAAATAATTCCCACTAATAAAAGAATTGTTTTATTTGAGAGGGTAAAAGAGTCCAATAAAAATTGGGAAGTTTTTCACTAGGGGTAAAAACTCCATAAAAATAAAGGGAAGAATGGTTCTGAAATCAAAAGAAAATCCAGAAAACAAAAGTTAAAGTTTCCTGTCAAAATTTTAATTAATAAAACAAGGTTAAAATTTTGGGGTGTCACAACACTTCCCCCCTTAAGAAAAATCTCGTCCTCGAGATTTGTTAAGAGCTGTTTTGAAAAACAAATACTCCACGGTTACGTGTTTTTGCAGCCGTGAATGTGCTCGAGTAGTGGTGGTGTTGCGTGAATAAAAATAATCCATGTCGTGAGAAGATATATGATGCAGCAAGTCAAGGAAAAGAAATCTCACTTCAGGATTTTTCGCGAGAGAACAATACTAATAAAATAGAGTCAAACCGCAACAGAACTACTCATATTAATAGAAACTAAATAATTTACTCGCCGCACAAACTCGGGGTACCACGCATAAGTTACGATGCATAAATAAATGTTGCAATAATAAACACAGCAGTGACGCCTATAATGCAATCGGTAGCTGGACGGGGTCCCAAGAAAACGTCTCTGGTACAGGGATGTACTCCTCTTCTATCGGGGAAAGCGGATTGACCAGCCGATGAATGTGTCTCTCCTGGTCGGGCCTCAGTGGTCTGCCGATGGCGATCTGAGGATTTAAATCTGCGAGACTCTAGAGATAACCCATTACTTGCTGGGTCAAACGTTCTTGAGCGATGACGTACTGGACCAGGTTGGCCAGTACAGGGTCTCTCTCAATCCATCCACCAGGAAAAGATGTTACTCCTCCGGGTGCTGCACGGCTCGGAAAGTAATAATATCCTCTTTCACTGGCATAGGGTACTGCGAATCAAAGGCGGGCAAGTGCTTTGTGTGCAGCCGCTTCTATGGCCATATGAGGGGTCGGCATAGATTTCCCCACGAAGGAAACTTTCATTGGGTCTTGGTTTGGGTTTACGGGAGGGATGTGTACTGGTGCCCAATATTTCTAGGTGGAAGGGGTGATTCTCGATTTGAACAGCTCGTACTGGGGTGGCTGGGTAGAACCCATGGTACTGCAGGTAAAATCCCACAATATTTTGACAAAACTACCCGGGGTTGCATCTGGGGTTCTCAGATAAATACTGGGGCTTGGCATGGCAAGAAATGTTTGTGAGGATGGTGCACAAGGTGAGGGGTGCTTGGCAAGGTCACGAGGTGGCCCTTTTATAGCACTGGAGCTGGGTCATTTTACTGTGGTGAAAGGTAATTAATTTGCCAGCTCAGTTCCAAGGGTCGTGTCAAAGCCATAGATATATATCTCACCAAGGTGCCGTATCACTGTGGGTGTTGTCGGGGTGGTTTTGGTAGTTGTGCCCGGAAAAATATGCAACTGCATGCTGACATAGTTATGCAAGGTTACCATTTAAAACAGAGGCACAACAACAGGCTGCGTCAATTTACAAGGTCACACGATTACAATGCGAGGATACACCAAGACTCGACACTACTCGAGTGATTCAGTCTACCTCGTTTATATCTAAACAAGCCTGCCTTGAGGACGGCGAGGCTTCTCCACGGGTCTCACCGTCGGGATTAGCTGGAGGTGGTTGAGGGACTGCAGGGTCGGGGTAGCGATGATGACCATCGCGGGGACTGTTGGCCACAATTCCGTTGGAGTGTGCTCCCAAAAGGCGACGAAGCACTTCTGGGGTCATCAAGGCACCTTGGTTGATGGCTGGGGGTGACCTCAAGGTCTCGATTGGTTGTCCGAACAGCACGACTGGGCTGTCCGCATCGGGCTCATCTTCTCTTCTCGCCGGGGCTCGACGAACCAGCTCTCCACGAGCTGCGATCAGATCAATGGTGATTTGATCGAACAGTTCCTCTAGCGCACCTACGTAGCGCACTAGGTGCAATAACGCAGGATCCGTCTCGTGATCTCCGTTGGCAACCTGGGGTGGTCTACCATACCCTTCATGTCGGGGGTAGTAGAGCGGCGACAGTTAACTCTGGCGACAAGCTGCGGGTTGAACTATAGCCTCTCGAGCATCTAGCTGGATGGCTTGTGGCTCGAAGGAAGTTGTCCTTCGGGTGAACACTGTAGGGGCGTTAAGCGTGCAGACCCCTACCGTAAATGTGCACAGTGGCCCAGAATTGACGGCTCTCACCACTCATGGATCCTTGGTACACAACATATTCTGGGGGCTCTTCTAACGCATAGGCACGACGGGTGAGGTTTGCAAGTATGGTCACAAAACCTCCAAGGTTGGTTGTTGTGGTCTCATTGTGCACTAGGGGCTAGGCATTATGGCTCGGTTTGGGGTAGAGGTTGTGTTGTGCTGGGTTGAGGCGAGCGTGCCCTTTTCATAAAAAAAGGGGACGAAGTCTTCCTTCATACGCTTGCGAATGAGACATTATAGGTGTCGGTCACTGGCGCGTGATCGACAGGCTAGGTCGATAGGTTGGGCACCGACTGCCAAAAGTGTCGGGGTCACTATGTGGCTATCTTGCACGAGAAGCTTGGCTGGGTTCAGGTTAAGTTCTGGTGGTTTGGCTTACCTAGGTTTATTGACCCGGCTAAGATAGGATTAGCCAATGGTCAGCCTGGCTCTGATACCAAGTTTGTCACGGCCGGTTTTTCGGGTATTAAATTCCAGAAAATGGCTGTTGTGCTCACCAGCCCCAGGATTACTGTTAGCTGATGAGGCACCAACTTGATACAGAAATTCCAAGCAAAAATACAAAATATGTGGTACAAGACCATTCTGGGCTGTAAGTACAACAAACGGTTTCTAGTGGTTGATGGCGGAAGCGGTTTGTGGATCATCAGCGTCTTTGGGACTCCATTTCCCACAAGAACAGCTGACCAGGTTAACTCCTATCTTCGCGAGACTGCTATCACCATTGCGTAGGTTCCGGGGCTGTAATCACAACACTCCTCTCCGCGCAAGAAATCTGGCCAAGACAATAACCAGGGACAAGCCAGTGAGTACTTTAATTGTACTCGCAAACATTATGAACACAGGTATAACGTAACAACCGATAATCATGCTCTGAAAATATTCTATGATCACAACGTTGGTCATAAAAATAAAATCCTTGATGCATGCAAGCAGGTTATTAATATGTAACAATGAATATGTAATGACAGAGTAGGAATAAAATGCACCATTCGGATGTCTGAAGCGACGTCTCGAATTGATGGTAAATAACAAGCATGCCTCGATCGAATTATGCGAGCGACACCACATAAAGGGCTTATAAAGTAAAATAAATAACAAGCATGCCACGATTGAGGCGTCTCAGCGACACCACATAAAGGGCTTATAAAGTAAATGAATGATAAGCATGCCACAGTCGGGCGTCTCAGCGACACCACATAAAGGGCTTATAAAGTAAAATAAATAACAACCATGCCACAGTCGGGCGTCTCAGCGACACCACATAAAGGGCTTATAAAGTAAATGAATAACAAGCATACCACAGTCGAGCGTCTCAGTGACACCACATAAAGGGCTTATAAATAAATGAATAACAAAAATGCCACAGTCAGGCGTCTCAGCGACACCACATAAAGGGCTTATAAATAAATGAATAACAAGCACGCCACAGTCGGGCGTCTCAGCGACACCACATAAAGGGCTTATAAATTACCACAGTGAATATCCAGGAGGTAGGACCATCCCAGGGATACTTGATAATTCAAATAATATAACAGGTTAGTCCATACCAAAATAATAATCATAGTCCTTACAAGTCACAATCCAGTATCCAAGTTTAGTTTAACAGTTTCTCCTCCGAAGACCGACACTAAGACCAACACTTGACCCATCCCAGGCTGTAATCCTTAACCATGGACACAACTATTCGAATAGGTTTAATCTCTGCAGAGGGTGTACTCTTTACCCACGAGTAACGGATTCCTTTTGTCCATCGGGACTAATTCCGTATGCGACCTTTTAGTTGAAAACACACCTAACTTGCACACACCAGCTTAATTTACCGGTGTCTGGAATCACCCACGACACTTGTTAAGCAAAACTCTAAGTGGGGAGGCTACAACCTCGCGTAGCATGGGATCAAATTTATATCGCGCGCTAAGGGGTGGCCTCCCTCTCGGTCTCAACCAGAAACACCCATGCCCCGGACGGTGGCACGCCTACCAGCTACAACCGGTATCTTCCACCATGGCCTCTACATGCGGTGTGTGCTAGAAAGGGGTTGACGACTTATTGAACTGCACCCTACTTGTTTTAGGGACAAGTGGTAGTACGATACAAGTATGGGGGTTCTTTGGAACAAGACTCGATCTATGGTCAACTCGGGAGGTTTAAGTATTCCTGCATGATTAGCATAACGAATATATTTCATCCAACAGACAGAATCACCACTCATCATACCCCTCATGCCATGCTTGACACACTCGTCTCGACGAGGAACTATGGACAAGCTCGGATCTACCCAAGACAGAGACTTTCCCGTTTTCCTTCCGGTAGGCACGAAAGGCATACGAGGATGATCATTATCACAAGCATGTCCATTTCCAATAGCAAGGAAATTTCCAATAAGCATTCATGCAATTGATCATATCACCACATAAAATAACGAGCTCTAAGTACGGCGGTGGTGTCATAATCGTGTCAAACAATGCATGCAAAATATTATGCCAGGGTTCAGAATGCTTGCCTTCAAGGTGCGGAAAGGCAGGGTGCGCTCCAAAACTTTTGAAAGCTTTCTCCTCTCTCCAAAAATCCTATTTAAAAATATTTTGAGTCAATATAAAGTTTCAAAAACAGTACCGAAAAGTTATCTGAAATTTTTTGGAATAAATCTTAAAATAAACTAGAAAAAATTTGAGGGAGGTAGGAAAAAGAATCAATTCATTTGGAGTTATATTTAAAAAGTTATAGGCAGTCAAAGTTGTGGTCAAAATCTGTTTTTTTAATAAAACAGAAAAAGAAAACGTTTCGAGATGTACACGTCGAACACGTATTTTGGAATTACGTCTCCACTTACTCCAGCATGGACGGCGCGGTGTGTGACTGCCAGTGGGCCCGCCTGGCCCACTGGTCAGGTTTGACTATTCTTTCCTCCCTCCTCTTCCTCTGCCCGAACGGAGGCGGGACTCCGGCGATGCTCGCCGGCGAACGGCGGCACCGTTTGAGTAACCGAGGTCACCCGTGGGCTCGAGGGGATCGAGGCGGTCCCTCCTGTAGTCGCTTTGGTCTGGGGTGGGCGAAGCTGCCGTGGCGAAGCTCCGCAATGACGATGGCTGTCGGGCAGAGTGGGTTTTCTCCCACGGCGAGTCCCGATCAAAATTGAGCAGGGGGATGGACTCACGAGGGGGAGAGGGAGCTCCTGGTGAAGAGAATGGAGAGGGGGAGGCTCTGGTGGTGCCGGAATGGCCGGGACAGTGGCGGCGGCTGCCGGAGATGGGGAAGAAGACCTCCCCGGGTCGATTGGCTGCCACGGCGGAACTAGGGGAGTGTTTTGAGGCTGCCTGAGGAACGGGCCGTGCTCGGGGGCTTCTTATATAGCATGGCCATGTCGGTTCGTGGCGGCTGCGGATAGGATCGCCGGCGAACCGCCTTTCTGTTGTTGCAGGAGGACGTGGCGGCGACGAGCGCTTGCCGACGAGCGAGGGGATAGGCTTGGACTGCTCGGAGGGTAGGTGGTGAGCGCTAGCGGCTCGGGCGGTGCCGACCTGGCAGAGACGCGCTGCGGACGCCGGCGTGCCGCCAAGGGGCTCTGTCGGCAGTGCTGTGGGGCACCAGGGCTGCTTGGCATGATGCGGTGAGCAGTCGAATGAGTGGCAAAACCAGGGGTAGCGACAGCGGCTCGGCGGCACGCGTGCAAAGCGTGTGCTCTGCTTTCGCGCCCGAAACGCAGCAGACGTGCTCGACAAAATGCCAGGGCATGCTAGAGGTCTCGGGTGAGGTTGGGGTTTAATAGACCTAGGTTAGGAGTAGCTAGGAGTTTATTGGACAAGGTGGTTAGGCAAGGGAAGCAAGTTCATAGTGCAAACTAAAACTCATGTCAAAACTGGCCATGCCCATAAAGTGTTTGACAAAATACCACATGCACCTAGGCATTTCTTGAAGTGGTTAAATCTTCCAGAGTGGGGTCTCTTTAGATGAATGGGAGGGTGGTGAGGTTAGTTTGCCAAATGAAGAAACTTGCTAGTGCAAGTTTTGCAAATATTCAGTTACGGGCCAGGAGGAACAGGGCATGATTGCAAGAACTAGAATGGCTCCAATGAGTCCAACCTCCTGGACTTAAGGGTATTGCAGGGTGGGTTATAAGTAGGAAAAGGGATCACAGCAAAAGGAGCAAGTCAAAATATAGTTGTAGTACAAATCCTCAAGTTGGACCAGAATGGAAATGAGGATGATTCACTCAAATTTTTCAAAGAACACAGTTGGGTTTTTGCATAAAGTGGAATAATATGCTCCTACTGACATCCCTATATTTTGGTAGAGGTTTTAAAGAAATATTTAAATAGGTTGTAGTGCAAAACTGCCCACTGGACCAGATTTGAAAATCAGGTGTAGAACTCAAAATATTCAATGAATGAAATATATTTTTGTATAAATGTGGTTTGGTGACATCACATGACATCTCCAAATTTTGGTGAAATTTATGAAAGAAATTATAAAAGGGTTGCAGTGCAAATAGGACCCTAAACTTATGGAAAACCAAATTAGAGAGATAAAGCTCAGGAAAAAATAATTATATAAATAATTCCCACTGATAAAAGAATTGTTTTATTTGAGAGGGTAAAAGAGTCCAATAAAAATTGGGAAGTTTTTCACTAGGGGTAAAAACTCCATAAAAATAAAGGGAAGAATGGTTCTGAAATCAAAAGAAAATCTAGAAAACAAAAGTTAAAGTTTCCTGTCAAAATTTTAATTAATAAAACAAGGTTAAAATTTTGGGGTGTCACAGTCGTGGAGGCTCATCTTGTGGTTCCGGTTCTGGGACTGGTGCAGGATTCCGATAGGCTTGAACGGCCGCCCACGGAACGATGTGAGGACCTGCAGACAAGTTAAACAAAGAGGGAGCAGGCAAAGTAATAGTCTCAGGGTGATGTTTATCAAAGTACAATTTATATTTAAGCTCCCCTTCCTTGCCCTTAACAAGAAAGTCATGCGCTAGCATACTCTTATAATCTAAATAAGCATGGGGCAACGATGTTTCTTCTTTCTCCAAATGCCTAATAGGTATGCTAAAGTATTCAGCTAGGCGAGAAGCATAAATGCCTCCAAAGATGGGGCCCTTAGTACGGTTCAGACTTAACCGTCTAGCAACAATTCCACCCATACTAACAGAGTTATTGCGGTATAAACCATGGAACAAAATAATAATATCAGGAACACTAAGGTTTCCACAGTTCCCGCGACCAATCAAGCAACAACTAGCAAATAAGGCAAAGTAGCGTAAAACAGGAAAATGCATGCTAGTAATCCTTGCATCAGAAACCTTCCTGGTTTCTCCCACAGTGATAGTGTTAATAAATGCTTCCACTTCATTACGGTGTTGTTCATCTAAGGTGCCCTCAAAGGGTATTTTGCAAACCTCGCAAAATTCAGCTAATGGCATCTTCTTAACAATGTCATATAAATGAAACTCTACTGATGGAGGTGATTTCTTAAGGAAAAAGTAGAAGTTTTGCACAAAAGTATTTGTGAGTAAGAGATACTGATGACGTTGGTCGCGGAGGAAGTCGGTGAGCCCGGCGTTCTCAATTAATAGATAGAAATCCTCATAAATCCCGGCTCTCTTCAAGAAGTCATCGGAAGGCCATTCACACGACCGACC
Source organism: Aegilops bicornis (assembly GCA_021605145.1). NCBI lineage: Eukaryota > Viridiplantae > Streptophyta > Magnoliopsida > Poales > Poaceae > Aegilops > Aegilops bicornis. The sequence goes on from CM038674.1 coordinate 162,138,369, forward strand.
TCCTTCATGACGAGGCAAATTATATTTGGGCTTCTGCTCTTCCTCCTTTTGTTTTTCCCTCGAGCTTCGGCTCGACGAGCCCCTCAAAAGTCTCTTCATTATTTTCTGAAATAATCTAAAAAAAATAGTAACTTCAAACAAAAGTGAACCAACTTCAATAAAATTGATAGCAACTACTCCTACAAGTGCCTAGAGCCTATATCAAGCATTAGAACTACTTGGAACCATATATATTTGACGTGCAAGCTCAAGAACATGGTCACCTATGCAGCACAAATTTGCAAAGAATAAAGCACTAGAACAAAAACTAATTGGACCAATGGAGGAGTCACATACCAAGGAACAATCTCCCCAAGCAGTTTTGCGAGAGGAGCTTTGAGCAAGGAGATCGAAAATCACAAAGAAAAGTGCATTTGGAACTCGTGATTGGGTTGGTTTTTCGGGTTTGTGTGAGGCAGAGGAAGAAGATGGGTGCAGGGATAAGTGGAGGAGGGCCACCGTGGGCCCACGAGGCAGGGGGTAGGGCGCGCCCTCCACCCTCGTGGCCAGGTGGCAGCTCCCCATGTAATTTTGCACTAAAAATACTCAAATATTCTTGAAAAACTCGTATTAAATTGGCATGGCATTCTGAGGACATTTATTTTCAGGATATTTTTATATTGCACGGATAAATCAGGAAACAGACAGAAAAATACTATTTTTACTTTATTTCTACTAAATAACAGAAAATATAAAGAGGGTACAGAAGGTTGTGCTTCTAGTTTCATCCATCTCATGCTCATCAAAAGGAATCCACTAACAAGGTTGATCAAGTCTTGTTAACAAACTCATTCCAAATAACATAGAACCGGAGAAATTTCGAATAATACTATGTTACCTCAACGGGATATGCACATCTCCTATAATAAGAATATCATATTTCTTCTTGGCAGTAGGAAGAGGAAATTCAAAACCTCCAAATATAATCGATGGAATTTCTCCAATAGAGTTGATACTATAAACTTGAGGTTGTTTCCTCGGAAAGTGTACCGTATGCTCATTACCATTAACATGAAAAGTGATATTGCCTTTGTTGCAATCAATAACAGCCCCTGCAGTATTAAGGAAAGGTCTTCCAAGAATAATAGACATACTATCATCCTCGGGAATATCAAGAATAACAAAGTCCGTTAAAATAGTAACATTTGCAACCACAACAGGCACATCCTCACAAATACCGATAGGTATAGCAGTTGATTTATCAGCCATTTGCAAAGATATTTCAGTAGGTGTCAACTTATTCAAGTCAAGTCTATGATATAAAGAGAGGCATAACACTAACACCGGCTCCAAGATCACATAAAGCAGTTTTAACATAATTTCTCTTAATGGAGCATGGTATAGTAGGTACTCCTGGATCTCCAAGTTTCTTTGGTATTCCACACTTAAAAGTGTAATTAGCAAGCATGGTGGAAATTTCAGCTTCCGGTATCTTTCTTATATTGGTAATGATATCCTTCATATACTTAGCATAAGGATTTGTTTTGAGCACATCAGTTAATCGCATACGCAAAAAGATAGGTCTAATCATTTCAAAGAAAGCTCAAAATCCTCATCATCCTTTTTCTTGGATGGTTTCGGAGGAAAAGGCATGGGTTTCTGAACCCATGGTTCCCTTTCTTTACCATGTTTCCTAGCAACAAAGTCTCTTATCATAACGTTGATTCTTTGATTGTGGGTTATCAAGATCAACAGCAGGTTCAATTTCTACATCATGATCAGTACTAGGTTGATCATCATAATGAACATCATCATTAACATTTTCACTAGGTTCATGTTCATTACCAGATTGTGTTTCAACATCAGACATAGAGATATCATTTGGATTCTCAGGTGGTTCAGCAATAGGTTCACTAGAAGTTTGCAAAGTCCTATCATTTTCTTTTTCTTCCTTTTAGAAGAACTAGGTACATCAATGTTATTTCTCTGAGAATCTTGCTCGATTCTCTTAGGGTGGCCTTCAGGATACAAAGGTTCTGAGTCATTCTACCAGTTCTAGTAGCCACTCTAACGGCATAATCATTTTCTTACTATTCATTTCATTAAGCACTTCCTTCTGAGCTTTAAGTACTTGTTCTACTTGAGTGGTAACCATAGAAGCATGTTTGCTAACAAGTTTAAGTTCACCTCTAATATTAACCATATAATCACCCAAGCGTTTAATCATATAAGCATCTTGTTTTAATTGTCTACCAAAATAAGCATTAAAGTCATCTTGCTTAAACATAAAGTTATCAAACTCGTCCAAGCACTGACTAGCAATTTTAGTAGGAGGGACTTCAGCTTTATCATATCTATAGAGAGAATTTACCTTTAGTACTTGTGTCGGGATATCGGGATCAGGAGGTTCTTCAGTGAATAAAGAATTGAGATCATATACTTCTTAAGCAGTGATGAAATTAAGACCATGTATTTCTTCAATAGGAGGTAAATTCTTAACATCTTGACTTTAATACCTTTTTCTTTCATAGATTTCTTTGCCTCTTGCATATCTTCAGATCGAGAAATAGAACACCTCTCTTCTTCGGAGTTGGTTTAAGAATAGGCTCAGTAATTGGAGCAGGAGCTGGCTCAGGGGCTGGCTCAGGAGGTGCCCAATTATTTTCATTTGTCAACATATTATTCAATAGAATTTTAGCTTCATCCGGTGTTGTTTACCTGAAAAGAGAAGCAGCACAACTATCCAGGTAATCTCTGGAAGCATCGGTTAGTCCATTATAAAAGATATCAAGTATTTCAGGTTTCTTAAGAGGATGATCGGGCAAAGCATTAAGTAACTTGAGAAGCCTCCCCCAAACTTGTGGGAGACTCTCTTCTTTAATTTGCGAAGTTGTATATTTCCCTCAAAGCAGCTTGTTTCTTATGAGTAGGGAAATATTTAGCGAGAAGTAATAAATCATATCACAGGGGACTACGCACACAACCAGGATCAAGAGAATTAAATCATATCTTAGCATCACCCTTTAATGAGAACGGAAATATTTTGAGTATATAAAAGTAGCGCGATCTCTCATCATTCGTAAACAGGGTAGCTATATCATTTAACTTAGTAAGATGTGCCACAACAGTTTCAGATTCACAGCCATAAAAAGGATCAGATTCGACCAAAGTAATTATATCTGGATCAACAGAAAATTCATAATCCTTATCGGGAACACAAATAGGTGAAGTAGCAAAAGCAGGGTCGGGTTTCATTCTGTCTCTAAGAGATTCTTTACTCCATTTAACTAGCAGCCTCTTAAGTTCATATCTATCTTTACAAGCAAAAATAGCTGCAGAAGATTCAGCATCAAAAAGATAACCCTCAGGAATAACAGGCATATTTCCATCATCACTTTCATCATCGTATTCAGATTCAATAATTTGTTTCTGTCCAACCCTAGCAATTTGTACATCTAGAAATTCACCAAGGGACACAGTAGTATCAAGCATAGAAGTAGTTTCATCATAAGTATCATGCATAGCAGAAGTGGCATCATCAATAACATGCGACATATCGGAACGAATAGCAGAAGCAGGTTTAGGTGTCGCTAGGTTACTCATAACAGAAGGTGAATCAAGTGCAGAGCTAGATGGCAGTTCCTTACCTCCCCTCGTAGTTGAGGGATAATTTTTTGTCTTAGGGTCTCTCAAGTTCTTCATAGTGTCCAGCAGATATAAATCCCAAGTTACTCAAAGAATAGAGCTATGCTCCCCGATAACGGCGCCAGAAAAAGGTCTTGATAACCCACAAGTATAGGGGATCACAATAGTTTTCGAGGGTAAAGTATTCAACCCAAATTTGTTGATTCGACACAAGGGGGGCCAAAGAATATTCTCAAGTATTAGCAGCTGAGTTGTCAATTCAACCACACCTGGAAACTTAGTATCTGCAGCAAAGTGTTTAGTAGCAAAGTAATATGATAGTGGTGGTAACGGTAACAAAAGTAAAGACAGCAAAAGTAATGTTTTTGGTATTTTGTAGTGATTGTAACAGTAGCATCGGAAAAGTAAATAAGCGAAGACCAGTATATGGAAAGCTCGTAGGCACCAGATTAGTGATGGATAATTATGTCAGATGTGGTTCGTCATGTAATAGACATAACATAGGGTGACACAGAACTAGCTCCAATTCATCAATGTAATGTAGGCATGTATTCCGAATATAGTCATACGTGCTTATGGAAAAGAACTTGCATGACATCTTTTGTCCTACACTCCCATCGCAGCGGGGTCCTATTGGAAACTAAGGGATATTAAGGCCTCCTTTTAATAGAGAACCGGAACAAAGCATTAGCACATAATGAATACATGAACTCCTCAAACTATGGTCATCACCGAGAAGTATCCCGATTATTGTCACTTCGGGGTTGTCGGATCATAACACATAATAGGTAACTATAGACTTGCAAGATAGGATCAAGAACACACATATATTCATGAAAACATAATAGGTTCAGATCTGAAATCATTCCACTCGGGCCCTAGTGACAAGCATTAAGCATAGCAAAGTCATAGCAACATCAATCTCAGAACATAGTGGATACTAGGGATCAAACCCTAACAAAACTAACTCGATTACATGATAAATATCATCCAACCCATCACCGTCCAGCAAGCCTACGATGGAATTACTCACGCACGGCGGTGAGCATCATGAAATTGGTGATGGAGGATGGTTGATGATGACGATGGTGAAGAATCCCCCTCTCCAGAGCCCCGAACGGACTCCGGATCAGCCCTCCCAAGAGAGATTAGGGCTTGGCGGCGGCTCCGTATTGTAAAACGCGATGATTTCTTCTTTCTAATTTTTTTCTCCCCGAAAGCCAATATATAGAGTTGGAGTTGGCGTCGGAAAGTGTCCAGGGGGCCCATGAGGTAGGGGGCGCGCCCAGGAGGGGGGCGCGCCCCCCACCCTCGTGGACAGGGTGTGGGCCCCCTGGTCTTCATCTTTGGCGAGGATTTTTTATTATTTATTCTAAGATATTCCATGGAGTTTCAGGTCATTCCGAAAAATTTTGTTTACTGCACATAAAACAACATCATGGCAATTCTGCTGAAAACAGCGTCAGTCCGGGTTAGTCCCATTCAAATCATACAAGTTAGAGTCCAAAACAAGGGCAAAAGTGTTTGGAAAAGTAGATACCATGAAGACGTATCATGGAGCAGCCGCGTGCACCCGGAAGCGGCGCGGGCGACGCTCTCTCGGCCAAGGCCGCTTTTAATGCCGGGCGTTGAGAGGTCGCGTCCACTCTGGCCGGGTATGAATGCGGCATCGACCGTTCGGGCGGGAAGCACGCTGGTGATGAAGAGGGTTCGGGTTGGTCGGGACCGGCCGTGGCAGCGGTCCTGGACGCGGCGCATAAACAAGAGATGTTATGCGTTAATATTGCTGCGTATATAATTAACAGCGTAAATAATGTGCCAGTTGGACAAATATGATTGGAGATGGAGATGGAAATGGAATTTTACGTAAACACAGATACGCATGTCTATGTCTATGTGTGTGTGCGCGACGACTCTCGCGACCAGGAAGGGGGGCGTGTTTTTGATCGAGTTTTCTTTCTTGGTACGTTAGAAAATCAGTTTGTCTAATTCACATCTAGATGTTATTTAAGGATATCACATCTAAGCTCCCACAAGTATATAATGTAGCAACAAGAAACAAAAAAAAACTAGAACAAAAAATAGACCACAAATAGAGTGGACATCAACTTAGATGTGACATAACTATGTCACATCTAGATGTGTCCTAGACAGACCCTTAAAAAATTGTCCGCCAGTTTTCGTTTCTTTTTTTCGGGAACGCGCGTATTCTATTTAAAACCACTGCTATGGAGAGATTTTTTTACTACATTATAGCCTATTGTTTGATAGAGTTTCTTGCGTCTCGCTCTCTCACCCTCTCCATATAAAAACAAGAATGACAGTGTCCACTCTATCTCTCTCCTCACCGGTGGTCATAGATCCGGCCGAATGCCCGAATCCTGTCCGCTGCGGGAGGTGAGGAGGTGCAGCGTTGACGTTGTCGCCATCGGCGACTGAGGGAGCCGATGCGCATCGTCCTCTCGGAGCCGACGCTGGCGCGGACGAAGATCCTCCACGCCCTTGTTTGCTGCCGTCGTGGGCAGATCCCGCCCGCCCGCCTAAACGACATCTCGCCCACCTGAGGTATAACTTGTTGTACTGGTCCAGCTCCCCAGGTCGCTGCGTGCGGGTTTTCTTCTATGCGACTACTCCCCAGCTCCCCATGCATAGTAGCTAGGGTTCGTCGGCTGGTCCAACATCACCTACTAGTACTATTATAGAGGAAATGCCACTCAAAAAGTTGTCTTGATTTATGCCTCGATGGAGGTATACATGTTGTTTCGACAAAAAGTACATGGTGGTTGTGCGGTCATTGTCCATGTGGTGGTAGTATTATCACTGGTTAAATGAAGAAATGCTTTTTTTCTCAGGTATCCTGGTTTAGTTCCCATCAAGATAATTATGATGCTTACATTTGTTGGTGTACTTTTCATTAACCCTTTTTTATATTTTTGGAAACAGCGATGCGTGTCTCCATACCGGGCATGTCTTCCTCAATTTTAGTGGAACTGCACAAAATTGGATGGCCATTGTTGTTCCGCCTCACCTTCCTCGCCACGTGGTTCTTCCTTCCTCGAGCTTGATTATTGAGAAGAAACAGACCACAGTGAGGATTTGTCGAACTTCATAGGTGCCTCGCCCAAACTTGATGCCAAATGGATGATGCATCACCATGATGACCTATCGATGCTCATGGTTGCGCCTCGTGGTTGCGTCGGCTGGTGAAGCTGATCGATTTTCAATGAAAAACAAGTTGTCTTCCATCAGTGCTCTTTGCTTGTTACGCACAAAGATGGTATCCTTCGGCAGTTCACCTTGGTTGCGTTGGAGACGCAGTCGTCTTTCACGTTGGTGCAATTTTATCACACAATTGGCTATGAACCAAATGTTTCCTCGAAGAAGGATCGACGTTGGTACTAAGAGCATAGGTTTTGTATTGATTTCTAAGCCTTCTCACAACTTTGTCTCCAGCTCCCTGTAATTTTATTTGTCCAGCTATTAACTTTGATTTAAAAAATGGTGTGGACTAAAACCCGGATGGACATAGTAGCCCTCCATTTTTATTTACTCCGCATATTAGATTTGGATTGAAGTCAAACTTTATAATAGTCTCAAACCTTTCCGATAATTGAAATTAAAATTCTTTATTTGTACACACTCTCACACGTTTCTGATAATTTGGCGCATTTGTGGTTGTTCACTTAAGGGAGGGTAGTGTACCACACGTGAAGGACAGGAAGTGCGACCAGGACACGTGGGCGTGGATCGTTAGTTCATCGATAGTAGTACTAGTTTTCTTCACTGTACATTAGATAAAGAGTTTCGTTTCGTACTTACACAATTTAAAACGATTGTTATGGAGAGAATAAGAAAACCACTCCACAGTATATATTACTCGTATACACGAGAGTTCTATATGGACGCGGCTTGACTTAGTGCACCTGCCTTTGGGTTTATGACAGGTGGGCCCAAAATGTGGCTGGCTCACCTGTCATACTGCCAAAAGCAAGTGCAGTGAAGACACCGGAGCTCAGTCCGTACTACAGTAGTATATATATAAGCGGGAGCCTCAGCGCTTGTTCGCTAGGGTTTGCATTCTCCACACGCTCGACGCACTACATATATGTTACACACTGGAGGCTCAGCGTTCATTTGCTAGGGTTTGCTATATTCACAGTCTCTCACCCTCTCTTCACCAGATCTAAACAAGACTGCATTGGCCTCTTGTCTCTCTCTCCCTCACACCGTGGTGAAGGAGGTGTCCGTATCCCGTCAGACCGGAAGGGGAGGAGGTGCAGCGTTCACTCTATCGCCTTCGGCGAGGGAGGCAATCCACTGCCGGCTGCGCTGTTCTCTTTCACCCAGCGCCTGTGCGGGAGGGCCACCGACCCCTTCTTCCTCGCTGCCGTATGTAGTGTGGGCAGATCCGGCCTCCCGCCGCATGCCTTGCCACATCCCGACGACCCTAAGGTATAAGTTTCTTTGAAACCGTCATTGCTCTAGCTGCATGTGGATCTTTTTCGATCTGTAGTCGAATCTAGGTCTTGGTTCAAAGAGGAAAGAAGGGTGCGGTGGGCTGGAGCAAGAATCTAGGACGTGGTTCAATGAGGAAAGGAGGGGCGGAAAGTAGTATAGACTAGCTATCCAGCCGCTTTGTAGGTCGAAAAGGGGAAAAGGGGGTAACCCAGTACACACATAGAACCGACCTCTTTGTTGAAAAGGGAAAGAAACTGAGGGGTCGGGTAGTTTGTGCAGGACTAGATTTGCTGCCCTCACTTAGGAAAAAGGTTCAAAGAGAACAAATATGGGACCAACGCATATATGCTGCTTGGCTACATACCCTGCATCACCAATTTATACGTGTGGACGCACATGGTGCTGGCATGTCCCATACAGCTATTTTGTTGTTGTTAATCTAAGAATGACACCAGAAAATTGAAGCAATGCCACTGTTAAAAGTAAATTACATTTTTAACGAATGTTGTTTCAAGAGAATGTCTCATTAATATGAATCAATGCAACCGTTTTAGAAATGCTACTATCCTACTTTGTTTTCCATCCAAGATAAGTTAGATGCTTCTTTCTCTCACCGCTTGTTTCATCCTCCTTTATCGGCAAGTAATTGTTTCCTTTTGCCTCTGTTAAAACAGGGTATCGATTCAACTTGTTGCTATTGCGACATTTTGCTTCGCTACTCGAAACACTTATGTTTTAAGAGTTTTTTGTGCAGTTCAACTTGAATGTCACATGGTGACTTTGCTTAATTTTCGTGGAACTGCACAAAAGGAGATCGAGATTTGTTTCCACTCTTCGTGTCGAGTTGTTTCAAATCTTGGTCTCATCCACATGATGTGCAGTGTGCTTTGAGATGTTGTGCTACTTTTTTTGGTACTGTTTTAAATAAATGTTGAACTGAAGCTATCGTATTGCTGTCTTTTCCCATTAAGTAGTGAACAAAAATGGGACCAACCCAGACATGATGCTTGTTGTTTTGTTACAACAAATTCAGCATCACCCCCTTTATAAGCCAATAATTGATGCCACTCTCAGAATTAACTACTGAACCTTATTTCAAAACTACAACACTTGTTAGGGATTGGCGGGATTACCATTTTTGTGGCCGCATGTTTCATCCTCCTTTATTAGCCAAGAATTGATTCCTTTTTGCCTCTGTTTAAACAGGGATATCTATTCAACTTGTTGCTATTGCTACATTTTGCTTTTGGCTAAAACACTTTGCTTGATTTCAGTGCAACTGCACAAAACGAGATTCGATTTCCTATTCGTGTTGGCAGATTCATATTTTATCATGGTCTTCTCACGAAAGGTCAGTACAGGCCTTCATCCACATGATTGTGTAGTGTGCTTTGAGATGTTGTGGTACTTGTATTGGTACTGTTTTAAATAAATGTTGAATTGAAGCTATTGTATTGCTATCTTTTCCCATTAAGTAGTGAACAAAAATGGGGCCAACCCAGACATGATGTTTGTTGCTTTGTTACAACAAACTCTGCATCACCCCCTTTATAGGTAGATGGAAGCACATACTGTTGTTGTGCCCACTCTCCCCTGGAACTGTTTATGCTTTTCATTAATCTAATGTCGCTGGTAAAATTAAGCAATGCCACTCTCGGAATTAATTAACTACTGAATCTTAGTTCAAAACTGCAACACTTGTTAGGAATGGTACTATCCTGCTTTGTCGTTCTTTCTACATGTTTAACCAAGGTATTGTTAAGATAATGTCTCTCTTAAAATGAATCAGTCGCATTGTTTTAGGAATGATACTTTTCTGCTTTTTCATTCTTTATACATGTTGAAACAAGGCATTGTTAAGATAATGTCTCAGTTAATATTAATGAATCACACTGATTGAGAATTGCTACTCTCTGCTTTGTTTCCCATTAAGATAAGGTAGATCAAGAGATGTTTTTCTTACGGGAGTACAAGTCATCAACCGTTATTTCTCAGTAATTGTTTCCCTTATACCTTTTGTTGCTTACAGGGATATCACAATTAAAGCTCCGCTTTTATTCCGACTTCGATTTTAGTTCAAGCGCACAAAAGGAGCCAATGTGTCCAAGGCAAACTGCTGCATTCTTGGTCCAGTTGGTCGCTCCACTTTGCGTAAAGAAGCGATCCACTGCTTATGCTTACATTACGTATGAATGACCGAGAAGCTTTACAGAGTATTAGGCCTTCCACTATGTAGGCCAAAATAGGTGCCAATTTCACTTTTTCTTAGTTTGGCACCGAATCCCTCCATTGCTACAACCGGTGCCATAAATATTAGACACCGGTGACATGACTAGTCTGCAGAGACCATTGGCAATTTAACAACACGTGGAGTGCCCTGGGCAAAAAGTGCCCAAACAAGTACAAGAAGCGACAGGACTCCACGATCATAGGCATTACATATTTTGAACGGGAAAAGCTTGTCAAAGTTTAATCATTGATGTTAGCAAGAAGCGACAGGACTCCACGATCATAGGCATTACATATTTTGAATGGGAAAAGCTTGTCAAAGTTTAATCATTGACGTTAGCAAGAAGACGTTAGTTTAATATATTGGAATTGGAAAACCTTGTCAAAATTTGCTCATTGATGTTAGCGGAAGACATGCATTTGATATTTTTGAGTGGGACGCCCTTCTTTGTGAGCAGCGTCGAGTGTTTTTTCCTATTCCTGTGTTCAGTTTAGAAGTAAATAGTTACTCTGCTGAGATATTCCTGTGTTAAGAGTTTGTTATGAATATTGTCTATGTAATGCCAGGCCTTGTGTTTGATTGCAAAGTTGAGCTTGGAATGTTGTGGCATGCGGCATCACGAGTTGTTCACCGTGCCTCCTGAGAATAATTCTTCGTATTGTTTTGCATGTCGATCTAATGCCAGTGATTTGCTTGTTAAGAAGATCATCCTCTTCTGTTGTTTCTGTGCGTAAGAAGTTCATCGTATGATGTTTCAGAGCCTGTTTGGTTCCAATAAGTCACCTGACTTATAATTCAGGTGACTTAAAACCAGTGACTTATAAGTCACGCCTGTTTGGTTGTCACCTGACACACCTTCCCACACCAATCAACATCATGCAGGTGATGGGACCCACGCAAAAGGGGATGACTTATAAGTTTTAAGTTGGGGTGGAGCAACTTATGACTTATAAGTTGAGGTGACTTATAAGTCGGATCTGTTTGGCAAAATAAGTCACTTCTTTTCACTTTTCGACTTATAAGTTGGTGACTTATTTGGAACCAAACAGGCCCTCATTCATAGCCTATGCGACACGTCGGGTAGGTTAGACGTGAAGCCATATGATCTTCTGACCAACTCATGATATTAGGCCGTGATTGGATCGTCGTTTTCCAACCAAAACCGCTTGTAAAACTGAGGCTTGTAAATTAAAGCAGATGGTCTCGGGCGAAGGCGCTTGGTTGGTCGATTTCGACTAGTAAAATATCGGAAGTACTTAACACATGATAAAAACGCTGAATGACACTCGGACGGTTGCTAATCCAGTCGTTAGCTGCTGTTTCAGCCTTGCCCATGGATGGCATGATATGCACGTCGTGCATGTATCGTCTGGTAATGTCGTCCATATAGCAGTGCTCGTAAAATATACACTTGTCTCTCAAATTACACGCCAGAACCCGCCGGTTTTACTTACAGACCTCGGGCCTTCCGATGACGAGTAAATTACACTTGTATGTTAATACAGGTTTGAAATAAACCAGAGCTCCCAAGCGCGGCCTTACCCTTTCATGTTGTCTCAGTTTCTCGAAGGTGCTCATAGGTGTTCGATGATCCTGGCTTCCTGAATGAGCAGCGGGCGCTGTATCAGACCTCCGTAGGGCCCGTGAGTCCCTCTCTGTTTTCCTTCGAGTTGTTGCGCTCGCCGTGGCATCGAGCATTGTTAACATGGTCAACGAACATGAGGATTCAGGAGATGACTTTATTTTGACTGGATGACACTAGGGACCCACTAGGGCCATAGCCGTACGTACGCAAGTGCCTCCTTATTATGTACAAATATATATTTTTTGCTTTCTCCTGGTTTCCTGAGATCACGGTCCCACACCATTGTCAACCTATGTTGTCAATATAAACGAGAGAGTTGCACAAGGTGCCGATAAACTGGGACCAAGCAGCTCGGCGATTTGTGTTTTTGAGGCGTGAGCACCGCAGAAGTTTTTCTTAGCGATGATTTCATTGTTGTTCGGAGGAGAGGGGTATTAATCGGGCGGGTTGTGGCCCGTCTAGCCCAGCAGATATCCAGCCCAGATACTACTTTTTCAAGATGAAAATGGCTAGCCCAGCTATACGTCTTTTGAGGAATACCAGGCAAGGTCAACTTGTTATTCTCCGCTCACTGGCTGCAAATCTTTCCTAGGAGGAATGCATTAGGCTTAACAGGAAAATGGGCTTTAAAAATAATAAATGGGATGTAATTATAAAAATTGGGCAATAACTATAAAAAATGCACCAAACACGAAATTAGTTTATAAAATATTATTTATGGATTTTGAAAATCTTAAATTTTCATTGTTATGCCACAAGAATGTTTCGTTGGATTTCTACGTAATACAAATTTATATTTAATCTGACTAGAAATTTCGGGATAAAAATATTTCGGATCCCATCAAAATGTGGGAAATTTTATTGAATTCTGTCTTCAACGGTTGGTTGAAATTATTAATCGTTGTGCTAGCTAGAAAATGGGGTGTACTTTTAACAAACTGTAAATGGGCTATTGTAAATTCCATTAGAATTCAAAAATGGGATGTACATTCTTACAAAACGCAAATGGGCTATAAGTTCTCTGCCACACACTTGTAGGCCTACTAAGTGATGCGTCCCCTAAAAGAAATAAGTTGACGCGTATGCAAGGCTTTGTCAACTTATTATAGTGAACACACGGTTCTAGCAGCAGTGGCCGTTGGATGTCTATCCAACGGATGTCGTGCTTCTTCTTCAATCTCGGATATTCTTAGCTTCGGCCGCCCAAAAAATGATTCCTCCCCCTGACATCTGGGGTGCACCGTTTCGCAGGCTGACCTATGGGCCTACTAAGTTGGAGCGTACCAAGGGCTTTGTCAACTTAGTCAATATAAACGATTCTAGCTTCAGTGACCGTACGATGTCCATACAACAGCCGTAGTGCTTCTTCAACCTCTGGTCTTCTTGGTCCTGCCGCCCAGCAAAGCGCCGGTCGTGCCGCTTCCTGCCTCCGTGGCGGTTGTCTTTGCCGCGGAGGCCTCACCACCCCCATACTACTCCCACCGCTGGCCAGGTCATCCCTCCACTCACCCACACCCCCTGTTATTCTGCGGCGATTGCAGCCTCACACCGCAACCGAACCAGTGAACCCTCGTACTCCTCTCTGCGCGGGCTTCCACTGCTGCGTCTTCCCCAGCTCCGCATCGTCCCCTTCCTAGGCGTCGCCGTCGTCCACCGCCCTGGTGCTCTCGGCGCGGCGTGGTCAACGTGGTCAACGACCGACTTCCATCGGAAAAGTACTATACGTGGAGAGGCTGACAGCTAGGTCCACGGCGGCCGCGAGGAAGTGCCTCCTTATTACGGGCAAAAAATTATTCCTCCACCTGATAGCAGGGACCCACCGGACGGGCCACCTTATTTCGTGAAAAAAACGTTTCCCCGCTGACTGTTGGGACCCATCGGACGGGCCACCGTATATCGCCAAAAAAACGTTCCCCCCGCTGTCAGCTCGGACCCACCGGAAGTGCCTCTTTATTACGCACAAAAAAAATGAATACTCCCCCTGCTAGCTGGGACTCACCTTGGTGGGAAGCTGACTTGTGGGCCTACTAAGTTGACGGGGACGGAGGGCTTTGTCAACTTAGTCAATATGAACGATTCTAGCTCCAGTGACCGTACGATGTCCATCCAACGGCCGTAGTGCTTCTTCAACATCTGGTCTTCTTGCTCCAGCCACACAAAGCAGCGTCGGTCATGCCGCCTGCTCCTGCCTCCCATGTCCGGCTGTGGTGCCGCGGAGGCCTCACCGCCCCCTACTATTCCCACCTTAGGCCAGGCCCTGCGGCGACGGCAGCCTCACACCGCAGCAGAACGAGTGAATACTCATACTCCTCTCCGCGTGGGCATCCACTGCCTCGTCTTCACCGGCTCCACGTCGTCCCCTTCCTAGGCCTCGCTGCCGCCCATCGCCTCGGTGCTCTCGACGCGGCGTGGTCAACGTGGTCAAGGAACGACTTCCATCGGACGTGGACTATACGTCGAGAGGCTGACAGCTGGGTCCACGGCCGTAGTAAGGAAGTGCCTCCTTATTACGCGGAAAATAATGATTCCTCCACCTGACAGCAGGGACCCACCGGACGGGCCACTGTATTTCACGAAAAAAAAGGTTCCCTCCTGACTGCTGGGACCCACCAGCTACATCTTCGCATGCAAGGAAGTGCGTCCGGGCAAAAAAACAAAACGATTCGCCCCCTGACTGCTGGGACCCACCAGCTACATCTTCGCAGGCAAGGAAGTGCCTGATAGTTGGGACCCACCTGGTCGAAGCGTACGTAGCGTTGTCATTCAGGTCGCAAACATGTACGTACATACTGGTTGATATAGAGGCGCGCACGTGTCGTAGTAGAGGCGCGCACGTGTCGATGTAGAGGCGTGCACGTAGCATGTACACGTACATACAGCGGCGAGGGTGCAAGAAAGAAAATACGGCCACGTACGTACATACGGGCAGGGTCTCGAACGCCTACTCGCGCATACATACATGGCTGGGTCGGAACGGAGAAACAGCGTCGTCGTCGTGTTCATGGGGAGCCAACCGGCTGGGTCGGAACGGAATGCGTGGTCGTGTTCGTCGGGAGGGCTTGGACGGAACAGGCGATGGAAACAAGGCCTGGCATACCGCACAACGGAGGAAACGGACCTCCTACGTTCGGAACGGGGTCCTGTTGATCGGGAGGGGTGTGGCGCATCAAAAACGGAGGAAACGGACCTCCTACGGTCAAACGGGGTCCTGTTGATCGGGAGGGTGTGGCGCATCGTGAAACGGAGGAAACAGACCTCCCACGGTCAAACGGGGTCCTGTTGATCGGAGGGGTGTGGCGTCGGAAAAGCGGACGAAACGGACTTGTGTTGGAGCGCTACGGTCGAAACGGGGGTCCTGTTCATCGGGAGGGGTGTGGTGTACCGCAAAACGGGACTCCACGGGATACTATTCATCTCCACCGTCGACCTCCTCCAGCCTCCACGGGCTACCGTCAACCTCCTCCAGCCTTCATCGCGCGCTACTCCACCGGCTACTGTTCAACCACCCCTCCACCGTCTACTGTTCATCCAGCCCTCCACCGTCTACTGTTCATCCAGCCCTCCACACCACGGGGTCCTGTTCAACCACCCCTCCACGGCCACCCCTCCACCGTCTACTGTTCATCCAGCCCTCCACACCATGGGGGTCCTGTTCATCCAGAGGCAACGCCACCGCTCACTGTTCATCCAAACCCCTCCCGCAACGCTCACTGTTCATCCAATCGATCGGCTTGATTAGTAGCGATAGCGGCGAATCGCTCCATCGGGTTCGATTAACGACCATCGATCGATCGCCGGGTTCAAGAACGCGTAGCGGTCTGCAATCGCTCGGGTTCAGTTAGAGCCCAACGCCTCGCTCGGGTTCAGTTAGAGCCAACGCCTCGCACGTGTACGAGAGAAACGCGCATCGCTTGGCCCCCGACCTCCCACCGTAACCGGCAACTCCCCGAAATTTTCCTCCCCCTCGCTTCTACCACGGTTTTTTCCGTCATGGACGGCCCAAAGAATGTCATGCAGCTGCATCTCCGGCCCGCCCAGGACGAAAAGCCCGTTTTCTTTCATGATTTCTTGTCATAGAAGTAGGAGCCCACCACATCTATGATGATACCGGGTTTTGTCACAATTATCGTCATAGAAGTGTCATATGTATGATAGAAAAAATCGGCCCAAAATGTCACGGATGTGTCTTTTTTTGTAGTGAGTATAGCGACGAGACAATGCATCGGCGATAACATTTTCTTTACCCTTCTTGTGTTTAATGACATAAGGGAAAGTCTCAATGAATTCAACCCATTTAGCATGTCTACGATTCAGTTTAGCTTGAATTTTAATATGTTTCAGCGATTCATGATCAGAATGTATAACAAATTTTTTGGGCCATAAATAATGTTGCCATGTTTCTAAAGTCTAAACAAGAGCATATAATTCTATATCATAAGTAGAATAATTCAAACTAGGACCACTCAATTTTTCAAAAAAGTATGCAACAGGTTTGCCATCTTGTAATAACACACCTCCTAATCCAATTCCACTAGCATTACATTCAAGCTCAAAAGTCTTACTAAAATCAGGAAGTTAGAGTAAAGGAGCATGTGTCAACTTATCTTTCAATATCGTGAAGGCTTCTTCCTGTGCGGTACCCCAAACAAAAGGCACATCCTTCTTTGTAAGCTCATTGAGAGGTGCAACAATGGTGCTGAAATCTCTCACAAAACGCCTATAGAATCCAGCGAGGCTGTCGGTGTACTAGAGTAAGGGTACCCTAGTATACCGTACTCGTGCACGGACAGTTGCAGCACCCCGTGGCAAGGTTTGCCTTGTCACCGCCAATCTCCTCCGTGGCTCCCTTGGAGCCATTCAAGAACAAAGTATTAGATTGAGAAGACAAGGTCCCGACAAGAGGAGCTTGTCGGGAAGGCCACCTGTGCACGCAGAAGACAAAGCCCGGCAAGAGGAGCTTGCCGGAAGGCTCGGGCGCGACAAGTCTCCGGGCGCGACAAGGATTCGGCCGCTGACAAGGCGCTTGCCATGACATGCAACTTCTCTCCGCTCTCGCTCCAGCTCACCCAATGACGTGTCGCCATGGGACCGCTCCATGGGCGCGTGTCGAGCGGCTGTGCAGCCATGGAGAGCAGCGATAAGCGGCGCCGACAGTTTCGCCATCGTGGCGAAGCGGAGGCGCACTGACGGTCTCTCATACCTTTGTTTGGGCGACAACGACGGGCATTTATTGCTTTTGTCCCTTTCCGTCGAGTTAGGTATTTTGCAATCGCATAATCGCTCAAGTAGGTGTACCAACTCCTGTTTTTACATTTGTACCCCGCCTATGTTGCCACCTGCCGGAGACCCCTTGAGCATATAAAAGGAGGCCCGAGTGCAACGTAGAAAGGGTTCGGTTCCGCTTCAGTTGGCCAGTTGTGTCTCGTTGGGTTCATTCGACCCACTCGAGACCAGATAGACTCACGCTAGGTTTTGTAGCTCGTTGCTCCCTAGCAAGAACACAATAGATCAAACAAGCAGCAGTAGGAGTTTTATCTCTCGAGAGCTCGAAGCTGGGTAAACCGCTCATGTGCATCGCCTCGATCCGCTCTTCAGGCGACCTCCGCCCCCCTCCGAACCACAAGGGGCCTGCTCCGCCGGCCCCATAGGTGTCCGTGGGTACGATCGGCCTCCCCGACATCTCTGGCGCGCCAGGTAGGGGGCGTCGAGGCCGTGTGAATCCGATCCGGTGTTCACGCAAGCAGCGTCAAGAAGGCTTCGGCGGCAGAAGAGCCGTCCGCGTCGTACCCACCCTCACCGCAGCAAACGGGTGGTGGGGCAGACGTTGGCGGAGGGACGGGCGCCGACGAAGGTGCTCGCGACGTTGCCAAGTCCAAGGACAAGGCACCGCAAACCTCGGCGTCCGCGCATCCCCGCGCCCATCTCAGAGACGCGGGACCAACAACGTCATGGCGTTCACAACGCCATACGCTCGCTGGATCGAGACCCTCAAGACCAGCATGCGCGCCAACATGCCGGCACTAGTGAGATACGGTCGCCGGACGGGCGCTGCTCCTTCTAACGTAGTTAGAAGTCCGAGCGTGTCCCGCCTCGCACCGCTTCTCCAATGTCGCCATTACTACTCCAGGAAAAGCTCGCGAGAGCTCAATCGCTCTCGACTACCCTCCAACGGCCGACAAGGTCGACGAGTGGAGGGCCACTATCCAGAGCCTCATCGGCTTTGCCAACGGCGACGCCCCGCGGCAACTAACGCCATCGTTGCCGCGACGAGACGACAAGGCACGAGCCGGTGGCGACGAGACAGTCGGAGGTGCAACCACCGTGCACTCTCCGCCAAGAAGGCCAAGATCGCCGACTCACCGGATCCACCTCGACAGTGACTCCACTGCGTTGTCGGATCCGCGAGCTCGCCGCGATCAGCGCCAAGTTCTTCATGAGCGACAACAAGAGGACGCTCGAACTCGCATCGAGCGCCGAAGAGAAGCGCGACGTCAATCCGACAAGCGCGCTGGGCCTTCTGTTGACATGCACGCGCCGGAGGGGCCAGGCAACTTGCCGTACGTGGTAGGTTGCCCTGCGTTCACTCATGAGCTGCGGCAAGTCCATGGGCCCAGCCGTAAAAACTTCAAACCAGACGTGCGGAGAAGTATGATGGCAGGACGCATCCGTCGGAGTTCCTCGGCATCTACACCATCGCGGTGCAGGCTGCGCGGGACGGGACGACAAGATCCTCGCCAACTACTTCCCGCCGCGTGCTCAAGCCCAACGTCAGATCTTGGCTCATGCACTTGCCGGACAGCTCCATATCCTCTTGGGCAGATCTGTGCCATCGGTTTGTTGGCGCCTTCACGGTGGCCACAAACCTCATGGCCAAGAGAGCGACCTTCACCTGCCGCCCGAAGGAAGGAGAGTCCCCGCGCAAGTTCATTCAGAGGTTCAGCCGCGTGCACTACAACATCCCAGACGTCCACCCTGCCGCGGTGATCAGCGCATTCCATCAGAATGTGCGGAACCGCAGGATGAGGGAGGAGATGGCGATGTGCAAAGTCAAGGACGTCGCTGAGCTGTACGCCTTGGCCGACAAGTGTGTGCGCTACCGAGGAAGGGAGGAGACTCCCAGAGAGAATGCGTAAGGTGAGATCTCGACGGTGATGACACCGCCCGGCAAAGAAGGGCCGGCGGCGAGGCAACAGGAAGAAGAAAAGCAGAAGTGCTAGCTGTCGAGAAGTCCGGCATCGGAGGCGGCGACAAGAACGCCAAGGCTGGTGGCTCCGGCAAGGAGGTTGCCGACGCCAACCACCGGTCGGTGGCGGCCGACAAGCGGGACGGCTCCGCAAGCAAGATCTTGCAAGATCCACCGCACCAAGGGCCACGATCTCCAGAGCTGCAAGAAGGTCGAGCAGCTCGTCGAATGCCAGAGAGCTGAGTACGAGCGGCAAGACAAGGAGAAGGCCCAGGGAAGGTCTTTGGGGAGCAAGCAAGAAACGCCCCGGCGGGGAGGACGCCGCGGCAAAGTCAAGCAATCGACAAGGAGATCGACCTCCCGGCCGCGACAAGGATGAAGAGGAGGCTGACGACGAAGATATCGAGGACGACGCCGCCGATGAGCAGGAGGTTCAGAAAGCCAGAGAGGTTCTCTGCGTTGACGGAGGTGCTTCGCATACCTCCCACCGCCAACTCAAGCAATGGATGCGGGAGGTCAATGCAGCGGAACCATCCGTGGAGTCGCGCAAGCCTCTGAAGTGGTCCAAGACGCCTATCATTTTTGATATTGAGGACCACCACGATCGCATAATCAAGGGTCGGGTGCTTGCCGATGTTGGTCTCTCCAACCATCCGCAACCTCAAGGTCACAAAAATGTTAGGTGACGGTGGGGCCGGCTTGAATCTGATCTCCTCCGCGGTGCTCCAGAAGCTTCAAATCCCTGACAGCGAGCTCGAAGAGACCGGAACCTTCCAAGGAATCAATCCGGGAAGGAGCAAGCCGAAGGGGAAGATTACGTTGCCGGTCACATTCGGCAGCGAGCTGAACTTCAGGACTGAGAGGGTTACATTTGACGTTGCCGATTTCCCATTGCCTTACAATGGGATACTTGGTCAGCCCAAAGACTCGCCAAGTTCATGGCAGCCTCTAACTACGCCAACAACCAACTCAAGATGCCAGGCCCGATAAGCGTCATCTCTGTCCATGGCGACAAGAAGGATGCACTTATCTTTCCCGACAAGAACTACCGGGATGCAGCAGCGACAGCATCGCCCAACACTTGCCGCTGAAGCTCCCGGGGAAGAAGACCAAGTCCAAGTCCGGCAAGGGCTCGATGCTCACTCCGGCAAGCGCACCTCTTCGGAGTGCTGCGCTACCGTCGAGGACGCACCATCGAGCTCCACCGGCAAGTGCAAGAAGATGGTGGCTCCGCTGAAGACCAAGAAGGTGCCCGCCAAGGAGGACGGCACTGGTGGTACCTTCACCATCAGTGCCTCTCTCGACCCTAAATAGGAAGGCGCTTTTCGTTGCTTTCACGTAGGCGAATGTCGGCGTGTTTGCATGGCAACCGTCGATATCCCCGTGTTCCTGTGAAAGTGATTGAGCACCGCCTGGCCGTTTGTACTCATGCGTGGCCCGTCAAGCAAAAAGTCAGGAAACAAGCAGTGGAGCGCCAAGAATTCATAGCCGAAGAGATCAAGAAACCGGAAGTAGCAGGCCTTGTCAGAGGAGTGCTCCATCCTACGTGGTTGGCCAATCCTGTGGTCGTGCGCAAAGCAAATGGGAAATGGAGACTTTGTATTGACTTCACGGATGTTAATAAAGCTTGCCCCAAAGATCCATTTCCCTCGCCGCGCATTGACCAGATTGTTGACTCCACGGCTGGATGTGATTTGCTTTCGCTTCTTGATGCCTACTCAGGATACCATCAGATCTTCATGGTGAAGAAGATGAGGAGAAGACCGCATTCATCACACCATGTGGCACATCCGTTTCATACGGATGCCTTCGGTTTGAAGAATGCTTTGGTTCAACATTTGCAAGGGTAGTCCATGACGCTTTTGAGCCGCAAATGCACGTAAATGTAGAAGCCTACATGGATGACATAGTGGTCAAGAGCAAGGACAAAGCAACTTTGGTTCAAGATTTGACGAGACCTTTGCAAATCTGCGCAAGATCAACCTCAAGCTCAACCCCGAGAAGTGCGTGTTTGGAGTCCCTTCCGCAAGCTTCTCGGGTTCTTCGTGGTCTCAGCGGGGATTGAAGCTAATCCCGACAAGATCAAGGCCATTGAGCAGATTGAAGCACCAAAGCGCGTCAAGGATGTACGAAGACTTGCGGTTGCGTGGCTGCTCTCAAGAGTATATTTCTAGGTTCTGTTGAGCATACGCCATTTTTCAAGATTTTGAAAAGGCAGGTCCAAAGAAATGGACTCGAAGCGGAGGCTGCGCTGCAGGACTTGAAGAGATACTGTCCTCCACTCCAACACTTGTCGCACCTAAGCCACAAGAGAAGTTGCTGCTGTATATAGCGGCGACCAATCAAGTGGTTAGTGCTGCGTTAGTGGCGGAGAGGGAGGCGGATGACGAGCCGACAACGCGGCAAGCACGCCCAGCGACAAGCAGGGTGCTTCACGACAAGCTCGGGTCCCGACAAGGACGAGTCCGCGAAGACGCATGAGCAGATGCGTAAAAGGATGGTGCAGCGCCCGGTCTATTTTGTCGACTCCCTCACGCAAGGGGCTAGGTCGAGGTATTACGGTGTGCGAAATTGCTTTTGGCCTCCTCATGGCCTCGAGAAAGCTGCGCCATTACTTCCAAGCACATGAGATCACAGTTGTCACTCGCTTTCCTCAAGAGGATACTGCAGAATCCAAGCGGCAGGCAGGATTGTCGAGTGGGCACTTTGGAGCTGTCAAGCTTCGGTCTTAAGTTTGAAAGCACATCAACTATCCAAAGCATAGCCTTGGCGTAATTCATAGCAGAATGGACGCCAACGCCAGATGAAGAGATTCGGAGACGAGCATTCCGTCAAAGAAGCAAGCAAAGAGTGGCTGATGTACTTTGATGGTGCCTTCTCGCTGCAAAGGCGCCGGTGCGGCGTCGCTTATCGCACTCCACCGGAGAGCACCTCAAGTACGTCGTCGGATGCACTTTCCCAAGGAGCAAGCGACAAACAATACTGCAGAGTATGAAGGTTTGCTTGCCGGTCTCGAGGATCGCATGATGGACCTTGGGATCAAGAAGCTTATTGTCAGGGGTGACTCGCAACTCGTCGTCCGCCAAGTCAACAAAGATTACCAGAGTCCATTGATGGAAGCCTACATCGATGAAGTGAGGAAGCTGGAAGAGCACTTTGACGGCCTGCAAATGAAACATGTTCCAAGAGCTCAGAATGATATTGCTGATGGCCTGTCAAAGTGCGCCGCACTCAAGCTACCTGTGGAACCAGGGATCTTTGTGCTCAAGCTGGCTCAACCAACCGTAACACCATCAACAGGGCAGAATAAGAAGAGGAAGTTGGCCTCTGGTGACTATTTTCAGCCAGAGCTTCCCGGCCGTCGTTGCAAAGGTCCCCAAGATCAACACCAACAGTCTTGAGGAGCGGTCTGCTCCGGCTGCACCCCTGTGGTTTGTTTCGTTGAAGCAGACGCTCCCGACAAGTCTTGCTCCGGCAAGCTTGTCTGGGAGCATCTAGCTCGGCAGAGCTCTGTGCTCTTGCCGTAGAAGCTGATGTTCCCGCAGCGGCAGATGTGCCTTTAGTCCTTGTTGTCGAGCCACAAGCTCCAACATAGGCGCAGCAGATTGTCCATTTCCTTCAGACAGAGAACTTCCAAGAGCAGGGAAGAAGCGGAAAGAGTAGCCCGGCGGTCAAGTATGTACCAGTTTGTCGACAAAGATACCTGCATGTAAGAAGACTCAACGGTGTGAAATTGAAGTGTATTCCTGGGAAGATGGATGTAAGCTGTTGGCAGAGATACATGGAGGCATATGTGGTCACCACATTGGCAAGAAGAGCACTTGCCGGCAAAGCTTTCCGGCAAGGTTTCTTCTGGCCGACAGCCTCCAGGATGCAACTGCACAAGTAACCAAGTGTGAAGCGTGCCAGTTCCATTCCAAACAGATACACCAGCCAGCTCAAGCTCTCCAGACGATCCCTTTATCCTGGCCATTTTCAGTCTGGGCTCGACATCCTCGGCCCCTTCCCCGAGCTGTCGGGGCTTTGAGTACTTGTACGCCGCCATCGACAAGTTCACAAAGTGGCGGAAGTGGAAGCGATGAGGAAGGTGACAGACAACGATCAAGTTCTTCAGGTCGATTGTTTGCCGTTTCGGAATCCCTAAAAGGATCATCACCGACAACGGCACGCAATTTACGAGTCGCACCTTCATGTAGTACGTCCAAGACCTTGGCGCCAAGGTCTGCTTTGCTTCCGTTGCTCACCCGAGAAGCAACGGTCAAGTAGAGAGGGCAAATGCTGAAGTGATGCGCGGGCTCAAGACCAGAACTTTCGACAGGCTGCACAAGTGCGGAAGAAACTGGATCGAGGAGCTGCCAGTGGTTCTTTGGTCGATCAGAACGACGCCAAATCGAGCCACTGGCCAGGCACCCTTTGCTCTAGTCTATGGAGCAGAGGCAGTTCTCCCCACGGAACTCAGATCACGGATCGCCTCGAGTACTCGCTTATGATGAGCTTGAGCAAGAGCAGCTGCGACAAGATGACGCGCTGCTCCTCGAGGAGGATCGTCTTCGGCCGCGAGCCGCTTCGCTACCGACAAGCCTGCGTCGCTACCATAGCCGCAGGGTTAGTGCCGAAGTCTCGAGGAAGGCGACCTTGTTCTTGGCGCGCTCAGTCCGCCAAGAATTCAAACAAGTTGACCTTGAAGTGGGAAGGCCCTTATCGGGTGAAACGAGTCACTAGGCCCGGCGCTGTCCGCTTTGAGACCGAAGATGGCATTCGGTGAGCAACTCACGGAACATTGAGCATCTTCGTAAGTTTTACCCATAGGGCGCGGTTGTCGGAATCCGTTCCGCAACCACCTTTTGTACAAGTCTTGCCGCTGTTGCATGTAATCCTTCAGACAAAGCCGGGCGCAGACCCCGTGCATCGATAAAGCTTCGTGTGTTGCATACGACTTGTCAAGTTCATGCTTTCATCAATTTATTGCATGCTTTGGCTAACACTTTGTGCAGCAACCACACCCGGTAAGCAGAATCGAGCCGCTAGGCTCCATAACGTTATTTCCTCTTCTTTTTCTTCTCTCAAAGAAAGGAAGGCTCCCTCGCGCACAAGTTAACCAGGGGGGAGGAGGAGATAATACTATGGACCAGGCACCGCTCGAGGAAGTTTCACCTCATCGGGAAGCAAGAACAGAAAAGCTAAGTTGCCAAAGTTTGAGCAATCAATTTTTAAATTTTCGTTATCTTCCTCGAACGATAGTACTTTGTATGGAAAACACATGCGCAGAGGAACCAAATCGTGATCGGTCGCTACTTACTTTGTTTCGAGTCCACTCAACAACTTAAGTGAGCTGCGGCTAGTCCGCGACAAGGTTACTTGTCGGTGGCGACCGCCGAGCTGCTTTGAAGTTCCACACTCGGCGCTCGCGGCAAGGGTGCTCGCACCGCAAGTTTCGAAAAGCGTAGGGCAATAACGTACAAAGGAAGGAATCAAATAGAGGAAATAACATTGCATTGACCGATTCACCTAAGATAGAGTATATTACAGAATAACTTGTCGCTGATCTAACAAAGTTTTCTAAACATGATCAGCAGCGACAAGGGAAAGATATGGTTGGCGGCCTAGTCCACGCGGTCGCCCTCGATCCGCTTGATCTTGTTCACCTTGTCCACAATGGGTGCGACAAGGGCTTTGAGCTCCTCCACGTTGGCTTCGGACGGCAAGGATCTCTGGACGCCGTTAAGGTTGAGGCCCGGGTTGCGGAAGGCCACCTTCATCAACACCTTCTCGAGGGCCCCTGCACAAACCTGGCGAGATTCCTCGGCAAGCTGCTTCGGGACCTCCTCCCGGAGTCGCCGGAGGCCCGTCACCACGCCTTTGAAGAATAGGCTAAGCTTGACGCTGGGTTGGAGATGCTCGTCGGAGGAGTACGCAAGGTCCGCCATCCCCAGCTCCATCAGCTCGTTGTGGATGTCGGCAGTGGTGTCCACAAGACCTTCGGTCCAGTGCTCCATGCTCTCCCTCAAGGTGTTCTGGACGGAGGCAGCATTCGCCAAAGAGCTCCTCCTTGGCCTTGATCGCCTCCAACAAGCCCACCTCCCGCTCTGGCACCATCCAACGTCTGCGTCGAGTGGTGATTTCAGCTCCAGATCCGCCTTGGAGTCCTTGGCGGCGTCGAGCTCCTTGGCCCTGTCAGCGAGACGGACTGCAGCTCGCCCAGCGTGTGGGCGTCCTTCTCGCGCTCGCGCTTGAGCACGGCAAGCTCTTCTCCGCTCTTCTTGAGGGTGGCCTCCAGCTGTGCCACCTTCGCCTTCAGCTCTTCCTTGGCGGCCTCGGCGGCTGCGGCAGCGGCGTCTTCGCTTCTGGCGCCCGCCAAGCGACTCCTCACGCGCGGCAAGGTCCTCCTCGTGGCTGTCTAGGTTGACCCTCCGCTGCGCCAACTCGCTTTCCTGCGCGGCAAGCTTCTCGGCAGCCAGCCCCTGCTCCTCATCAGCTTCGGCCTTCTCAAGGATGAAGGTCGTGCGCTCTTCTGTGAGTTGCCCCCGCGCTTCTGCCATGTCGCGGAGGGCTTCTTTGTTGGCGCTCAGGAGCTCCACGGTGCGCTTCTCCATGTCCGCTCCCGCCCTCGCGACAAGGGCTTCCCGGGTCTCTAACTTGGCCTGGCGGGTGCGGTAGAGAGACAGCAGCTTCTTCAGCAGCTGCTCCTCCTCGGACTCGCCGCTGCAGCTGCTTGGCGCATCCACGGCGTCGGCGACGCGAGTAGCTCGCCGTCAAAGGTCTCACCCTCGACCGGCGCCCTGGAACTCGGTTCCCAGGGGAGCTTGATGAAGACGCCTTCGCCGGCCTTCAGGTAGGCGCCGGGCTGGGGCTCCTCGAGCAGCGCCACGGCAGCCATGGGGAATCGGTTGTCGGTGTAGCGCTTGCCGCTCCTGCTGACCTCGGGGCCGTCGATCACGACCGCCCGACCCCTCGCTGGCCTCTGCGTCGGCAGCCTCGGTGGCCTCCTCGCTATCAGGCTGCCGGCGACGGCCTCTTCTTCCACGACGATGACCTCTTCTTCCTCGACGGGCGGCCTGCCGGTATTGTCGCAGCGTTCCTCCTCGCCGGGCGGCCTCGACCTCCATCGGGTCTGCGTCAAAGCGAAGAAGGGGGAGTCAACCAGATGTTCCAAAAAAAGAGAAACAAAAGAAAGCAAGCCCAAGGAAAATTCCATGTAAGGGAGTTACCTGCAACGGATCCGCGCCGTGGCCTCGACCACTGGAGGGTCACCGGGCGCCTGCCCTTTGCCGGGTAGCCTCCCTTGCCGGAGTGGCCTCACTTGTCGGGGTGACCTCCCTTGTCGGAGGGAGCTCCCTTGCCGGGGAGTTCTCCCTTGGCGGCGTAGTGACAGCGGGCAGGATCTCGGAGGCGGCTTCCGAGCCCTCCTGATGAGGCTGCTCCGCTCCTACACAAACAAACAGTCAAAAATCAACGAAGAAAGGGCACCCCTGCATACCTAGTAGTAAGGAGAAAAACTGCACACTTACTCTGGGGGCTGTGCTGGGGGCTGCTCTAGGGAAGGGTTGCCGGGTCCGGCAAGGCAGTCTCGGATGCGTCCCCCGTTGCCACGGGAGAATCGTCCTCGACGACGACCGTCGGGATCTTGGCCCTCTTCGCCGCTCTACGGGCCAGCGTCACGAAAAGGAAAGAGTCGAGAACAAAGCAAATCAGATTCGAGATGAAGCAATAAAATTGAACAAATACAAGCACAACCACGAGAAGCTTACTCTTCGCCTTCCTCCTCGAGCTGAGCACGGAGAAGTCAAACTCCGCCCTCCTCCGTGCGCGATGAGGCGGGGAGTGGGCTCTCTTGGCCGCTTAAGCGGAGGCGTCGGCGGCGGCCCGAGAAGATTCCGCCCCAGTTGTCGCTGCAGTTTGGGGCGCTCCCGCGGCAACCTCGCTTGCCGCGGTGGAGCGCGTCGAGCGGCGCTGCTGCTGTGGGCCGGTCTGCCGCCCCGACTCGTCTCCAACCCTGCGGAGACGCCTCCTCGGCGGAGCCGGGAGCTCCGCTGGCGGCAAGTTGCTTGGCGGAGGAGAAGAAGCGCCGTCGGCAGGTCCACTCGACCCGGCCTCGGTCCCGACAAGCTCGTCCTCGCCAGCGACCTCCCCTCGCTCGGCAAGGCTTGCCGCCGCCGCCCGCCTCCGCCTCCTCCACGGTGAACCCGAAGGCTTTCGCGGCAGCTGCTGCCGCCTCCTCCGGCTGGTGGCAATCGGGCGCCATCTCCTGCTCGGTGGTGTCTCGGGTGAGCCTCTTACGCTTCGTCGGGCGGATCGGCACCTCCTGCAAGTCGTCGAAAAATTGCTGCACGACCTCGCCGGGGCTCTGCCAGGTCGGACGATCCCGTGGAAGTCGCACAGTGGCATCATGGCGCGGATGCGGTCGAGCGCCGAATTGTTGCACAACGGGACGACCCCCCGCGGCAACCTGAACCACTCGGGATGTTCGGGGTCATTCTTGAACAGCTCGAGCAGCACTGAATCCAGCTCCATGACGGTGAAGTTCCAATTCAGGCCCGGGCGCAGCCTCATGATGTCCGCCAGATTCGAACTCCCAAGCAGGCCTCCTCCTTTCCCCGCAAGGGAAGCTGGCGCGGGCGAATGAAGTTCGCGCCAACTACTCCCATCACAACCCGGCAAGCCCGAGGCGCAGAATCTGGTCACACTATCTTCAGCCTCGCATCCTTGGCGCCTAAGTTACTCCAATCCTTGCCGCGCAATTGGGGTTTGGCGACGGCGGTGAAGGGTTGCGGTTCTCCTCCACGACCCAGCACCAGTTGGCTCTCCACTCCTCCCACTTGTTCCGGAATTCCCCTCTAGGTAGGCCTCCTTCTTGCCGATCCTAGAGACCTGTGCTATTCCTCCGGCAAGTGGCTCTCCTCTCTCGACGCGGGGAACAAAGAAATGGCGGAAGAGTGCCACGTTCGGGTGGACCCCGACAAAGTTTTCACACAAATGTGCAAAAACGGCCATGGTCAAGATGGCGTTGGGGGTGAAATCAAGGAGGTGGAGGCCAAACGTGTTCATTATGTCGCAAAAGAACTCGGAAAACGGCGGGCAAAGACCGCAATAGAAGAACAGGCGAAGAAAGGGTACCTGTTGGGGCGGATCAGCGGCGGAGGCGGAGCACCCTCGCGCGCTGGATGCGCACGAGTCTTCGTCGACGAGTAAAAGGTAGAAGACGCCCGCAGCTCCAGCGCCCGAGCTGCGGGGAAGACGGCCCGCCTTGCGCAGCGCCGCGAGCTGCTGCGCCTCGGCCGACTTGACGCCCCTCTCCTTATCGGCTTTCGGAGCCATGGCAAGGGGGGCGGAGGAGGTCGCCGGCGGTGAGTGTGCTTGCGGCGAAAGGGGGGGCGGGGCGCTGCTCTCTTCGCACCGGAGAAGAAGAAGGGAGCGGCGGTGGTTTCTTGACAAGACAGCAATGGCAGGGGTGGTCGGCCCGCCTCTGTTTCCTCTGCTTATAAGGGGGAGGAGGGGGCGGACGTTCCGCTTATATTAATAAAGAACCCCCCACGATCGCGCCCACGATCTCTCGCACGACGCCACGTCCGGTGCGTGCCGTTAGTGGAGATCATGGTGGGTCCGGGGCGAGTTGCGGCGTGGTAGAGGCCACGCGTGTCCGTGCAGATTACAGGCCTGGCCCGACAAGCGCTTCGGCACTGTACGGCCCAGGCCCGGGGGGCTCCTTGCCGGTGTACTAGAGTAGGGGTACCCTAGTATACCGTACTCGATGCCGCAGACGATTCTTGAGCACCCAGCTGCAAGGTTTGCCTCGTCACCGCCAATCTCCTCCGTGGCTCCCTTGGAGCCATTCAAGAACAAAGTATTAGATTGAGAAGACAAGGTCCCGACAAGAGGAGCTTGTCGGGAAGGCCACCTGTGCACGCAGAAGACAAAGCCCGGCAAGAGGAGCTTGCCGGAAGGCTCGGGCGCGACAAGTCTCCGGGCGCGACAAGGATTCGGCCGGCAAGGCGCTTGCCGCTGCATGCAATCTTCTCTCCGCTCCGCTCCAGCTCAACCAACGACGTGTCGCCATGGGACCGCTCCATGGGCGGCGTGTCGAGCGGTATGCAGCCAGCGGAGAGCAGCGATAAGCGGCATGACAGGCTCGCCATCGTGGCGGCGGAGGCGCACTGACGGTCTCTGTTACCTTGTTTGGGCGACAACGACAGGCATTTATTGCTTTTGTCCCTTGCCGTCGAGTTAGGTATTTTGCACTGTACACTGTTCAAGTAGGTGTACCAACTCCTGTTTTACATTTGTACCCCGCCTATGTTGCCACTGCCGGAGACCCCTTGAGCATATAAAAGGAGGCCCAAGTGCAACGTAGAAAGGGTTCGGTTCCGTTCGATTCAGTTGGCGAGTTCGTCTCGTTGGGTTCATTCGACCCACTCGAGACCAGATAGACTCACGCTAGGTTTTGTAGCCCTCGTTGCTCCCTAGCAAGAACACAATAGATCAAACAAGCAGCAGTAGGAGTTTTATCTCGCCGGAGAGCTCCGAAGCTGGGTATTCCGCTCGTGTGCATCGCCTCGATCCGCTCTTCGTGCGACCTCCGCCCCCCTCCGAACCACAAGGGGCCTGCTCCGCCGGCCCCATAGGTGTCCGTGGGTACGATCGGCCTCCCCGACAGAGGCCAAGAAAACTCCTCACTTGTGTGACCATTTTGGGCTGCGGCCAACTCTCAATAGCTTCAATCTTGGCTTTATCAACTTCAATTCCCTGTGGAGTAACAACATAGCCAAGAAAAGATACTCGGTTGGTGCAAAAGGTGCACTTCCCAAGGTTACCAAACAAATGTGCATCACGTAGAGCAATAAAAACAGCACGTAAATGTTCCAAATGTTCTTCCAAAGATTTGCTATAAATCAGTATATCATCAAAATAGACTACCACAAATCGTCCAATGAAAGCACGTAAAACTTCGTTCATTAGTCTCATGAAAGTACTAGGTGCATTAGTTAACCCGAAAGGCATGAGTAACCACTCATATAAACCAAACTTAGTTTTAAATGATGTTTTCCATTCATCTCCCAATTTCATACGAATTTGATGGTATCCACTACGCAAATCAACTTTGGAGAATATTGTAGAGCCACTCAATTCATCAAGCATATCATCTAGCCTAGGAATAGGATGACGATAACGAATAGTAATATTATTAATGCCTCTACAATCAACACACATACGCGACGTACCATCCTTTTTAGGCACTAGTATAATAGGAACAACACAAGGACTAAGAGATTCGCGTATATAACCTTTGTCGAGCAGCTCCTGTACTTGACGCATAATCTCTTTCGTCTCCTCTGGATTTGTAAGGTATGGTGCACGATTAGGCAGCAAAGCACCGGGAATTAAGTCAATCTTATGCTCAATCCCTTGAATAGGTGGTAATCCGGGTGGCATGTCTTGTGGAAAGACGTCAGCGAACTCCTGAAAAATGTTAGTGACAACAGGAGGCAAAGAGGAAGGTACATCCTCGAAAGAAAATAACGCCTCTTTGCACACAAAAGCATAGCAAATAGATTTGCTGAAATCTAGATCATCAATATCAGATTTGGTGGCAAGTAAACATGCACTTTTCAATCTGATTTCAGAAGCAACACTAGATGGTTTATTATTAGGCTTCATTTGTTGCTCAAATTATTTTGCCACAATCTGATTTTCACTCTTATGTTTCTCCTGTTTTGCTTTATTAGCTCTATTAATATGATCTTTCAAAATGGAATCAGGAGTCATAGGAAGAAAAGTAATATTTTTGTCCTTATGAACAAGAGTATATTGATTGTTTCTACCATGGTGTACAGAACTTTTATCAAATTGCCCTGGTCTACCAAGTAATAAGGAACATGCTTGCATAGGTACCACATCACAATCAACATAATCAGCATATGTAGAGATACTAAAATGCACACAAACAGTACGTGTTACCTTAACCTTGTCGCTGTTGTTTAACCATTGGATGTAGTAAGGACGTGGATGTGGTCTTGTGTTGAGAGATAGCTTCTCCACCATCTCCATGCTAGCCAAGTTGTTGCAGCTCCCTCCATCTATGATGACGCGAAGAGAACGTTCCTTCACAACTCCCTTTTTATGGAACAAATTATGCCTCTGATTTTGCTCAGCTTGTATAACTTGCGCACTCAAAACACGTTGAGCAACTAAACATTCATACATGTCAACATCTTCAGCAGCCATGTATTGCATCTCATGATCAGAATCATCTCCACCGTGTTCTTCACTTGTAATAAGAGCCAAAGTCTCCTCATCATAGTCACTACCGGACACATACCCACCATCCTCAGTAACAATCATCACATGCTTAGATGGGCATTGTCTCGCATAATGACCTCCACCCTTGCAACGACGACAAATAATATCATGTGTTTGCCCTGTTGATGCCATGGATGATGAAGAGCTCTGTGCAGGCCCAGAAGGTGTGCTCTTGGCAGATAGTGGTGGTTGTGCCTTCTTTCTTGTATCATGGCGCTGACAGCTGACGGAGGCACCGGTGCAGCAGAACGTCTGGAAGTAGAGGATGCACGCGATGTCCATGATTAAGGTCGACCTGTAGAAAAGTTAGTTCATGCCAATGCCTGTCGATCCTGCACTTCACGTTTAGCTTTGCAAGCAGGATGGAATAAACGAGTGATATTATTATATTTCTTATACTCTCGAATGGTCTGAATCTCTTTATTTAATCCACCCATAAAACGTGCAAGGATAGCTTCATTATCCTTAACAATACCACATCGAATCATACCAGTTTGTATTTCCTGATAATATTCTTCTACATAATTTTTTCCTTGTCTCAAACGCTACAATTTTTGAAGCAATTCACGTTGATAATATGGTGGAATCCAGCGAGTACGCATAGCACTTTTCAAAGCAGCCCAAGTAGCCAGAATAGGATATAATGTACAATGTTCAGACCACCAAACACATGCAAAACTAGTGAAAGCACAAACAGCAGCAGGAACACGTCGCTCCTCAGGATATTGTAAACATGTAAAACATTGTTTAGTTTCTAACTCCCAAGTAAGATATATATCATGAACATATCTACCCTCAAATGGTGGAATATTCAATTTTATTTTAGGAAGATGGTCATGATCTCGTACCTCAGGTGGTGGTGCAGCCCTACCGTTGCGATGATATGCATGAGGATGACCTGGTGGTGGTGCTGGTGGTTGCACGTAGTTCTTATTTTGATCAACATCATCCTCGTAATGATCCTCCACCTCTACAGTAGCAGCAGGAGCTACAGAAGCATCAACAGCGGCACCAGAAGTTTGACCAGGCTCAAGGGAATGCGCAGTGCTCGTCCCACTTGATTTGGAAGGCGATGTTGTTGTTGTTGTTGTTGTTGTTGTTGTTGTTGTTGTTGTTGTTGTTGTTGTTGTTGTTGTTGTTGTTGTTGTTGTTATAGAGGGGCAACAGGTGCAGCCGGCGGTGGGGGTGGAAAACGCGAAAGCAATTCAGTAAACTTGTTATCGAGCTTTGTTTCGAACGTCTTCTCCATGCCATCTATCTTCTCCATGGCCTCTTCAAATCTGTTTAGCACATCTTGCACCTGTCCACTCATCATTTGCTGAAACTTATCATGAAGGTCCTTGTTCGTCAAGTTCTCCCAGTCAATCTCATGGGCTTGTGATCCTGCCATGTTAGCAGCAATAGAAACACACAAGAATATGATCCTACAGACTACTAACAAGTGGTGGTGGTCGGTGTCACAAAACCGTCAAGCAAATCTCAAATTCTTACCAGTTCTTACCCAGTAGCAGGCGGTGAGCGGCAACCGTTGTAGTCAAAACTCTGAAAGCTTGGATAGAGTGATTACCAGGGAGAGTAAAAATCACGACGTAGATGTATGTGGAGCTAGGAAGGCTTAGAATATGGTAGCAAAAAGGGTCAGCAATAATCAATTCAGAGATGCAAAGTTGAATAAACGCTCAACGACGGTACTGTGCTGGTCCTAGACAAGACCCTACTAGAGACGCGAGCCTAGAACACTAACAAAAATCACGGCGCTGTATGTAAACAAGGGAGGAGCACACTCTGAATTCTTTTTCTTTTTTTCACTTTTTTTTGCACTTTTTTTCCTGGGTTTTTTTGCTCCGCAACAAATTTTTTTCGAAAAAGTCTACAAATGGTCTAAAAAATGCCTAGCCGGAATTTTCCAGACTTTTTTTTTTTGAGTTTGGAACTATTTTTCTACTGCGGGTAGCACGGAAGTTGGGGAGTCCGACTTGGTCACGACTTGAAGTATCGCGTGATCTGGAACTCGAAAATAAAGGAACAAGTACTGAACTCGGACTAGGACTGGTGGTGGAGATGAATCTGGTGTAACTCAGACTGGTGATGATGGTATATGATGGGCGGTGGAGCACGGACTAGTGGCGAATCTCTGGTGGAGGTGGACTCGGATTGGCGTGATGGCGGTGGATATGTGGTAAAGTCAGCGCTGATGACGATGGTGGTATATGGCAGCGGTGATGACAATGGTGCGGCGGCGGCATGACAACTTGTGAACAGAACTCGAAACTTTAAAGGACTAGACACTAAGACCAGCAACTAGACACGACGATGCAACCGCAAATTCAACAATGCAAAACCCTAAAAATATTATGCAAAGGCTCAGATTGGTTCGGATATGATGAACTAACCCTAATTTTTTGGCTTTTTCGTGGACTGTAGGTATGAAGAATAGACTCGGTCTAAATTATGAAAAACTGTAAAATCTCACCGAGCAACCTGGAAATCTGATACCACTTGATAGAGGAGAAGGTGTCCCGATGTTTCGATGAGATGGTGGCTATCGTTTTCTGTGGGAGTCGACCTTGACGACCTGACTACGAACGTGTGAGACGTCACGCCTTAGCAATCGCTAAACCAACTTCTAAGGGGTTATTGACCACGCCGAAGCACGATCAACCTAACCACGAGGGTCTATTTCCTGCGAGCAAACGAAGAACGAGCAAGAAACTGAGATTGCAATCTGGATATTGTGAATATAAAAAGCTTTATTAATGAAGGTGGGGTTCTATGACGCCTTTGTCTGGTCGTTGAACACAAACAAAGTACGCGGAGTTGCAGCTATGGCGAACTTTTAATATAAAAAAACCCAAAGTCTAAACGAAGCCCTAAGGGCTGTATATATGGAGGAAGAGGGGGAATTTTGTGGCCCTTGGAGGAGGGGTCCGAAACCAACCCTAACTCTTGTTTCCCCACACATACAGACTCTAAAAACTGCCTATACTTAAGTATTTCGAAATTACATGGGCCTGGCCCAATAATAAGGTGAGGCAGCCCCTAGAATAGCCTCTGGACGAAATTTATGAAGTGGAATCTTGTATATTTCGTCCAAGGCTTCATGCACTCCTTATGGTGGCTTCAAAGTCCTAAAATCATCACTTGTAACTCTGTTCTTGTTCCCCTTGCGCATGCCATCATCTCCATGCTTGGTTTTGCTCCAGTGTCCATCCCTCTTATCCATGTCAGGACCTTCATTTGTAAGCAAAACAAATGTATCCAATTTAGGCAGCATCATATTCTCATGAACATTAGAATCATTACCAAGACACGAAAGTACCTAATAATTTAATTGGCGCGCGCGAGCTCTAGTAATTGGTCCAATATGTATAGCAGCAGGGGTTGTGGGTGTAACAATGGTATTGATGTCCTCATCAGTTCTCAAACCCGTAGGGTCCACACGCTTAACGTTCGATGACAATTTAGTATTTTATGAGTTATGTGATTTGGTGACCGAATGTTGTTCAGAGTCCTGTACCAGTTTCAACAATACCACTATGAATGACTAGATTTGGTTGTTGCATCTTGTAGTTAACACACCTTTCCATTTTTATTTAACAATAACCAGTGTACTTAGACCGGCACAATACCAGTTTGAATGACTATGTTTGCTTGTTATTAAATGTTAGCCATGTTGCAGTTAACACACCTTTCCACTTGTTTTAGTTTACTAGCGTGCTTAAACCTGCACAATGAAGCAATATTTTGGAGATTATTTTGTCTGCCATGGATAATTTTGGTTGATGTTTATCCTGTTGTGCTTAACATGCCTCTCTATGTACCTACACAAGACAATTTTGGGAACGACTGTTGTTTTCCATCGAGGTTAGTTTCATCCCATGGCTTATATATACTCACTGTTCGTGATATCGGTAGTTGGTACCATATAGGCCGGGGGCTGATAAGGGACTAATCGGTGAATCAGACCTTTAACTGAATATATCTGTAACCCATTTATCGTTAGGTTAACTAGGGCCATATGTAATATATTTGAGGTTTCATAGCAACATGCACTATACTTAATGTCTAACTATGCAATCCTAGGCTACATAGCAACAAGGAAGAGTGCTACCTTAATGTTGTGATGATGTCTAGATATACGTAGAAGAGCAGCAACAGCAGCAACAACAACTCAGCCCTGTTTGGATACTCAACCTAGCTAGAGGTTAGAGTTAGTTTCTAGCTCATGACTAACCCTGAACTAACTCCATCCAAAGAGGTGTTCGGATGACAAGGTTAGATTGATAATAAATGCACTAGGAGACCTAGCTCTAATTAACACCTCTTGGGTTGGATATTTTTTTGTGTGGGTTAGATGCAACTAGCTCAAACTAGCCCTCATGTTTGGATATACTTTAGGGCTATTTGAGCCCGAACTAGCTCAAATTAACTCTAACCCATGGATACAGCAGCAGTTAATCAACCGATAATTTGTAAGAATATAATAAACTCCTTCCGGCCCATAATACAAGATGTTAATTCATCTAATATGTGAGTATATTGGATGTTATAAGATATTATAAAAGAGTGTTCTACTACATCATTGTGCAATTGTTGTTTAGATTCTAATGTTAACTTGGTGGTTTTAGGTACATATGTCATTGGTAAAGATCCGCGCTTCGACCCTTTCTGCGTATGGGGCAATGCGATATCGATGAACCAGCATCAAGTGAGGAAGCTGATAAAGATTGTTAGTAAAGTGGGTCAAAAGATGGCAATTAAACTATTTGTTTACACTTTATCCAAGACAACAAATGACTGCGGGATGGTAAGTAAGAACTCTGCAGCCTTCTTTTTACTGCACATAATGAGTTGTGTTAGATGACGATGTCTGAATCTTTTTTCCTTTGCAGTGGTTGCCAAAGCAGTTTACTCAAGATTACCTCTCAAACTACATGATTGGTGGGCATGCAAAGGTTAAAGTACTTCTACTAGAACACGATGATTATCTAGATGTTTTCATGAAGACCATGAAGTATGGGCGGTCGGCCATCGCAAGGGGTTGGACTAGAGTCGTGTGTGCCTTCTGCATGGAGGAGGGCACAATATGGGCATTCCACTTCACCTTGTTCAGCAATCAGAATGTATTTCGCCTCTTTATTTACCATCTTTAATAGTACAAGTATACAATTGTGGTTCATCATTCTTTATTGGGTTCTTGTGCAATTCTGAACATATGTACCTATGAATCGAATAATGCATTGGTTGTTTGAACCTGATGGATATGAAAAAAGCTACAGCATACATTCAAATTCAAATCCAAATCCGGTACAATTTGAAATAGCAACAATTAAATTATGGTGAAATTACACCCTCCAGGTTGTTACGGCACACACGGTTGGTAAAGCACAAACATTTGCGATATACACCATAATCCGACACGGTTCACAGAGAGGAAACGTGTGCAAGCATGCACACAGTTGCCATTTGCAAAGCGTGTGCGATGTCAGACAATATCACAAACGGTGCGGGCAAACTACTCGTTTGTGTTAGTTGCCTTATCATACACGATTCGCAACCACGAACTGTTTCTGATGAAGTATGCATCGTAAACGTTGCACCACAAAATAGCGTGTGCGATAGTTATCTTGTACGACGATGTTCCGACGGTCCGACGTTTCGTAATCCTGCCCGACACTCGTGCGATGATTAGCAAATCTTCTTAATTAGGTATCACATACGGTTTGGGAAAAGCGAATGTGTGTGATTGTATGCTTATCATACACGTTCTATAATAGTGAATGATACGTCTCCAACGTATCTATAATTTTTTATTGTTCCATGCTATATTATATTTTGTTTTGGACATTAATGGGCTTTATTATCCACTTTTATATTATTTTTGGGACTAACCTACTAACCGGAGGCCTAGCCCAGAATTGATGTTTTTTTCCTATTTCAGAGTTTCGCAGAAAAAGAATATCAAACGGAGTCCAAACGGAATGAAACCTTCGGGAACGTGATTTTCGGAACGAACGTGATCCAGAGGACTTGGACCCTACGTCAAGACATCAACCAGGAAGGCACGAGGTAGGGGGTGCACCTACCCCCTGGCCCGCCCTCCACCCTCGTGGGCCCCATGTTGCTCCACCGACGTACTTCTTCCTCCTATATATACCTACGTACCCCAAACTACCGTAAACGGAGCCAAAACCTAATTCCACCGCCGCAACCTTACATGCCCGTGAGATCTCATCTTGGGGCCTTTTCCGGAGCTCCGCCGGAGGGGGCATCGATCATGGAGGGCTTCTACATCAACACCATAGCCTCTCCGATGATGTGTGAGTATTTTACCTCGGACCTTCGGGTCCATAGTTATTAGCTAGATGGCTTCTTCTCTCTCTTTGGATCTCAATATACAAAGTTCTCCATGATTCTCGTGGAGATCTATTCAATGTAATCTTCTTTTGCGGTGTGTTTGTTGAGACCGATGAATTGTGGGTTTATGATCAAGTTTATCTATGAACAATATTTGAATCTTCTCTGAATTCTTTTATGTATGATTGGTTATCTTTGCAGGTCTCTTGAATTATCAGTTTGGTTTGGCCTACTAGATTGATCTTTCTTGCAATGGGAGAAGTGCTTAGCTTTGGGTTCAATCTTGCGGTGTCCTTTCCCAGTGATAGTAGGGGCAGCAAGGCACGTATTGTATTGTTGCCATCGAGGATAACAAGATGGGGTTTATATCATATTGCATGAGTTTA
This sequence comes from Aegilops bicornis, assembly GCA_021605145.1. Taxonomy (NCBI): domain Eukaryota; kingdom Viridiplantae; phylum Streptophyta; class Magnoliopsida; order Poales; family Poaceae; genus Aegilops; species Aegilops bicornis. The sequence continues at coordinate 162,176,486 of CM038674.1, forward strand.
TCCCTCTACATCATGTCATTTTACTTAAAGCGTTACTCTGTTCATATGAACTTAATACTCTAGATGCATGACGGATAGCGGTCGATGTGTGGAGTAATAGTAGTAGATGCAGGCAGGAGTCGGTCTACTTGTCGCGGACGTGATGCCTATATACATGATCATACCTAGATATTCTCATAATTATGCTCAATTCTGTCAATTGCTCAATAGTAATTTGTTTACCCACCGTAATACTTATGCTCTCGAGAGAAGCCACTAGTGAAACCTATGGCCCCCGGGTCTATTTTCCATCATATTTAATCTCCCGACAGCAAGCTATTTCTGGCACCGTTTTTATTTTGCTTTCTTTAATTTGCATCTTTATCATAAAAATACCCAAAATATTAACTTATCATATCTATCAGATCTCACTCTCGTAAGTGACCATGAAGGGATTGACAACCCCTTTATTGCGTTGGTTGCGAGGATTTATTTGTTTGTGTAGGTGCGAGGGACTCGTGCGTGGCCTCCTCTTGGATTGATACCTTGGTTCTCTAAAACTGAGGGAAATACTTACGCTGCTTTCTTGCATCACCCTTTCCTCTTCAAGGGAAAACCAACGTGATGCTCAAGAGGTAGCAAGAAGGATTTACGGCACCGCTGTCGGGAGTCTATGCAAAAGTCAATATACCAAGTACCCATCACAAACTCTTATCTCCCGCATTACATTATTTGCCATTTGCCTCTCGTTTTCCTATCCCCCACTTCACCCTTGCCGTTTTATTCGCCCTCTCTTTTCCGTTCGCCTCTTTTTCGCTTGCTTCTTGTTTGCTCGTGTGTTGGATTGCTTGCTTGTCACGATGGCTCAAGATAATACTAAATTGTGTGACTTTACCAATACCAACAATAATAATTTTCTTAGCACTCCGATTGCTCCTCTTACCGATACTGAATCTTGTGAAACCAATACTGCTTTACTGAATCTTGTCATGAAAGATCAATTCACCGGCCTTCCTATGAAGATGCCGCTACCCATCTAAATAGCTTCGTGGATTTGTGTGCTGTGCAAAATAAGAAAGATGTGGATAATGATATTGTTAAATTGAAGCTATTTCCTTTTTCACTTAGAGATCGTGCTAAAGCTTGGTTTTCGTCTTTGCCTAAAAATAGTATTGATTCTTGGAATAAGTGCAAAGGTGCTTTTATCTCTAAGTATTTTCCTCCCGCTAAGATCATCTCTCTTAGAAACGATATTATGAATTTTAAGCAATTTATCATGAACATGTTGCACAAGCTTGGGAGAGGATGAAATTAATGATACGAAATTGCCCTACACATGGTTTGAATTTGTGGGTGATTATACAAAAAAATTATGCCGGATTGAATTTTGCTTCTAGAAATCTTTTAGATTCGGCCGCAGGAGGCACTTTTATGGAAATCACTTTAGGAGAAGCTACTAAACTCCTAGATAATATTATGGTTAATTACTCTCAACGGCACACTGAAAGATCTACTAATAAAAAGGTGCGTGCGATAGAAGAAATTAATGTTTTGAATGGAAAGATGGATGAACTTATGAAATTATTTGATACTAAAAGTGTTTCTTCTGATCCTGATGATATGCCTTTGTCTACTTTGATTGAGAATAATAATGAATCTATGGATGTGAATTTTGTTGGTAGGAATAATTTTGGTAACAACGCATATAGGGGAAACTTTAACCCTAGGCCATATCCTAGTTATTCCTCTAATAATTATGGTAATTCCTACAACAATTCTTACGGAAATTTTAATAAAATGCCTTCTGAATTTGAGACTAGTGTTAAGGAGTTTATGAATTCGCAAAAGAATTTCAATGCTTTGCTTGAAGAAAAATTGCTTAAAGTTGATGAATTGGCTAGGAACGTTGATAGAATTTCTCTTGATGTTGATTCTTTGAAACTTAGATCTATTCCTCCTAAGCATGATATCAATGAGTCTCTCAAAGCCATGAGAATTTCCATTGATGAGTGCAAAGAAAGAACCGCTAGGATGCGTGCTAAGAAAGATTGTTTTGTGAAAGTGTGTTCTTCTAGTTTATATGAAAATAAAGATGAAGATCTAAAAGTTATTGATGTGTCCCCTATTAAATATTTGTTTTGCAATATGAATCTTGATAATGATGGGACTGAATATGATCCACCTTTACCTAGAAGGCATTCCAAAAATTCGGAGTTTTTAGATCTTGATGCAAAAATTGTTAAAAGTAGGAATGAATAGATCAAAACTCTAGATATTAATGAACCCACTATTTTGGATTTCAAGGAATTTAATTATGATAATTTCTCTTTGATAGATTGTATTTCCTTGTTGCAATCCATGCTAAATTCTCCACATGCTTATAGTCAACATAAAGCTTTTACTAAACATATCATTGATGCTTTGATGCAGTCTTATGAAGAAAAACTTGAGTTGGAAGTTTCTATCCCTAGAAAACTTTATGATGAGTGGGAACATACTATTAAAATTAAAATTAAAGATCATGAATGCTATGCTTTGTGTGACTTGGGTGCTAGTGTTTCCACGATTCCAAAAACTTTGTGTGATTTGCTAGGTTTCCGTGATTTTGATGATTGCTCTCTAAACTTGCACCTTGCGGATTCCACCATTAAGAAACCTATGGGAAGAATTAATTACGTTCTTATTATTGCAAATAGGAATTATGTGTCCTTGATATAGATTGCAATCCTTCATGTCCTATTATTCTTGGTAGACCTTTCCTTAGAACGATTGGTGCAATTATTGATATGAAGGAAGGGATTAGATTCCAATTTCCGTTAAGGAAAGGCATGGAACACTTCCCTAGAAAGAAAATAAAATTACTTTATGAATCTATTATGAGATCCACTTATGGATTTCCTACCAAAGATGGCAATACCTAGATCTATCCTTGCTTTTGTGCCTAGCTAGGGGCATTAAACGATAGCGCTTGTTGGGAGGCAACCCAATTTTATTTTTAGTTTTTTTGCTTTTTGCTTCTGTTGAGGAATAAATATTTGATCTAGCCTCCGGTTAGATGTTTTTTTATGTTTTAATTAGTGTTTGTTCCAAGTTAAACCTATAGGATCTTCTTGGATGATAGTTATTTGATCTTGTTGAAAATTCCAGAAACTTTGTGTTCATGAAAATAATTTTTAAAAATCACCAGAACGTGATAAAATATTGATTCGAATTGTTTCTGATCAATAAACAAATTATCTAGGTCTTCCTATTTTGGATGAATTTTTGGAGTTCCAGAAGTTTGCGTTAGTTACAGATTACTACAGACTGTTCTGTTTTTGACAGATTCTGTTTTTCGTGTGTTGTTTGCTTATTTTGATGAATCTATGGCTCGTAAATAGTTTATAAACCATAGAGAAGTTGGAATACAGTAGGTTTAACACCAATATATAAATAAAGAATGAGTTCATTACAGTACCTTGAAGTGGTGTTTTGTTTTCTTTCGCTAACGGAGCTCATGAGATTTTCTGTTAAGTTTTGTGTTGTGAAGTTTTCAAGTTTTGGGTAAAAGATTTGATGGATTATGGAACAAGGAGTGGAAAGGGCCTAAGATTGGGGATTCCCATGGCACCCCAAGATAATCTAAGGACACCAAAAAGCCAAAGCTTGGGGATGCCCCGGAAGGCATCCCCTCTTTTGTCTACTTCCATCGGTAACTTTACTTGGAGCTATATTTTTATTCACCACGTGATATTTGTTTTCCTTGGATCATCCTGTATTATTTGAGTCTTTGCTTTTTAGTTTACCACAATCATATTTTATGTACACACCTTTTGAGAGAGACACACATGATTCGGAATTTATTAGAATACTCTATGCGCTTCACTTATATCTTTTGAGCTATATAGTTTTTGCTCTAGTGCTTCACTTATATCTTTAAGAGCATGGCGGTGGTTTTGTTTTATAGAAACTATTATTCTCTCATGCTTCACTTATATTATTTTGAGAGTCTTAAACAGCATGGTAATTTGCTTAAATTGGGAAATTGATCCTAATATGTTAGGTATTCAAGACTAGTAAAAAACTTTTTTATGAGTGTGTTGAATGCTAAGAGAAGTTTGATGCTTGATGATTGTTTTGAGATATGGAGGTAGTGAATTTGAGAAATACTTGTGTTGAAGTTTGCAAGTCCCGTAGCATGCACGTATGGTAAACGTTATGTAACAAATTTGAAACATGAGGTGTTCTTTGATTGTCCTCCTTATGAGTGGCGGTCGGGGACGAGCGATGGTCTTTTCCTACCAATCTATCCCCCTAGGAGCATGCGTGTAGTGCTTGGTTTTTGATGACTTGTAGATTTTTGCAATAATTATATGAGTTCTTTATGACTAATGTTGAGTCCATGGATTATACGCACTCTTACCCTTCCATCATTGCTAGCCTCTTCGGTACCGTGCATTGCCCTTTCTCACATTGAGAGTTGGTGCAAACTTCACCGGTGCATCCAAACCCCGTGATATGATACACTCTTTCACACATAAACCGCCTTATATCCTCCTCAAAACAGCCACCATACCTACCTATTATGGCATTTCCATAGCCATTCTGACATATATTGCCATGCAACTTTCCACCGTTCCGTTTATCATGACATGTTCATCATTGTCATATTGCTTTGCATGATCATGTAGTTGACATCGTATTTGTGGCAAAGCCACCGTTCATATTTTTTTCATACATGTCACTGTTGATTCATTGCTATCCCGGTATACTGCCGGAGGCATTCATATAGAGTCATACTTTGTTCCAGTATCGAGTTGTAATCATTGAGTTGTAAATAAATAGAAGTGTAATGATCATCATTCATAGAGCATTGTCCCAAATAAAAAAAGAGAGAAAGGCCAAATAAAAAAAGGAAGGCCCAAAAAAAAGAAAATAAAAAGGGACAATGCTACTATCCTTTTTCCACACTTTTTTTTCAAAGTAGCACCATGATCTTCATGATAGAGAGTCTCTTGTTTTGTCACTTTCATACACTAGTGGGAATTTTTCATTATAGAACTTGGCTTGTATATTCCAACAATGGGCTTCCTCAAATGCCCTAGGTCTTAGTGAGCAAGCAAGTTGGATGCACACCCACTTAGTTTCTTTTGTTGAGCTTTTATGCATTTATAGCTCTAGTGCATCCGTTACATGGCAATCCCTACTCCTCGCATTAACATCAATCGATGGGCATCTCCATAGCTCATTGATTAGTCGCGTTGATGTGAGACTTTCTCCTTTTTTGTCTTCTCCACATAACCCCCATCATTATATTCTATTCCACCCATAGTGCTATATCCATGGCTCACGCTCATGTATTGCGTGAGGGTTGAAAAAGTTTGAGATTACTAAAGTATGAAACAATTGCTTGGCTTGTCATCGAGGTTGTGCATGATGAGAGCATTCTTGTGTGACGAAAATGGAGCATGACTAAACTATATGATTTTGTAGGGATGAACTTTCTTTGGCCATGTTATTTTGAGAGGACATAATTGCTTAGTTAGTATGATTGAAGTATTATTACTTTTATGTCAATATTAAAATTTTATCTTGAATCTTTCGGATCTGAATATTCATACCACAATTAAGAGAATTAAATTCAAATTATGCCAAGTAGCATTCCACATCAAAAATTCTATTTTTATCATTTACCTACTCGAGGACGGGCAGGAATTAAGCTTGGGGATGCTTGATACGTCTCCAACGTATCTATAATTTTTTATTGTTCCATGCTATATTATATTCTGTTTTGGACATTAATGGGCTTTATTATACACTTTTATATTATTTTTGGAACTAACCTATTAACCGGAGGCCCAGCCCAGAATTGCTGTTTTTTGCCTATTTCAGAGTTTCGCAGAAAAAGAATATCAAACGGAGTCCAAACGGAATGAAACCTTCGGGAACGTGATTTTCGGAACGAATGTGATCTAGAGGACTTGGACCCTACGTCAAGACATCAACCAGGAAGGCACAAGGTAGGGGGGCGTGCCTACCCCCCTGGGCGCGCCCTCCACCCTCGTGGGCCCCACGTTTCTCCACCGATGTACTTCTTCCTCCTATATATACCTACGTACCCCCAAACTACCAGAAACGGAGCCAAAAACCTAATTCCACCACCGCAACCTTCCTGTACATTCGTGAGATCCCATCTTGGGGCCTTTTAGGAGCTCACGGAGGGGGCATCGATCACGGAGGGCTTCTACATCAACACCATAGCCTCTCCGATGATGTGTGAGTAGTTTACCTCAGACCTTCGGGTCCATAGTTATTAGCTAGATGGCTTCTTCTCTCTCTTTGGATCTCAATACAAAGTTCTCCATGATTCTTGTGGAGATCTATTCGATATAATCTTCTTTTGCGGTGGTTTGTTGAGACCGATGAATTGTGGGTTTATGATCAAGTTTATCTATGAACAATATTTGAATCTTCTCTGAATTCTTTTATGTATGATTGGTTATCTTTGCAAGTCTCTTCGAATTATCAGTTTGGTTTGGCCTACTAGATTGGTCTTTCTTGCAATGGGAGAAGTGCTTAGCTTTTGGTTCAATATTGCGGTGTCCTTTCCCAGTGACAGTAGGGGCAGCAAGGCACGTATTGTATCATTGCCATCGAGGATAACAAGATGGGGTTTGTATAATATTTCATGAGTTTATCCCTCTACATCATGTCATTTTACTTAAAGCGTTACTCTATTCTTATGAACTTAATACTTTAGATGCATGCTGGATAGCGGTCGATGTGTGGAGTAATAGTAGTAGATGCAGGCAGGAGTCGGTCTACTTGTCGCGTACGTGATGTCTATATACATGATCATACATAGATATTCTCATAATTATGCTCAATTATGTCAATTGCTCAACAGTAAATTTTTTACCCACCGTAATACTTATGCTCTCGAGAGAAGCCACTAGTGAAACCCATGGCCCCCGGGTCTATTTTCCATCATATTTAATCTTCCGACAGCAAGGTATTTCTGGCACCATTTTTTATTTTGCTTTCTTTAATTTGCATCTTTATCATAAAAATACAAAAAATATTAGCTTATCATATCTATCAGATCTCACTCTCGTAAGTGACCGTGAAGGGATTGACAACCCCTTTATTGCGTTGGTTGCGAGGATTTATTTGTTTGTGTAGGTGCGAGGGACTCGTGCATGGCCTCCTACTGGATTGATACCTTGGTTCTCAAAACTGAGGGAAATACTTATGCTGCTTTACTGCATCACCCTTTCCTCTTCAAGGGAAACCAACGCAGTGCTCAAGAGGTTGCAGTGAACCGTTTGTGATGGGTCGCGCATCATAAATGTAGCACCACATAATACCGACTTCGATGGCAATGCGAGCACAAACGAGTAGGAGTACTATATATGCATCTTGGCTCCCTATTCCTGACGGTTTCTGGGTCATGTGGGAAGGACCACCTATCGCCCACACTCACTTGGCGACGGTTCCAAATGCCGTCGCGGAAAGGGGTTAAAAACCGTTTGTATAGCACCGACGCGTACCAGTGTATGGTTTGAGACGAGATGGTGCTGTTGAAGATGTTGACGGAAATTTCCCTCCCCAAGATGGTAGAGTTGTTGGTGATGATGATGACGATGATTTCCCCCTCCGGGAGGGAAGTTCCCCCGGCGGAATCGCTCCGCCGGAGGGCAAAAGTGCTCCTGCCCAAGTTCCGCCTCGATATGGCGGCGCTCCGTCCTGAAAGTCCTCTCCTTATTTTTTTCTAGGTCAAAATGACTTATATACTAGACGATGGGCACCGGAGGTGGGCTGGGCTGAGCACAACCCACCAGGGCACGCCTGGGAGGCCAGGCGCGCCCTGGTGTCTTGTGCTCACCAGGTGGCCCCCTCTGGTGGTTATTTGCTCCAGTATTTCTTATTTATTCCATAAAAAATCCTCGTGAAGTTTCAGCTCATTTGGAGTTGTGCAGAATAGGTAGCCTGACGTAGCTTTTTCAGGTCCAGATTTCCAGCTGCCGGAATTCTCCCTCTTTGTGTGTACCTTGCATATTATGAGAGAAAAGGCATTAGAATTACTCCAAAAAGCATTATTATGCATAAAAACATTATAAATAACAGTAGGTAAACATGATGCAAAATGGATGTATCACCTGCTAATTGGGTTTTCCTATTGCAAATGGTTATTGAGAAAATACCGTGGGCGATGACCACAGGCAACGCACACAGTTTCTAGGAATAAACCGTGTTGGATAAATGAACAATCACACATGACATTCTCTTGAAAACTGTTTGCGTTAGGCCACCTTGCGCAAATGTTTTCCTTGGAGCGACTGTGTGGGATATATATACGAACAGAAACGTTTAGCGGGGACTAACAGTGTGGGATATACTTACGACCTGAAATGATTTTGCTTGTATAATTGTATTTTTTTAGCACTACTATACGTATAACCATATTTGATCGCTCGTCGGTCGCACACGACCTCATTTTGCCGAGCGTGTGTGCCAGGAGGGCATACGGTTTCTGGGTCGTGTGGGAAGGACCCCCCCCCCCTATTGCAGTCACTCACTAGGTGATGGTTCTAAACGCCATGGAGGAAAGGGGTTAAAAACCGTTTGTATAGCACCTCGTTGTATCAGTGACTGCCTCCACAACTGAGGAAAACCTCTGGCTTCCAACACTTGATCAAGACAGCTCCAGCTAACACTATCAAATGCCTTATGAAAATCTAGTTTCAGAGCAATAACCGACATCTTCCTTTTGTGAGCGCACTGAATTAGCTCAGCTGGTAAGGCAAAGTTTTCCACAATATACCGTCCCCTCAAGAAACGAGACTGCAAAGAATGTACTAAGGCGGGGATCTGCTTCTGCAGCCTATTAACCAGAACCTTGGAGGTCAACTTAGGCGTGCTGTGTACCAAGGAAATAGGCCGATAGTCTCTCATTTCTAGTGGGGTATCCTTATTAGGCAGAAGAGTGATAAAAGCAGTGTTGATGCCAGAAAGGTCAACACTGTTGATGTGCAAGTCATTAAAGAACTTGAGCAGATCCTCCTTTAGCAAGTGCTTGAAGGCCTTGTAAAATTCATTTGTGAAGCCGTCTGGCCCAGGACTCCGGTTATTTGGTGCTTTGTTTATGGCATCAACAATTTCAGCCCAAGAGAAAGGCCCTGCCAGCCCTGCTAGATCCAGAGGAGTGTACAAAGAATTGAGCTAGACCGTGGGCAACAAGAAAGCAGATTGCCCTAGAACAGCAGAGAAAAAGACAGTGGCCAAACTGATCTTTTGACTATTCTCATAATGCTCAACTCCATTATGAACGATCACCTTAATTTTGTTGCCACGAGCTTGACAGTTGGCCGCCGCATGAAAGAACTGGCAGTTTTCATCCCCTGAGACACACCAACGCACCTTGGCTCTGCGATGCCACATTGCCGCTTGCCACAAAATCAATTGCTCTGCTTTGGCTGAGGCAAAATCTCTGAGAACCAGTTCCAGTACCGATAACTCCCTCCTGTCTTCCACAACATTCAAGAAACATACCACATGTTTGTAGTTCTCAATAAGAATTTTGAGGCTGGATTTTCTAAGACACCACTGCCAGAGTGCCGCCCGCACACGTCTCATTTTGAAGTTGATGAGAGATGCAGAAGAAGAGATGTGTCTGGAGCCTCTTAACCAGTAGCTAGTAATAATCTCCCTTGCCTAATCTATTTCCAGCCAGTGGTTCTCCATACGAAACAAGTTGCTCCTATGTGTATTGATACGTCTCCAACGTATCTATAATTTTTTATTGTTCCATGCTATTATATTATCTGTTTTGGATGTTTTATATGCATTAATATGCTATTTTATATACTTTTTGGGACTAACCTATTAACCTAGAGCCCAGTGTCAATTTCTGTTTTTCCTTGTTTTAGAGTTTCGCAGAAAAGGAATACCAAACGGAGTCCAAAAGGAATAAAACTTTCGCGATGATTTTTCTTGAACCAGAAGACACCCAGGAGACTTGGAGTGCAAGTCAGAAGATCCACGAGGCGGCCACAAGGGTGGAGGGCTCGCCCAGGGGGGTGGGGCATGCCCCCCAACCTTGTGGGCCCCTCGGTGGCCTCCTGACATAGATCTTCCTCCTATATATACTCTTATACCCTGAAAACTTCCAGGGGAGCCACGAAACCACTTTTCCACTCCCGCAACCTTCTGTACCTGTGAGATCCCATCTTGGGGCCTTTTTCAAGCATCCCCACGGAGGGGGATTCGATCATGGAGGGCTTCTACATCAACACCATTGCCTCTCCGATGAAGCGTGAGTAGTTTACCACAGACCTACAGGTCCATAGCTAGTATCTAGACGGCTTCTTCTCTCTCTTTGATTTTAAATACAATGTTCTCCTCGACGTTCTTGGAGATCTATTCGATGTAATACTCTTTTGCGGTGTGTTTGCCGAGATCCGATGAGTTGTGGGTTTAGGATCAGCTTATCTATGAATAATATTTGAATCTCCTCTGAATTTTTTATGCATGATTTGATATCTTTGCAACTCCCTTCGAACTATCAATTTGGTTTAGCCAACTAGATTGGTTTATCTTGCAATGGGAGAAGTGCTTAGCTTTGGGTTCAATCTTGCGGTGCTCGATACTAGTGACAGAAGGGGAAACGACACGTATTGTATTGTTGCCATCGAGGATAAAAAGATGGGGTTTTCATCATATTATTTGAGTTAATTTCTCTACATCATGTCATCTTGCTGAAGGAGTTACTCCGTTCTTTATGAACTTAATACTCTAGATGCATGTTAGATAGCGGTCAATGTGTGGAGTAATAGTAGTAGATGCAGAATCGTTTCAGTCTACTTGACACGGACGTGATGCCTATATTCATGATCATTGCCTTAGATATCATCATACTTTGCGCTTTTCTATCAATTGCTCGGTAGTAATTTGTTCACCCACCGTAATAATTTTTATCTTGAGAGAAGCCTCTAGTGAAACCTATGGCCCTCGGGTCTATTTTCCATCATATAAGTTTCCGATCTACAATTCTAGTTTCCTATTTAATTTCTTTTGCAATATTTTACTTTCCTTTCCATAAACCAAAAGTACCAAAAATATTACTCTACCGTTTATCCATCTCTATCATATCTCACCTTGCGAATAACCGTGAAGGGATTGACAACCCATTTGTCGCGTTGCTTGCAAGTTGGTGTTTGTTTGTGCAGGTATTTGGTGGCTTCTCGCGTTGTCTCCTACTGGATTGATACCTAGGTTCTCAAAACTGAGGGAAATACTTATGCTACTTTGCTGCATCACCCTTTCCTCTTCAAGGAAAAAACCAACGCAAGCTCAAGAGGTGGTAGGTATTTCCCTTAGATGTGAAACCAAGGTTATCGAACAGCGGTGGTAGGTATTTCAAATGCCATGAAACTTTACGGATAATTTTTCTGGGCCAAGAGGAACACAACAGGCCCTGGCTGCGCCTGGGGGTGCCCCGAGGGAGGCACAACCCACCAGGGCGTGCCAGGAGGCCCAGGCACGCCTTGGTGGGTTGTGCCCACCTCGGGTGCCCCCCGGACCACCTCTTTGCTCTATAAATACCCCAATATTTCCAGAACCCTAGGGGGGTCGATGAAATATTCATCTAGCCACCGCAGAGTCCAGAACAACCAGATCCAATCTAGACACCATCTCGGATGGGGTTCACCACCTTCATTGGTGTCGGGGGTTGGGTGCGACATATGCCAAAGGATGGCTTATCATGGTGGGGGCGAGTAGAACGTCGCCGGTGCCTGGAAATGGGATGAGGCGAAGGCATGCACACCGGCGGATCTTACCCAGCTTGTGGCTCTCCGTGGAGATAATACCCCATCGCTGCTCTGCGGGGTCTCCTCATGATCACTATGGCAAAGTGGGTACAAGGTTGCTCCTTGAGCTGTTCGGGGTGAGGAAGGAGAAGGGACGGCTAGCTCTTCTCTTCCCTCTATGTGTGTCTAAAACTATTAGGGTCCAACCTCTTGCATGGGTGCCCTGGGGGGTTTATATAGGCCTACCCCCCGGGGATACAATGGTAATCCGGTGGCCTTGGTCCCAGCCGTCTGTCTCTCGTGTCGCCGTCTTCTCCGCTAATCGTGGTCGCTACCGACGGGCGATCATTGCCATTCCCTATCTTGTCTGGTTAATGGCATGCGGGGCCCGTGGGAGGGGCCGGCCGACTCCTGGGGGCCGACTCCCAACGGGTCCGGCTTGTGGCGCTCTCGCCGTCTTCTGCACCCCCGCCGACAGGCGGGTCCCGCCGTCTCCGGGTCGTACATACAGGACATCGTGGGCTCAGGGCACCACCCACGGGGCTGATGTCAGGGCCGGCGTGGCAACAGTGCCGCGCCGGACGGAGATCTCCGTCGATCTGACGCCTTGTGTCCAGGTCCATGCTCGCTTCGTGAACGGGGAAGGGATGGGCCGCGCGGCGGCCGCACCCCATCCCGTCCGTAGTTGCGTAGGCAGGAGGCGGTTGGAGTCACGGGCCGACTCCCCATAGCCGGCTTCTCTGGAAGCCGCCAGTTGAGAGTCGGCTTATCTCAAAGCCATCCCTGGGACTCGGCCGTGAGGGGTAGTCGGCGGCCTTGCCGCCGATTCTCAAAGGCGGCTCTTCGTCTTGGGGTCTTGAGGGGCGCAGCCTGCCCCGATGTCTTGAAAGGTCCGGGGGCTCGGGTTTGCCTACCCGTGGCCCATTACTCTGACAGTAGTCCCCGAAGCTGGTGAGGCGCCGAGGGCAACATGTCGAGGATCCTCAACAGTTTCATCCCTCTGGTGGAAGAATCTGGGCCTTGCTCGCCGTCTTCCTCTGGGCCGACTAGCTGGAGTCGGACTCGCAGGAGGCCGTCTTGCTCCTCAAAGGGTTTGAAGGTCGTAGTGGGATTCAGGCAGCGTGCCTGATAAGCTTCCAGGCAGCTGCCCATTGCGGGCCCGTCGCGTGACGCCACGCGGCAGGGTCAGTCTGCCCACCCACGCGTGTGACGAGACAGGCATGTCAGGCAGGGCCCGCCACTACCGCGCCTTGGCACGCGAACGGATCCGTTGCGGCCGTGCGGGCGGTTGGGGTTCCCACGTCGTTACTGCGTGCAGTAACTTCGTGGGTTAAATCGTGGGGGCATGGGGTTCTGGGCGCAGTTAATCCCACGCCCGCCCCATCGGCTTCTCAGCCCATGAGCCTATAAGTAGGCGGGAGGAGGGGGGCGGCGAAGCACGCGCACCCATCTCCCTGCTTCCCCCGCTTCCTCTCCTTCTTGCTTCTTCTTCCTCTTGCCGCCGCCGCGCCGAACCACGCCACGCCGCGGCGATGAGCTCTTCCTCCGCCGCTGCACCTCCCGGGCCAGACGCCCGGCGTAGGGACGACTTCGAGGTGGACGACGACCACATTGAATTCCTCCGCCAGACGCACCGCCTCCCCGGCAAGAGCCTAGTGTGGACCCGCGCCGCGCCGGCGGGTGAAATAACGCCGGCGTCGGAGGAGGGCGAGCGGGTCGTATTCCGCTCGCACCTCATGCGCGGCCTAGGGCTGCCGGCGAGCGGCTTCTTCCGCGCCTTCTTGGAGTTCCACGGGCTCCAGCCGCACCACCTCACTCCGAATACGGTGGTGCTGATGGCTGCCTTCGCCACTCTGTGCGAAGGCTTCCTCGGCGTTCTCCCCACCATCGAGCTGTGGGGGGAATTCTTCCAGTCCAAGCTCGGCACGCACGTCGCCGGCGTGCCGGCTCTGTGCGGCACCTTCATTGCGATGCGGAGGCTGGTGGCCGACAACCCGTTTCCTGCCATTCCGCTGATCAAGTCGGTGAAGATGTGGCAGCGATCCTACTTCTATGTGAAGAACGTCGCCTGTATAGGCATCGGGTCAATCTGCCGCTTACGGCCGGGCGATCGGGCGGGAGGCTTCCCAGCTGGTCCCACCGGGCCAGGACGCTGACTCTTGCTGGCACCGCCGCCGTCGCACGACTCCGAGTGCTGACGCAGTCGGAGGGCTTGACCGGGGCCGACCTGCTGGCCGCCTTCGTGGTGCGCCGAGTCCTTCCGCTCCAAGGCCGACCTCATATGATCTGTCAGATGAGCGGCCACCGGGACCCCAGTCGGCTGTGCTCCAAGGACATGCCCCACGCGGAGGTGGCGGACACGGTGAACTACATTGCGAACTGCAAACTCACGGTGGATTGGCAGTTTGGCAAGGAGCCGTACTCGCGCGCCAACCCCCCGCCTGTGGTAAGTCGTCTCTCTTCCTCTTCTGTTTTTCTTTTTTCAGCCGAATCCAACCTCTGATCTTTTTTGTTTTTTCGAGTTAGAACCCCCTCATGCAGCCCTCAGCCGGCACCACGGGGCCGGCCCGTGAGTTCGTCCCCGACCGGGCGGAGAGCGACGTCGACGACCCTGACTTGGGGGCGGCGGCGATGGAGGCTGACACCGAAGGACAAGGAGGAGGGGCTGACGACTTCAGGCCCTCGGCTACCTTCGCCGACTGGCCTGAAGATGACGGCGAGGGGGAAGTCGTCCCATGCCGCCAACCGAAGGTCGGCCAGCCGAGCGCGAGTTCCTCCGCCGGCTTGGGTGGTCGAGGCGGCGCGAAGAAGCGCCGGGCCGGGCCGAGCTCTCTTGGCGGCTGGTCGAAGAAGTTTTAAGGGGACGGCCGCTGCGACCAAGCGGGAAGAGGCGGTCGCAAAGGCTAACCGCTTTCGCAAGGAAGTGAAAAAGCCACCACTGGTCTCCGCGTAAGTGCTTCTGCTTTTTTCTTGTGTTCTTCTGGTGAATCTTGTCCAAATCTTTTATACATCTTCTTCGCGTCAGGGCTCCCCTTACTTTAGAGTGGGTCGCCGCCGCCTCCGTCATGGGGTCGGCAGAGACGTCCGCCAATACTCTGCGGATTGACCCCGCTGCCGACCTCCGGGAGGCGACGAAGCGGAACACGCAGGAGAAGCGCGACGAGGAAGAAGCCGCCCGCCTGGAGAAGGCGGAGGCTGAGAAGGCGGCGGCTTCCGCCCAGAGGAAGCTGGAGGAGGCCGAAGCCGCCGTCGCGGCTAAGCGGCGGGCCGAGGAGGCTGCGCGCCTCCAATCAGCGTTGCTCGTCACCCCGCTGAGCTTTGCGCCGCCGTCGCTGGAGTTCACAGGGCAGACGGAGGGAGCCGGCAGCGAGTTCCCCAACATGGAGAGGGAAGGTGGCGAGACCTCCATGTCGGGCACGGCCGTGCCGCCACCGCCGCCTCCGCTGTCGTCTGAGAGCGCGCGAGGAAAATAGTAGGCGGACCCACCGGTGCCGCCGACTGAAGACGAGGCCATGGAAAAGCTGCTCCTTCAAGTCGCCTCGCCAGCGCGCCGCTGTCTTGAGAAGGCGACTTCGGCGCCACGCCCCTTGGAGACCGGCGCCGCCAGCTCGGCCATCCCAGACGCCGAGGCGACAAGCGCCGCGCCCGTTGGGTGGGTGCGAGGAGGCGGCACAGGCCCGCTGAACCAGGCGCTTCTGGACGTTCAGGCAAAGCTGCGAGCCGACGGCGACGCCATCCAGAACTGCACCAAGGTGCACCTGGTGTCGCGAACCGCCGTTCGGGTATGTTTCTTATTTTGAGTTCTTTCTTGTTCTTCTCTTCGTAAGGCCAAGCACTCCACTGGTGTAGTCCCCGAAGTTTCGTCCGTCACTGAGCAAAGCGGCTCGAACTCTATCCGCGATTTCCAAATATTTACCTTTGTCTGAAATGCTTATCACAGGAGTATCACAACCTCCGCGCCACTGCCTTCAACCGCAATGTTGAGGAGCTGGGCAAGCGGACCGCCGACTTGTCGAGGAGCCGGGGTGAGTCTTCTTTCCTTCTTCGCGGGGGCGCGCTGGCGCACCCGCGGGCTGTAGTCCCCGAGATTCGGGTCGACTGCTGAGCAGTCAGGCCGGATCTTCTTGGCGACCTTCTTAGTTGACGACTTAACGTCCTTTTTCTTTTTATTCTTCAGATGCCAACGCCACTCTCCGACGGCAACTGGGCGCAGCCGACAGCGCCTTGCGTGCCAAGGGGGAGGAGTGCAGCAAGCTCGCCGCAGAGCGCGACCTGCTGGCTACGCAGCTGGCGGAGCAAAGGGAGCTGCTTAAGACGGTGCAGGACAAGGCGGAGAAGAGAGAGGCTGCTCTCCTGGCCGAGTTCGAAAGCGAGCGTTCCTCCTAGACCGACAAAGAGGCACAGCTGACCTCCGGCTTCCATGAAATCGAGGACATCATCGACGGTGAGTTTCTTTACTTTCCTTCTTTGAGCCGCTGACTATAGGTCAGGCTGACTCCTGGTTTTTTGACTTGCTTCTTTTTCGTCTTGGCAGACTTCTTCCCCGGCCACACGCAGGCGGCCAATCAAGCCATCGAGGTTGATCGCGAGGCGCGGAGGGCAAATGGTGCGGAGATTGCTGCCAACGCCCCCCGGACCCTTGACGAGCAGCTTCTGAGCATCGAGGCTCGTCTGCGGCCGGCCCATCGGATGTTGCGCCGGCTTCAACGTGTTCTGCGTACTCCCAGTCGGACATGCCGGTTCTGCGTACTCCCAGTCGGACTTCCGACTGGCTGGAGGTCGCGGCTGGCCGTCTTGAGGCCTGGAAGGGTTCCGCGGCCCGGGCTGGAGCGTGCCGGGCCTTGGAATTCGTCAAGGCATGGTATCCAGGGCTGGATCTGGACCGGCTGGCCACGTTCCGGTCAGAGCCCTAGGCGGAGCTGCTGGCTGCGGAAGACGCCCTCATCGAGCGTGCGGCGGCGATCGCCGACTACACGGACACCAGCGTCTTCGCCCTCGAAGCGGCCGAGGACGGCGGGGAGGCGCCGCCGGAGTGGTTCAGGATGAACCTGGATTATAACGAGGACTCGGCGGAGGTGATCGGCTCCAGCGCCGAGGAGGAAGGCGAGGCGGAGGACGGAGATGAGACGGAGGCGCCAGAAGACGGAGCGGGTGACCAGCCTCAGCTCGACCGCGCCTCCAGCAACGAGCCGCGCCCGTCTGGGCCGGCTGCCGCCGGAGATGATCAAGCCGAGACTGCCCAGCCGGCCGCCCCGGCGCTTGACACCGCCGTCTCCTCCGGCCCTCCAAACCCGTCTGCCGCTTCCTAGGCTGCCGTCTTGCCTTTATTTTATCTGCTTTGATAGTCTTTGAAAAACTTGTTAATTCGCAAAATTCCACCCGTGGGGTGTATTTTGAACTTCTGCTCGAAGCTTCGGCCGAGGGCCTCTGCTATGTAAATATTTATCGTAATTCTATCTCTCCTTGCTCATTGCTCCTATGGCTTTTTCCTTTGCCGCCTTCCCTTAGTCGCCGCCTTGCTACCGGACAACCGCTCATGGACTGTCGTTTGGATCAAGTGCTTGGCTACTCTTGGGAAGGCAAGTACTTGGCCATTTTTAGAGTCTTTTTAACAAGTTGGATAGAAAGCGACATGTCGACTACTCAAGATTCGGTTTTGCGAAGAGGGGCTGGAAGCCGGCTTAAGCTATGTTTATGCTTTGGGTCCTTAGCCATTTTTCATGTGGGCGCCCATTCTTCCTTACTCCTGCCCACCAACAGTCGCTCTGCGAGCTGCGGCTTCTGACAGGAAACGGCTTAGGCGCCGCACACTACTTGTCCGACTGCAGGAAACATTTCATAGCGCAAGGCGGCGAGTCCCCGGGCCGACTAGTCGAACCCGGTGCTAAGCGGCATAACAAAGAGTAACATACTCGAAGGCATAATTCTTATCATATAGATAAAAAAGGGCAGTCCCCGAGCTCGTCTCGGGGGACCCGAAGTCTTGGTACTTTAACACAAAAGGTAGCGTGGTACATACTGCATTAACTATAAAATCTTCGGAGAAGATTTGCATTCCATGGTAGTTCCGTCTCTTTGCCGGAGTCGTCCCTCTTGCGTGCTCGGGGCTTCTGAGCGTCGATCAGGTAGTAGGAGTCGTTGCCCAACACTTTGCTGATAATGAAGGGGCCTTCCCAAGGCGCCGACAACTTGTGCTGGCCGGCTATTCGCTGGATCAGCCGGAGCACAAGGTCGCCCTCCTGGAAAGATCTCGGCTTGACCTTCCTGTTGTAGTAGCGGCGCAGGCTCTGCTGGTAGATGCCGGACCGGCAGAGTGCCAACAGCCGGCCCTCTTCCAGCAGATCGACGCCGTCTTGACGTGCTTCTTCTGCTTCCTCCTCGGTGTACATGGTGACTCGCGGGGAGTCGAACTCTATGTCCGTTGGGATGATGGCTTCAGCACCGTAGACGAGGAAGAAAGGTGTGAAGCCGGTTGACTTGTTTGGAGTCGTGCACAAACTCCAGAGGATGGCTGGCAACTCCTCAAGCCAACAGCCGGCCGAACGCTCCAGTGGTTCGACCAGTCGAGGCTTGATGCCTGACAGGATGAGGCCGTTTGCTCGCTCTACCTGGACGTTGGACTGCGGGTGGGTGACAGACGCTAAGTCCAGTCGGATGCCTTGTGTCGCGCAAAAATGGGCCAGGGCGCCTTTGGCAAAATTTGTGCCATTGTCGGTGATGATGCTGTGTGGTACGCCGTACCGAGTCGTGATGTCGGCGATGAAAGTCACTGCAGTTGGACCATTCAACTTCTTGATGGGCTTTACTTCTATCCACTTGGTGAACTTGTCCACCGCGACAAGTAAGTGAGTTAAGCCGCCTCGTGCTGCTTTGAATGGTCCCACCATGTCCAGGCCCCAAACGGCAAAGGGCCAGGCGATGGGGATAGTCTTGAGTGCAGAAGCTTGACACGGCTTGGAGCGGAACATCCGGCACCTTGCATTTTGCACTAATTCCTTGGGCTCTTCTAGGGCAGTTGGCCGTAAGAAACCGTGTCGGAAGGCTTTGGCAACGAGTGCTCTTGAGGCCGCATGGTGGCCGCACTTTCATATGATGAATGTCTTCGAGAATCGCTTGGCCTCGCTTCTGCCTCGGCCTTAATGCTGGTAGACACCGAACGCCGCTACCGACCAGCTCTCTGTTGACTATGGTGTAGGCTGCCGCTCGGCGTTGTACTTGCCGAGCCAAGATTTCGTCGGTTGGTAGCTCTCTGTTTACTAGGAACTTCAAGATGGGCTGGGCCCATGAGGGTGCTGCTATTTTTTCAACCGCCAAGATCGCTACTTGGACGAGGGCGGCTGAAATTTGGAGGCGGCGGCTGGAGTCCGCGGCTGCTTGCTGGGTTGATGAAGTCCCCGGGCCGAGCTCTGGGGTCTTTAACGGTTCTTTGCAGTCCCCGGCCGGGTTCTGAAGTCCCCGGCCGGCTTCGATCAAGGCATTCTTGGAGCCATCAGTAAGAATTCTCGTGCCGTCTGGTGAGGCTCTTGAGTCGGATCCGACTTCTTCAGGGGTAGCCGGCACAAAAATGGAATCTGATTCTGGTGAAGGCTTGACAGATGGCTTGAGGAGGCGTTGAAGGGCGACGCCAGATGGTATTGCCTGGCGGGTGGAGCCGACTCGTGCCGAGGTATCTGCTTGGTCGTTGTCATTTCTTGGCACGTGGAGGAACTCGCACCCCTCAAAATATCCACTGAGTTGCTGTACCAGGAAACGGTAGCTCACCATGTTTGCATCTTTGGCGTCCCAATCGCCAGATGACTGTTGGACCACCAAGTCGGAGTCGCCATAACACAGGATCCGGCGAATGCCAAGTTCTTTAGCAAGCCGGAGCCCGTGAATGAGCGCCTCGTATTCGGCGACGTTGTTGGAGGCGGCGAAATGGATCTGCAGCGCGTACTTGAGCTTGTCGCCTTTGGGGGAAGTGAGGACAACGCCGGCTCCCAAGCCGGTGCACATCTTGGAGCCATCGAAATGCATCCGCCAATGGGTGGAGTCGGGCGCTGGCGGCAGGTACTGGGTCTCGGCCCAGTCGACGAGGAAGTCGGCCAGTGCTTGCGACTTGATGGCGGTGCGGGGCTGGTAATAGATGGTGTAGGGGGCCAGCTCTATGGCCCATTTGGCCACTCGACCAGAAGCATCTCAGCTTCCGATGATCTCGGCTAGTGGGGCTGTGCAAACCACAGTGATTGGGTGCTCTTGAAAGTAAGGCTTCAACTTCTTGGCGGCAGAGTGCACGCCGTAACACATCTTCTGGTAGTGGGGGTAGTTCTGCTTGGAGGTCGGCGATTTCCGCTTCGGGTAATATACTGGTCTCTGGACAGGTAGCGCCTTACCTTCCTCCTTGCGCTCAACTACAATGACTGTGCTGACTACCCGGCTGGTGGCGGCAATGTATAGGAGCATGGGCTCTTTTGGAGTCGGGGCCGCCAGCACGGGGGGAGTAGTCAGCATTTTCTTCAACTGGAGAAAAGCTTCGTCCGCCTTGTGGTTCCATTCGAAGAAGGTGGTCTTCTTCATGAGCTGGTATAAAGGGAGAGCTTTCTCGCCCAGCCGACTGATGAATCGGCTGATGGACGCCAAGCAGCCAGTGAACTTTTGCACATCTAGCAGTCGGCGGGGTACTTCCATCCTCTCGATGGCCTTGATCTTCACAGGGTTGCACTCTATGCCGCGTTCAGAGACCAGGAAACCAAGGAGTTGGCCGGCTGGTACTCCGAAGATGCACTTCTCAGGGTTGAGCTTGATCTGGAATCGGCGCAAGTTCTCAAAGGTTTCCTTAAGGTCTTCCAGCAGTGTTCCCTGCTTTTCCGTCTTCACCACCACATCGTCCATGTAGACGTATGCGTTTCGCCGAAGTTGCTTGAGGAGGCACTTCGCATGCAACGCTGAAAGGTGGCGCCGGCATTCCTTAAGCCGAACGTCATGGTCGCAGCGAAGGCTCCAAATGGCATGATGAAGGTGGTCTTGATCTGTCACCGGGTTCGACTTGATCCGGTGATATCCTGAATATGCATCTAAGAAGCTCAATAGCTCGTGATCCGGTGTGGAGTCTATCACCGGTCAATTCTTGGCAGAGCTTAACGGGTCCTTGGGGCAAGCTTTGTTGAGGCTTGTGTAGTCAATACACATCCGCCACTGCTTGTTCTTCTTCAGTACCAGGACCGGCTTTGCTAACCATTCCGGAAAGAACACTTCCATAATGAAACCGGCTGCTAGGAGCCGGGCTATCTCTTCTCCAACAACTCTTCTCTTCTCTCGACAGACGGGCGCAAGGGCTGCCTCGACGCGGGCTTCACATCAGATCGGACATGTAACTTGTGCTCGGCGAATTCCGTCGGTACACCTGGCATGTCTTTAGGGGACCATGCGAAAATGTCCCGATTCTCACGGAGGAAATCGACGAGCTCGCCTTCCTATTTGCTATCAAGGTTTGCACCTATGACAGCGTACCTCTCAGGGTGCTCCGGGTCCAAGGGTATCTTCTTCGTTTCTTTGGCCGGCTTGAACGAGCCCTCAGCTTCCGACTCCTAGGGGTTGGGCGATATCTCGGGCTGCTTGCCGGCCATCGCCACAACCCGATCAAGAAGCCGCTTCTCAGCCGCGATCACCAGGGACTCGGCTAGCCGACTGCTTTCAGCCGCGCAAGCGGACGACTTTCTGTAGTCGCCGGCTATGGTCAGAATCCCCTTGGAACTCGGCATCTTCATCTTGAGGTAGGCGTAGTGGGGGACAGCCATGAACTTGGCCAAGGCAGGTCGGCCAAGCAGAGTGTGGTATGGACTTTCGAGGTCCACCACTTTGAACCAGACTGGCTCTCGACGGAAATGATCTTTGTCCCCAAAGAGGACATCTATCAGGATCTTGCCGATCGGTGAGCAGGAAAGGCCAGGTACAATGCCGTGGAACACAGTTCGGCTGCTCTGAAGCTGTCTTTGGTTGATTCCTAACTTCTCCATCGTGTCCTTGTACAGGATGTTGATGCTACTGCCTCCATCTATCAGCACTCGCGAGAAGCGAGCGGCCCCCCTATCAGCGGCAAGGGTGGCTCCCAAGACCAGGGTGTAGGAGCCCGGATTCGGCATCACCTCTGGGTGATCAGCTCTGCTCAAACTGATAGGCCTCTCGGACCAGTGCATGAACTCTGGAGTATCTGATGCTACTGCATTCACTTCTTGCTGCTGCAGCCGCCTGCTGCGTCGATCGTCGGCCACATTGGTGAACACCACATAGGCTCCGTGCTCTTCTGGGTACTCATCTTGCACCGCTACCGACCGGCTCGACAGCCGGTCATTGGGGCGGCGGTGGAGGCGGCGGCCCAAAGAAAGGGGGGAGGCAGGAGGCCGTCTCCTTTGGCGATCCTGGTGAGCCAGTGGCACTTCCGGGTGGTGTGGTTTGACGGCTTCGCGCCGCTATGGAACTTGCAGGGACCGTCTAGAGTCTGCTCGTAAGAGAAGGCCGGCAACCAGTTGGACTTGTCGCCCTTCTGTCGCTTGGCCGGAGGCTGCCCCTCCGGCTGCTGATCTTCAACTGTCGCAACCTGCCGGCTACTGGAAGCTGGCTGTGGGGCCTTGCGCTTGTAGTCATTCTGTTGTTGTCGCCGACTGGTGTCTCCAGCCGGAGTTCTGGGAGCCTGAGGAGCCACTTTGCCGGTCGCACTGACTTCAATCTCCGCCTTCATGGAGGAGTCGGCTGTAGCGTACTTGTCTGCTATGATCAGCAGCTTGTCGAGGGTCTCTGGCTTGTCGCAGAGGAGCTTGTGCTTGAGGAGGGTGCCTTCTCTGCACCCGGCGGTGAAGTACTCGATAGCTTGCACCTCGTGCACGCCTCGCAGGGAGTTCAAGCTCGCCCGGTCGTGATGTAGTCGCGAGTCGACTCGTTGGGGCCTTGCACGCACAAGGAAAGTGGCGAAGCTTGGGAGGTCGCTTATGCGTCTTTGGGGTGAAGTTGCGGACGAAGGCTTTGGTGAAGTCGACCCAATTTGTTGATCTTCTGCGGGGCTTCAGGCTGTTCAACCATGTCCGGGCCGTGCCCTGGAGCATGAGCGGAACATACTTTACGGCAACACGCTTGTTGCCGTTCGCTATGTTGACGGTCGTGGAGTAGTCGACCAGCCAGTCTTCCGGCTTTACGGAGCCGGTGTACTTGGGTGTATCTCGGGGGAGCGTGAACCCTATGGGAAAGGGCTCGTCTCGGATGCGAGGTCCGAAACAGGGCGGACCCAACTCGTCTTCTTCTTCCAGCTCCAGGGACCGGTGGAGTCGGTCGATCCGGTGGCGGGCGTCGTTTTCTCTGACTCCCTCTCGGCGGCCAAGCCGTTCGCCGAGAGTCGGATGCTCGACGTGCGGCGGGGAGACTCGCCTTTCTTTGCGAGGAGGAGGAGGCAGATAGTCGTCCCGCCGTTCCACTGCTCTTGGGCGGCCGTCTTGGTCGCGCTCGATGGAGATGTGAGTCCGACTGTGGCTGACAGCCGGATCCTTGTTTTTTTCTTCCGCGGACACCACCAGTCGGTGTCCGAGACGTCACGCCTTGATCTCGGCGGGGAGGCAGGTCGTCGTTTTGTCGTTGCAGCGCCTCTGTGCAGCAGCCGGCTTCGTTCTGTGCGGCAGCCGCGTCGAGGAGCTGTTGGACTCGCTCCGTCATCAGGCGGCGCTCTTCACCCTCGAAGTTTTCCAGCTCGTCCGCCGCTGCTTGGGCGGCGCGGATGTTCCCCGCAGACGTGGCGTACACAGGGCTATTGGCCCCGAACAGGTTGGCGATGGCCACGCTGCGATGTTGGACTGCGCCTAGGCGGCTAGGCCCAGTCGGGGACGGCGAGCCGCCCATAGCACGATCCATCTCACGCTGGTAGGCTTCTGACAAGCGTCTCATGCTTGCCAGCTTCCTCGCGCCTTCGACGAGCTGAAGGCGGCGTGCCTCCAGCATCTCGGCGTCTGCGTCTTCCGGAATAGGCGTGGCCAGGTCTTGTAGAGCCGCGTCGAGAGGGTCATGAGCTCCTTCGCCGGAATGCTCGCCATGACCGATAACGAGCACTTCTATGACGGTGCTTCCGCCGCTCTCCGCGCGAGGGAGCGGCTCGTCGTAGACCACCATGTTGGTGGGGAACGCGTCGAGCGACGCGGTGTCGGAGTCGACCGGCATTGGGTCGGTGGAGCCTACGGACTCCAAGTCCGCGGCAGGCTCGCCGGCGACGTGGAGTTGGTCGAGGAGGCCCGCGAGGAGGCTCTCGGGGCCGCCCGTGCCTGCGTCGGATGCAGGCTCGCCGGAGAGGCGAACCTCGCCGACAAGTTCGGCGAGGCAGCTGGCCGCGCAGGCGACCTCAACGCTGTGCAGTGCGTCGGCGCAGACTCCGTCTGGCGTGCCGGGCTGGCTACGCCGCTGTGAGGAGGAAGGGTTCCCGTCGAGCAGGTCTCCGGACGACGGTGCACCTAGCCCCACGGTGGGCGCCAAATGTCGGGGTTAGTGCGACATATGCCAAAGGATGGCTTATCATGGTGGGGGCGAGTAGAACGTCGCCGGTGCTCGAAATGGGATGAGGCAAAGGCATGCACGCTTGGCGGATCTTACCCAGCTTGAGGGCTCTCCGTGG
Source organism: Aegilops bicornis (assembly GCA_021605145.1). Lineage (NCBI taxonomy): Eukaryota > Viridiplantae > Streptophyta > Magnoliopsida > Poales > Poaceae > Aegilops > Aegilops bicornis. The sequence continues at coordinate 162,200,879 of CM038674.1, forward strand.
AGATAATACCCTCATCGCTGCTCTGCGGGGGTCTCCGCATGATCACTATGGCAAAGTGGGTACAAGGTTGCTCCTTGAGCTCTTGAGGTGAGGAAGGAGAAGGGCACGGCTAGCTCTTCTCTTCCCTCTATGTGTGTCTAAAGCTATTAGGGTCCAACCTCTTGCATGGGTGCCCCGGGGGTTTATATAGGTCTACCCCCCGGGGGTACAATGGTAATCCGGTTGGGCGGGTCCCACCGCTTTGTCTCTCGTGTCGCCGTCTTCTCCGCCGACTGGGGCCCGCCGACTAGTGGGCCCCACTGACGCCCAAAGACATCGGGCGACAGGCCTTGTCCGCGGCGGGTCTTGCATGCGGTTTATCAGAGTCGCGCCTAATGACGCTGGCTTGGTCATGGGGTCATGGCAACAGTGACGCCGCCTGACAGGCGATCACTGTTGCCATTCCCTATCTTGTCTGGTTAATGGCATGAGGGGCCCGTGGGAGGGGCCGACCGACTCCTGGGGGCCGACTCCCAACGGGTCCGGCTTGTGGCGCTCGCCGTTTTTCGCACCCCGCCGACAGCGGGTCCCGCCGTCTCCGGGTGTGCAGACAGCCGTCGTGGGCTCAGGCGCCGCCACGCAGGGCTGATGTCGGGCAGCGTGGCTTGATGCGCCAGACGAAGATCTCCGTCAGTACGGCGCACTGTGGCCATGCCTGCCCTTCGTGAATGGGGCAGGGATGGGCCGCGCGGCGGCCGCACCCCATCCCGTCCGTAGTTGCGTAGGCAGGAGGCGGTTGGAGTCACGGGCCGACTCCCCATAGCCCGCTTCTCTGGAAGCCGCCAGTTGAGAGTCGGCTTATCTCAAAGCCATCCCTGGGACTCGGCCGTGAGGGGCAGTCGGCGGCCTTGCCGCCGATTCTCAAAGGCGGCTCTTCGTCTTAGGGTCTTGAGGGGCGCAGCCTGCCCCGATGTCCTGAAAGGTCCGGGGGCTCGGGTTTGCCTACACGTGGCCCATTACTCCGACAATTGGTGCCTCTCCGATGATGCGTGAGTAGTTCTTTGTAGACCTTCGGGTCCGTAGTTAGTAGCTAGATGGCTTCCTCTCTCTCTCTCTCTCTCTTGATTCTCAATACAATGGTCTCTTGGAGATCCATATGATGTAACTCTTTTTGCAGCGTGTTTGTTGGGATCGATGAAATTTGAGTTTATGATCAGATCTATCTTTTTATATCCATGAAATTATTTGAGTTTCTTTGATCTCTTTTATGCATGATCTCTTATAGCCTCGTATTTCTTCTCCGATATTTGGGTTTTGTTTGGCCAGCTTGATCTACTTATCTTGCAATGGGAAGAGGTGCTCTGTAGTGGGTTCGATCTTGATTGCTTGATCCTAGTGATGTATGTGAACCGACACATATGTATCGTTGCTACTAAGGATAAAACAATGGGGTCTATCTCTACATAGATAGATCTTGTCTACATCATGGCATCGTTCTTATTGCGTTACTCCGTTTCTCCATGAACTTAATACACTAGATGCATGCTGGATAGCGGTCGATGTGTGGAGTAATAGTAGTAGATGCAGGCAGGAGTCGGTCTACTAATCTTGGACATGATGCCTATGTAATGATCATTGTCTGGATATCATCATGAGTATTTGAACTATCGATTTGGTTTGGCCAACTAGATTGGTTTTTCTTGCAATGGGAGAAGTGCTTAGCTTTGGGTTCAATCTTGCGGTGCTCGATTCTAGTGACAGAAGGGGAAACGACACATATTGTATTGTTGTCATCGAGGATAAAAAGATGGGGTTTTCATCATATTGTTTGAGTTAATTCCTCTACATCATGTCATCTTGCTTAAGGCATTACTCTGTTCTTTATGAACTTAATACTCTAGATGCATGTTGGATAGTGGTCGATGTGTGGAGTAATAGTAGTAGATGCAGAATCGTTTCGGTCTACTTGACACGGACGTGATGCCTATATTCATGATCATTGCCTTAGATATCGTCATAACTTTGCGCTTTTCTATCAATTGATCGACAGTAATTTGTTCACCCACCGTAATAATTTCTATCTTGAGAGAAGCCTCTAGTGAAACCTATGGCCGCCGGGTCTATTTTCCATCATATAAGTTTCTGATCTACAATTCTAGTTCCTATTTACTTTCTTTTGCAATCTTTTACCTTCCATTCCATAAACCAAAAATACCAAAAATATTACTCTATCATTTATCCATCTCTATCAGATCTCAATTTATGAATAACCGTGAAGGGACTGACAACCCCTTTGTCGCGTTGGTTGCAAGTTGGTGTTTGTTTGTGCAGGTATTTGGTGGCTTGTCGCGTTGTCTCCTACTGGATTGATACCTTGGTTCTCAAAATTGAGGGAAATACTTACACTACTTTGCCGCATCACCCTTTCCTCTTCAAGGGAAAAACCAACACAAGCTCAAGAGGTAGCCTGTATCAGCAGAAAATTGCAGCAGGACCGGTGCATGATTGGAGGTAGTCGCAGGCACGCAAGAAGCAGAGGTTTGCAAGAAGCCAAGGTTCCAAGTAGCATTGACAAGAACATAGTCCAGACGCACTAGGGTTGGCGTACACCTCTTGTTTGACCAAGTAGACAGCCTGTTGTTAATCTGAATATCATCCGGCCCATGCTCCTCGATCCAAGAATTGAAAGCTTCCATTATGCTCCAGTTGACCTGGCCACAGGATTTCTCATGCGGAAATCTGTACATGTTGAAGTGACACAGGACACCCATGGCATAGCAGGTGGTGCCGCAACCTCAGAAAAAGCCTCAAAGAAAACCGGACGGCCACTGCTCAGGCGTGGCACATATATAGTGGTAAGCAGAAAGAAATTGTTTGTTGTGGTAGAAGTCAAGCTAAGAGTGATATGATATCTGTGTATTGCAATGACTTGACCAAGAACGTAATTATAGTCCAACCTGTTGTTGGATGGTTAGAGGGACTGTGGTATCCTCAGCCCACCAGGGTTCAAGTCCTGGTCCTCGCATTTATTCCTGGATTTATTTCAGGATTTCTGGCAATGCACATTCAGTGGGAGGAGACGTTCCCGTCGATGACGAGGTGGCTACGGTGACTTCGTAAATTTCAAGATGATATGCCGGCTTAGTCTTTTGGAGGTGCTCATAGGGGTAGGGTGTGCGCGTGTGCGTTCATATGGGTGAGTGTATGCACGTGTACATGAGCGCTTGCGTCTGTAGTGTGTTAAAAAAAGAGTCTCATGCCACTAAAATTCTCCAAAGGCGCCTTCAGAATAAGTAACATCATGATCTTTGAAATTTGCAGGTAGAAAAGATCTCAGCTTGAAAGAAGAGAAAGAAGCCAGCTTGGTCTCCTGCAGGCAGACAACACTAGGACAACAAAACAAGCTATAGCATCAAGGACTAGCGAACACTTATCGTCTTCACCAAGGCCACGGACATTCTAGTTTAGAATCTTCATTAAGTAACAATGAGCATGCAACCCATAGGAAGGAAACAGTAAAGTACATGCATGTTTGATAGGATGCAAGACATAAAAATCACTAGATAGCCCTTGCAGTAGGGGATACAAACGCAATACAAACTAAAGCAGATAACAACAACTACAACATTGGAGGGAGGCAACCTACTGTGACTAGACTGCGGGACATAACCCAGAGGCTGAAACCAACAAGAAATCAAACCTTACACCGGATGATTGATAGCAACAAGCTTAAACGTGGACTCTCGTAAGCGGGCAGCAGCATGAAGTCTATGCATTGGAGACGTCGAGGACACTCAAAGAGGAAGTAGAGGAGCTGCTGGCAGCAGGATGGACCATCGCGTCCCCTGGGGCAGTAGATGTCGCACGGGCCCTGGCTTGATCAAGGATGGCAGTGGCATTGAGGTCGCAGCCTTGGGCGATCTGTCGGAGCTTGCTCCAAGACATGGGCTGTGTCGAGGACCCCCAGATGACCAACCAGTGGGCCACGTTCGTTAGGCCCTAAGGAGGAATCAAGATGAAATCTTCCAAAGACTTGGCACATACTCCAAGGCAAGATGAAATCTTCCGAAGACTTGACACATACTCCGAGGCATGAATGCAATCTTTGACGTGTTTATCTTCGGATGTAACCAACCTATGTGTAACCCTAGGTACCCCGGTGTCTATATAAACCGAGGGGTGTAGTCTGTAGAGAAAAACCAACTCATTTATACACGATCTCGAGGTGGATCAACCTGTATTTTGTACCCCATCCATAATCAATACAAACAAAGTAGGTCGTAGGGTTTTACATCTTCGAGAGGGCCTGAATCTGGGTAAACATCGTGTCCCCCTTGTGCCTGTTACCATCGTCCTAAGGCTACCAGCTCGGGACCCCCTACCAGAGATCTGTCGGATTCGACTCTGTCACCGCGGAAGGGAAGCCAAAAAATCAACGGGAGACCTCTGATAATTGGATGTAGTTGAAGAATCAAAAACCGCAAAAACCTCTCGAACCTTCCAGGAGAAGGTGCTGTCACTGTAATCCCTGATGTAGTTGCACAATTCAGCCCTGATGAGACCGACAATGATCTCGATGGTCGACGACGGCACTTGGGAAGGCACCACAAAGGTTAAAGCATTATAACCATAATAATACAAGTCATGAATTGTGTAATACATGGGGTACGAATTAAATAGAATTATGTATAGACGAGAATCTCAAAGCTACTTACATAATAAACTCATGAATTCTCTATTTTTTTCAAATGGATTTTATTTTCAGAAAAATAGCAAATTGTATGAGCATTGTATTGACCCTTTTGTTTCGGACCATTTCAGTGGATTAATACATGGAAGCCAACAACTTACATATGCAACCATCATGGAACTAACAAATGCACACCAACAATAACTAAGAAATACAGTTTCGATTGTTCAGAGAATCGTAGGTGGCTTAAGATGCCAACTTATTTTTCAGTGTAGTCCTACTATGCTAGATTAATTACTGATTACACTTGGTGAACTCATGAATGTGCATCCGCCCTTCGCTCTATTAGCTGAAAATCATATTCGAAACACACTACTGAAGTTGATTCTGCTCAAATTGATTGAAAGGAGTGTACCAATTAATCACCGGGCATCCTCTGTTGCTTCTGCCTAAGCATTTCATCAAACATTTGACAAGCGCAACAATTGACAAGCGAGGTGCGGCGGCCTAGCTAGGAAGAGCAGCAATCAGCGCAGGAGGAAAGCAAGAACCCAGGCCAGCACCTCGTCGCTGCTGCGACTCCTCACCGTGGTTCTTACAGCTGCGCCTCATGCGGGTAACAGAGTTCGGAGGCCACAACGGCCGCGATGCCGAGCCAGGATGGCACGCGGCGGCGGAATGGAGGCGCAGGCGCAGGCGCGCCACCGCGGGAGACGCCCAGGCCACCGACGAAGAGGACGACAGATCGGATACGGTGCGTCGCCGGTGGCTCCGGCGGTTGGACCACCGGCGGCGGCGGCGGTCACGAGTCGAACTCGGATTGCGTGGTTTCTACGCGGCGGGGCATCGGGGGTCGATCTATATCAGCCGGGCCGCGGGTATAGATCGCACTTTTCCTTCGATCCGACGAGCAAGCCGCCCCTCGATAGACCACGCGCGACGTTCTCCTGGCGACCTAACAACCCGGCGAGCTTCTCTCGCCGACGGCGAGCAAAGAATCCGGCGAGTTTCCTCTTTCTTCTCCGATCATCATTTGAATTTTAGCATCGCAATTGTTCAGTTCTGTTTACTTGTTTCGCTTGTGCAATCACTTGGTCTCTCTGTTCTTTGCTGTGTTCTTTGTTTTGCAGAGATGGCTAGCCATGTCGCCGCGACTCTGCCGCCGCTGTTGCCTACCCCGGCGCGCTGCCTCGCCCTCACGCCTCCTCCGGCGGTGTACACGGCTCGTGTGGAGCTGGACAGCAAGAAGCAGCAGCCTGGACGTGCCTCGATGAGCCGAAGCTGGATCAAGGACAAGGCCGACCTTCCTCGACGTGCTTCCCGGAGCTCCAGCTGGGCCACTGACAAGACGCTCCGCCGTGCCTGGACTTTGAACGGTGGCGTCGAGCGCCTCGGCCGCGTGGAGACGCCGAGGGAAAACTGGAAGAGGCCGGCAAGCCGTGCTCCATCCGCGGACCGGTGCGACAAGAAGCCGAGGCCTCCGACTGAGATGGTGGCAGCCTCGGAGGCATCACTTCTTGCCGGCCCCACGCCTTCTGTCGGCCTGTTCGAGAAGAAGGCGACGCCAATGACTGAGATGGTGGCAGACTCGGAGGTGACATACTTTGCTGGCCCTGCTCCGTCGATCGGCCTGTCGGAGAAGAAGGCACAGGAGAAGAAGGCAGAGCCTACTACTGAGATGATGGCAGACTCGGAGGAATCACCCTTCGCTGGCCTCGCTCCGTTGATCGACCGGTCCGGGAAGAAGCCGGAGACTCTGACCAAAATGGAGGAGGACTCGGAGGCATCATTATTCGCTGGCCCGACGTTCATGGTGTCGCCGGATCCGAGCGAGCTGCCCATGCCGACCTTCATTGTGTCGCCGGACCCCAGCGAGCTGCCCATGCCAACCTTTCTCTATAAGCACAAGGTGGCTAAAGTGTTAGCTGGATTAGTCGCTCCGATGCTCATCGGTCAGCAAGATTGAAGCTGCTTTCAGTATGTAGCCAGGTGTATTATGCTGATCAGCAAGATTGAAGCTGCTTTCAGTGTGTAGCTAGGTGGAGTATGCTGATCAGCAAGATTGAAGCTGTTTGCAGTATGTAGCTAGGTGGACATGATTAATACAATCACCATTTAGTATTATCGAGCTTGGCACTGATCTTATCTGCGATGGAATGAAATGAAATGATGGTGTTGTGCATTCTGCAAATAAGTGTCGGACAGACACGGCATACTACTCTGCAAAGTGCAACCAGAGACATTCTCGCAAACACCTTGAGGGCGTGAGCACGACAGAACAGGCGTAGTCGGCAACTTCAAGGCGGCCATGCTCTGGTCGTGGTGGCTAGCTTTGACGAGGAGCAGCACCAGTACGTTGCCATGATGCCATCCTTTGGATGAGCTTCGTCAACTGCTTGATCGCCCTCCGGCGGTGCATATCTGCCTCCCTCCGGCGGTGCTGACCCGGCGCCCTAGCATCTGTCGCCGCAGGGCGGGCAGCCGCCGGAGCCGCGTTCCCTCACCCCGCTGACCTCCCCGCCGCGTCGCCGTACAACCGGCGGCTCTCCCCATCGCTGCGGCCCCCGGCTCACCCGCAGGTGCGTCTCCCTTCGCCATCTTCAAGCTCTGACCCGTGGCAGTGCACCTCAACCTGTGGGTCAACGAGCCAGCGGCTGCTGCTGCTGCTGCTAGGAGCCCGGCCCACAGCCACAATAGCGGCTGCTGCTGCGAACTGGAATTATGCAAGTGGAAGGTGAATTTTTCACAGGTCCTGGCACACCTTTTCATTTTATGCTTACAACCTTTACCTCAGGCCAACAAGCCATCTAGAATGGTCATTGTTCAAAAAATAGTGGGGTCTCTGTTCGTGTAAATTTGAGATGGTGATGCTTATATTTGTTTCTGGCCTTGGCGCTCAACAATTTTATACTGGACTAATCTGACTCATAGAACGATTTTTTTCTAGAACTGCATTCGTTCATACATCAAAACGACATACTGTCATTGTAAGTATTTACTATTTAGGTGGATCGTGTTCATGCATTACAGATCTTGCATGCTTGAGGTTATAATATTATGTCCTTAGAGTATTAAGTGCATAGATAGCTGACATATTTAGTCAATAATACTAGGAAGTGATTAACATTGACAATGACAAACCAGTTTAGCACCATTGGCTTTCTATACTAGAATAAGCACCTTCCTATGTTTCGTGCAAAAAAAAAAAAGACACCTTCCTATGTAATTCAAGGATGATCTGGTCTCCGATGCACCCTTTTATACCTTCCCCTGCTGTACTATTCTACCTTTGCTAGACATTTTTCAACCTGATGTATTATTCTTTTTACCATGGTACATCTGCTGTCACATGATCTTCTTGATGCATATTCACGATCGAAAATAGATTTTGTGCCTACTTGCTTTCTTATGCACCATGCTGTTAGCTCGTGGGAGAATCAGTAAAAATAATTCTGACATGAAACAGTATATGATTGTTCTGAAATTAGTGGTTCCACGGTGTCTATATCTAACTTATTTACTTTAGCAGTTCAGGAGGATGCTTTTGGGCGAGACACCCTACTTATGTAGGAAGAAATGAAGTCAGCCTGCTCCAGGGCTGTACCTGACAACAACAGGGACACAAAGTTGGTCTGATTGGCAAGGCTTCTGGTTAGCTCTTTACACATGGCAATTTAAACATCTGAAAATCAAGATTTACTTCTGGTTATCACTAAAGAGAAGCATTCTTACTAAATCAGCTTTACCTAATCAGCTTTAGGCAGGAGAGGCTACAAAGGAGACGAAAAATGACATTTTTGTGATAAGATATCATTGGAGCGCCTCTGGTGTGCTTTCCCTGTAGATTCTCCTTGCTGGACTGCAGAGTCAAATGCTCTTATTTTCTAAACTCAATATTTACAAATATTAATCATTTGTGAGCGGTGATAACGGTTATATGGTTTTAGCCAAAATGTCTAGCTAAGACTTTCTGATCATATAGGACTCCTACTACAAAGAAAACACCGAAGGCGGTCATAAAGATGATGGCCTCACTACCAATCTGTTTTATGTGGTCAATGGAAACTGAACTTGCTTCTGCCGAACCGCAATGGTTTACAACCATAGGGCCACACAGTTTTGGGTTTCCACCAAAGCTAGAATCCGGAAACGTGCTAAACTGGCCCACGTTTGGAATAGTGCCTTCCAGGTCATTATTAGAAATGTTGAATCTGGAAAGGAAATGCAGATTGCTCAATGCAGCTGGAATCTTACCAGTGAGATGATTACCAGACAAGTCGAGCATCTGCAGGTTTGTGAGGTTGCAGATCTGTTCTGGTATCTCTCCAGATAATCTGTTGGAGCTCAAGTTAAGTGAAAATAGTCCTTGTAACCTACCGATCGTCACCGGAATCATACCAGTGAAATTATTCATGGCTAGATTAAGCTCTTTAGGAAAAGCACTGGGCGTGAGGTATTGCAGAAATTGGTTCTTGTTCCAAACAGGCAGCTCAAAGAATACCTTTGGTGCAGTATTATCTGATTCTAGCATTGGCATCTCAATTAAGGCACTTGGAATTTCCCCTGTAAGGCTGTTGTTTGATATATCTAGAGAGGAGAAAATTTAGGCTGCTGATCCATTCAGGTATGGGTCCAGTTAGTTTATTGCCTTGCAAAAATAGCATCCCCAAATTCGGTAGCTTTGATAACCAATCAGGTATTTTTCCAGACAATGAACAATGATTTATATAAAGAACCTGGAGATTCTTGAAACCATCAATACTGACATCCTCTGGCATGGTCTCATGCAGGAAGTTGAACCCAAGATAAAGGGTGGTGAGGGTCCTGGAACTGCTTAGGATCTGAAGTGTTCTTGTGATATTTGTAAGAGAGTTTTTAGCAAGTGATAGGAATGACAGGGACTTCAGATTGCCTATTTCTTCTGACAATTGACCATGGAAAGGATTGTAAGATAGCCGTAGTGCAGTCAGCTTGCTGCAGGAGTATATGCTTTCTGGAACTGTGCCGGTGAAGTTATTGGAAAGAAGATCTAGTTTTTTTAGATTGGACAGACTTACGAAGTTGACCTTGGTAAGTTCTGCGCGAAATTGGTTTGCCTTGAGGTCAATTGTTACGAGATTTGTGCAGTTGCTTAGAGCTGCTGGCAGCTCCCCTGACATGTTGTTGTGTTCCAAATGCAGCTCCTCCAATCTCTTCAGATCGCCTATAGACTCTGGAATACTGCCGTTGAGCTCATTCCCCCCAAGATCAAGGGTGACCAGATTTGTGAGCTTGCTGATGCCATCGAGAGCTCCTCCTAATCTATTGTTAGGCAACGAGAGGTGCTCTATCGAGGTGACCTTGAAGAGTTCATCTGGAAGTGTACCACTGAGGTTGTTGTAGCCAGCACTGAGCAATTTCAGCTCCGAGCAATTACTGAGTCCTGGAGGGATGTTCCAACTGAGTTGGTTGAAACTGAGCTCAAGCACAGCAAAAGATGGCGCACTAACACATGGCGTAGTTGGTATCTGACCAGTAAATCTGTTGCTGCATTAAGAACGACCAGGCTCTTCATCGTCTCCCATGTTGTGGATGGAAACCTGCCTGCAAACAAGTTGCTTGAGATGTTGAGTACCTGCAGAGGCCGCGCAGGGATTGAAGATGTCAGCTCACCCAGGCCTCCTGTCAGGCGGTTGAAGCTGACGTCAAGAACAAGGATGCTGCTGGATGACACTAATTCCAGTGGCAAGCCACCAGATAGCAAGTTCCGGGACAGGTTGAGGCGCAAAAGCCCGGTGAGGTTGCCAAGGAACGGCGAGATGAGCCCCTCAAGGCCTCGAGAAGCCAGCAAAACATCAGTGACCTTCCTATTTTGGTTGCAGGTGATCCCTTCCCATGTGCAGCAGTCGGTGTCGTGCCGCCACGATGCCGTGAGGCCGCCGTCCCGCGAGAGCCCGGCAAGGAGCTGGAGAAGGAGCTCTTCTCCTGCTCGGTGCAGGAGCTGGTGGGAGAGACCAAATAGACCAGCAGCACCAGAGCCAAGCTAAACGAAGGCATGCTAAAATTCTTGGTGTGCTTGCTGTATGAAATATAGTGGCTGCACGGTATTGTGGTGAAACTGGCAATGGTCTAGTGAAGAAAGAGCGTCTGAACGGAACTGTCCATTGTGAAATTTGTTGGTTGACAGTTTCTGAAGCTGCTAATCGGATGCATCTTGCTTACAAATTATTCTGTTTGTGACGCACAGAAGCATGACAGCAGACTTTGAAGATTGCAACCGCACTCGTACTCCACTTTAGGACTTTTTGAGAGCTACGGAGCTACTCGAGTTCTTATTGCTTTGTACAAAAAGTCCGCCTCACAGAGTCACAGTTTCCCACTTGGAAGGAGACGATTGTCAGTTGACGGGCATGTGTCTGTGAGCGCTTACGTAGAAGCTCATCTCTGATTCTCTTCTTTTGAGTTATAATTATTTGACATCAACCAAAATCTCTAAGACGACCAAATGGGTGAAGGTGGACTTTAGAAGGAGAAAGAAGGCCTCGAGGAGGGAGAAGAACCCTTTGGACATGGAATAAGAGTGGCCGGAGGCGATTTCAGAGTCAAAGAAAGGTAAAGTCAAAATTATTTGCTCCAACTTATTCTCTCAACTTCAATAGAATGCTGCTGGATTCTCTTGAGACCGCCGTCCTGCGAGAGCCCGGGAGGAGCTGGAGAAGGGAGCTCTTCTCCAGCTTGGTGCAGGAGCTGGTCGGAGAGACCAAAGAGAGCAGCAGCACCAGAGCCAAGCTAAATGAAGGCATGTTAAAATTCTTAGTGTACTTGTTGTGTGAAAAATAGTGGATGCACGGTGTTGTGGTGAAGAAAGAGCGTGGGAACGGAACTGTCCATTCTGAATATTTTTGTTGACAGTTTCCTGAAACTGTCCATTCCGAAAGCATACTAAACTGCCATTTCCTAAATAAAAAATAAGAGCTGTCCATTCGGACTCTATCAGTTTTGTTATATATTTTCTGTTTGAAATATAATCTTCGGTGATGTCATTTTGATGCGACCTATTTTTTTCCTGAGTTGCTAATAATATGCCGTGTTAAGTCGAGTGTCGAATACCGGTGTCTCACTGGTAGTCGACTGGCTAATAACACTATTTCGTGTGAAATAGAGTGTCATTGTATTTCAATGGGAGTGCATATATATCATGGATCAAGGTGGCTAATAACATTTCCTATTAAATCGAGCGTCGATGCTATTAAGGTTTGCTGCTACTCAGATGCAATCTTCTCTTACAAATTATTCTGGTCATTATGACGTACAGAAACATGACAACAGGCTTTGAAGATTGCAACTGCACGCGTACCACTTTACGACTTTGTGGAGGTCTCGAATTCTTACTGTTTTGTACAAAATGTCCACCTCAAATTCTTAGTATTGCTTTGTGCAAAATGTCCACTCCAGAGAGTCATGGTTCCCCACTTGGAAGGAGACGATCGTCAGCTGAGGGGCATGTCGTTTTCTTTGAAGATTGTGATCTCATCAGACATAACCCAAATTCCATTGTGAAAAGACCAAACAGGTGAAGATGAACTTCAGATAGGGAAAGCAGGTCTCGAGTAGAGAGATGAACCCTTTTCACACTGGCTAAAGGCGATTTCAGTATAAAAAAAGTAAAGTAAAAATATTTAGCTTATTCTCTCAACTTCAATTAACCGCTGCTGGATTTAATATATTTAATACGACTTAGTGATCAGAACACCTATCAGTATAACTTCTAAAAGGTTATTAAAAAGGGGGTAATTTTAGTGGGCATGTGTTCTTTTTACCGAAAAAGGCTTTCGCCCGCTTTATATATAAAGCCCAACATCCAACAAAGTTCGCCAACACACAAAGACACACAAAGGTCTAACACGGCAAGTAGTCAAATAGGGTTAATGCTGAGGGCACAGCTCAACAAGCCCTGAAAAGCAAAAAAAGGCACACACACGGAGGGTGCGGCACGGCATCTAGTCCGCTCCGGGTGGCGGGGAAGCGGGGCGCTAAGTGAAGGCCATCGGCGAAGGTCGGCGATGAGGTTGTTGATGACGTCGCGATCCTGGGGGCGGCTAAGCGGCCGCCAGAGCTGCAAGTATCCACACGTTTTAAAGATGGCGTCAGTAGCACGTCGAAGAGGGACGTTCTGAATGACAAACTTATTGCGAACGGTTCAGAGCGTCCAGGCAAGGACCCCAACGCAGAGCCATCTGATATGGCGGTAGCGAGGGGGGGGGCATGGATTTCCGCAAGCAGGTCAGGGAAGTTGGTGTTACACCACTGGCCCCCAACCGTCTCGCGGAAGCAGGACCAAAGGAACTGGGCCGTAGAGCATGAGAAGAAGATGTGGTTAGCATCCTCCACCGTATCGCACAAGGGGCACATCCCGTTCCCAGGTCCATTACGCTTACTGACCTCCACGCCAGTTGGGAGGCGGCCGCGAATCCATTGCCACATGAAGATCCGGATCTTCAGGGACAGGCGGATATCCCAAATCAAACTAAAGGGTTCGGGGGCCGTCGAGGGGGCGATGGCCGCGTAGAGGGATTTGGTGGAGAAGCAGCCACAGGGCTCAAGCCGCCAAGAAGTGACATCCGGGGAGCCAACGCCGTCCATAGGGAGGAGGGCGATGTCCTGCATAAGGGCGTCCCAAGCAAAGAATCACGGAGGGCCGAAGGGGCGGCGGAAGGCAAGGCGCCCTAAGTCAATAAGGGCCGCCTCGACAGAGATACGAGGGTCAACTGCAATTGTGAAGAGCGCAGGAAATCGCGCGGCCAAGGGGGAGTCCCCAAGCCATCGATAAAACCAGAACAGGGTCGATGACCCGGTACCAATTGTTGGAAATATGCCCTAGAGGCAATAATAAAAGGATTATTATTATATTTCCTTGTTCATGATAATTGTCTTTTATTCATGCTATAATTGTATTATCCGGAAATCGTAATACACGTGTGAATACATAGACCATAATATGTCCCTAGTGAGCCTCTAGTTGACTAGCTCGTTGATCAATAGATAGTCATGGTTTCACGACTATGGACATTGGATGTCGTTGATAACGGGATCACATCATTAGGAGAATGATGTGATGGACAAGACCCAATCCTAAGCATAGCACAAGATCGTGTAGTTCGTTTTGCTAGAGCTTTTCCAATGTCAAGTATCTCTTCCTTAGACCATGAGGTCGTGTAACTCCGGATCCGTAGGGAGTGCTTTGGGTGTACCAAACGCCACAACGTAATCGGGTGACTATAAAGGTGCACTATAGGTATCTCCGAAAGTGTACATTGGGTTGACACGGATCGAGATCGGGATTTGTCACTCCGTGTTACGAAGAAGAGGTATCACTGGGCCCACTTTCGGTAGTGCATCATCATAATGAGCTCAAAGTGACCAAGTGTCTGGTCATGGGATCATGCATTACGGTACGAGTAAAGTGACTTGCCGGTAACGAGATTGAACGAGGTATTGGGATACCGACGATCGAATCTCGGGCAAGTAACATACCGATTGACAAAGGGAATTGTATACGAGATTGAACGAGGTATTGAGATCATCGAGGAGCATGTGGGAGCCAACATGGGTATCCAGATCCCGCTGTTGGTTATTGCCCGAGAGCCGTCTCGGTCATGTCTACGTGTCTCCCGAACCCGTAGGGTCTCACACTTAAGGTTCGGTGACGCTAGGGTTGTATGAATATGAGTATGCAGTAAACCGAATGTTGTTCGAGTCCGGATGAGATCCCGGACGTCACGAGGAGTTCCGGAATGGTCCGGAGGTAAAGAATTATATATAGGAAGTATTGTTTCGCCATCGGGAAAGTTTCGGGGTCACCCAGATTGTACCGGACCACCGGAAGGGTCCCGGGTCCACCGGTGGGGCCACCCATCCCGGAGGGCCCCATGGGCTGAAGTGGGGAGGAACCAGCCCATAGTGGGCTGGTGCGCCTTGGCCCACCCCGCGCCTAGGGTTGAAACCCTAGGGGGGGCGCCCACTGCCTTGGGGGCACTCCACCCCTTGGCCGCCGCCCTTGGGAGATGGGATCTCCAGGGCCGGCGCCCTGAGGGGCCTATATAAAGGGAGGGAGGGGCAGCCGCACTCAAGTTCTGGCGCCTCCCTCTCCCTGCTACACCTCTCCTCCTACATCACGTGCTTGGCGAAGCCCCGCCGAGTGTCGCTTCTCCACCAACACCACGCCCGTCGTGCTGCTGGAGCCATCTTCCTCAACCTCTCCTTCCCCTTGCTGGATCAAGAAGGAGGAGACATCATCCGCTCCAGACGTGTGTTGAACGCGGAGGTACCGTCTGCTCGGCACTCGGTCATCGGTGATTTGGATCACGGCGAGTACGACTCCATCATCCACGTTCTAGTGAACGCTTCCGCACGCGATCTACAAGTGGTATGTAGATGCAATCTCTCTCCCATGACTCGTTGCTTAGATGAACTCATAGATGGATCTTGGTGAAACCGTAGGAAAATTTTTAATTTTCGCAACGCGTTCCCCAACAGTGGCATCATGAGCTAGGTCTATGCGTAGTTCTCTATTGCACGAGTAGAACACAATTTTGTTGTGGGCGAGATCTTGTCAACTTGCTTGCCGCCATTAGTCTTATCTTGCTTCAGCGGTATTGTGGGATGAAGCGGCCCGGACCAACCTTACACGTACGCTTACGTGAGACCGGTTCCACCGAACGACATGCACTAGTTGCATAAGGTGGCTGGCGGGTGTCTGTCTCTCCCACTTTAGTTGGAGCGGATTCGATGAAAAGGGTCCTTATGAAGGGTAAATAGAAGTTGACAAAATCACGTTGTGGTTATTCGTAGGTAAGAAAACGTTCTTGCTAGAACCCAATTGCAGCCACGTAAAAGATGCAACAACAATTAGAGGACGTCTAACTTGTTTTTGCAGCAATTGTCATGTGATGTGATATGGCCGAAGTTGTGATGAATGATGAATGACATATTGTGATGTATGAGATCATGTTCTTGTAATAGGAATCACGACTTGCATGTCGATGAGTATGACAACCGGCAGGAGCCATAGGAGTTGTCTTTATTTTTGTATGACCTGCGTGTCATTGAAGAACGCCATGTAAATTACTTTACTTTATTGCTAAACGCGTTAGCCATAGAAGTAGAAGTAGTCGTTGGCGTGACAACTTCATGAAGACACGATGATGGAGATCATGACGATGGAGATCATGGTGTCATGCCGGTGACAAGATGATCATGGAGCCCCGAAGATGGAGATCAATGGAGCTATATGATATTGGCCATATCATGTCACTACTATATAATTGCATGTGATGTTTATTATGTTTATGCATATTGTTTACTTAGAACGACGGTAGTAAATAAGATGATCCCTTACAACAATATCAAGAAGTGTTCTCCCTAAGCGTGCACCGCTGCTAAAGTTCGTCGTTCAAGCACCACGTGATGATCGGGTGTGATAGATCCTTACGTTCACATACAACGGGTGTAAGACAGTTTTACACATGCAAAACACTTAGGGTTAACTTGACGAGCCTAGCATGTATGCACATGGCCTCGAACACGGAGACCGAAAGGTCGAACACGAGTCGTATGGAAGATACGATCAACATGAAGATGTTCACCGACGATGACTAGTCCGTCTCACGTGATGATCGGACACGGCCTAGTCGACTCGGATCGTGTAACACTTAGATGACTAGAGGGATGTCTAATCTGAGTGGGAGTTCATTAAAATAATTTGATTAGATGAACTTAATTATCATGAACTTAGTCTAAAACCTTTGCAAATATGTCTTGTAGATCAAATGGCCAACGCTCATGTCAACATGAACTTCAACGCTGCTCCTAGAGAAAACCAAGCTGAAAGATGATGGCAGCAACTATACGGATCGGGTCCGGAACACGAGGATCATCCTCATAGCTACCAGGAAACAATATGTCCTAGAAGGACCGCTAGGTGATGCACCCGTCCCTGCAGAACCAAGACATTATGAATGCTTGGCAGTCTCGTGCTGATGATTACTCCCTCGTTCAGTGCGGCATGCTTTACAGCTTAGAACCGGGGCTCCAAAAGCGTTTTGAGCAACACGGAGCATATGAGATGTTCGAGGAGCTGAAGTCTCCGACAAGTTCTATAGTTGTAAGATGGAGGAAAACAGTTCTGTCAGTGAGCACATACTCAAAATGTCTGGGTTGCACAACCGCCTGTCCCAGCTGGACATTAACCTCCCGGACGAGGCGGTCATTGACAGAATCCTTCAGTCGCTCCCACCAAGCTACAAGAGCTTTGTGATGAACTACAATATGCAGGGGATGGTGAAGACCATTCCCGAAGTATTCTCAATGCTGAAGACATCATAGGTTGAAATCAAGAAAGAACATCAAGTGTTGATGGTCAATAAAACCACTAAGTTCAAGAAGGGCAAGGGTAAGAAGAACTTCAAGAAGGATGGCAAGGATGTTGCCGCCGCCTTTAAGCAAGTTGCCGGGAAGAAGTCAAAAAATGGACCCAAGCCCGAGACAGAGTGCTTTTATTGCAAAGGGAAGGGCCATCGGAAGCGGAATCGCCCCAAATACTTAGCGGACAAGAAGGCCGCAACACTAAAGGTATATTTGATATACATGTAATTGATGTGTACCTTACCAGTACTCGTAGTAACTCACAGGTATTTGATACCGTGCCGTTGCTCATATTTGTAACTCATAGCAGGAGCTGCGGAATAAACGGAGGCTGGCATGGCGACGAGGTGACAATGCGCGTCGGGAATGGTTCCAAGGTCGATGTGATCGCTGTCGGCACGCTACCTCTACATTTACCTACGGGATTAGTTTTAAACCTCAATAATTGTTATTTGGTGCCAAGTTTGAGCATGAACATTGTATCAGGATCTCGTTTAATGTGAGATGGCTACTCATTTAAATCCGAGAATAATGGTTGTTCTATTTATATGAGAGATATGTTTTATGGTCATGCTCCAATGGTCAATGGTTTATTCTTAATGAATCTCGAACGTAATATTACACATATTCATAGTGTGAATACCAAAAGATGTAAAGTTGATAATGATAGTCCCACATACTTGTGGCAATCGCCGCCTTGGTCACATTGGTGTCAAGCGCATGAAGAAGCTCCATTACGATGGACTTTAGAGTCTCTCGATTATGAATCATTTGACACATGCGAACCATGCCTTATGGGCAAATGACCAAGACTCCGTTCTCCGGAACAATGGAGCGAGCAACCAACTTATTGGAAATCATACATACCGATGTGTGCGGTCCAATGAGCGTTGAGGCTCATGGAGGATATCGTTATGTTCTCACTCACTGATGACTTGAGTAGATATGGGTATGTCTACTTGATGAAACACAAGTCCGAGACCATTGAAAAGTTCAAGGAATTTCAGAATGAGGTAGAGAATCAACGTGACCGAAAAATAAAGTTCTTACGATCAGATCGTGGAGGAGAATATTTAAGTCACGAATTTGGTACACACTTGAGGAAATGTGGAATCGTTTCACAACTCACACCGCCTGGAACACCTCGGTAATAGCGGTGTGTCCGAACGTCGTAATCGCACTCTATTGGATATGGTGCGATCTATGATGCCTCTTACAGATTTACCGCTATCATTTTGGGGATACGCTCTAGAGACAGCTACATTCACTTTAAATAGTGCACCGTCTAAATCCGTAGAGACGACACCGTATGAATTATGGTTTGGGAAGAAACCTAAGCTGTCGTTTCTAAAAGTTTGGGGATGCGATGCTTATGTCAAGAAACTTCAACCTGAAAAGCTCGAAGCCAAATCGGAAAATGCGTCTTCATAGGATACCCTAAGGAAACCATAGGGTATACCTTCTACCTTAGATCCGAAGGCAAGATCTTTGTTGCCAAGAACGGATCCTTTACGGAAAAGAGTTTCTCTCGAAAGGAGTAAGTGGGAGAAAAGTAGAACTCGATGAAGTACTACCTCTTGAACCGGAAAGTAGTGCAGCTCAGAAAATGTTCTGTGGTGCCTACACCAACCGGAGAGGAAATTAATGATGATGATCAAGGTACTTCGGATCAAGTTGCTACCGAACTTCAGAGGGTCCACTAGGACACGTTCCGCACTGCAGTGGTACGGCAACCCTATCCCGGAAATCATGTTGTTAGACCGAACCTTGAACTATGAAGAAGCGATGGCGGGCCCAGATTCCAACAAATGGCTTGAAGCCATGCAATCCGAGATAGGATCCATGTATGAAAACAAAGTATGGACTTTGACAGACTTGCCCGATGATCGGCGAGCGATAGAAAATAAATGGATCTTTAAGAAGAAGACGGACGCGGATGGTAATGTCACCATCTATAAAGCTCGACTTGTCGCTAAGGGTTATCGGCAAGTTCAAGGGATTGACTACGATGAGACTTTCTCTCCGTAGCGAAGCTTAAGTCCGTCCGAATCATGTTAGCAATTGCCGCATACTATGACTATGAGATATGGCAGATGGACGCCAAAACAGCGTTCCTTAACGGTTATCTTAAGGAAGAGCTGTATGATGCAGCCGAAGGTTTTGTCGACCCTAAGAATGCTAACAAGGTATGCAAGCTCCAGCGATCCATTTATGGGCTGGTGCAAGCATCTCGGAGTTGGAACATTCGCTTTGATGAGATGATCAAAGCGTTTGGGTTTATGCAGACTTATGGAGAAGCCTGCGTTTATAAGAAAGTGAGTGGGAGCTCTGTAGCATTTCTCATATTATATGTACATGACATACTTTTGATGGGAAATGATATAGAACTCTTGGACAGCATTAAGGCCTACTTGAATAAAAGTTTTTCAATGAAGGACCTTGGAGAAGCTGCTTATATATTAGGCATCAAGATCTATAGAGATAGATCGAGACGCCTCATAGGTCTTTCACAAAGCACATACCTTAATAAGATTTTGAAGAAGTTCAAAATGGATCAGTCCAAGAAAGGGTTCTTGCCTCTTGCAAGGTGTGAGATTGAGCTCAGCTCAATGCCCGACCACGCAAAAAGATAAAGAAGAGATGAGTCATCCCCTATGCCTCAGCCATAGGATCTATTATGTATGCCATGCTTGTGTACGGACCTGATGTAAACCTTGCCGTAAGTTTGGTAGGAAGGTACCAAAGTAATCCCGCAAGGAACACCGGACAGCGGTCAAGAATATCTGAAGTACACGAAAAGGACAAATGACATGTTTCTCGTTTATGGAGGTGACGAAGAGCTCGTCAGAAGGGTTACGTCGACGCTTAGCTTCGACATGATCTGGATGACTCTAAGTCACAAACCGGATACGTGTATATGTTGAATGGTGGAGCAAGATGGTGCAGCCGCAAGCGAGCGTCGTGGCGGGATCTACATGTGAAGCAGAGTATATGGCAGCCTCAGAGGCAGCGCATGAAGCAATTTGGGTGAAGGAGTTCATCACCGACCTAGGAGTCATACCTAATGCGTCGGGGCCGATCAAACTCTTCCGTGACAACACTGGAGCTATTGCACTTGCCAAGGAGCCTGTGTTTCACAAGAAGACCAGTGCACATCAAGCGTCCGCTTCAACTCCATCCGTGAAAATGTTCAAGATGGAGACATAGAAATTTGCAAAGTGCATACGGATCTGAATGTCGCAGATCCGTTGACTAAACCTCTTCATGAAAGCAAAACATGATCAACACCGTAACTCTATGGGTGTTTGATTCATCACAATGTAACTAGATTATTGACTCTAGTGCAAGTGGGAGACTGTTGGAAATATGCGCTAGAGGCAATAATAAAAGGATTATTATTATATTTCCTTGTTCATGATAATTGTCTTTTATTCATGCTATAATTGTATTATCCAGAAATCGTAATACACGTGTGAATACATAGACCACAATATGTCCCTAGTGAGCCTCTAGTTGACTCGCTCGTTGATCAATAGATAGTCATGTTTTCCTGACTATGGACATTGGATGTCGTTGATAACGGGATCACATCATTAGGAGAATGATGTGATAGACAAGACCCAATCCTAAGCATAGCACAAGATCGTGTAGTTCGTTTTGCTAGAGCTTTTCCAATGTCAAGTATCTCTTCCATAGACCATGAGGTCGTGTAACTCCCGGATCCGTAGGAGTGCTTTGGGTGTACCAAACGTCACAACGTAACTGGGTGACTATAAAGGTGCACTACAGGTATCTCCGAAAGTGTCTGTTGGGTTGACACAGATCGAGACTGGATTTGTCACTCCGTGTTACGGAGAGGTATCATTGGGCCCACTCGGTAGTGCATCATCATAATGAGCTCAAAGTGACCAAGTGTCTGGTCATGGGATCATGCATTACGGTACGAGTAAAGTGACTTGCCGGTAATGAGATTGAACGAGGTATTGGGATACCGGCGATCAAATCTCGGGCAAGTAACATACCGATTGACAAAGGGAATTGTATACGGGATTGTTTGAATCCTCGACATCGTGGTTCATCCGATGAGATCATCGAGGAGCATGTGGGAGCCAACATGGGTATCCAGATCCCGCTGTTGGTTATTGCCCGAGAGCCGTCTCGGTCATGTCTACGTGTCTCCCGAACCCGTAGGGGCTACACACTTAAGGTTCAGTGACGCTAGGGTTGTATGAATATGAGTATGCAGTAAACCGAATGTTGTTCGGAGTCCCGGATGAGATCCCGGACGTCACGAGGAGTTCCGGAATGGTCCGGAGGTAAAGAATTATATATATATAGGAAGTATTGTTTCGGCCATCGGGAAAGTTTCGGGGTCACCGGTATTGTACCGGGACCACCGGAATGGTCCCGGGGGTCCACCGGGTGGGGCCACCCATCCCGGAGGGCCCCATGGGCTGAAGTGGGGAGGGGAACCAGCCCATAGTGGGCTGGTGCGCCTCTTGGCCCACCTAGCGCCTAGGGTTGAAACCCCAGCGGGGGCGCCCACTTGCCTTGGGGGCACTCCACCCCCTTGGCCGCCGCCTTGGGAGATGGGATCTCCAGGGCCGGGCGCCCGGGCCTATATAAAGGAGGGGGAGGGGCAGCCGCACCAAGTTCTGGCGCCTCCCTCTCCCTGCCACACCTCTCCTCCTCCGTCACGTGCTTGAAGCCCTGCCGAGTGCTTGCTTCTCCACCAACACCACACCGTCGTGCTGCTGGAGCCATCTTCCTCAACCTCTCCTTCCCCTTGCTGTATCAAAAGGAGGAGACGTCATCCGCTCCAGACGTGTGTTGAATGCGGAGGTGCCGTCCGTGCTCGGCACTTTCGGTCATCGGTGATTTGGATCACGGCAGTACGACTCCATCATCCACGTTCTAGTGAACGCTTCCGCACGCGATCTACAAGTGGTATGTAGATGCAATCTCTCTCCCATGACTCGTTGCTTAGATGAACTCATAGATGGATCTTGGTGAAACCGTAGGAAAATTTTTAATTTTTTGCAACGTTCCGCAACACCAACTGCTATGGAAGTGCCAATTTGAAGCACCGGGAGCAGCTGGACGATGGCCTGCCAGAACTGGGAGCCGCCCGAGCGCTGACAGAAAGCAAGGGGCTGTCCTCGAAGATACTTGTTCTGGATGATGGTGAGCCAGAGACCTCCATCGCCATTGGCAATGCGCCAGAGCCAACGAGTCAGGAGGGCTATGTTCATGCGGCGGGAGGACATGACCCTAAGACCACCCTGGTCCTTGGGTTTGCAGATATCAGGCCAGCTAATTAACCATATGGTACTTCTGCTTATCCCCCTCCCCAGCCCAGAAGATTTTGGATTGGTACTTGGCGATCTCCTGATGGAGGGTCTCATGGAGGCTATAGAAGCTCATGAGGAACCACAGAAGGCTAGCAAGCGAAGAGTTGATAAGGATCACCCGAGCAGCCTTCGACAACCAACGTCCCTTCCAGGGTTCAACCCGATGTTGCATAAGGGTCACCGTGGGGCGGAGGTCCGCCATGGTGAGGCGCGAGTCACTAATGGGGATCCCCAAGTATGTCGTGGGGAAAGAACCCAACCGACAATTAAGTCGGTCCGCTATGGACTGTGCTTCCTCAGGGGGGAACCCGAGCACCATCACTTCGCTCTTATCGAAGTTGATGGTTAGGCCCGACATTTGTTGGAAGCACAGGAGGAGAAACTTTAGGTTAGAATTGTCTTGGGCGGTGCCCTCCATCATAATTATGGTATCGTCCGCATATTGGAGGAGGGAGACCCCTCCCCCTCCGACTAGGTGAGGGACGACGCCGCGAATATGGCTAGCATCCTTGGCCTTATCAAGGATGGATGCCAGGCATCAACCACCATGTTGAACAGAAACGGCAGAAAAGGTCGCCTCGATTTAACCTCGCAGAGGGTGGGAAAGTAGGGCCCGTGTCCCGCTGATGTTCACAGCGGTCCGTCCACAGGGAGACAAGTTGCATGACCCTAGTCACCCACCGGTCGTCGAAGCCCTTGCGAAGCAACACTTCCCGCAAGAAGGGCCAGTGGACCGTGTCGTAGGCCTTGTGAAAGTCGAGCTTCAGAAACACCGCCCGATGGTGTCTCAACCGGACCTCATGGAGGACTTCGTGGAATACCAGAACCCCATCCAGAATAAATCGGCCTTGTATGAAGGCGGATTGATTCGGGTGGGTAATCGCGTCCGCGAGCAGGGTCACCCTATTGGCGTACCCTTTGGCCAGGATCCGGAATATCACATTGATCACGGTGATTGGCCGAAATTGGCGGATGTTGGAGGCGCCCGGGACCTTGGGGATGAGGGTCACGATGCCATAGTTGAGGCGCCCAAGATCCATAGTGCCTGAGAAGAATTCCTCGAACAGGGCCATGACCTCCGGCTTGATGGTCGGCCAGAACGTCTTAAAAAACATTACTGGCAGGCCATCCGGACCCGGGGCCGAGGAGGGGTTCATCCCTTTAATAGCCGCGAGAACCTCTTCCTCGGCGAAGGGGGCCACTAAAGCAGCATTGGCCGCATCAGAGACCAATTGAGCACCCGACCAAATGTCGGGGGCAAGACTAGCCCCACCCCGAGGGGTGGGGGTAAATAGGGCCTTGTAAAAGCCATCTACATGGGTACGAATGGCCGACGGACGAACGAGAGGGGTATCTCCATCCCATAGGCAGTGGATGGAGTTTCAGCGCCGGCGGCCGTTCGCCACCGCCTGGAAATAGGCGGTGTTGGCATCTCCCCGAAGTACCCACCGCTGGGTACCCCGCAGACACCAGTAGGCCTCTTCATCAGTGTAGATGGTTGAGAGCTGGTCTTCAAGGTCATATCGCAACATCCAGTCATCTGGGGAAATTCCAGATGTGTCAGCATGGGCATCCAGAGCTTGAATAGCCAGTAGGAGGGCCTTTTCCGCTCTAGGGTTTACATGGAGTCGGTTACAAGGAAGGAACCATAATATCCGGATCGCCAAGCTTGTCTTCCACGCAAAGGAGAGTCCCATCCGGACACGAGCCGAAGTCTTGAGTCTTGTATCTTGACGCTTCTATAGTCCGGACGATGAATATAGTCCGGCTGTCCGGATACCCCCTTATCCAGGACTCCCTCACCAACCATTCAACTGCTTTGGGTGATCCTCAAAACCTGATTGCTGCTGATTTCCCTGATTATTCTGTTGGTTGTTACCACCTTGGTTGTTCTGGTTGCCATGATTATTCTGAAATCCAGAGCTTGAACCGCCGCCACCATGAAAACCTGGACCTGAACCGCCCGACGGACCCTGATCATACCGGAAGAGATCAGAGTTTTTGAACTCCTTCATAATGAAACAATCCTTCCAGAGATGTGTTGTTGGAACCTCCTTGGTCCCGTGCTTTGGGCAGGGTTGGTTTAACAGACGCTCCAGATTCATACCTCCATCGCGCTGGGGCGGTTTACCCTTACGATGTTGCACGTTGCCCTGCACATTGGTGTTAGCCACAAAATCTGAATTATCTGCTTTGCGCTTACCATTGTTCTCATGGCTCCCTTGGTTGTGTTGTTGTCCCTCCGCACCACCGTTCTTCTTTCCCTTCTCCGGTTTCTCCTCATCAGAATCGGGATCCTTGGTATTATCAGAATCGGCATATTTAAGCAAGGCTGCCATGAGTGTTCCCATGTCATTGCAGTGGCGCTTGAGCCATCCCAACTTCATCTTCATTGACTTAAACCGGCAATTACGCTCCAATGTTAAGATTGCCGTGCCAGCCGTAATGCGGTCGGACGAATGCAGGACTTACGAAACCCGGCGCACCCAATGGGTTGTTGACTCGTTCTCTCCTTGGACGCAGGCATCTAGATCCACAATGGACATTGGCTGTTTGCATGTATCCTTAAAGTTTGCTATAAACCGGGCCTTCAATTGGTCCCGTGATCCGATGGAGTTGGCAGGCAGGCTTTTTAACCAAGTACGGGCTGTCCTTTCCAACATCATGGTGAAATATTTTGCACACGCCGCTTCATCCACATCCAGCATCTCCATTGCCCTATCATAACTTTCAACCCACGCCTCAGGAGGTTGATCGGCGGTATAGTTAGGCACCTTCCGCGGACCCTTGAAATCCTTGGGTAATGGCACATTACGAAGAACCGGGATGAGACACGGTACTCCCCAGGAGCTGAAAGCAAGTCCGGTCCCTCGCTCTACTGACGCCGCTGGTTGAACCGGGGCGGCTTGATGATGACCCGCGTGCTGTGCTGCTAATGCGGCCTCCCTTCGTGCCCTGCCATTATCCACCACATCCTGAGCATTCGCCCCACCACGCGCCGGATTGGGCCCTTGAGGGGCATCACGGTGCCGCGCACTGCTGGACACCTCCGGTTCATCTATGTGCCTGCTATAACTTTTGCTCGGACGGGGGGTTGAATGAATTCTGTCTCGGCTATAGGAATAAGCTTGCTGCTGCACAACAGCGGTTTGAAGAAGATCCCTGGCTCGCCGCGTCTCAACCGCCGCCAGTGAATCGCCTTCCATCGGGATAGCTGCCAGGCGAGATGCCGCAACAATCATGTTATCCAAACGGCTAGAAAAATGACCCAGTGGTGTTGATACATATTGCGGCGTGTTATCCGTTTGTCAAGGCGGGTCCGTCATCAGTGGTTGATCCGGCGCTGTCCTATGTGCCTTGGTCCGGTTTACTGCTTCCGGATTACTTGGCCCAGCCCCCGGCATACTGAAGAGATTCAGTCCTTCGTAGAGCGGCGGCAGGCGAGACCGATACTTCCTTCACAGCACTTCGTTTGACGCGTTCTGATCCAACATAAGCCGGTAATTCTGCGCCAGGATCTGCTGTGACTGGGCATCTAAAGCGGCTCGTTTTTCAGCCATCCTAACCTCCTCAGCTGCCAGGTCCTCCTTAGCCTGTGTTATCTAGTCTTTCAGCTTGGCAACCTCCGCATTATGCTGATCCTGCGTCTCCGGGGTAACTGTCGTGGTTAATAAGGTCGCCCAGGTATCCAACAAACTGGAGAGAACTTGAGCCGGTCGGCGCGCCGGGCCTCCTGCCGCGGCTGCTGATCCGGACGTCATTGCTGCTGTGGATGAAGATTGCAAGGTGGGCTGTGTTCCGGCCATGAAGACTGCAACCCGATTCGGTGGTTCAAAGGGGTCCGGAATACTGTTGCCATCGGAAAAACCACCAATCCTGCCATCTTGCATTTGCTAAAGTGACTCGGTTTCAATAGTGGACGACTCGCCATCGGAGTAGATGGCCGTCTCACCATCGGACACCGGTTCATATTCCGTACCATGGATGAATCCTACGAACGCACCCTTCATGGCAGGCTGAACCCGGGCAGGCCTCGCACGCTGAGCCGTTTCGACGAGGTCGGTGGAGATGTCCGGCTCAGGGCCCGGTTCACCGATCTTGCCAATGAAAACGTGAACTCCGCCACAGGGGACCCGATACCCGTACTCGATTGAGCCGGCATCGGGGCCCCATCCTGCGTCGTCGATGTAGAGCTTGCTACGATGACTCTTGGTCATCTGGCCGACCGCGTACCCCTTGAGTCCTTCAAAGCCGCCCTTCAAGAACTCGAAACCATCGTGCGATAGCCCCACGGTGGGCGCCAACTGTAACGGAAATAACATGTCAGATGTCCTAACGGAAGGACTTAGTCATGGAGCCATCGCAACGAGATTAGCTTGAAGGGGTTAAACCGGACAAGGGACACAAGAGTTTTATACTAGTTCGGCCCCTTAAGATGAAGGTAAAAGCCCACGTCTAGTTGTGATGGAATTGATTGGGTTTCGGTGACTAGGGAGCGAATACGCTTTGCCTGGGTCTCGAGTTGTTGTTTTTTGTTCCTGAACCGCCGCCGGGTTGTCCCATTATATACACAGGTTGACGCCCGGCCGGTTTACGGAGTCCTGAGGCCGGCTCATACAAGTGTCCGGCTCGATCTCCACCTTTTTCCTAACTTACAATACAAGTTATACAACTATGGCGGTTTACCATTATGGGCCCTACTCTGCCTTTGGGCTCTGGGCCTCTAAGCTTTATCAGTAAAGCACCATCTTCTTTGTCTTCATGGGCTTCAGTATAGTTGAGCATGAACCGGCCCCTCCTGGGCGGTTTACACTCAGTAGTTATATCCTCAACATTAGGCCCCAGATTGATTTAAACCTGTTCACGTCAATCTTCAATACTTAGAAAAACTCTTTAAACACCTTCTTACGATCCTTGTAAACCGCCATGATGTCGATTCCCTGTAACTTTGGTAAACCGTCATGACGTCATCTTCTGAACGCTGCAGTGAATCATCATGACGTCATCTCTGTATAAAAAGATAATAAAGATTCCCTTCATTTAATTAGTTCCCACAAAATCGAGGCGACAACTCCGCCCCCTTTTGCCGCTTCAGGCTCCTCAATTCTCGCGCCTGCCGCTTATCCCCTTCCCTTTATAAATAAGGTCGGGGGTCCTTCCATTTTCCCCCCTTGCCTCTTCGCATCGTCTTCCTCCTCGCGACCCGAAGAACTCAAGCATCGCCGCCGCCGTCGACCTCGAAGCTCTGCCTCATCTCAGGCTGCTGCATCAACCTGAACGTTTCAGAGATCCGCAACTCTCCTCCGCTGCTCCTGAGAATCCAGTAAGCTTTCTTCCTGTAACCCTAGATCTCCATTAGGGCTTCGTGTTCTTCCATGTTCAACAACGTTCATCAACGCTTATCCACTTTTCCCTTGACATCTTATTGAATCTTAGCTAGGCCTGACAGTTTCCTTTTGCGGTAGATCCATAGCTTTAATTTGCCGTACTACAGCATCTTGTTGTTCCTGGATAAATCCCATCTAGACCTTCTCTATTCTGCTTAATGCCATTGTAGGGCTCAGAAAAATTTCTTTACTGAACCACGGTTGATCCAAAATTATATCACCACTTTGTGAAACTTGTTTCTGCAACACTTAGTAGATTTCAGATCTGCTTCTTCCGTTAAAAGGTGGTTTAACCTTTAGTAGTTGATAATCCGCCAGATACCATTAGCCCTCACTTAAACCGCCATCTTGACTTGAGTAGCAGTATCCGGTTTAACTTACACATATGCCCTGATTAAATTCCCCGGTTTAACACCGGTTAGTGCACATCAACCTTGAATCGTAAACCAGACTTTATACTTCTTTTACAGTCTGTCTTCCAAAATGACCAAGCAATTCGCCGCTTGCAACTGGGTTCCTTCCCGGATCACAGAAACACAACTCAATGGATATGTTCTAACTGGCGCTTTGGCCAAGAAAAGTGTCCTTCATTGGCGAGTCCCTGGCCCTGAATGCCCTCCTGAACCTCAAGATGGAGAAGTGATCGTGTTCATGCAACATCTAGACTAGGGTTTTAGCCCTCCTGGATCAAAGTTTTTCCGGGATGTACTTGCTAGCTTCCAACTCCATCCTCAGGCTATTGGACCAAACTCTGTGTCCAACATATGCAATTTCCAAGTGTTCTGTGAAGTTTACCTTCAAGAAGAACTAACTGATGAGCTCTTCCGGGATTTCTTCCATTTAAACAGCCGAAATAGTTTGATGCATGAGTATACCGGGAACATCAAGGGCCCTCAATGGTATCATGAAATATAGATGACTGATGACAAAGTAACTGAGTCCGTCAAGAAGATGCTGGATGAACCGATCGCTGAATGCGGCAAAACTGGGCTGCGTCCTTTTTATGCCTCCAACAAACCACCAGCGGTAAATTTTTTAACCTTGTGCTTTTTTATCCGCCTCTGCTTTAACACTGTTCTAATAATCCTTTGTTTATCTTTACAGGCCAAAGATCCTTTCTGGAAGAGGAAAGCTTCAGACAAACCGGCAAGAGCTCCTCGTGCAAAAAGCAAAGTCACAAAGAGAGCAGCCAAGAAGAAAACCGCCGAGTCTTCTGATCGGCCCGAAGATGTCGATGAATCGGAACAAGAGGTAGAACTTGACTCCCTTGGCTCATTTTTCGTACACCTTATTGACAATGATTATTACCAGGATGATGCGGAAGCCAGTCGCGCTGATCATATAGAGGTAATCTCCCTTTCCTCCGATTCAGATCATGTGTCGGTTCAAAAACTTCGTCGTGCAGTTCGGAAAGTAAAATACTCTCACCCTCTTGATCATTTGGATCCACAATTTTCTTTGAAGACACGGCAACCTGAAGGCCGTCGCACAACCCGGCACAGTGGCCAGCAAGTCACCTCTTCAGGTTTACCAGAAACTCCAAACCGGAAATGTCGTCCAGAGGTCTCTTGCTCTTTTAATAAACCTTATCCCTTGGCGGGTTGCTTCTGATACCCACTTAATCCGTCTGATTCAAATTATCAGGTGACTTCCAATTCTTCATCTGGCGGCTCATCAACCACCCAGATGCCTCCTCTCAAAACCGTCCCTGGGTAAGTATACTACCCTTCAGCTTTTTCCTTCGTGCGTCGGTTTACCATACTAACCTTTGTTTAATATTGTAGTGCCAAAGCTCGCTTGAGCAAGAAAGCCAAAACCAGTACCCCCACTGATGAATTTGAAATGGAAAGGACCCCAGAAGGCGCTGGTAGAGATACTGATATTGTCATGGATGATTCTGCCCCACAAGGTCAAAACACTGATGCTGATCCGCTGGAAGCTAACCCGGCTAGTCCTCGTGCGGATCCTCCAAGCCCGGCCAGGGATGAAGACCTGCCAAGCCCAGCTAGGGATACTATCAATCCGCCAAGCCCATCTAGGGATACTGTCAATCTACCAAGCCCATTGAGGGAGTCCTGGACTAGGGGGTGTCCGGATAGCCGAACTATCATCATCGGCCGGACTCCAAGACTATGAAGATACAAGATTGAAGACTTCGTCCCGTGTCCGGATGGGACTTTCCTTGGCGTGGAAGGCAAGCTTGGCGATACGGATATGTAGATCTCCTACCATTGTAACCGACTCTGTGTAACCCTAGCCCTCTCCGGTGTCTATATAAACCGTAGGGTTTAGTCCGTAGGACGAACAACAATCATACCATAGGCTAGCTTCTAGGGTTTAGCCTCCTTGATCTCGTGGTAGATCCACTCTTGTACTACCCATATCGTCAATATCAATCAAGCAGGAGTAGGGTTTTACCTCCATCTAGAGGGCCCGAACCTGGGTAAAAACATCGTGTCCCTTGTCTCCTGTTACCATCCGCCTAGACGCACAGTTCGGGACCCCCTACCCGAGATCCGCCGGTTTTGACAATCGACATTGGTGCTTTCATTGAGAGTTCCTTTGTGCCGCCATGATCGTGAAGGATGCCTCTTCCGTCTTTTAAAGACGGTACCATTGCTTGAAGGAGCTTTGGCCGCCGCCAAACTATCCGCTAGGTGGTTTTCTCATGGTCACTGCTCGTCATTGCTCGACGACGACCTCCCAGGTCATCGAAAGCAATCTTCACATCAACTCGGAATTTGCCGGGCAGCTGGATCCGATGGAGCACTCTTCTGTAAACGAGCTCTTGGATCGCATGGCCGCCCTAGGAGTCGCTACAGACTACGATCAGATTGGGCTTAAAACCGATCTAAGAGAGATTAACTCTCCCCAGGTTACCCACCACGTTGCGGTGGTAGAAGAACAACGCGGCGACTCTTCTTCTGTATTAAAAACTAGTTATGTTCGAACTCCTGATCCCTCCATGCCGGATTCCCGCGGAGGGACAGACGTCAATCAAGTACTGAACCTAAAGTCAGGCACCGGACCAGACTCGTTGGACAACAGTCAGCAACCTAAGCTTCCAGATTCGGAAACTTTTTGGCCCTTGAGCCTTAAGTTGGGCAGGGTTCCGGACTCAATTCCACCCACCCACCCAAGCATAAGCGATCTATCACAAATCCGGCAAGAGCCCACGGAGACAGTACATCATTACTGGGCCAGATTCCTCCTGGTCATGGACAGGATAAAGGACTGCCGTGAGGACAGCGCAATCGCAATTTTCTGCAATAATTGCACGGACATAGGAATCGCTAACGCCGTAAGTCGCCGCGAAATCACACGCTTCACCGACCTGGCGTCTATAGTACGAAAGTACTGCGCGATGGAGAGCATCTGGAAAACCGAAACTAATTTTTGGGACAATCCGGCTCCGAATACATCCCTAGTCCGAAACAAAAGGGTGCATCATGCTCGAGCACCCAAGGCAAAAACCAAAAAGCAAAAACCCCATAAAGGGCACGGAACCGTACTGGAGGGATGGCTCAACGGACCCTGTAAATTCCATAGTACAGAGGGCGCCACTCCAACACATAGCCTTCGAGCATGTTGTATACTGCGGCAGGTGGCCAAAAGTGGTGAAGAGCTTCTAGCCCCGGAAAACCGCCCCAACAGTACCAGTACGGTATTAACTGTCTTCGAGACTTTCGCATCAAATAATATGCGGAAGCGAACAATCCGCAGCCTCGCCGAAGTCTACCAAGTGGCAACAGCAAATCAATGGAGCGACGCGGCTATCACCTTCAATGCCAGCGACGAGCCTAAATTCCGAACAACCCGATCACCAGCCGCATTGGTCCTCAGTCCAATAGTGGACGGCTTTCGTCTTACCAAGGTGCTCATGGATGGCGGCAGCGGATTAAACCTCATCTACGAGGAAACCCTTCGAAAAATGGAAATAGACTGGAGCCGCATCGAGCGAAGTAGCACAACCTTCAGAGGAATAATCCCTAGTTGGGAAGCACGCTGGACAGGAAAAATTACACTGGACGTAGTGTTCGGCACACCGGACAATTACAGGTCCGAGGAGGTCACTTTCCAAGTGGCCCCATTCAGCAGCGGATATCACGCCTTATTAGGGCGAGAGGCATTCACAATCTTTCAAGCTATACCTCATTATGGATACATGAAGCTTAAAATGCCCGGGCCCAATGGAACTATCACTCTCGTCAGTGATCCGGACATAGCACTCCGCGCCGAAAACAAGACAGCCGCACTAGCCCTAGAGGCACTATCCAAGCCTTAGCGGCAGAGGAACTCATCACACAAGGCCCACGGTGAACAGGGACGACGTGATACTCGATAAGAGATCCAAGTCCACATCTTTTAAACCAGCGGACGAAATAGTCAAATTCCAGGTCCATCCAACGGACCCCACAAAGACGGCCTCCATTGGGACACAACTAAACCCCAACGTAGACGCCGCACTACGAGAATTCCTTCGGGAAAATTGGGACATTTTTGCCTGGCACCCTAAAGACATGCCAGGAATCCCACGCAGGCTAGCAGAACACAGCCTAAACATCCTAAAAGGATTCAAGCCAGTCAAACAGACTCTTCGGCGATTTTCCGAACCCAAAAGACAGGCAATGGGAGAGGAGCTAGCCAAACTATTGGAAGCCGGATTCATCAGAGACATCAAACTTCTGGACTGGCTGGCAAACCTGGTAATGGTACCAAAAAAGGACAAATCCTGGCGCCTGTGTGTCGATTTTAAAGACCTTAACAAGGCTTGCCCAAAGGACCCTTTCCCCCTCCCCCGCATCGACCAAATTATCGACGCTACCGCAGGGCACGATTCATTGTGCTTCCTCGACGCATACTCCGACTACCATCAAATCAAGATGGCGGAGAAAGATCAAGCCGCAACGGCATTCATTACTCCATATGGACCATTCTGCTTCAACACAATGCCCTTAGGACTCAACAATGCCGGCGCAACATATCAGCGCATGATTCAGACATGTCTGGCTACCCAGATCGGCAAAACCGTAGAGGCATACGTAGACGATGTGGTAGTCAAAACCAAGCACGTCGAAACTCTAGTAGATGACTTGAGGCTCACATTCGACAACCTCCGAGCATATGACATTAAGCTCAACCCGGAAAATGCGTTGCTGCATCACCGGAAAGCTCTTGGGCTTCATTGTATCCGGTAGAGGAATTGAAGCAAACCCAGCCAAGATTCGAGCTTTGTCACAGTTGGATATTCCAAAAGACCTCAAACAAATACAAAAATTGACTGGATGCGTGGCGGCTCTAAGCTGCTTCATCTCCCGTTTGGGAGAAAAAGCATTGCCCCTCTATCGCCTGCTTAGGCACACCGAACACTTCGAATGGACAGACGCTGCCACGACAGGACTCGAAGAAATAAAGGCCATATTGGCAACAAATCCGGTCCTGGCCGAGCCCAACTTGGGCGAACCAATGTTGTTATACATCACGGCAACACATCAAGTGGTAAGCGCGGTGCTCGTCGTCGAATGAGAAACAGAAGGGCACAAATTCCCTCTTCAGAAACCAGTGTACTACGTATCCACTGTCTTGACTCCATGCAAGTCCCGGTACCCGCACTATCAAAAGATAGCGTAAACAGTGTTCATGTCATCCCGGAAGCTGCGACACTACTTTCAACAGTGTTCGATAACGGTGGCCTCTGAAGTACCCCTCAACGACATTATAAACAACCGCGACGCGACGGGCAGGATTTCAAAATGGGCCATAGAGCTCCTACCATTCGATATAACCTACAAACCACGGTGAGCCAAAAAGTCGCAAGTTTTGGCCGACTTCATCGCTGAATGGACCGAAGCCGAACTCCCTAATGAGTACGGCGCATATTCCCATTGGATTATGCATTTCGACGGCTCTAAAATGTTGGCCCGCTTGGGGGCTGGCGTCGTATTGACGTCCCCAACCGGAGACACAGTCCAATACGTACTTCAGATAATGTACACGGACTCCAACAACGCAGCCGAATACGAGGCCCTTCTACACGGTCTCCGGATGGCAATCTCCATGGGTATTCAACGCTTAGAGGTGCGCGGGGATTCAAACCTCGCAATATCCTAAATAAATGGAGACTTTGATGCCAAGGATCCGAAAATGGCAGCCTATCGTGATGCCGTCTTAAAAATGTCAAATCGGTTCGAAGGACTCGAATTCCATCATGTGGCCCGGGATAACAACCAGGCAGCCGACGTGTTGGCACGCATCAGCGCAAAACGCGACGCCGTACCTCCAAATATCTTCCTGGAACGGCTCTTCAAGCCATCCGTATCATGGGAAGAGGAGTCCGGAAGTAACAACCCGAAAGCAACCGCACAACCCAACACAGAGCAACCTGACATAATCGGCGGCTCAGCCAATGAAATAACACCTTCAGCCCACGAAATAATGGCAGTAATTGCCCCGTGGACAGAACCATTCCTAGCCTACTTAATTAGGCAGGAACTCCCCGAAGACCAAAATGAGGCTCGCTGCATAGTTCAGCGATCTAAAGCCTACAAGGTCCATGAGGGAGAACTTTATAAGAAAAGCACAACCGGAGTCCTTCAAAGGTGCATCTCCGAAGAGGAAGGGCGAAACCTACTGGCTGAAATTCATGCTGGACTAGGCGGGCACCACGCGGCAGCCCGGGCCCTTGTAGGCAAAGCGTTCCGTACAGGATTTTATTGGCCGCCGGCCCGGGCAGATGCTTAGGACTTAGTCCAGCGATGCGTCGGCTGCCAGCTGTTTGCTAATCAGAGCCACATGCCACCCACCGCCCTCAAAACTATACCCATCACCTGGCCGTCATGGTCTGGGGCTCGACATGGTCGGACCCCTTAAAGGGGGAACCCACAAGAAAAAATACATATTGGTCATGGTGGACAAATTCACCAAATGGATAGAGGCCAAGCCATTTAAAACGGCCGAATCCAGACCTGTGATAGACTTCATATCTGGGGTAGTACACCGTTACGGCGTCCCCCACAGCATCATCACTGACAACGACACGAATTTCATGGCCGACGAGGTTAAACTCTGGTGCAAAAACATGGGCATCAAGCTCGACTACGCTTCAGTCTATCACCCTCAAACCAACGGTCAAGTCGGACGAGCAAATGGTCTAATTATGAGCGGTATCAAACCCATGTTGGTGCGGTCCCTCACGGAATCTAACACGCACTGGGTAGAGGAGCTCGACTCCGTACTCTGGGGGCTGCGGACCACGCCAAATCGTACTACCGGATTTACACCATTCTTCATGGTATACGGCGCAGAGGCAGTTCTACCCTGTGATATAATGCATGACTCACCTAGAGTGCGCATGTACGAAGAAAGAGAAGCCGAGTTGGATCGGCAGGAAAGTTTGGACGCGTTAGAGGAGGAGCGCGATGTGGCAAAAGCTTGTTCCGCATTCTATCAACAGCAGGCTCGAAGATATCAAAGCAGAGAAGTACGGGCCAAAACTTACAATGTTGGCGAACTAGTTCTATGCCTGCCGGACAAGAAAAAGGACAAACTCAAGCCCAAGTGGGAAGGTCCCTTCATCATCGACCAAGTCCTGACCGGCGGAGCATACCGTCTGCGAAACGCATCGGACAACCGACTCGAGCTGAACCCATAGAATGCAGCCCGCCTCCGGAGATTCTACGCCTAGCACCGGACTCAGAGTTCGTCTCCTTCCCCCGTCCAGCTTTTACACTTTAATTGTCTTTCGTTTCTCTTTCTCCTCATCCCTCTTTTCATAAAAGCCTTTGAGGGCTGATTTGCGCATTGTTCGCACACACTTGACGTGCTACTTGCACTCATTATACCTGGGGGCTTCTCTAACAGAAGCTTATTTGTAAGGGCTTTATGCCTCACACATGTGTCAAACTTCCGCATGTACCTTTTATTCACCATTATATGCATCGATATGACTTAAGTTTTGGCCAAGCTGGGTTGCTGGCTCGTGCTTACCCCTCACGTTCCCGATTGTTCGGCTAGGAGGTAAAGGGAGCACCTCTGCGGTTGTTATCGCTGGTCACCGGATGTGTACCTCGGACTGGGTGAAGCCGAAAGCTAGCGTTCTTAAGGGAATATTCGGTCGGTGACTTGAAAGATGATTTCCTACTTATTTATTTATTTATCTGCCCCCAGATGCTTTTCTGCTATTTTTGCAGTCCGGACATGCACTTTAGGGCATGCCTCCCAGGGAAAGAAACCCTTAACGGAACTATTCTCCCTGGAAGATGTTTCTTACTACCCATGTAATATAACATAACTAGTTGGGCACTTGTCTGATAAAGCACTAATGACCCCTACGCCTGGTCTCCATGCGTACCCCGGTTTTTTCATAACCGTGAGGGTACTCGGACACACTCCGGACTCTAGGGTCCCGA
This sequence comes from Aegilops bicornis, assembly GCA_021605145.1. NCBI lineage: Eukaryota > Viridiplantae > Streptophyta > Magnoliopsida > Poales > Poaceae > Aegilops > Aegilops bicornis. Next base: position 162,237,096 of record CM038674.1, read on the forward strand.
GGCTGAAGCGAAAAGGTCCGCAAAGACAAACGATCTACAATCCGGCTAGAAGGCATTACACATGTCATTTTAAAATACAATGTTACATTGGCTGACTGTATTCCTCCTCAATCCCTTCCAACAGGCTGTCTAATTTACTGATCCTCTTTGGGAATACTTAGTGGCCAACTCTACCTGGCCGTACATTAAGCTCACAGGGATCTCCTTCCCATCGGGTCCCACAGGTCCGACCTCGGCCATGTGGTTCGGATCCGCCTTTGTGTATCGCGTCTTCACCATGGCCCAGGCCTCCCGGGCGCCTTGACGACAGGCCGATATCTTCCACAAACGGAAGCGCTGCCGCGCTCCCTGAAGCTTCTCTGCAAGCCCTCCCAGACCCTCGGGTAGGGAGACAGATGGCCATAAGGCCTCAACGACGCCACTCATCGCCTGCCGAACACGATCGTGCAGTTACAGCAGTTCGGGAAGTTGATCACCCGTTGAATCGGGCATTTCCTCCGCAGGGCGACCTGTGAGCACACCTACAGACACATTTCTGTCAATCGACTTCCTCGCCGAATTCTTCTTTTCAAAAGAGTTTGCTCAAGCACTTACTATAAATGCCGCGACGAAGCCGCCGATTCTCCTTTACGGAGTCAGACAGCTGGACTCGAACATCTTTTAGTTCTTCGCCCAGCTGGGTGTTGGCATCTCGGAGTTTGTTTTTCTCCTGTTGCACCCTTGCAAGCACGTTTTCGCCGGCCTTCAGCTGGCGTAGCAAATGTTGCTTGTCCGGATCCTATCCGGCGCCTTCTGCAATATTATTGTCAGATTTATACACACATCGCACGGCATACATCGTTTATATGTTGAAATATGCGTTACCAGCAGGGGTTTCTGTGCTTCCTCCTGCGGCGGATAGTGCGGCCTCAAGTTGGGCCTTACACTCTTCAAGCTCCTGGGACAATCGGGTATTCTTCTCCGTAAGATCCTGTACATCAAATGATCCTTAAATCAGTTATTCTACCTACTTTAAGTCTCGGGGGCTACTGGCACATATAACTATTAAAACCTCTTACCCGTATGTGCTTTACATACTGTTCCGTGGCTCTGGTTAAACCATCTCGAGCGACACGAAGGTGCGCGTCTCCCGCATTAAAGGCATCTAACGCCTCTGGGGAAAAACACGCGTCACGAAGAACTGTCCGGCGGCGCCTATGATGCATGGCGCTCTCCACCTCAGACCTGGTGGCGGACAGCCTGTCGGCATCCTCCGTTGGAGGAGTATCCGGCTTGCGCCTTTGCGCCGCCTCCCCCTCCGGAGGTCTTTGGAACCTGGCTGGCGGAGGCCTGGTTAGCAGCCTCTCCGGACATAGTCCGGCGAGCGCTCTTTTTCCTGGAAAAGACGTGAGCATTAGTATGTCTCTTAGCAATCTTTCCCTCACAAGTGGCGGTGTGTCATACCGCTGTGGCGACGTTTCGATTCGCACTCCACTCCTCTTCCGCCTGCTAGGTCGAGCTGGCTCTCGTTGGTCAGCCGCCGCGGGTTCGGCTTCCCGCCTTGAAGGCGCTTCCTGTGATACACCATCGGTACACGGTGGTCAGGAGTAAGCCCGGATGAAGTGATGGTGTCAGGACTTCGGTCATACTTACCGGGGAAGCAGAAGATAAACCGGGGTAGTCGGCCGTAATGGCGACTAGAGCATTGTCTATGCTAAGCTGGTGGAACACCCCGTCAATCAGCTCCACCTTTATGTCCGGATCCTCTTCGGAGGTCGGATCAAGGGATCTTCCCGGATCCTCGGGTTGTGGAGCCGGACTGTGTATGCCCTCCACATCCCGGCGCAGTCCCTGCGTCGAAATCATAAAATAAGACGTTTTACTTTGAGAGTACGGATCGGATAGATAAATGTCCGCCTATCCAGCTGCGGGGATTATTCATGGAGAACCCGTCCAATGGATTCGTCTGGAGGAAGTCCTCTTTCTCCCCCTTGTACAGGCCGGATAGGATCTTCACCAGATCTCCGGTCGATCTCGGCCCCTTGCGGCCATGACGGGTAGCATCATCCTCCCCGTTGAAATCCCACATAGGGTGGCCTTTATACTGGAGCGGCTGCACCCCTCGCATAATGCACGTAGCCGTGACTCCAATCATGGTCAATCCGGAATGAGCCAACAACCTTATCCGACCCATCAGGTAATGGACGCTCCTGTCATCCTCCCGTTGAGGGCTCCGCAGGCGCCAACTCAGGCATTTCTTCAGAGGAGCGTCGCTGAACTCCGGGAGGCCGATCCGAACTGGGTCCGGCAGTGGAGCATTTTCCACATAAAACCATTCCGAAGGCCAGTCCTCGGACGCCTTCTTTGGGGTTCCGGATGGATATCCGGTCCCGGCGATACGCCATATTTCAGCTCCGCCCACTTGATATATCGACCCCTCGTGAGAACGGGGTACGAGGCAGAACAGCCTCTTCCACAACGTGAAATGGGGCTCGATGCCCAAGAACAGCTCGCAAAGAGCTACGAAGCCCGCTATGTGCAGAATGGAGGCGGGCGTAAGGTGATGAAGCTGGAGTCCGTAGAACTCCAGAAGCCCCCGGAGAAACGGATGTATGGGAAATCCGAGCCCCCTTATTAGATAAGGGACGAAGCACACCCGCTCTCCTTTGGAGGGACTGGGGGCCTTCTCCGCCTGTTTTCCACCCTTGTAGGTGGCCAGCCCGGCTCGAACCGGGACCATGAAGGCCGGAGGGAGGAATCCCTCCGCTTGAGCTGCCACCAGCCATTGCGGGGACTGAACATCTCCTCCAATCTCCTGGCTGAGGGCTGGGAGCGCGAGGAGAGGAGCCGCGTCGACAGTCCATGGTGGAATGGATTTTCTGGTCAAAGGCGCTCCGATGAATACTCGCGGAAGGAGGATGGTGTGATTTGGATCTGGATCCTTGCCTCTCTTATAGGCAGCTTATTCGCACGGTTTTTTGGGGGTAAAATATAAAAATACCCTGGCCCTTCGCATTCATACAACACGTGGAAGAAAGCTATTGTTGGGCGTGGAAGCCTAGGAGCACAACATTTATAAGGAAGCCGGACACTATTCGGCAATCACGTGGAATTCAGAGGAGAACCCGCCTTGCAAGGCCGAAGACAATATGCGCGCCGGACTCGTCGTCATTGGAAGCCTGGTTCGGGGGCTACTGAGGGAGTCCTGGACTAGGGGGTGTCCGGATAGCCGAACTATCATCATCGGCCGGACTCCAAGACTATGAAGATACAAGATTGAAGACTTCGTCCCGTGTCCGGATGGGACTTTCCTTGGCTTGGAAGGCAAGCTTGGCGATACGGATATGTAGATCTCCTACCATTGTAACCGACTCTGTGTAACCCTAGCCCTCTCTGGTTTCTATATAAACCGGAGGGTTTAGTCCGTAGGACGAACAACAATCATACCATAGGCTAGCTTCTAGGGTTTAGCCTCCTTGATCTCGTGGTAGATCCACTCTTGTACTACCCATATCATCAATATCAATCAAGTAGGAGTAGGGTTTTACCTCCATCAAGAGATCCCGAACCTGGGTAAAAACATCGTGTCCCTTGTCTCCTGTTACCATCCGCCTAGACGCACAGTTCGGGACCCCCTACCAGAGATCCGCTGGTTTTGACACCGACACCCATAAAAAGATGATGATGATGATGTTATTATCACCGGTACTGGTCACACCGACATAGGCAATCCGGTTGCCTTGTCAAAGCACACTGCCAAGGAAGAATTTGTTGCCATGGGAAAGGGGAAAGAGAAGACCGATTTATCCAGCTATGTTAACCTTACTGCCCAAGAGCTCCATTCCGGATTCCTAAACCGCCTATACACAAGCCGAGATTATGAGGCTGGTTTGGTGAACATGATGAAGGAGTGCTATGAGGTAATCTTCCAAATCACTTTAATCTTTCTTGTTCTGTATATCAACTCCATTGTAGCCCCCAAGGGCCGGTTTATCTCTTGAAGATAAACCGGGACTTTTGGAATAAAGAACACTTCAACTGAGTAGCCCCCAAGGGCCGGTTTATCTTATCAAGATGAACCGGGACTTCATGCTCAAAACTGTATTTTATCAATTCCTTTGCCTTTTTACTTTCTGATCAAATACACATTAGCCCCCAAGTGCCAATATTAATACTTGTATTGAGCCTTGGGACTTTGAATAATTCAGCAGGAAAGAAGCAATCCGCATTAGCCCCCAAGTGCCAAGTGTAGAACTGGTTATATGGTTGGGACTTTGAGAAAATACTATCATCTTCATCATCTGATTTTTGCAGGCCAACATAAATAACAAAGATTCCTAGATTGCCGATCTTCAAGAGAACATCAAATCCCAGCAATCAAGACTTCCAACGCCAAAGATGAACTAAAAAGCGCTTTGACAGCCATGGAACAACTGAAGGAAGGGTTCAAGAATGAACGTGCCAGCTGGGAAACTGAAAAAGCTGCGTTGTTGAAGCAGGCTGAAGACGCCGAGTCAGCTGTTAAACCGGTGGCGGAAGAGCTAACTGGGTTGAAGCGCCAAATAAATGCCATGAACTCTGCGATATTTGGTAAATACTCTTGTCAAAATTTCTTGAATAACCATCTTTGAGATTGCCGGTTTAACATCAAATTCTTAAACCGTTATAGGTAGCCGTGTTGCTCATCTGGGCTCTGACATGCGGATGAAGCTGAAGGCAGTATATACGTTGATAGAGCAGCTATATACCGGTGCCCAACGAGTTATCTGCGCAGTCTCATACAACAAACCGGCACCAACATTGATCAAGGACACACTAGCCAAATTGTCGATGACGCCGGCACAGATAGAAGAAATGAAGCGCTCTGCTGCCAGGGCTGGCGCTTTGTTGGCACTGACTCGGGCCAAAGCGTGGATAGCTGACCTGGATCCAGTTGATATCGCCAAGGGCTATCCGGGTGAACAAGAAAACGGGTCAGCATTCGATAATGAAGCCCTCAAAGCCCTGACAAAGGAGATGCATCCACTGTCAAGCCAATTGGCTGAAGAAGCTAACTTGTCTGTTCATCGGTCCTACTATGATGAAAACAACCAACGGGTTGACACTGTTGTGAAAGAAGTGCAGAACCTTATCCCGCCAATCCGTAAGCACACTTATGCCCCTGACGTTGAACCGTCCAATCTTATAAGTGAAGAGGTTGTCTTTCAAGCTTTAACCCGGATTGACTGGACCACCGTTGACTTCCAACCACTGGGTGGGGAGGAGGAGGTTGAACGGACGCCAGAAGAGCCATCAACCTCATGTCAACCTAGTGATGAGTCTTAATCCGGCAACCGGGTTGATTTTCTCAGGTTGTGTTCTGTGTAAAGAACAATCACTATTTTGGGCCTTAAAGCGCCTTGTAATAGGCTAGTTGGAATACGTTGATCTGCTGCCATCGTGCACTGATACATGACTTTGTTTGATCCGCCATGATATTTGCAGCGCTGGCTTATATATCTTCATAATATTATGCAATCCTTGTGTCTGCATAAAAAAAATCTGTCCGGGCGGTTTACCGCCGGACGGGTCATAATGCCCAATACAAAGCCTGGTAGATAACCAAGTTTGTAAAAATATCAAAAATAGATCATACCTGTGATATGAAATGAGGTTGTTGGTTTGCCAACTTAATTGTAGTAAGGGTGAAAACCCAACGCTTTGAGTGTTTGATAACTCCCACCATGCAGTACTGGTGTGTAATAAGTCATACCGGGTTACGATGAACACCAGATGATCATACTGGCGACATGTAGTCAAAGCCAGACCAGGTTATGAAACACCAGTTTAATAATGAAGATGTTCTGACAACTTGTAGTTGAAAGCCAAGCCGGGTTAACAAGCACCGGGTTATTAGAATGACTGATAGCCGTACCGGGTCAATAGACACCGGTTCAACAGAAAGATTATTAAAGAAGAAAAAATCTTGACAAAGGCAAATAAAATCGTGTAGTCGAGGCTTTTCAAGGGCTGCCAGGCCCAAATTCGAGGCTTTTCATGGGCTGCCAGGCCGCTGAGTTAAACCATTTGACAAAGCCTTTTAAGATGGACCTCCAACTAACCAATCGTCATTTTAACTTTGACAAGTTCAGGGTCTATATAAGATTGACTTGTCAAACGTTCGGCGGGTCATGCCAGGATTACCTGGATAGGAGTGGCTTACTTGATGAAGGCAGGTTAACCCGGGGTTTTAGGTGAATACACCAGGCTTCCAAGCCGTGCTTGATAGCATATTACAAGGGTCCTTTCAAACTCTTTGTTGCAGTGCACAAAGAGCCCCCAAGTAACTTTGTGAGCTGTGCTCAATGGGTGCCTATGTTTGAGCTACGCATAGCATCCAGACTCTCTTTGGCCCCCTGGGTGTGAAGCTCCCAAGCTATATTGTGGCATGATAGCCAGTTTAACAGGTAGAACTCCGCTTTGTCAGCTGAAGCCCCCATGTATTCAAAAGATATTGGAAAAAACGGCAGAGGCCCTGCTTATAGGAAGGATGCCGGTTTATTATATTGATCATAATATATACATTGTCGAAATATGTACATAAGAGGAGCCTATAGCTCAGGTGTAGTAAGGCCGAAGGAGAGCTATGTTCCATGGCCGCCGGATCTCCTCCTCAGAGCTGCGTGAGTCTTTTCGAACGTCAATGAGGTAGTAAGATCCATTGTGCAGATTCTTGCTGACCGCAAAGGGCCCTTCCCAAGGTGGGGATAACTTGTGAATATCGGTCTGATCCTAGATGAGCCGGAGCACTAAATCGCCTTCTTGAAAGGTTCTTGTTTTAACCCGTCGGCTGTGATAACGCCGCAGGTCTTGCTGATAAACCGCTAAACGAGCGAAAGCCATGTCCCGTTTCTCATCTAACAGGTCCTGTGCCTCCTGGCGTGCTTGCTCATTGTCCGCTTCAACATAATTGGCAACCCGGGGCGAGCCATGACGAATATCACTTGGGAGGACGGCCTCTGCCCCGTAAACCATGAAGAAAGGTGTATAACCCGTAGATCGGTTTGGGGTGGTGTTTATGCTCCATAACACAGATGGTAATTCTTCCACCCAACAACCCGGCGTCCGCTTCAAAGGAACCATAAGCCGGGGCTTGATACCCTTCAAGATTTCTTGATTAGCTCTCTCAGCTTGACCATTAGACTGGGGGTGAGCCACAGATGCTACATCAAACCGGATGTGCTCTCATTGACAAAATTCCTCCATCTCACCTTCGGAAAGCTTCGTGCCATTATCTGTAATGATGCTATGTGGGAAACCAAACCGGAAGATCACCTTTTTGATGAATTGAACCGCCGTGGCTGTGTCCTTTGTTGGAAAAGGCAGTGCCTAGGAGGCGCTTAGGCACGCCTAGGCGCTAGGCAATGTCCCAACGCCTCGCCTAGGGAATAAGCAGAAGTTAGGGCAGAGCAAGTAAGAAATTGTCTACCTAGGCGAGAAATCATGTCATATTGCACTAATATACCAAAAGGGCCATATTTCAATCTTAGTAGCTGGTCGTTAACATACTTATATGCCCTAAATAAATAAAATACACATATAATAATCGCATATACACCCTAATAGTAAAAACTATATAATCACCTAGGCTGTGCCTAGGGCGCTTAAGCACCGCTTAGGCACTAGGCGAAGCCCAACCGCCTCCCATACGCCTAACGCTTTTTCCAACCTTGGTTGTGTCATATTTGCTTACTGGCTCCGCTTCAACCCACTTAGTAAATTTGTCAACCGCCACCAAGAGGTGGGTCTTCTTATCCTTGGACCTCTTAAAAGGACCCACCATATCAAGCCCCCAATTAGCAAACGGCCAACTGATTGGAATCATCCATAGCTCTTAAGCCGGAACATGAGCTCGGCGAGAAAACTTCTGACAAGCATCACACCGCTTTACCAGGTCCTCAGCATCGGCATGAGCCGTCAACCAGTAAAAACCATGACGAAAAGCTTTAGCAACCAAGGACTTTGAACCGGCATGGTGGCCACAATCGCCTTCATGGATTTCACACAAGATGTCTTGGCCCTCCTCTGGAAAAACACAACGTTGGAATACGCCTGAGACGCTACAGCGGTGTAACTCGCCATTGTGAATAAACATGGACTTGGATCGCCAAACTATCTGTCTGGCCAGAACTTCATCTTCTGGTAACTCGCCTCAGTTCATATACGCCAGATATGGAACCATCCAATCCGGAATTATATGTAAAGCGGCAACCAACTGTGCCTACGGATCAGGAATAGCCAAATCCTCCTCTGTGGGTAACTTTACAGACGGGTTATGCAGGATATCCAGAAAGCTATTGGGCGGCACCGGTTTGCGTTGAGACCCCAGCCGGCTTAAAGCATCTGCTGCTTCATTTTTGCGCCAGTCAATGTGCTCAACCTGATAACCTTTGAAGTGACCAGCCACAACATCCACTTCTCACCAGAAGCCGCCATGAGGGGATCCTTAGAATCCCAAGTGCTTAAACTTGTTGAGCCACCAGATAAGAATCTCCAAAGCAGAGAACCCAGCTTAAGTTCATTTCCATTGAAACACGGAGACAGTTGATTAATGCCTCGTACTCAGCTGCATTGTTAGTACAAGGAAACATTAAGCGGAGAACATAACAAATTTTATCACCTCGAGGGGAAGTAAGCACAACTCCAGCCCCCGAGCCCTCCAACTTTCTGGACCCATCAAAGTGGATAGTCCAGTATGTGCTGTCCGGTTTGTCTTTTGGTGCATGCAATTCTGTCCAGTCGTTGATGAAATCCACAAGAGCCTGGGACTTAATTGCTGTGCGAGGCATGTATTTCAAACCGTGTGGTCCAAGCTCAATAGCCCACTTAGCAACCCGGCCAGTTGCCTCCCTGTTCTGGATTATATCCCCCAAAGGAGCAGAACTGACCACTGTGATGGGATGGCCCTGAAAGTACTGTTTAAGCTTCCGACTTGCCATGAAAACCCCATACACTGGCTTCTGCCAATGCAGATATCCTTGCTTTGACTCAATTAATAACTCACTGATATAATAAACCGAGCTTTGAACCGGATATTCCTTCCCAGCCTCCTTGCGTTCCACCACAATGGCTACACTAACAGCCCGAGCATTAGCAGCCACGTATAATAATAGTGGTTCCTTATCAACCGGAGTAGCAAGAACTGGCGGTTCAACCAGCTATTTCTTCAAGTCCTCAAACGCCACATTAGCTGCGTCACTCCAGACAAAATCGTCTGTTTTCTTCAACATCTGATACAGAGGGATCGCCTTCTCTCCCAAGCGGCTGATAAACCGGCTTAAGGTTGCAATTCAATCTGCCAGTTGCTGAACATCATTGATACACTTCGGTTTTGCCAAGGATGTAATCGCTTTGATCTTTTCCGGATTAGCCTCAATGCCTCTGTTAGACACCAGAAAGCCTAAGAGCTTGTCTGCCGGAACACCAAAAACGCACTTGTCCGGATTGAGCATCATTTTATAAACCCGAAGATTGTCAAAGGTCTCCTGGAGATCATCTATCAAGGTCTCCTTCTTCCTGGATTTTACCACAATGTCATCCACGTAAGCATGAACGTTGCGCCCAATCTGAGTATGAAGACAATTCTGCACACAACGCTGATAGGTTGCCTGGGCACTCGTGAGCCCAAAGGGCATAGACACATAGCAGAAGGCTCCAAAGGGAGTGATGAAAGCCATTTTGATCTGATGATAACCGGAATAAGCATCCAAAAAACTCAAGCGCTCACAACCCGCCATAGCATCAATGATCTGAGCAATACGCGGGAGAGCAAAAGGATCTGCGGGACAAGCTTTGTTCAAGTCTGTGTAATCCACACACATACGCGAAGTGCCATTCTTCTTAAGCACTAGCACCGGATTAGCCAGCCACTCCGGATGAAAAACTTCAATGATAAACCCAGCAGCCAACAGCCCGGCTACTTGCTCTCCAATGGCCTTGCGCCGTTCCTCATTGAAACGGCAAAGAAACTGCTTGACCGGTTTAAACTTGGGATCAATATTAAGAGTGTGCTCAGCGAGTTCCCTCGGTACACCTGGCATGTCAGAAGGCTTCCATGCAAAAATGTCCCGGTTCTCACGGATGAACTCGATGAGCGCGCCTTCCTATTTCGGATCCAGATTTGTGCTGATACTAAACTGTTTGGATGAATCACTAGGAATGAAATCAAAAAGTTTAGTCTCATCAGCCGGTTTGAACTTCAGGGTCGGGTCATGCTCTATGCTGGGCTTCTTCAGAGGATTCATATCTGCCGGATCAACATTGTCCTTGTAGAACTTCAACTCTTCTGTTGCACAAACCGACTCAGCATAAGCCGCATCACCCTCTTCACAGTCCAAAGCGATCTTACGACTCCCATGTACCGTAAAGTTGTAAATAAATATAACAGGGCCTTGCCATGAATTTTGCATAAGCCGGACGTCCAAACAGGGCATGATACGGGCTCTGGATTGTCACCACTTCAAAGGTCAATGTTTTTGACCTGGAATCATGCTCATCACCGAACACAACTTCCAAAGCTATCTTGCCAACAGGATATGCCGGTTTACCTGGTACTACACCGTGGAAAACAGTGTTCGACGGTTTAAGATTCTTATCCGTCAACCCCATGAGGCAAAAGGTTTCATAATACAGGATACTGATACTGCTTCCTCCATCCATAAGCACCTTGGTGAATTTATAACCTCCCACCTGAGGTGCCACCACTAGAGCCAGATGACCCGGATTGTCAACCCGGGGCGGATGATCCTCTCTGCTCCACACAATGGGCTGCTCGGACCAACGTAAGTAACGGGGTACTGCTGGTTCAACAGCATTAACTGCCCTCTTGTGAAGCTTCTGATCGCGCTTACACAAGCTAGTGGTGAAAACATGATACTTCCCACCATTCAACTGCTTTGGGTGACTCTGAAAACCTGATTGCTGCTGATTTCCCTGATTATTCTGTTGGTTGTTACCACCTTGGTTGTTCTGGTTGCCCTGATTATTCTGAAATCCAGAGCTTGAACAACCGCCACCATGAAAACCTGGACCTGAACCGCCCGACGGACCCTGATCATACGGAAGAGATCAGAGTTTTTGAACTCCTTCATAATGAAACAATCCTTCCAGAGATGTGTTGCTGGAACCTCATTGGTCCCATGCTTTGGGCAGGGTTGGTTTAACAGACGCTCCAGATTCATACCTCCACCGCGCTGGGGCGGTTTACCCTTACAACATTGCATATTGCCCTACACATTGGTGTTAGCCACAAAATCCGAATTATCTGCTTTGCGCTTAGCATTGTTCCCATGGCTCCCTTTGGTTGTGTCATGTCCCTTCGACCGCCGTTTCTTCTTTCCTTCTCCGGTTTCTCCTCATCGTAATCGGGATCCTTGGTATTATCAGAATCGGCATATTTAACCAAGGCTGCCATGAGTGTTCCCATGTCATTGCAGTGGCGCTTGAGCCATCCCAACTTCATCTTCAGTGACTTAAACCGGCAATTACGCTCCAATGTTAAGATCGCCGTGCCAGCCGTAATGCGGTTCGACGAATGCAGGACTTCCGAAACCCGGCGCACACAATGGGTTGTTGACTCTTTCTCTCGTTGGACGCAGGCATCTAGATCCACAATGGACATAGGCTGTTTGCATGAATCCTTAAAGTTTGCTATAAACCGGGCCTTCAATTGGTCCCATGATCCGATGGAGTTGGCGAGCAGGCTTTTTAACCAAGTACGGGCTGTCCCTTCCAACATCATGGTGAAATATTTTGCACACGCCGCTTCATCCACATCCAGCATCTCCATTGCCATCTCATAACTTTCAACCCACGCCTTAGGAGGTTGATCGGCGGTATAGTTAGGCACCTTCCGCGGACCCTTGAAATCCTTGGGTAATCGCACATTACGAAGAGCCGGGATGAGACACGGTACTCCCTAGGAGATGAAAGAAAGTCTGGTCTCTTGCTCTACTGACGTCGCTGGTTGAACCGGGGCGGGTTGACGATGACCCGTGTGTTGTGCTGCTAATGCGGCCTCCCTTCGTGCCCTGCCATTATCCACCACATCTTGAGCATTAGCCCCACCACGCGCCGGATTGGGCCCTTGAGGGGTATCACTGCGCCGCACACTGCTGGACACCTCCGGTTCATCTATGTGCCTGCTATAACTTTTGCTCGGACGGGGGGTTGAAAGAATTTTGTCTCGGCTATAGGAATAAGCTTGCTGCTCCACAATAGCGGTTTGAAGAAGATCCCTGGCTCACCACGTTTCAACCGCCGCCAGTGAATCGCCTTCCATCAGGATAGCTGCCAGGCGAGATGCCGCAGCAATCATGTTATCCAAAGGGCTAGAAAAATGACCCAGTGGTGTTGATACGTATTGCGGCGGGTTATCCGTTCGTCGAGGCGGGTCCGTCATCCGTGGTTGATCCGGCACTGCCCTAGGTGCCTCGGTCTGGTTTACTGCTGCCGGATTACTTGGCCCAGCCCCCGGTGTACTGAAGAAATTCAGTCCTTCGTAGACCGGCGGCAGACGAGACCGGTACTTCCTTCGCAGCACTTCGTTTGACGCATTCTGATCCAATATAAGCCGATAATTCTGCGCCTGGATCTGCTGTGACTGGGCATCTAAAGCGGCCTGTTTTTCAGCCATCCTAACCTCCTCAGCTGCCAGGTCCTCCTTAGCCTGTGTTATCTGGTCTTTCAGCTTGGAAACCTCCGCATTATGCTGATCCCGCGTCTCCGGGGTAACTGCCGTGGTTAACAAGGTCACCCAGGCATCCAACAAACCGGAGAGAACTTGAGCCGGTCGGCGCGTCGGGCCTCCTGCCGAGGCTGCTGATCTGGACATCATTGCTGCTGTGGATGAAGATTGCAAGGTGGGTTTGTTCCGGCCATGAAGATTGCAACCCAATTCGGCGGTTCAAAGGGGTCCGGAATACTGTTGCCATCGGAAAAACCCCCAATCCGGCCATCTTGCATTTGGTACAGCGACTCGGTTTCACCAGTGGACGACTCGCCATCAGAGTAGATGGCCGTCTCACCATCGGACGCCGGTTCATATTCCGCACCATGGATGAATCCAACGAACGCATGCTTCATGGCAGGCTGAACCCGGGCAGGACTCGCACGCTGAGCCGTTTTGACGAGGTCGGTAGAGATGTCCGGCTCAGGGCCTGGTTCACCGATCTTGCCGATGAAAACATGAATTCCGCCATAGGGGACCCGGTACCCGTACTCGATTGAGCTGGCCTCGGGGCCCCATCCTGCATCGTCGATGTAGAGCTTGCTGTGACGACTCTTGGTCATCCGGCCGACCGCGTACCCATTGAATCCTTCAAAGCTGCCCTTCAAGAACTCGAAACCATCGTGCGATAGCCCCACGGTGGGCGCCAACAGTCGTGGAAATAACACGTAAGATGTCCTAATGGAAGGACTTAGTCGTGGAGCCATCGCAACGAGATTAGCTTGAAGGGGTTAAACCGGAGAAGGGACATGAGAGTTTTATACTAGTTCGGCCCCTTACGATGAAGGTAAAAGCCTACGTCTAGTTGTGATGGAATTGATTGGGTTTCGATGACCAGGGAGCGAATACGCTTTGCCTGGGTCTCGAGTTGTTGTTTTTTGTTCCTGAACCGCCACCGGGTCGTCCCTTTATATACACAGGTTGACGCCCGGCCGGTTTACGGAGTCCCGAGGCCAGCTCATACAAGTGTCCGGCTCGGTCTCCACCTTTTTCCTAACTTACAATACAAGTTATACAACTATGGCGGTTTACCATTATGGGCCTACTCCGCCTTTGGGCTCTGGGCCTCTAAGCTTTCTCAGTAAAGCACTATCTTCTTTGTCTTCATGGGCTTCAGTATAGTTGAGCGTGTACCAGCCCCTCCTGGGCGGTTTACACTCAGTAGATATGTCCTCAACATTAGGCCCCAGATTGATTTGAACCTGTTCATGTCAATCTTCAATACTTAGAAAAATTCTTTGAACATCTTCTTACGATCCTCGTAAACCGCCATGATGTCGATTCCCTATAACTTTGGTAAACCATCATGACGTCATCTTCTGAATGCTGTAGTGAATCATCATGACGTCATCTCTGTATAAAAAGATAATAAAGATTCCCTTCATTTAATCAGTTCCCAAAAATCAAGGCGACAGCTGCGCCCCCTTTTGCCGCTTCAGGCTCCTCGATTCTCGCGCCTGCCGCTTATCTCCTTCCCTTTATAAATAAGGCCAGGGGGTCCTTCCATTTTCCCCCTTGCCTCTTCGCATCATCTTCCTCCTCGCGACCCGAAGAACTCAAGAATCGCCGCCGCCGTCGACCTCGAAGCTCTGCCTCATCTCAGGCCACTACATCAACCTGAATGTTCCAGAAATCCGCAACTCTCCTCCGCTGCTCCTGAGAATCCGGTAAGCTTTCTTCCTGTTACCCTAGATCCCAATTAGGGTTTCGTGTTCTTCCATGTTCATCGATGTTCATCAATGCTTATCCACTTTTCCCTTGACATCTTACTGAATTTTAGCTAGGCCTGACAGTTTCCTTTTGCGGTAGATCCATAGCTTTAATCTGCCGTACTACAGCATCTTGCTTTTCCTGGATAAATCCCATCTAGACCTTCTCTGTTCTGCTTAACGCCATTGTAGGGCTCAGACAAATTTCTTTACGGAACCACGGTAGATCCAAAATTATATCACCATTTTGTGAAACTTATTTCTGCAACACTTAGTAGATTTCAGATCTGCTTCTTCCGTTAAAAGGCGGTTTAACCTTTAGTAGTTGATAATCCGCCAGATACCATTAGCCCTCACTTAAACCGCCATCTTGGCATGAGTAGAAGTATCAGGTTTAACTTACATATATGTCCTTATTTAATTCCCCGGTTTAACACCGTTTAGTGCACATCAACCTTGAATCTTAAACCAGACATTATACTTCTTTTACAGTCTATCTTCCAAAATGACCAAGCAATTCGCCGCTTGCAACTGGGTTCCTTCTCGGATCACAGAAACGCAACTCAATGGATATGTTCTAACTGGCGCTTTGGCCAAGAAAAGTGTCATTCATTGGCGAGTCCCTGGCCCTGAATGCCCTCCTGAACCTCAAGATGGAGAAGTGACCGTGTTCATGCAACATCTAGACCGGGGTTTTAGCCCTCCCTGATGAAATTTTTCTGGGATGTACTTGCTAGCTTCCAACTCCATCCTCAGGATATTGGACCAAACTTTGTGTCCAACATATGCAATTTCCAAGTGCACTAGTAGAAAAACACCTATTAGTCCCGGTTCGTAAGGGCCTTTAGTCCCGGTTCATGAACCAGGACTAATGGGTCGTTACTAATACCTCCCCCCTTTAGTCCCGGTTCTAACACGAACCGGGACAGATGGTCCTCCACGTGGCGGTGCACCGAGCCCAGGCGAAGTTTGGTCCCGGTTGGTGTCACCAACCGGGACCAAATGGCATCCACGCGTCAGCATTCAAGTTGCGGGGGTTTTTGTTTCGTTTTGAAGGGGGGGGGGGGTTGGGGGGTGTGTGGGTTAATTTAGGTGTTTCATATATTGTGTTAGCTAGCTAATTAATAGAGAAGTGTCCTCTCTTATGTCCGTGCTTAGTCGACGCTACGTACTATATACATATAGCCCTCGACACGCTAGCTAGTAAGAAAATGAAGGGAACCATCGAGTACAGAAGTTCGTCATGCATACCGAGAAGAAATGATCGATCGACCTCTCCTTCTCCGAGAGATTGGTCGAACAACAAGTTTTCGTATCATGTACGTCCGACGCTACTAGCTACATATATACATGTACAATATATAAGATCTCTCAATTACAGTCCCCTAGCATTTGAAATCAACTTCCACATGGTATTCTTCGGCTTTATTGATGACGTGGTCAAGAAAGAATCCCGCCAATTCCTCTTGAATTGCTTTAATGCGATCTTGTGGTAGGAGTTCATTCCGCATCTGCCACGTCTAATTTGAAGAAGGGGGTTAATTAATACATATATATGAATGAAACTCAACAGAAATGATGGTGTAATAAAATGAAATTGTGAATATTATTAATTGCTTACGCACTTCATATTGTCTTTGAGAGTAGCCCCGCTTATTTTTCAAAGTCGCGTTGTAGATGAACTCGCATTAACGTAGTATCCACGTAAATCATTCCCTTGTTCCTGCCACAAGTACTTTACGAGAAATAGAGGTCAATCAAACTGATAATGAAGCATTATAAATGGCATTGATGAAAGTATAGCTATAGAATCAACGGGAGATGCGCACAACTAGCTAGCCAGTAGTACTTACTTTCGGGTATGTATATCGCAGCTCCTTCGGTAGTCCCGAAGCTTGTGCGGTGAACTGTTTCCAAACCCTGCAAGACAAAGAAAATAATTATTGTTACTTGAGATATCAAGAAATGAACAAAAAGTTGCCGCTATGGTGCGATGATGATCGATTGAACTTACTTGCTGAGCATTTCAGTCATGTCCGCATAGGTGCTGGGATCTTTCCATCTCGAGTCTAAGACGGTTTCTAGTCCACGCTCAAGCTTAATCTCCAGAAAAATATAGTGGTACCTGCGCACGCATGCATAACTCATCAATTACATTACTATAACCTCGCTCGAGTAATAAGGGAAACCGAATATGCAAACGATCAGTAACACTGACTTGCCGTTGTCAGGAAAGAGTATGGTATCTTTTTTGCACTCGATGATCTTCAATATGCATAATATATTGAGGATAATTAATTATAAATACATGCAATGAAAGAGCCGAGCTATATATAGAGACTTAATGACAGAAATAGTACTTACAGGTAGTAGCAAAAGACCGTTAATTTATCGAGGGCCTTTTGATTGAAGAACGCGAAGAACTCCTCAAATGGAATAGGCAACAGATCATTTCCAACGAGGTCGTGCTCCTCTTTAATTCTTAGATACAAAGTATTCGTCCCCTGCACTCTCTCGCAGGTTTTCATGTACCAAGTATGGAATCTTCGCATCATCGTTGTTAGAGATTTTCATCTTTGACGAGAGGCTTCCCTGCATCAGATCTCGTGTTCTTCCACCATCATGAATTCAAGAAGTGCATCGTCAGGCAGGTAATCTTGTGGATTGCCATAACCGGCCACCATCCCCGGAACATTAGCGACGATGTTGCCGCTAGACACATTGAGCGGGGGGCACGATTGGTTTGGTTGTTCGCCGAGCTGGTCAACTTTTTTTGCGGCTGCTCGTTCTTTTGCTCTTTGATGTCTGGCAGTACTTCCCGACCGCTCCGCTTGGAGATATGTCTGTTCAGTAATGCGCTCATAGTTGGTTCTCGGCGGAGACTTTGCCGGTTTCCTCAGGGCAGCCAGAGTGCGCTTCGCTTTCACCGGATCTACCTTCTCCTCCGGAGGTGGATGTCTCTTTGCTTTCAACCCTGCAAACCAGCCATCTAGTTCGTTCTGCGCGATCTCCGCGTTTTCCTCCTCGGTCCTCTCGTACGGTAACTTCTCTGGAGTCTTCAGAGAAGGACCGAATCTGTATTTCTTCCCGCCTTTGGCTGTACTGCTAGACGCCGGCAGAGCAGACGGAGCGGATGTCTTCTTTGCTTGCTTTTTGCGAGGCGGAGGAGAAGGACTACGACGCGCCGGAGCAGCCGGAGCGGCGGCGGGTCTCTTCCGCCCTTGCTGACGAGGCGGAGAAGGAGGAGGCTGGCTCAAGGGCGTCTGGCGCAGCGGAGAAGGAGGTGGAGTGCCGCCACGCGCCGGAGAAGGAGGCGGAGTGCCGCCACGCTGCGTCTCGACTGCCACTCACGGAGGAGGAGGCGGTGGAGGAGGCGGAGTGCCCTGACTCGCCGGAGGAGGAGGAGGAGGCGGAGGCGCCGATTCGGAAGGTTGATGAGCTCCTTCCGCCATAGGCATGGAGTCTTGAGCGTAACCCAGCCTAGTCTCCCTTCACCGGTAGGGTGCTCAAGCACGAGGTCCTCAAATCCCTCCGTTATTTCATCCACCATCACCTTAGCAAATCCTTCTGGAATCGGCTGGCAGTGATAAGTTGTGCCGGGTTCACTAGGATAAACTTGGCCAACAACCGCCTTGACCTTCAAATTCATCCATCGCGCCATAATGTGGCAACTTTGAGACTCTGTGATACCATCCACGGGATAGCTGGCAGGAGCCGTCAAGACATGCTCCGGCTGAAGCAGCTCGGTGGAAGCCACGCTGCTTCTCTGCTGAGATGGCGGGTAGCTTCGGGGAAGCTTCGGCATGTCGTTTGCTGCGATCTGCCGCTTCTCGTTCCTCTAGCCCCATTACCCTTTTCGTGCAGCGCTTTGCATTTGCTCCTACTCCAGCTTTCTTCCTCCTCTCGTGGGTTTTGTAACCCCTGCGTGCGGAAAACCAACCTTCCACGGAATGGAGCCCGGGCGTGCCTCGTGGTACGCCCGTGGTGCTCGTGGATTCCCAAGGGCCATTGTGAGCTCGTCCTTCTCCCTGTTTGGAAGGAACGTCCCTCCGCGCTGCATCGATATAGTGTCGAAGTTTCTTGACCGGTATTTGCAGTTGCTCGTCCGTCCTTGGCACTTCCTCATTATAGGTCCAAGGTCCCGCCAGCCCGAAGAACCAAGTCGGCAACGGTGCAGCGATACATTGTCTCTGGTTCGATCCCTTTTTCAAGCAGATCATGCTCAGCCTTGGACCACTTAGGCCGGGCTTTGAGGTAGCCACCTGACCCCGTGCGATGGTGAAGCTTCTTCTTTGCAGCATTTTTCTTGTTTGTCGCCGACATCTTCTTACTCTTTTTCGATGTCTTGTGAGCCACAAATGCGGGCCAGTAATCTTTGATCTTCTCATATTTTCTGATGAATTCTGGTGTCTTATCTTTTTCGAGAAACTGGTTCAGCTCTTTCCTCCACCTCCTCATTAGGGTTGCCATCTTCTTAAGAGCACAAGACTTGATTAATTGCTCTATAACTGGCTTCTCCGGATCCTCCTCTGGCGGTAGGGTGAAATTTGCCATCAGCTTAGTCCAAAGATCTTCTTTCTGCATATCATTGACATAAGACACCTCAGGGTCTTCCTCCTTAGGCTTATACCATTGATGGATGCTGATCGATCTTGTCGCTAACAAGAACCCGCACTAAGCAGAAAATGCCTTCCTTGTCCGGATGGGTTCAATCGGTTCGCCGTCGGGCGATTTCTATGATCTCAAACTTTTCATCCGAGCTCAACTTTTCTTGGGCCTCGTCTCCTCATCAAGTTGTGCTCAATCCGGAGGGCTAGAAATTATAAGGAAGAAAGATGAGAGTAATTAATATGTGTACTTATACCAAAACAATGGATGCATCAATTAACTAGTCAGCACGGGCTTAACTAATATATATATATACCTGGCCGGACTCGGTTCGGTCACCGGAGCGATCAAGACGGTCTCCTTCTTGTACCTCCATTGTGTCACCGGAGCCATCATGAATATAGTCCTCTTCTTGTACCGGCATTAATGGGTCGAAGCCATCATGAACATAGCCCTCTTCTTCACCCAGTCGTTCCTGACCATCGGTGTCGTTGAGAAATGACGCAACTTCATCACTTCCTTTAGCGATAATGTCCCCCAACATCGCTTCGGTTTCTTCGTCTCGGGAGTGCTCCATAGTTTCTGCAAATATTTACAACATGTCAATTATTATTCAAACATGGTACAGATGGATCGATATATATATATATATATATATATATATATATATATATATATATATATATATATATATATATATATATTAGTGGCAAACATAGAAATAAGGATTCATGTTAGTGGCCTCGACGCTGCTTCTCTAGGGTTTGGGGGCCTCGACACAACGCTTCAAGGGTTTGGGGTGGCCTCGACGACAACGCTCTTTTAACTTGGTAAATTTGGGTGGCCTCGAGAGAGTTAATTTGTCGGGTAGGGGAGGCGGCGGAGGTAGGATACCAACATCGTTTTCTCTCTAGGGTTTGGGTGTCCTCGAGAGTTTTGGTCGAGCGAGAGGGCCGAGGGGGGTGCTGCAGTTGTATAAATTATCACGTTCGAGAGGGGGTATATATATCAACCGCCCCTCATGTCGAAGTTATCTCGAGGGGTTTATATCGACAACGACGCGACATACATATATATGGGAAAATAATGTTATCGGGGAGGGGGTATTGGTACCCCCCCCCCCTCGTGTTAAAGTTTCTTCTTTCTCCTCTATTCCTTTCTTCTTCTCCCTCGAGAAAGGAAAATAAGGAAAAGGAAGAAAAGAGGAAGAAGGAAGAAGAAAAAAAAAGAGGCTTCTATTTTTCTTCTTCTCCTCTACTCCTTTCTTCTTCTCCTCTTCTTTTTTCCTCTTCTTATTTATTTCTCCTCTTCTTCCTCTCCTATTCTTCTCCTTTCTTCCTCTTCTTATTTTCCTTTTTCCTCTCATTCTTTTAGTATTGCTTGTTTTAAAAAAAATGTTCAAATAGAAAATTTCAAAAAAACAAAGGTTTTGCCTAATGCATTGTTCATATGAATATACTAACATTCGCATATTTCTACAATAATTAATATCACCAAAAAATCTATGAACAGAAAAAAAAACCTAACTTTTCTAAAAATCTATCTTTTGCATATATGAAAACATTAATACACATATGAACAAAAAATACATATGTGAACAAAATCATGCTCTGAACACTTTTTGAACATCTACATACACATATATAGCCACATACATACATATATACATTATATATATATATATGAAGAAAAACTAATTAAACTAATAAAATGAAAAAACCAGAGTCAGTGAACGGCGGCTCACAGCGACAGTGGGACGGCGAGATGACGATGGCGACGGTGGCGGCGAGGGCGCCTGCTGGGCGGGACGGGCAGGGCTCGGGCGGCGGCGCTGGGCGGGACGGGCGCTGGCTCGGGAGGCCGGGCGACGAGGACGGCGCTGGCTCGGGAGGCAGCGACGAGGACGACGCGGGCTCGGTGAGGCAACGGCTTGGCGGCGGCGGCGGCGACGGCGAGGTGGAGCAGCCTGGCGGCGTCGAGGAGGGTCGACGTCGTCGGGGGCAACTGGCGATGGAATTCTGAAATTTTGCAAAGTGTTTGCTTATATAGCAAAGGCATTGGTCCCGGTTCGTGAAACCAACCGGGACTAATGCACCCTTTAGTCCCGGTTGGTGCCACCAACCGGGACCAAAGGCCTCCTTTTCGGCAATCCAAAGGGCGGGAAGCGGCGGCCTTTGGTACCGGTTGGTGCCACGAACCGGTACCAATGCCCCCCCTTTAGTCCCGGTTGGTGCCACCAACCGGGACCAAAGGCCCCTGTGCTGCCCGCGTCGGGGCCAAAGTTTAGTCCCACCTCGCTAGTTGAGAGGGGCGTGCAGTGGTTTATAAGCCCCACTGCCGCACCCCTCTCGAGCTCCTCTCCACCGCAGGCTTTCGGGCCTACTTGCTATTGCTTTGCCTGATGGTATACGGGCCCATCATGGGGCCCTGAATCTGGCCCATAGTAGGGTTTCTAGTTGTATTCAGGCCGTGGGGGCCCAGTAGGAGGCATTTTTTTGTCTTCTTTACTTATTTTTGCTATTTTATTTTTTTTCCAGTTTTTTTGTTTTGTTTTCTGCATTATTTATTTTCTTTTGTTTTTTGCTTTATTTTTTAATTCTTTTTGCTTTTAGTTTTAGGAAAATTATAAACTTTCTGTTAGTGCCATTAGTTTTCAAATTTGAAAACACTTTTTTTGTTTTTTTGTTTTCTTTCTTGCTTTATTTATTTTATTTTGTTTCTACTTACAACAAAATACTTATTGTTGCTATTTTTTAATTATTATGAGGGCCGAACCATAAGACATTAAAGCATTTCAAATGAACTGTAAAAAAGTTGAAAGTTGGCATGGTATCATAAATTGACCCACATAGCATGCGCATGTACAAAACGGATAATGGTATCATACTAAATCGATTACAAATTTGGCATGGTATCATCATAATAGTTGCGGAGAAAGTCTTCACTTTTTCTTCGCTTGTGTCATTTGCTTATTGCGCCATAACCATGGATAATCTTCATCGTTTATCAGGATCTTTGGGGTCAGCCTTGACATTAAAGGGAGGAATTTCATGAAACTTTTCATAATCTTGAGACATGTCTGTCTTGTCCTCCACTCCCACGATGTCCCTTTTCCTAAAAGAACTATGTGGCGCTTTGGCTCATCGTATGATGTATTCGCTTCCTTATCTTTTCTCTTTCTCGATGCAGTAGACATGTCCTTCACATAGATAACCTGTGCCACATCATTGGCTAGGACGAAAGGTTCGTCAGTGTACCCAAGATTTTTCAGATCCACTGTTGTCATTCCGTACTGTGGGTCTACCTGTACCCCGCCTCCTGACAGATTGACCCATTTGCACTTAAACAAAGGGACCTTAAAATCGTGTCCATAGTCAAGTTCCCATATGTCCACTATGTAACCATAATATGTGTCCTTTCCCCTCTCGGTTGTTGCATCAAAGCGGACACCGCTGTTTTGGTTGGTGCTCTTTTGATCTTGGTCAATCGTGTAAAATGCATTCCCATTTATCTCATATCCTTTCCAAATCAATACAGTCAAAGATGGTCCTCGGACAACAAGTACAGACTCATCACAAACAAGTGTTGTCACCTCCGTCACGTGCTTCCAACCAACTGCTGAAAGTCTGATGTGTTCACATGTAATCCGATCGCCCGCCTGCTCCGGGTGTTTGGAGCGCAGACCGCTCTTGTGTTCATCGACATACGGGTCACCAAGGTAGAGTTCTCAGAGAACTGTAGTGTGCTTGAGACCAAGAATATCCGTACTGCATATAATTGAGTCCCTTCCAAGCGTGCCTTTTCCGGTCGGTCTCCCCTCATACCGCGATTTAGGGAGACCTGTCGTCTTAAGGCCGTGAATGAAGTCAACACAAAACCCGATGACATCCTCTGTTTGATGGCCCATGGAGATGCTTCCTTCTGGCCTAGCGCGGTTACGGACATATTTCTTTAGGACTCCCATGAACATCTCAAAGGGGTACATATTGTGTAGAAATACGGGGCCCATAATGACAATCTCGTCAACTAGATGAACTAGGACGTGCGTCATGATATTGAAGAAGGATGGTGGGAACACCAGCTCAAAACAGACAAGACATTGCACCACATCAGTCCTTAGCCTTGGTATGATTTCTGGATCGATCAGCTTCTGAGAGATTGCATTGAGGAATGCACATAGCTTCACAATGGCTAATCGGACGTTTTCCGATAGAAGCCCCCCCAATGCAACCGGAAGCAGTTGCGTCATAATCACGTGTAAATCATGAGACTTTAGGTTCTGGAACTTTTTGTCTGGCATATTTATTATTCCCTTTATATTCGACGAGAAGCCAGTCGAGACCTTCATACTGAGCAGGCATTCAAAGAAGATTTCTTTCTCTTCTTTCGTAAGAGCGTAGCTGGCAGGACCTTCATCTTGCTTTGGAGGCATGCCCTCTTTTTCATGCAAGCGTTGCAGGTCCTCCTGCCTCAGGTGTATCTTTTGTCTTCCCATACACGCCCAAGAAGCCTAGCAGGTTCACGCAAAGGTTCTTCGCCACGTGCATCACATCGATCAAGAGCGGACCTCTAGGTCTTTCCAAAGAGGGTAGGTCCAAAAATATATATTTCTTCTTCCACATGGGTGCGTTATTCTTAGCGTCATTCTGAACAACTAGTCCGCCGTGACCATTTCCAAAGATTACGTGTAAATCATTGACCATAGCAAGTACGTGATCACCGGTACGCATGGCGGGGTTCTTCCTTTGATCTACCTCGCCTTTGAAATACTTGCCTTTCTTTCGACATTGATGGTTGGTCGGAAGAAATCGACGATGGCCCAGGTACACATTCTTCCTGCAGCTTGCCAGGTATATACTATCGGTGTCAAGTAAGCAGTGTGTGCATCCGTGGTATCCCTTGTTTGTCTGTCCCGAAAGGTTACTGAGAGCGGGCCAATCGTTGATGGTCACGAATAGCAACGCCTTTAGGTTAAATTCCTCCTGTTTGTGCTCATCCCACGTACGTACACCATTTCCATTCCACAGCTGTAAAAGTTCTTCAACTAATGGCCTTAGGTACACATCAATGTCGTTGCCGGGTTGCTTAGGGCCTTGGATGAGAAGCGGCATCATAATGAACTTCCGCTTCATGCACATCCAAGGAGGAAGGTTATACATACATAGAGTCACGGGCCAGGTGCTGTGATTGCTGCTCTGCTCCCCGAAAGGATTAATGCCATCCGCGCTTAAAGCAAACCATACGTTCCTTGGGTCACGTGCAAACTCAACCCAGTACTTTCTCTCGATTTTTCTCCACTGCGACCCGTCAGCGGGTGCTCTCAACTTCCCATCTTTCTTACGGTCCTCACTGTGCCACCGCATCAACTTGGCATGCTCTCCGTTTCAACAGACGTTTCAACCGTGGTATTATAGGAGCATACCACATCACCTTCGCAGGAACCCTCTTCCCGGGAGCTCGCCATCAACATCACCAGGGGTCATCTCGTCGATCTTATACCGTAATGCACCGTGATACCGGCATGCGTTCAGATCCTTGTACGCACCATGTAGAGGATGCTGATCATTAGGGCGTGCATGTATCTTCTCGCACCTCCAATCCTAGAGGGCATACGACCTTCTTTGCTGCGTATGTCTTGTCAAGCAATTTGTTATCCTTTGGAAGCTTCTTCTTCAATATTTTAGTAGCTTCTCAAATCCTTTGTCGTGCACAAAGATTCTCCGCCTTCCACCGCAGCAATTCCAAAGACGGTATCGAGCTTTGTGTTGCCATCTTCGCAATTGGGGTACAACCCTTTTTTGTGGTCCTCTAACATGCGATCGAACTTCAGCTTCTCCTTTTGACTTTCGCATTGCGTCCTTGCATCGACAATGACCCAGCGGAGATCATCATCATCGGGCACATCGTGCGGTTCCTCTTGATCTTCATGAGCTTCCGCTTTGCAGCATCATCGTGCACATCGTCTAGTTCCTCTTCATGTTCAGTAGCATCACCGTATTCAGGGGGCACATAGTTGTCATCGTACTCTTCTTCTTCGCCGTCTTCCATCATAACCCCTATTTCTCCGTGCCTCGTCCAAACATTATAGTGTGGCATGAAACCCTTGTAAAGCAGGTGGGTGTGGAGGATTTTCCGGTCAAAGTAAGACTTCGTATTCCCACATATAGGGCATGGACAACACATAAAACCATTCTGCTTGTTTGCCTCAGCAACTTCGAGAAAATCATGCACGCCCTTAACGTACTCGGAGGTGTGTCTTGAACCGTACATCCATTGCCGGTTCATCTGCGTGCATTATATATAATTAAGTGTGTCAAAAATCATTACAGAACACTAAAACCAAATTAATAGAAGTTCATCATCACACTAAAACCAAAGTACATACATAGTTCTCATCTAACAACATAAAGCTCTGCAGAGCATCTAAATTAATTAAACCATACACTGAAACTATGTAAAACATTTCAATGCGAAAACAAATCTGATCATAATCGCAACCAATGTAACAACTGATCCAACGGCATAATGATACCAAGCCTCAGTATGAATGGCATATTTTCTAATCTTTCTAATCTTCAAGCACATTGCATCCATCTTGATCTTGTGATCATCGACGGCATCCGCAACATGCAACTCCAATATCATCTTCTCCTCCTCAATTTTTCTAATTTTTTCCTTCAACAAATTGTTTTCTTCTTCAACTAAATTTAACCTCTCGACAATAGGGTCGGGTTGGAATTTCGGTTCAACAACCTCCTATATAAATAAAATCTATGTCACGTTAGACGGCATAATTGTCATAAACAATAAATGAACCAATAGTTATGAAAATATAATATATACCACATCCGAATCATAGATAGGACGAGGGCCGACGGGGGCGGATACCAAAACCATCGCACTATATAAGATGCAATAATAAAAGTAAGAAAATTATACAAGTATCTATATAAACATACAAGTAAGAGGCTCACCACGGTGGTGCCGGCGACGAGATCGGCGCGGGCGATCAACGGCGGTGAAGACGGGGACGAGACGTGATGGACCGCTAAACCTAGACAAATATTGAGGAAAATGGAGCTTGGAGGTGGAGATTGGAGAGGAGAAAGCTTAAGTAGTGTGGCTCGGGCATTCCATCAAACACCTCGTGTGCATAGGAGGTGAGCTAGAGCACCACAAAGCTCCCTCCTCGCATGCCACGAAAAACAGAGCAGTGAGAGTGCTCTGCTCGCGGGGTATATATAGGCAACTAATTGGTCCCGGTTCGTGGCTTGAACCGGGACTAAAGGGAAGCCTTTGGTCCCGGTTTAGGCGACCAACCGGGTCCAATGGTGGTGGGCCAGGAGCAAGGCACATTGGTCCCGGTTCGTCCCACCAACCGGGACAAAAAGGTCCAAACGAGCCGGGACCAATGGCCCACATGGCCCGGCCGGCCCCCGGGGCTCACGAACCGGGTCCAATGCCCCCATTGGTCCCGGTTCTGGATTGAACCGGGACTAATGGGCTGACCCGGCCTGGACCATTGCCCCCTTTTCTACTAGTGGTGTTCTGTGAAGTTTACCTTCAAGAAGAACCAACTGTTGAGCACTTCCGGGATTTCTTCCACTTAAACCGTCAAACTGAATTCTCTGACGGCCCCAATACTGAACTTGGTGGTGTATCGACTCAGAAGAGAAAAGAAGTCGATTTTCCTCACGCCAAACATCACAGACATCCTAAAGACTGGAACCAAACCTGGTTCTACTGTCAGAACACCGCTCCTGCTGATGAAAACCCTCTGCCGGGTTACCATGCTCACCGGATTAGTAACTGCCATCCACTGCCTCCGCGGCTCACTGCCAAAGAACGACAAGCTTATGCTCCTCAACTTGCTAAGCTCCAGGCTTTCCTAGCAAACGGCTTAACCGGCGTCGACCTTGTTCGTTGCTGGGTTTCTTGGGGTATCCTGCCCTTAAGCCGCTGCACCAGTTTGATGCATGAGTATACCGGGAACATCAAGGACCCTCAATGGTATCATGAAATAGAGATGACTGATGACGAAGTAACTGAGTTTGTAAAGAAGATGCTGGATGAACCGATTGCTGAATGCGGCAAAACTGGGCTGCGTCCTTTTTATGCCTCCAACAAACCGCCAGCGGTAAAAATTTTAACCTTGTGCTTTTTGATCCGCCTCCGCTTTAACACTGTTCTAATAATCCTTTGTTTAACTTTACAGGCCAAAGATCCTTTCTGGAAGAGGAAAGCTTCAGACAAACCGGCAAGGGCTCCTCGTGCAAAAAGCAAAGTCACAAAGAGAGCAGCCAAGAAGAAAACCGCCGAGTCTTCTGATCCGCCCGAAGATGTCGATGAATCGGAACAAGAGGTAGAACTTGACTCCCTTGGCTCATTTTTCGTACACCTTATTGACAATGATTATTACCAGGGTGATGCGGAAGCCAGTCGCGCTGACCATATGGAGGTAATCTCCCTTTCCTCCGATTCAGATCATGTACCAGTTCAAAAACTTCGCCGTGCAGTTTGGAAAGTAAAATACTCTCACCCTCTTGCTCATTTGGATCCACAATTTTCTTTGAAGACACAAAGAACTTTGTAGGTCGTCGCACAAACCGCACGATGGCGACAAGTCACCTCTTCCGGTTTACCAGACATTCCAAACCGGAAACGTCGTCCAGAGGTCTCTTGCTCTTTTAATAAATCTTATCCCTTGGCGGGTTGCTTCCGATACCCACTTAATCCGTCTGATTCGAATTATCAGGTGACTTCCAATTCTTCATCTGGCGGCTCATCAACCACCTAGATGCCTCCCCTCAAAACCGTCCCTGGGTAAGTATACTACCCTTCAGCTTTTTCCTTCGTGCGTCGGTTTACCATACTAACCTTTGTTTAATATTGTAGTGCCAAAGCTCGCTTGAGCAAGAAAGCCAAAACTAGTACCCCCACTGATGAATTTGAAACGGAAAGGACCCCAGAAGGCTCTGGTAGAGATACTGATATTGTCATGGATGATTCTGCCCACAAGGTCAAAACACTCGTGCGGATCCTCCAAGCCCAGCTAGGGATACTATCAATCCGCCAAGCCCATCTAGGGATACTGTCAATCCGCCAGGCCCATCAAAAGGTGGCGATGATGATGTTATTATCACCGGTACTGGTCACACTGACCCAGGCAATCCGGTTGCCTTGTCAAAGCACACTGCCAAGGAAGAATTTGTTGCCATGGGCAAGGGGAAAGAGAAGACCGATTTATCCAGCTATGTTAACCTTACTGCCCAAGAGCTCCATTCTGGATTCCTAAACCGCCTATACACAAGCCGAGATTATGAGGCCGGTTTAGTGAACATGATGAAGGAGCGCTATGAGGTAATCTTCCAAAACACTTTTAATCTTTCTTGTTATGTATATCAACTCCATTGTAGCCTCCAAGGGCCGGCTTGTCTCTTGAAGATAAACCGGGACTTTTTGGATATAGAACACTTCAACTGAGTAGCCCCCAAGGGCCGGTTTATCTTTATCAAGATGAACCGGGACTTCATGTTCCAAATTGTATTTTTTCAATTCCTTTGTCCTTTTACTTTCTGATCAAATACACATTAGCCCCCAAGTGCCAAGATTAATACTTGTATTGATCCTTGGGACTTTGAATCATCAGCAGGAAAGAAGCAATCCGCATTAGCCCCCAAGTGCCAAGTGTATAACTGGTTATATGCTTGGGACTTTGAGAAAATATTATCATATTCATCATGTGATGTTTGCAGGCCAACATAAATAACAAAGATTCCCAGATTGCCGATCTTCAAGAGAATATCAAATCCCGGTAATCAAAGACTTCCAAGGCCAAAGATGAACTAAAAAGCGCTTTGACAGCCATGGAACAACTGAAGGAAGGGTTCAAGAATGAACGTGCCAGCTGGGAAACTGAAAAAGCTGCGTTGTTGAAGCGGGCTGAAGACGCCGAGTCAGCTCTTAAACCGGTGGCGAAAGAGCTAACTGGGTTGAAGCGCCAAATAAATGCCATGACCTCTGCGATATTTGGTAAATACTCTTGTCAAAATTTCTTGAATAACCATCTTTGAGATTGTCGTTTAACATCAAATTCTTAAACTGTTATATGTAGCCATATTGCTCATCTGGGCTCTGACATGCAGATGAAGCTGAAGGCAGTATATATGTTGATAGAGCAACTGTATACCGGTGCCACTACTAGAAAAAGGGCTATAGATGGAATTGACACTAATGGCGCACCAGACATGTGGACTACCTGCCCCGCAAGATATCCGTAACCGAGATAGTTGTGCACCGTCGTGAGCAGTGCGGCTCTCATAGGGAAATATTCTTTCTCTGCGGCGTCCCACGTATTGGCTGGCGTTTTCCACAGCGTGTCAAGCTCCTCTTTCAAAGCAGCCCCTGCATACTGATTGATGTCGTTCCTGGTTGTTTCGCCCTTCAATTAGCATACTCATGTGAATGTACTTCCTCTTCATGCACAACCAGGGGGAAGGTTGTACATCCACACAAACACAGGCCGGTGCTATGTGTGCTTCTCTGCTGCCAAGCGGATTGACTCCATCGGTGCTCGCGCCAAAGACGATGTTCCTTGGATCGTTCCCAAATTCGGGTATTCGAAGTTCAACGCTTGCCACCGGCTCGCATCCTTAGGGTGACTCCATCTTGTCTTTTTATCTATCTCCGGATCATTTGCGTCATCTTCTCGCTTCTTCTCCTCCCTATCCGCGTGCCAACGCAGGAGCTTTGCTACCTTAGGATCCGCGAAATACCGCTGCGCAGACGAGGAGTGATCGGAAAGTACCACACCACTTTTCGACGAGCTTTCGTCCTCTTCTTGTATCGAGTGACTCCGCACACCGGACATATGGTAGACTTAGCGTGCTCGTCCCGATAAATGATGCAATTGTTTATGCACACATGGTATTTCACATGCGGTAAATCCAGAGGACACACGATTTTCTTCGCCTCCTCGAAACTGGTCGGGCACTTGTTCCCCTTGGGAAGACGTTCGTGCTGTAATGACATGTTCTCGTCGAAGCTACGCGTCGGTCATTTTGTGTTTTACCTTCATCTCTAGAGCCATGAGCGTTACTTTCGGCGGGTATCCTCGGGCCTGCATCCTTCATACAATGGAGTAACCGCGTCTAACTCAAGTTGATCCATCTTGGCTTTCTCTTGGCGGCAGCTCTTGCGTTATCCGTCTCGCTTGAGAAGCAGCTCTTGAATATGAGGGTCCTGCACCCAGCCCATCGATGGTCGGCGTAAATACGCTCCGCCGGCATCATCATCATGTCCTGCATCTTCTACATGATGACTGTACAGCATCACCGTCGTGATCATCTCCTCGGGATTCTTCGTCTTCTCGCCCCGAGCTGCGGTGGTTGTCTTGCTGCCCTTCCTCATTTCTTGCCCGGCCCCATGGACGACTTCGTAGTCATCTTCATCACCTTGCCACCGATAGCCATCCATGAAACCACGCAAGAGCAGGTGGTCCCGCACCTGCCGGAATCCGGGTCCGCAATAAGGCTATTCAGCTTGCATCTTCGACACGGACATCTTATCTCCGTCTCGTTCTTTTGAAGCATCTCGGCCTTCATGACCTCAAAACCTATTCACGATGCCTTCGGTCATCGTGGCGGACCATGGTCGTCAAGTGGGTAGAGCAAAAGCGATA
The DNA here is from genome assembly GCA_021605145.1 of Aegilops bicornis. Lineage (NCBI taxonomy): Eukaryota > Viridiplantae > Streptophyta > Magnoliopsida > Poales > Poaceae > Aegilops > Aegilops bicornis. Next base: position 162,267,838 of record CM038674.1, read on the forward strand.
TTTTAGAACCAAGAAAAATTTGGCATGACTTTCCCTAAAAATAGGACCAAAAAGAATGCTTAGTGCCAAAATTCTCACTAAAAGGAAATGAATCAACATTCCGGCAAAATATTGGCAACTATCGCATTTCAAATACCGGTACACCTCCAAACACAAACACATATGCAACACCACAAACATATGCAACACCACGAACATACATAGATCTAGCTAGGTCATAAAAAGTGCATGTGTACATTGTTGTAGGAGAACAACATAAATATAGCTTCCCCTTACTTACCTAGCAAAACAAGGTAACTTAACCACTTAATTTGAATGAATCTATGGTGGAAATGAGGTGAAAAGAGGAGGCACCGAGACAAGGAGGAGGCGGTGGAGAGAATGAAGTGGGGAGAAAGTGAGTGTGGGAGGAGAGGCTGTCCAAAATATCTTGTTGCTGCCCACTTACTAATGGCGCACCAGCAACAAATGCGCCATTAGTAATCCAGGTTACTAATGGCGCACCCCCGGGTGGTGCGCCATTAGTACTTTTGCAAAAAAAGAATAAAAACAATAAAAAAACATTAGTGGCGCACCTTCTGGCTGGTGCGACTAGTAATGGCGCACCACCAGCGGATGCGCCATTAGTATGTTTGGACAGGCGCACTAGTTCAAAAAAAAATTTGGTACTAATGGCGCACCGTGGGCAGGGTGCGCCATTAGTAGTTTCAACACTAATGGCGCATCAGATGGTGGTGCGCCATTAGTATATACTAATGGCGTACCACATGTCTGGTGCGCCATTAGTGTCAATTCCATCTATAGCCCTTTTCCTAGTAGTGAATCCCGCATTCAAAAAATGGCATTGCTATTCTCTTAATAGCTAAGTATGTACATATTGCATTTTATATGTCACCAACTTCACTTAGTTCTCAAACTAATTACATAATGGATGAATATTTATTCACCTTGAATATTTCCCTTAAGAGAAACATGTTGCCATGAGCACATTCGTAATGATCACTGACTAATTTTTCAAGACCTCAAGTATATCACAGCTTATAATTCTTTTTTTATAGCATATCGCAACTTATAATTCTGTTACTCAGAAAATCAACTTCAAGTTGAGATTTTGTGATCAAACATTGTCATATGGATATCCGGTTGAAAAGCCCTTAGTACACTTTACATCCTCTTATGACGGTAGTACCATTTTCCATGATGAAGAAACATGGAATTTCTTAAAATCATCAGACTTACCCCACAGGTGTGATACCATCATTTGAAAATCTTGCTGGTACTCAATACTATGCAGTCAGTGGCAATGAAATATTACCATGAGGAGTTCAAAGTACATGGGGGCTAAAAAACAACCAAAAGACGGAATTACCTCTTAATAGGGAATAGATCATTTTCAAACAACCACAGAGACAACTCTCAAGTTTCTCAAATGTGTGGTTATACAAATATCATACCTATGATTACCAAACCCTTAAATATATGGTCAAAACACACCACAAATTTATTAAAAAGGCAAATAAGTTCATTGCGATAAATTTGAATTTTTTTGCAAATTTATAACCAGAAACTGTTCTGGTAAATGATTGTTCTCAAATATTCATCAGAAGGAGAACCAAATATCTATTGCAATAAAATGATGGTGAATTCCTTTGCACCGATGATATGTTCTCAAATATTCATGTAATCTCCGAATTATTCCCGAAATATTTTTAGCCTAAACTTGTACTGCTACATGTAGTGCGATGTCCAATATCCTGTTTTTTGGACATGATATTTGATAAATTTTGAATGTATGAATCAATTGATACTTACTATTGTTGCGTACACAACACTTTTCTAAATTTTAATAAATTTATTTGACTTGATAGCCCTATCCATCCTGGTTGGGGGTGATTAGAAAATTATTGAAAATTCTTTTGGTCATAATTTACAAAGTTATAAAATTCCTCAAATCCTCAGATTTTATATGCACCGCATGCGCCAAAGGGGAAATAAGTTTTAAGGCACTCTCACCTTGAAGTTCCTAATGAGCCACTCATTCTTCAATGAACACATTCAAAAGATATACGTGGACTCAACCATTATTTGGGTTTATTAAGATACTTCATGGTACTCATAGAAACATTTATAAGATGATTTCAATTGTGTCTCTTATCACACACTACCAAGCATGATCTTATGAAATTAATTTCTAAGCTTATTAAAGTAAGAGAAAATTGAACACAGCGTTTTGATGCTCGGGCGCAGCTTCTCCCTAAATCTCTCTCGTTGGTTCACTTCTGGGGATTCGAAAAAAGCGGTCTGACAGGTCTGCGCTGAGGCGTTCATACGATATACGGTTGTGCAGCGTAGCGAACAGTTCGTGGTCGTGGACCCGAATCGTACATGCGCGTGTCCGTCCTGACGGATTGAGAAGCTGGTCTGTGGCCCAGATTAGTCACTTTGATGCTAAGCCGTGTCTCCCTGATCCTCCGTCTGGAAAACATGTCGAGGGCTTCAGGACGGGTGGTTTGACAAGCAATGAGATCGAGCGCTGGTGGGGAGGCACCTCACGGTAATGGCGTGCGCGACGGAGCGGCGCTGGATACCGATGGTGAGTTCCTATTGGATGTGAGTTTCTCTACCGCATCTCTGGATTTTGTGGTTCGATGGATTCCCGGATTCCCCGCTGTCGCTGCTTACGCTGTTGTGGTTTTCAAGGTTCCCACTCAGGGAAGAGTTCGCCGACAGCTTGGAGCAGCCAAATCCGGACACTCTAGGGTTCCTCCGACCCTCCATGGCCACTGGACTGCATCGTCGCCGATGCCGTTGCTACCGCCCCGTCGCCGTCGACCCCGACACCACCGCTGCTCTCTACATCCCAGTCTCGCCGGGGCTCCTCTCTGCCTTGGTCCCCTCTACTGGACAGCTGCTCGGCGGTGTCGTCTTTCTCCTGTACTGGTTGGCGGCATCTCGTTCTCCGGCACCAACAAGTCCATGGCCCCATGGTTCTGCACGAGATCTCTAGTCCGGCAGCCTCCATCAGACACCACGGGTAACTAATCATCTTTAATTCTTGGAACGTGCAAGTATACAATACGTGAGTAGGCAGTAGCTGCTGTTGGTTCAGTCCAAATCATACAAGTAGATTTAGACAGGTTTGTGTAACATGTCATCTGGACATCAATCATACTTGTTTCTTTGTCAGTATCGTGTATTAGATTAGCACAAGTTTCTTAATTGCCATACAAGGTTATTGGATAATTTATCTGTTATTAGGAGGGAAATTAGTGCATAAGCACTTATCGGGGCATCACCAACAGTAGAGAAGCCACTACTATTCTCTCGTGCTTTCCGCATCACAAGATAATAAAAGTCTGGGATACAATAGGTTACATCTTTGATGTTTTCTATAGTAATTAGCGGCCATATTAATCCTAAGCATGGCCCTATTAAAATTATAATGGAAAAATAAATGATAAATGTGGAGGGTAAATTGTACAACGAAGATCAAATTGGCCATGGGGAGATCACACTTTCATTCACGAAAGAAGGCAATCTTTTCCACGTCACATCTGTCAATTCACCTCTAACTAGATTTTACCAAGACAAGATTCTTTGCCGTCTTTTCATGTCTACTAAATGATATCTCTTGGTCAGCTATATATGCATGCTTTTCTTTCCAGTGGCCAAGTTATGATTCTATTGAATTGTAGCATATGGAATTTTCAGAATTTATGCATACGGAATTGTAGCATACCTGAATTTAAGATGGCAATGACACTAAAGGTAACCGTAATTGTAAGGTCGCCCATTTGCAAAATATAAAGACCAATGAATCATCATCGCAGCCTGCTGCTACATGAACTTTGGGTACTACTCTGCAATAGGATGGCCTTTTTGTCATCAGAGGACATACACATGCATATATTTACAGTTGCTGCTCGTCTAGCTGTCCCGTGGCTAGTTGGTAAAAGGAAGCATGTGCAAAATAAACACTCGTTAGCAATCAGTAAGAAGAGAATGCAGGTGTTGTTGTTCTAGGTCCTTTAGTTCTTTCTTCTTCCTTGGTACTGATGATGAGAATAATGCCTTACGATCTCACATACTACCTATCTCTTAACTATTTTTCACACATTTCCTTGTGTTGATCCTTGTGCTCCATGAGTCAATTTGTACTAGATTATATAATCAGTTTACTGCTATATATGTCTTTGTTCAGTGCTCCATGGTTGGATGCACTTGTAGTAGTGATGTACTTGGCTTCAGATCAACTAGTTTAGGAATTTGGGGAATCCTTTTTTATTAAGTTTGATGAATTTTACCAACCTTGGAAATTTTCCCTTTTTGTTAAGTTTGCTACTGGTATTTCTCTATGTCGCCATGGCAGTTTGAATTGACATATGCACTGAACTGAATCTACATTTCCAATCTGACATGTTTTACATCATGCTTCTTTACTTCAAGGCATGTTCTACACTTCAGCTGACTGATTTGGAGGTACTGTGGTATGTGAACTAGACATCAGAAGTTGCGAAGCCCCATCGATGCTGCTTTGGAGCATCTCCGCCACTCCTGCAATACCGGTGATTTACAACATGGTGGATGTTCTAGTGACAGATGCAGCAGAGATGCCGTGGTGCCACTCCACTTTTCAGCATGTCGTATGTTGCGCCGGTGTGTGGTGGTGGTGCTCGGCGCCGGCGCCGGCCCTCCAGGCTGCAGCACTCATCGCAGGAATGGCTTGCAGCGGTTGTTGCCATGGCACTGCTTTGTAGAATCAGTGGTGGTCGTGCAGTCTGGAAGAATCATGGTGGGCGATGTCTCTGAAGAGGATAAGATGGAGAGTGCACTGGCCCACCGGGCACGTGGCAATTGCACGAGGCACTTGTTGGTGTGGAAGAGTAATTGGTGAGCCGTAAAACAGTGACGTATTGGCCCTGGTCTGGCACCACAATGGTTTTATGTAACAATTTGTTTTAAGTGTGGATGAACACCGCTGGATTATGCACAGCCTCCAGGGCGATGCATACACTACAACACGTACGTCATTAGGAGGCATTTTATTAGCGGCGATTTCCTAAAATGCCTTAAAATCATAGTACTAACGGCACTTTGAGAAAGTGCCTCCGGTGCTCACATGCTTTGAAGGCGAATTTAGAAAATGCCTCCGATTGCTGCTGGCGTTCCGATGGATAGCGCCTCCAATGCTTGGCTTATTATACAGATTTGACCCTTGATTTTAGACTATTTGCAAAATAACCCTTCCACCTCTGTCTTTTATAGGTAACCATCGAAATAATAAAAAACAAAAAACAAAAGATCCACTCGATCTGCTCTCATCGATCGCGTGGGGCGTCGTCGCTGCCACAGGAGCCTCCGCCACGGTGTCCCACACCGAAGCTGCCAGCGTGGCAGCGGCCATGGGCTCGCTGCAACGCCATCCCGCTGGACCTCTTCTTCTCTCCTTCCCGATCTCGCGGTGGGATTGCGGCCGAGTGAAGGAGACCCAAAGGAGAGGGGATATCCGAGCACCGGAGAGGAGGCTGACGGAGGAGGAGGAGGAGGAGGAGGAGGAGGAAGGTGGCCTCGCGCATCAGCTTCATCCTTCCCATGCCAGACTCGCCCACGTTCTGTTGCTGTTCTTGATCCAACGCCCCGGTGCACACAAGGTGTTTGAGGTAATGCCCCTGAAGTTTTCTACTTCATTTTACTTTCCTTTTGTGTTTGTGCTAGATGTTCTGTATGAACAATCATTTTGGCACGACATTGTGCAGTTTGACTATTGTTGGAGAAGCGCTGAACTGATCAATACATGTAGCTTAGTACTATATATAACACTAATTACTGGCACTTGCACAATAAGCTAGTTGTACTCCCAGAAGTAGTGTGCAACAACGACAAGGAACAACTGAAAGTTGATTTGTTATTTTTGCTAGTTAAACCGACAATCGCTTCTAGAAATTCCTCTTTGCTTCTGCTCACATTCAAATATTTATTATAGAATTTTTATGTGGCCTCTGCTTTATTATGTTACATAACTTCTTCTAAGCACCTCATGTTGAAGAATTTGGTTTTGTTCAGTTGAGAATGGATAGGAGTTGGATGCGAGCAGCAAGGTCTTCCGCCGAGTATTACGAAGGAACTAGCAACTTCATAAAATTTGCTTTTAAATGCGTCAAAGAAATAATAGGATTCTCTGCCCTTGCAAGATATGTGTAAACTCTCATTGGTTAGGTGAACTTGAAGTCTATGATCATTTGATTTATGATGGATTCATGGCTGGATATACCACATGGATTCATCATGGAGAAAGTATCTTGACCCTCCGAAACAACTTCAGGTCCTAGTTCACAGTTTGAAGAATATGCTGATAGTGATGAGATGGATGAGATGCTACTGGAAGGATTCGGGATGTATGATACTCGTACTTTAGGAGAGGAGCAAGAGTCTGAAGATGACTTGGACGATGATCTTTGAAGCATACTACTGATTAGTTAATGATGGGCGCCAAGAGCTGTACCCAGGTTGCAAAAGATTCTCAAGCTGCAATTTTTGGTGAGGTTGCTTCACATCAAGAATATGAGGGAATGAGCAATGTCTGCTTTGATGAGGTATCGACGCTAATTAAGGAGGCACTTCCAGGAAGGTGAGGCCTTGCCCAAAAATTTTCATGGGGCCAAAAAGTTTGTGAGAGCCATTGGTATTGGATATAATAGTATAGATGCATGCAAAACGATTGCATTCTATTTAGGAAGGAAAATGCTGATGCCATATCATGTCCAAAGGTGTGGCACAAGTAGATGGAAGAGCGTAAATACTTGAGTTGATGGAAGGCGTGTCCACAAGGTGCCTCAAAAGGTGGTTCGTCATTTCCCGCTAAAGAAGAGACTCCAAAGGTTGTTCGCTTCTACAAAGACGGCAACAGATATGAGGTGGCACAATGAAGGCCGCACAAAGGACGGCTTGATACGACACCCAGCTGGTTCACCTGCATGGAAACACTTTGATGCTATTCACAAAGACTTGATTGAAGTTTGCAATGTTAGATTTGGATTGGGAGCTGATGGTTTAAACCCTTTTGGAAATATGAATCTCTCATATAGCATATGGCCTATCATCTTGATCCCCTACAACCTTCCTCCATGGATTTGTATGAAGCAATCAAACTTTATCCTCACTGTCATCATTCCTGGTAAAAAATCTCCAGGGAAAGACATGGATGTTTACATGCGGTGACCATAGATGATCTTACGGAGCTTTGGAATGATGGAGTCCGGACTTACGATGCCTCTCGATCTAAGAAGTTTCTCTTACGCTACCGCACTACTATGGACAATAAGTGATTGGCCCGGGCGTGGATCTTTGTCCGGAGAAAATATAGCAGTTTGCTCCCATTGTCTATCGAGACATGCTCTCTTTGGTTAAAGAATGGACACAAGAAATGCTATATGGGACATCGCAGATTCTTGGAACCTAATCACGAAGTTTCGATTTGATGCCGAGTCATTTGATGGTTTTGAGGAACATCGAGAGCCTCCGTTCCCCTTTCATCACATGAAATTTCAATATTGACAAAGGACATGAAAACTACGACGGGAAACTGCAGCGAGAAGAGCAGCAGGAAGCGACACCGTAATCGTGTAGATGAGAATGATACAAGCGTGCTGACAAGACACTTCAATATTCGAGAAGAGAAGTTGCTTCTTTCACCGCCATCTTGGGAAACACTTCTATTGCGTCATAATCTGGATCCTATGCACATAGAGAAGAATGTGTTTGAGAATATTGCCCATACCCTTCGAATGTTAGCAAAAGATCAAAGGATAATCTAAATGCACGTCTTGACCTACAACAGTTGAATATACGCCAAGACCAACATCCAGATTTAATCGGGAGTAAACCATACCTACCTCCAAAGATTATACTACTTGGATTCACATGGTGCTAAGATGTTTTGCCAGGTTCTAAAGGATGCTAGGTTTCACGAGGGCTATGCATCCAACTTGCACAACAAAGTGGATATGGTGAGAAAGAGATTAAATGGACTAAAGAGCCATGACTGTCATATTATAATGCGTGATCTGTTGCCCTTAGCCATTAGGAGAACTTTGCCTGAAGATGTTTGTATTCCATTGATTCGTTTGTGCAACTACTTCAAGCAATTATACTCTAAGGTTATCACCGTGAGTGAGCTACAAAAGTTGGAGGATGAGATTCATGAAATCATGTGCCAATTGGAGAAAGTATTCCCTCCTTCCTTTTTTGACATCATGGAACACTTGACCATTCATCTTGCAACTGAAGTACGGATTGCTGGGCCGGTGCATTACCGAAGCATGTGGGCTATTGAGAGGTTTTTGGGCAAGTTGAAGAGTATGATCCATACGCTAAGTCACCCAGAGGGATCAATAGCAGAGGGATATGTTTTGGATGACACTCTTACATTTTGCTCACGATATTTGCATGGTTGTCCAACCATATTCACTCAAACATGACGACATAATGATTTTATTGGCCCCAATGACTCGACAAACCATCAGCCATACTTGAGAATAGTCGGTCGTCCTTTATTTGGTCCTTGTGTTGAAGAACTAGACTACACGTCATGGATCCAAGCTCAAAGATATGTGTTGGTCAATTACCCCCACATTGCTCCATATGTCCAGTAAGTTTCTCACCACTTGTTCCACACTCTCCATACTCTCTGAACTAGCAGTAACCCCCTCTCATGTTCATGTAGACAACATCATGATATTCTATCGGGTCGACGCAAAAGAATACGTGATGTAGAACGCCCCATCACAATAGTTTCCACACTTGGTTTCTTGACCATGTAAGTGCCTATGATCTCACGCTAAAATTCTTAAAGCGCTTCATGTGGAGATATTGCATTGACTATGTTATGTCTCTAGGTTCAATCATTGATTTCCAATAATGTTAAGATCCTGAAGAAGTTAAAGTCTTAGCACAAAAGCCATATCGGATGGTGAGAAAGTACAACGCTTACTCTATAAATGGATGCACTTTCCACACAAGGGGATATGGTGACGGAAAAGAAGCGCAATGTGATGGAGTATCTATGATTGCAAAGACATCTAGTTTCTCAAGTGCTAAAGATAAGAATCCAGCTTTAGGAGATGTTGTTTATTATGGCCGAATCACTGAAATAGTTGAGCTCAATTATTCAAACAAAGGCAGCGTGGTTTTATTCAAGTGTGATTGGGTTGACAGTGTTCGCCATGATGTTGGGGTTCGAAAGGACCCATATGGAATAACCGAGGTGAATTTTAACCATATGCTAAGCAGCGGCAAATGACATATTTGATGAGCCATTTATCCTCGCAACTCAAGCCACCCAAGTATATTATGTATAAGATTCTATAGAGAGGGATTGGTATGTTGTGGTTCATCCACCTACAAGGGACTTCTTTGATATGGAGGCTAGAATTGATGGGCATGAAGAATATTAGACTAGGATTAGGTGAGAGCTATTGATTGTTTTTGAACTAAATTTCAAGTGATGTTGATTGCTTTTATCTTAGTTTTGATCTTTTATTTTCTAACCGAGTTTTGAATTGTACATACCAGGAAATATGATGACTTTGAGATCAAGATCTGATGCATTTATTCAGTCCCATGTGTCTGACCATGAAAGAAGATTGAATGACCTGAATTATAGAGTCAGATAAGTTAATCTACCTCAAATGGAATGCATTAATGCTATCAAACAAATTAAAGCAGAAGCTTCAAACAGGGATAAATTAGAACACTTCACTATGGTAAGCTCTTAAAATATTTGGCGAGCTCTTGTTTTATTACTTCTGATGGTCTTGAGGAGCTCAACATGGATAACTTTGAACACTTGTTTTTATTACTCATGTTGTTTTCTTGTATTGATTTTGAAGAATTCCAGAGCTGAAGAAGATGTTGACTTAAGGAGCCATGAGGGAAGTGGTGAGGAAACTGAATCAGAAGATGGAGACGATGATCTTGAACATGGTGATGAAACTGAATCGGAAGATGAAGAAGGTGAGTCTGGACAAGAAGATGAACATGAACAAGAAGAGGAAGTTCGACAAGAACAGGAGCAAACACATGGTTAGTTCTGAGGGCATAAATTTTTTACATGTGCTTGTTTTGCATGGGCCTAATGGTAGTTCCTATCTGTTCATGTACGGAAGTTGTAGAGAAGACTAGAAGAGGACCTACTCACATGAGGCGCTTACGGAAAGAACATGATGTTGATAACAAGATCAATTTGAAGTTCAACAGATTTGGTCAGCCATGTGGTTTGAAGACATGCAAGTCGACAAATTTTATTGGAACCCTAGTGAAAGGAAAAGAAATGTCCTTAGCTGCTCAAAACTGGAGCAAAGTACCAAAGTTAGAGAAAGAAAAGTTGTGGGATTCTGTCAAGGTATGTCAACGCAATCTAACATATATATTTGCATCTTCAACAAACAAGTCATTTTCTTTTTCAACGAACAAGTTGTCACAACTGTATTTTATAATAGGCCTTTTTCAACATTAATGAGTCATACAAAAGATGGGTGTTGAGATCAGCCAGTAAAAAATGGAAAGACTTCAAGGTTGTTTTAAAGAGGAAATACTACAAAGCTGATTTGTCACGGGCACGGAATATTCTTAATGGTTGTGATAATAGAATCCCAATTGGACAGTGGGAGTGGCTAGTAAAACACTGGAGAACAGAGAAAGCTAAGGTGAGTACTCAATGGTGTAGTTTTGTATCCTATGCTAAATATGTGTTCCACATATAAGCTTGTGATGAGTTTCTTCACCATATTTGTGTGTCCAGGAAAAATCTGAGAGAAACAAAGCCACTCGGGCATCGCAACTCGAGGGATGCAAGGGGACCCACACCGCTGGGTCACGAAGTTTTGCAGTTGTCCTTGATCAAATGGTAATCAATATTCCTTGTTTTATTTTAGCCCATAATATTGATTTGCTATCTAGATATGTTGCCTTGGTGTATTTGTCCTTTTTTTGGCTCTTTCTCTTTTGTCTTTTTTGCCTTGGTGTATCAACATTTCATCTCTGCTTTAGGAGATGGTAGAGGGTAGGGAAATTGGGCGTGCCGAGCTTTACGTGGTTACGCATACGAAAAACAATGGATATCCAGTCAACCAACAAAGCGGAGTAAAATGGTATGTAGTTCACTTCATAGTGCTCTGTTCTATTATATTCCTAGTTAGCTTTCACTTGATACTGCTTTGTTCAGTGCTTCATAAAATTCATGCTTGCAACCCTACTGTTATATGAACCTTTCAGGATGGCATTAAAAAAAGGATTCGGGAAGATCCTTCTTTGATTGGTGAGGAGGCCCGTGATGGTGATCTTTATTCATCAATTTTCCCAAAAGAAAAGAAAGGAAGGCCAAGTGGCCTTGGTCTATTAGTAGGTGGAGTCGCCGAGCGCCTTGCTCAAGTTGAAGCTGAACTACATGTCGCTAAACAAGAGAACATGGAGCTTGGCATGTGGTGCATACTCGGTGGCAAATCAAACTTCAATAATGGCCAAGAGTGAGAGAATGCAAGAACAGTACAATGAGCTAAAAAGTTTGATCATAGCTTCTAGGGGTACGATGAAATGGGAGAAATTCCAGAAAAGGAGCTTCCAAATAAAGATCTTTCTAAGGTGATTCTTGTTTTCATCTCTTAAATTAAGTCACATTATTTGAGCATTTACTACTAGCTAAATATGAGTTTCCACATACTAGGACTAGGAAAACATGAATGACGAAGAACAAGCAACTTCACTTTCATATACTACCAAGGCATCCGAGGCAATGGCTGCTCCAAGGCATCCAGATAAGGTGAAGGCAACCCAACTGGAATCAAAGATAACAGAATCAGCACTACCAAGTCTTGCGCCTGTGCCAAAACCAAAGAAGACAAAGACAACTAAACATAAGAAACCAGGAATATTTCAAACACCACTCCAAAAGGGGCCAACGGTGATTTTTCTATATTTGTCTCAACTTATTAACCAACTAGCAAATTAGAAGGGTTACTTAGTACTATTGCAACTTACGGTGACGAATTAGAAGATACCATAAAGTGTGGCATGGAAGTTAGTTTGGCGTCACCAAACAGTGCAAGTGTGGTGGCAATGGGAACCATTCAGAAATCGGATAGAAAAGCTAAAGCTACTGATGGTCAACCACTAGCTGATTGTGTTGAAGTTCTTGTCAACATCGTGCTCAAAGAAACAACTGAGCTGCCTCGTGCACAAGGGAAAATAAACAGGCTAGGAAATGCCCAAGCTAGGTGTATTCCATGGCCACGCAGAAATGTATGATATGTGACACTTTGCTAACTCATCTGCCTTGTTCTTACATATGCAACTATTTTGACCTCTTTTTTATGCAGATTGTGCAAACAGATCGTACTACCGTGCTGCACTCTAAGATACTATCATAGCTCATAGTTGTTGTTTTGTGCTCATATTATGTATAACTATACATGATTTTTATTTTTACCCAATTGTAGGTTTCTAGTGTTTGTAGTCAGATGTCTTTCAACAATAGTGAGAATGTGGATCCCAACAAAACAACTCTCGGAACTCAGGTGACCAACCATCGACTGGTTGCGATTACTTGAGAAGGTGCGATGAGGAATACACTGAAGAGAAAGAAAGTTTCTGAGACAACAAGAATGAAAAAAGGTACTCAAGCAATCTCCGCTACAACCGGAAACAACATACTTAGGAATTCGGGCAGGGAAACATGAAAGATGGTCATAGGTGAGTTGTACATGCCTTTTCCTGTAGCGAATTAGAGCATGAGGTTTCCTGGCCTTGTAGAAGCCTAGAAATGTTGGTACACTGCTCAAGGTTGAAGTTGAAGGTGACACATCGCTGATTTGCTTGCCCTTGTGTGTGCCCGTCTAAGATTGGCTTGCTCTTATGCTGGTACACTGCTGATTGGATTGCTCTTGCATCAAGCTGGAACACTTGTTCGTATTGTTGTCACAACAGTAGGAAGTGACCTGTGTGTTTCTGATTGATACTTTGATATTGTTTTTGAATTTGTGAAGATGTTCTGATGGTGATGCTTTGCATTATTCGCGTGCACGATGATACTTCTAGCCGATGCAAGCTTCTCAATCTTTTTTTCTATTGTATGTGTGTTTTTACAGAGCTAGATGCAAATTATTGAGCTTGCTGTAATAGTGGTTTTATCATATTCTTATTATGCATATGTAAAGTTTGTGGCATTCTTATGTGCCCTGGAAACATTTTGGAGGCAATACAAAAGACGCCACATAATGGTTTTGAGGCATTCTTTAGAAATGCCACAAAAATGTCTTGAAGGCAGTATGAGAGATGCCAGGCATAATTTTTAGAGGCATCATAAGAAATGCTGCAAATAGTCTTTGAAGGCATTCTAAAAAAATGCCTTCAATTGAGCTTGTTGGCATTCTGGAAAAATGCATGCGTTTAATTTTTTTGAGGCATTGTGAAAAAATGCCTTAAATTGAGCTTGCTGGCGTTTTAAACATGCCTCTGTGTTGATCTTTGGAGGCGTTCTAGAAAAATGCCTCAGAAGACCTTTCCCTTCGTGACCATCTCTAGCATATTTTCCTTCTTTTCTCTAAGCTGGCATTATAGGGGCTTTTTGAGGCATTTTAAAGTGCCTGCAATTGACGTACGTGTTGTAGTGATATGCGATGGCGCCCCTCACCGCCGGAAAGTGCCTTGAGCCTGTTGAGCATGACGCAACCAAGGGCGTGGAACACTGCAGACGCTGCTGTCGAGCGTCTCGCGCTCGGTAAGTAGCGTGAAGAGGATGTCGCACCGGCGAGTATCTAGCCCACCCTGCCGCTGAATCACTCATACCCCGATCCTACGTGAACCTTAGCAAATTGGGATGAAAGGAAACAGTATGCCTACTAGTGCATGCAGCGTGAGCTGTCAGCCAACGTGGCGAGAAGCGGCTTCATAATAGACCACGTTAGTTGAACCCGATGAAAAAAGGGATTAGATAGTAATTAGCACCGATTTATTAGTGTATGGGGCGAGTGTCTATACTTGAGGGGTTAAGGACGTAAAATATCGCTAAGACGCTACTTTAGGGGCATATTCCTATCCACGCAGTCAGCCTTCAGTTTCCTTTTGAAAAACTTTGTCAGACGGGGGCAGAACAGCATGAGGCCCAGGAAAATGGCTGGTCTGTGTCGGAAACATCTGGGCCGTGACAGTACTACTAGCAATAAATGCGGACGCTGGGTGAATTTTCCATTGATACGACACAGAATACACGTAAGAATACTGCGCAGGGTGGAGATCTCGAGAGGAAAGTGCGACCAGGATATCGGGTGCATCTGGGCTCGGGCACCGAAACAAATTTTCGAAAAAAATTATCCTACAGACATGATATAGACAACATTGTTGAACTCATTTCAACAAAAATGTTAGTACTTTATGTACATACCCAGAATGGTTTAATTAAAAATCTTAACAAATATACTGATATAAATTACATGACTGCTCTTATAGAATTGTAATTTACCAGCCTCTTGTTAGACTCATACGGCCTTACACACCGTAAATATGATCTAAATCATACCAACTGCATAGCATACTACTTTTCCCTTATAGTAAGTACGTGAAAATCAACAAAGTATTTCCCATCTGCGATAATTCGGTTACATGCCGAATCACCACTCCAGCGTACGTCAGTGGGCCCTCACAACAAATTAGGGATTTATGTTAGGAATAACTATTCATCCGTCAATCATAAATAAATTGAGCCCCAAATAGGGGAGTTATGAACTTATGATCAGCCCGTGCGTTCATGCATCAGCAATAAGGACATTTTCTCGCATTAGGGGGAGATTAGTACCACAAAGAATGCCAAAAAATAAGTCATTAAGATTCATTCCTTATGTCCACGTACTTAAGAATCTGAACTAGAAGTTCAGAGAATCATATATTTGCAACACATTGCAAATCTGCCACATACTTTACTGATGACAAAGGTGTCATTATATTTTATATTCTTGCAGTAAAATGTCAGAAAAAGAGGAGGTGCCTAATAAATCACTATTCTTCCCACGTGAGAGCGAGAGGGGGAGAAATCTGGCTACATGAGATATAATTTTTCACATGCTTCCACGGAAACAGAGGAAAGTAGATCCTCAGTAGTAAATGCAATTCAACATCAAGTTGAAAGACACCTCATAGATGGCACACTATTTTTAATGTTGGGACATCGATACACCTTGACTCCATTGTTGTAGGAAATCACAATGAGTTAAAAGGTACAAATACATTTTCACAAATTTCATCAATTCCACTAGAATCATATAACAAAAGACTACAATTGTCGACATATATTTCTTCACAAAATTGCTAAAACCTTTTGGGCCCTCAACCAAAATCCATGGTAGAGTGCCTCTTGCATTCAAATTGGTTCACATAAAAGGAAGCAAGTTAGAGAAGAAAATCACTCGCTCAACAAAAGAGTTGTATTTACCAGTAATGCATACTCCTTTTTTTTAAATAAAACGAAACTTTATTCATTAAAAATAACCAATACATCGTTTGTGAGGATGAGTACAATTTCATTGATAGGCTCCTCGAACCAATCTAAAGTTGAAGAAAATCTAGCTAATCTAGCAAGTTCATGTGCTACTCTATTTGCCTCTCTATTACAATGTTCGAATCTAGTCATGATAAAATCACATGCATAGTGGAAGCAGTCGTCGAAAATTGCCGCCGCCACACCCGTTAACTGTCCTCCGTCCTGCATTGTCTCAATCACCTCTAGATTATCTGAGTTGATGATTAGGCGATTGCACCCTGCCCTTTGCGCTAGTGTTAGTCCAAATTTGAGGGCTAAAGCTTCTGCCATCAGAACATCCGCGCAATGGTCAATCTTTCCATTTCCTCCTGAATAAACCTATCTTTGTCGTCTCGCAAAACCGCTCCCATCGTACCCTTCAGCATGTCCTGGTCAAAAGAGGCGTCAACATTGAGTTTCACGAAACCCGTAGGGGGACAATGCCAACCCCCCTTTTTCATGGACGTCTTTGAAGATGATGCATTTACAAAATTGTATGTGAGGGCTATGATCCCCATTGATATCTGAGTTGCATTCTGAGTTGTTTCCTTGTACACTAATTTCTGTCTCTCCCACCATAGATACCAAGCTGAAATAGCTATCATTTCTCGTACATTTTGATACCCCATAATACGCAAATCTTGATCTGGAAGAACTAAAAGGTATTCCAGTATCGCCTCTCCAGCACGATCAACCACACAAGCTCTATCAATAATCTCATCTATTCCTAGCCTCTTCCAAACCCCTTTTGCTTTAGTACATAGGAAAAGCATGTGCTTAGTATCTTCTAGCTTTAGTACATAGGAAAAGCATGTGCTTAGTGTCTTCTACACCCTGAGAGCAAGTAGGACAAAGGGGCGAGACCTTCATGTGTCTATTAGCAAGTGTTGTCCGGCATGGGAGAGTGCCTTGTAACGTACGCCATATAAATTTTTTGACTTTTGCCGGACAAGATAATTTCCATATCTAACACCAAATAAGGTTCGGTGTGGTTCGCCCCATCCCGTTAGAGTGTTTTAGTTTACTCCCATACTGATCATTCCACTCCATGGAATAAGCAGAGCGTACCAAGAACATACCATTTTTCGTATAACTCCAAGCAATGAAATTTGACATGTTATGTTGCGAAAGAGGGATTGTAAGAATCCGTTGAGCGTCAATGGGCCACATAGTTTGTCTAATCAAATAGCACTCAGATATAAAGTTTCCAGCGAGAAGTACAAAGTTATAATAGTTTAGATCAGAAGTATACCCAGCGTTTGGATCATTAAAGTAATGATCCAAACGTTCTTATATTTCTTTAAGAAGGGAGTATATATTATAGGAAAATTGAATTTTGTTGTATATACTTCAATTAAAAATAAATAAGAAAATGAGGTAACTAATACAATGTGTAAAATGATGAAACGTACGTATACTACGTAAAAATAGACTTCAACCCAACTTGCGCAGGGGCAGGTTGCGCTGGCCATTGGAATACACGCGTATTCGATTAGCATGAAGTGGATAAAGCAACGGGGTAAGGCGGGAGTATGTACTCCTACGAGAAACGGATAAGGCAGGGGCATATATATACATCACCACACAGGTTCTGAGAACAGCTACTACGACCCTCTCTTATTCAACTATTCAAGTTGGGCATAACTTTACTACCAGGACATAGATGTGGCAGGCATTCTATATAACTCATGCCATCAGACGACACACATCAGAAGATCCAAAGATAGTAATCTCTGCCTTGATAATGCAGCACGATTCTACAAGATAGCCTCTCTCTGGATTCATGAATGTCTCAAGTGGAATGAAGTCAGACCACCCCCAGTGGGATTTACCAGCAAACACCACGAGACCTGCATTACGACAAGGTAAGAACAGCAAACGAGACATGGCAGTCAATTTATGGTGCGGCGATAGCAGCTAAGTAGAACTGAACCTGGGCATTTCCTGATGAAGTGTTTTCCATGTTTTTGGTCCAATATGGATAAAGTTAATTCAACCAACTTTCCATACTTATGAGGGAGCTTTTCTGGGCCATCAAGGTGCAAGTACAAGGAGAGGCAATTATTGCTGCACTGGTTACCTCGCGGATAGACGCCAAAGTACCTGAAGAACAAATGAGAGGAAAACAAATAATGGAGGTACATCAGAAAAATGTGATTATGACGGCTTACATGTCAAGTGCAAAATCAAATACAACCAAGTTACCAGGATGAATACATCCATTATTTTGTCAACACATTGTAATAAGCAGCTGCATATATGTAAATGAACTTGGGAGTTGTTTGGTCACATGCTTTTATATGATCTGGTAAGTCACATACACTAAATTGTCTAATGATTCATGCATAAGATTTATACAAAGAGTTCTTAAAATAACTGAATCAGATGGGTACCAGTTTTGTCCATCAAGTTCAAATCTTGAACAAACGAATTTCATCATGCTCATTTCAAGAAAGTTATTTATCGTCACGCTGCAGGTCAATTTGATGAAATTATCTTTCTGGATGAAGAGGCTCTGAATTGTTGCAGCCTTCTGGATCGCAATTTCCTCCTTTTCAGGAAAAAGGGCATCAATTTTCAATATATCCACACCAAAGACACAGCAGTCATCAGCCAAAAAATCAGTTGAAACCAGTAGTTCTTTAAGTGGAATCAAGCATTCCTTCTTCGAGTTTATATGCTCATCATCAAAGTTGAAGGTAGCTGCATGTAGGTGAGGGTTAAAACATAGATAAAAAGGACTTACGTAAGCGGCAAGCATAAAAATACAAACTTAAGGTCATTCAGAGAGACTAGTTAATGCAACAAGCACTGGATCATATTTCGAAATTATAGATTCAAATTTAGGGCCTGTTCGGAAGCCCTCCAGCTTCGCTGGATCCACAAATCCAGCTTCAATTTCCGGATGCCAGCTTCTTCTACGAAAACTGGATCGACGAAAACTGTTCGGCACCCTCGCTCCAGCTTCTTGTAGGCGCCAGCAGGCCAAACTGCCTGGACGGGCTAGAGCCCAGCCGGCTCAATAGATAAGGTGGCCTTAGGCCTGGTCGAACGCCGGAGGAGAGTGGCTGGCCTTGGCCCAGTTCAGAAGGAAAGGCAGTGATGTCTCCACGTAGCCTCGTCAAGAGAATAGAACATGACGTGAGAAGGGAGAGAGAAGGCAGCGAACCGGTATGCACCCTCAAATCACTTGGCGGTGGCATCTGCCCGTAAATAAGGCCAACTCCAGGATTCCCGATTCCTGGGATCGCCAAAACAGCCGCTCCAGGTTTTTGTACGTGAACACTGCTACGATCCTGGAAGCCAGCTTCTTGGAGCTGGGCCGTTCGGGCCAGCTTCGCTCGCTGATTTGCGGAATCTGGGAGCTGGCAGGCTACCGAACAGGCCCTTAACGATGGGTTTTAGATATCTGTACTACTGTACAATCCATAACCTTCGAATTTGAACTTGCCACCTCTTTCACTAAACTAAACAGTTCAAGAACATTATCAACTGTTGATTTATATGATGGATCTGTCTATGAAAACCCTCATTCCATATCTCGCTCTCATCTTGCTGGATTTTGAATAAAAGAAAACTAAGAGAACTGGCAAGAAGGGGAGACTTAGCGCAGCGGTAAAGCTGTTGCCTTGTGACCATGAGGTCACGGTTCGAGTCCTGGAAATATCCTCTTGCAGAAATGCAGGGAAAGGCTGCGTACTATAGATCCAAAGAGGTCAGACCCTTCCCCGGACCCTGCGCAAGCGGGGGCTAGGTGCACCGCGCTGCCCCTTTAAGAGAACTGGCAAACTACGATTATCCTGACATATGCCAACACATATTATACCACTGCACAGAGACATGACTGGATATAAGCTATTCACACATGAACTGAGAAACATAAACACACATTTAAGGCCTTAAGTTTAGAATTATGATCTTCTACAAAGTTCATTACAGTTTGTTGTCTAACCACTTCCTAGTAAACCTGGCTTTCAAAGTGTAATAGAAATGATTAAATGATCTCTAGAGGATTAGAATTCTTAACAGTTTTTGTATGTAGGATATTTTCCATCCCTCGATTAAGGATGTGCATGGGATCTAGTTGAGAAAGCAACCGTGTACACTAATTGTTGAGACAACAATTATTCGGGCCATGAACGCAAATACAGATAGTATGTACAATGTACCATAACTAATTGTTGAGACAACAATTATTTGGAGTGTACTTATTGAGACAATTTAATATTTTGTGCTATGCATTTTCATTAGGGGATACACTTTGTGTACTTCTTATAGTTGCATACCCAAAAAAAATTTGAATTTTGTATATTTGCATCATTCAAATGGACATGCCAACACACAAGTGTCATCATGTGTGAAGCACATACAACTTACTAGTTATGTTGAATGCATATAATAATTTAGGGAGTTGTGGCTACCGGTTGGAATTCGAAAGTTGGAGGTTTGCAAAAACTAAATTTATTACCTTTGGATCCCCAATGCACATGATCTGAATGATTGTATATTGACAACTCAAACACCACAGCCATCACGGAACCTGGCTCCAAGCCCAGACTTCCTCGAGTAATTCCTAGAGAAAGAGCAACACATGGTTTTGCAGAATAAGACTTGGTAAGAGGAGTCAACTGAAGGAACCTGGTAAATGAAAAAGCAAGTCAGTCAAGAGGTCATAAGTGAAAACGAATGAAGGCTAATTTCGTCGCTTCATTCATTGTATGAAATCAGTGTTTTAATTTTATTTTTCACTAACACTTCATAAAAAATGAATTTAGCAACCTAAAAAAGTGATTGATGAATGATGCCAAATTGGTACACATGCATCATTTTAACATAAAACACATACTTATATGATACGCACCATTTGTACCCAGAGCAGAAAAAGGGGGCTGAATTGACTGAGACCTCTCCCCTCTGGAGTAGGTTTGAGAAGTTATGAACCTTCCATTTGAAGCATGGATTGTGAGTATCTCCCAGCAGTGCAGGAGCTGAACTAGCTGCGATAGAGTTACCCATACTGCTGCCCTTCCTGTTAACTGCAAATGAAATTAACGATCATACCGCAGTGTAGAGTAAAAAAACATAAATAATCTCAAAAGTTTGTGCTTATCTGGATCAAATAGTAACTGAGGCATATGAAAACATTAATACCATGTCATTATGCAGACTGAAGATCACAAGAAAACAGCATAGATCAAACAAAGCAACAGAGGAGGAGAGAGTTCCACCTTGGGCCCTGTTTGGTTTAGCAGACACTAGCAAGCATCTAGGGGGGATTTGCAGGGAAGTGGCCTAAATACCAGCCGATCATCCTTAATCCCTGCTAAACCAAGCATGGCCTCAGTCCTTGTTTAGTTGTTAGGGACTAATCGACGTTGGATTGGGTTAATCCCCTCTCGTCAACCAATCTCCTAAGGGTTGATCAAATATCTCCGATCCTCAAGTTCATTTGGCTGGGTACAATTTCACGTTTGAAGTATATTTAGCACCCAAGACCAACTGTTGTGAACCGCCAGCCCGGTAATGCCAGCATACACAAGTAATCATTAACCCATGGTTTCGCCTTACTATCATTTGTTGAACTAGCATAGTGGCCCGCGCATTTACAAGGGCTAGAATTTAATAAAGTCCCAAATTTTCTTTAGAGAAATAAAATAATATGTTCTAATGAAAAAAGGCTAACACATTTACATATATGATGTAACTTTATTAAATTCTAGCCCTTGCAAATGTGCGGGCCACTATGCTAGTTCAACAAATGATAGTAAGGCGAGACCATGGGTTAATGATTACTTGTGTGGCGCGGGCATTACCGTCTGGCGTGTCTACAGCAGTTAGTCCCCTCCTTTCTACCCCTAAAGGCAGCTGAGATCCTTTTTGGAACTCTAGCAAGCACATGAGTTCCATCTATTGCTCCAACACAATCCTAGTTAATAAAGATAAATGATTGTTATTCATAAGTCTCATCAATTGTTTCTCTTTTGTTTGAAAAAAAATTACCTTGAAATATGGATAGAAGCGGGTGCTTTCTTGTATTTTACGATGGCAATGGTTGGAAGGAGGCCGAATCATCTCATCTCTCAACTCCCCAACAGCATAAAGCACTGCCTTAAAATACCTACTAATGACTTCGGTAGATCTTCTAAAGATTGGTTGTAGTGTCCTATACCTTTGGTTATGGCCAACTACTAGAAGAAACATGGCAACTTGTTCCTCGATAGAAGTATGGATGCTATCCAACAATAAGTTTCTCTCTCTAAATATAGCACACAAACGAAAAAAAGGAGCTTTTCACATTCTTAGTTGATTAGAACAATTTATATCGCTAGAGTGATAAATACATCTCAAATTTGACTCTCTAGATATGGCACGATCAGCCATGCTGCCCACGGTTATCCTCGGTGTTTGTTGCCTAAATCTTCTAAACATGACCATCATGTAAGCATACAATCCAGCCACTAGACCGGCTCCTCTCACAATTAGTTGCCTTCGTTTTCTTGCCAATTCATCCATCTATGACAATACAAACAAATAACAGTAAACTTAGTACAACAACAAAAATTCAGCATCACAAACAATGAACAGAAGATAGATAGTTCACAAATTCCTTCATGCATAATTTTTTGTCTAAACCACAGTACACTCTCTGTACAGAAGATAGACAGTAAACAAAATAAAATTACTGAGATCTCCCTGTTCACTGTTTCCTGACCCGAGGCAGGAAGGACTGGGTTACGGGGAGGAAGGGGAGGAGGGGGCGGAGGAAGGGAAGGAGGGGGGCGGAGGAAAGAGCGGCTACCTCTACCAGCTGGCGAGGTACTGCAGGGGCGGCGGCGGAGGCGAGTTCACGGCCGGGGCCAGGAGCTGTGGCGGGCCGACGGCGACTGGAGGGCCGGACAGGAGCTGGGGCGGGGCGGCGGAGAGGTTGGAGAAAGAGGGCACCGGCGGCGGGGTAGCTACTGGCCCATCTCCATGCCAATCTGGCGCCCGGCGGCTAGGTTTTGCGTCGCGGGAGGAGAGCAGAGGAGGGGGTCGCGCGAGGGGAGGGAGGAGCGGGTCGCGCGAGGGCAGGGGAGGGTGGTCGTTCGAGGAAAGTGGGTCGGGGAGAGATTTCGCTCGTGTGCGGGCTTCAGCCTCGCTCGACCCGGCTGGCCTCCACAGACAGGGTGCTTCGATCGAGCACTAGATGGATATAGGCGCGCTATGCCGCGCCCGGTGGTGATACTGCGACTTCAGCAGATCATATGAACGTGTGCTTAAACGATTTTTTGCTGGCATGGTCTGCTGTGCACACACGCCATCCAAAGCCCAACCTGCTAATCTAGCCAATAATACAATGGCAGCACTAATGAAAAATGTGGTAAATAGAGAGTCATACTGACATCCGTAAGCATAACCGAGTTAAATAATGGCAATCTCCAGGAGTACACCACATGGGAAGTGACCTAAAGTTTTACTGCAGGAAACATGTTCCAGGTGCACAAGTGCAGAACGACCATTGTACTTTTTTTATTTTGGGACGGAGGAAGTATTTGATACATAAAGCTGTACATAAACTACTCGCCCCCTCCCTTATATTATGGGACGGAAGGAGCAATAGATTAAAAGAAGTGAACTAAAAAGGCAGGACGTCTTTAAGAGTGTTAGAGTTGTGTCGAATATTGTGTACAAGGTAGGTTGCAGTTGGACTATGAGTTGTATTGTGTTTACATAGGATGTGGAGTCGTGTCCTAATAGGACACTTGTATCCTAGGCCTCTCATATATAATGAGAGGTAGACACACGATGTAACCTATGCTGACATAATAGCGGTAGCGCAAGGAGCCGGCGGCGTGTCTACGGCCTTGAGTGGCCGGTGTGCGGTATTGTGGCGGTGTCACGGGGAGGAGCGCCCGTAGTCAAGCCCGGGGATGTAGCCATATCGGTGAATCTCGTTAACAAATCTCGATGTCGTGCTTGTGTGATTGCTTGATCCTCGAATGATCGGCGGTATGTCCGGGTTTTATTCTAAAAAATGGTATCATGAGCTCAGATTCGGTGCGAAGACGACGGCCATGAGAATCTGTTTGGAGGATCTCTGTCGCGGAAGTCGTCGGTTTGCGGCCGGACGGGATGGACATGCAAGGCAATCGGAAGCTGTAGCGCGTGTAGCAGCTGGCAGGGCAACGTTGAAGCGTGGAAGCGGCGGCGGTACGCGTGCGATGCGAGCGACGGTCGGATCGGATCGATCGATTGAAGTTGGAGCGACAATGCGTCTGACGAGACGTCAGGAGACGACGGGCCGGAAGAGTGCGGTAGCGACCGAAGGGCCCGAGGCAGGTGCTGGAGGGTCCAGCGTGGCGGCGGGCTGGCCTGCACGTGGTCGGCTGCCCTGACGCTTTTGGAGCTGGCTCGTTCGGTGATTGCACGGGTGTACGGAAGGCTGAAGCTATGTTACATCAACGGAGGCTCAGCCAGAATAGCACGTGATGGCCAAGACATCATGAGATTTGTTTGGACAAAAAAAATCAAGAGGACCGAGTCCTGGTGTGCAACGATAGGCAGGCAAATCAATTGGCGAAATAAAACCATCAAGGGATATGCATCCATTGGAATTAGCAGGAGACGTTCACAAGGCAATTGCTAGCATCGGAGTTGTGCCTGGAGCTACGGAAGTTTGGTTAATTTTTTTTTCACAGCGTCAGTCATACGAAGAATCATGATGTCATTGGGCATCGGGTTTGAGGTGGAGAAGTTCACGGAACTAAAAACCTTGGGTTATGGCAGACAAGGGTGAAAGATTTGTTGGCACAATGGGGATGCTTGAAGGCGTTGCAGAAAGTAATGTCAGCTAAGATGGAATTGTCAGGTGATGGATGGAAATTTCGTGGAAGATGATTTGGGAGCCTTGGCGTGTCATCTGATCGAGCGAGTTAATTTGGGTCGACTAGACGGTCTGACGGGATCGGCCTTGGTCGGTTGATACAGAAGATGATGGTGGGATCGGCAACAACGACGGAGCGTGATGCTGATGGTGACCAACTTCTGGGCGTGGAAACCCGAGGGCTTGTGGGCTTCGACAAGACTATGGCGCGGGGTTGATTCAAGGTGATATACACACGGAGCTTGAAGTCGACGGGGCGCGAGGGTGGACTGATCATCTACCATGGAGTCATGTTGAAGGTGGAGCTGAATTGAGGGGCTACGGTGTAAGGATCCAAAGAATCGAAGCATATTCAGCGGGTGGGAAAAAGCGAGGGACACGTAGTTTGGACTGGAGCCCAGTGGTCTGATGGAAGCGTGAAACTCGTCATCGGTCGGTGATGATCGGTGGTACTCTGCAGTGAGGGTTGAGTGGTGTGGGTTTGTGACCCTTGAGACTCGACCGGGACAGCGGAGGCTCGACGTGGTAATAGCGGCGAGGCGTGCGGTATGCACAGGACATGGAGACGGGCCAGGGCTCTGGTGGTCATACATGTGATGAGACAATTACGAATTTGACTCGGGATGACTACAAGCAACGGTGAAATTCCTTCAAGTTTCAGACAGACGGTCAAGAAAGGAGCGGTGATGTTGAGTTCAGGTAACTCTTATGTGTGACACCCAATATATGAGTTGTTCACTTTCACGCAGGTCAGTGATCAGTGTGTGATAGCATAGACGGATACTCTGGAAGTTGGGAGCACAAACTAGAGTAATGAGGAACTTAATTTTTGCTCGAGCGTTGACTGTGGTCAAGAAAAGAAGGGACTACAAATTGCAGGTGGAGTCATATGGAGTCTTTGGAGTAGCAACGGTACTCATGGGATAAGCTCAAGTCCAATGTACATGGAAGTTTGACACACGGACGAATTCAAGGTGGTGGAGAATATTCGCCAAGGTGGAGTTTGTTAGAGTTGTGTCGAATATTGTGTACAAGGTAGGTTACAATTGGACTATGAGTTGTATTGTGTTTACATAGGATATGGAGTCGTGTCCTAATAGGACACTTGTATCCTAGGCCTCTCATATATAGCGGAGGTAGACACACGATGTAACCTATGCCAGCATAATAGCACAGGCGCGCAAGGGGGAGCCGGCGGCGTGTGCGGCGCCCGGGTGGCCGGTGTGCGGTATTGTGGCGGTGTCACAGGGAGGAGCGCCCGTAGTCAGCCCCGGGGATATAGCCATATCGGTGAACCTCGTTAACAATTTTCGATGTCGTGCTCGTGTGATTGCTTGATCCTCGGATGATCGACGGTATACCTAGGTTTTATTCTAACAAAGAGATGAGACAAAGTAAAAGTTCCCCATATGCATCTCCATAGTACTTCTCTCATCTCACTTGACAACACAATACTTGTGATAGATTTCTTCGTATCTTCACAAGCGCTTCATTGCATTGTGTTGTCATATTCTTCTTCATTTCATATTACCATGCTTGCAAACAAAATGAAAATGAATTATGATTCCCATGGTACATTTTAGAAAGAGAAAAAGAGACATGACCCCAACTTAGCGCAAAGAGATAATAGTCATCACTGTCTCAGACACTACTAACTAAAACAGAAATCAGCTGGGCATAACTTACCAACAAAAAAAAGATAGCACTAACCTAGGAATGGAGACCGTCAGGCTTGCTAATTAAAAAATTCCTAAATAAAAGATCAGATCACATCCTCGATGTCCCATGTACATGGATGAACATCTACACACAACAGATCATGAGCTGACTCTAACAACCACCAGTAGCACTAGAAATAAACTATGAAGGCCGTCTAGAAAGCTAAAAATACCTTCAAGACCATTGTATAACCATCAAACAGGCCCAAAGTGTAACATTTAATAATTAATAAAATTCTTATGTAAAAAATTCATGATGATAATAGAAGCATCTACCCGGCCCATACATGGAAATCCAAGTCCCTGCCAAACATTAAAAACTGAGGAAACAAAAGATGCAGAAAACATCACCATGGAGCAATCAACTGCATTTGAATAATATTAGAAACGGTATGCATGAGATGTAGCACACAGCCGGAAAACTGATAGATGCTTGCATTGGTTGGATGTGCACAACCTCGTTCAATATTAATTTGTCAGCATACTTATCAATCAGAAAATCTCCATAACCTGAGAAAAGAAAAGAGTTAGAACAACTTTGAGCAATCTGTTGTTTAGTTATCACAGTTGCAACTTGCATCGGGCCATATGCTCGGAGGGACCAGATTATCCTACAACTAAAACTTCAACATCATAGTAACTATGTGGGTTCATACTTTTATTTCACAACATCGTGAGCCCTTTTCACGATCCAGGATAGTGCTACAAACTATACTCTAATGATTCAGATTTAGGTCAAAAATAGCACAAGATCCAGAAGTTCAACATCATGTACATTGATTAACTACAAAACATAAATGGTTATAAGCATGTTGCCACCACAATGTCATTGGTTTCATACTTGTAATGACCACAATGGTTTGCCCCATACTTCAAACCCTGAATACTCTGAAACACTATGAACGTAAACAGCCAACACACATTACATAGAATTACAAAATAGTAGTCCTGTAGAGACAAACGATTCCTTTTGGAATAGAACTCTGATATCCTATCTTCAATCTTCGAAACAACTATACACTTCAGGAGTATATCAATACTCATATTTAGAAGTAGAACAATCACCATCTTAATAGTAGACTATAATGTCATATTTTCAATTGGCAATAGTAGACTATAATAATATGTGTACTATATGTATCCAAATAACAGCGAATAACTGCACTTTTCTTTCACAGGTTGCGATATCGAGAAAATCGACTTCATTTAGTTACCGATCAGTTTACTTCACATAGATAATACATAGTCAAGCATTCATACACTTTTGTTAAATCAAGGGACTAAAGGTCACTTTGGCATTTTTGTTTCTTTGAGTATACACTTTCTGCATGATTGACAAACAACCACTCATCAAAAGATCATGAAAAAAGTATGTATTCTCACCTTGCAATCAGCCATGCGTAAGATGATGCTTGGATCAGCGGACAAAATTGACCGCCACCATGGTTCATATCCGAGTTGACCAAACTTCGGCATGAATAAAAGTACAAAACTCTCACCCGCCAATTCCGAGGGAGGGACTTTGAGCAGATGGGGTGCGACAGGAGGGGGGCGG
Source organism: Aegilops bicornis (assembly GCA_021605145.1). Classification (NCBI taxonomy): domain Eukaryota; kingdom Viridiplantae; phylum Streptophyta; class Magnoliopsida; order Poales; family Poaceae; genus Aegilops; species Aegilops bicornis. The sequence continues at coordinate 162,295,539 of CM038674.1, forward strand.
GGCTGGAGGAGGGCGGCGGATGGACACGGCAGCGAGGGAGACGGCACGGACGGCAACCTGCTGGAGGCAGCCGGGATCGAAGGACGCGACATCAACGATTTGGGAGATAGTGAAAAGTTGAGGGGATTGGAACCTGTAGCCTGCCTCAATGGAGGAAGATGAAGAGAACCAACTGCAACCAAGACAAAGAGAAGAGGAAATACAACCTGCTGCGGAGTAGAAGAAGGCAACACGGTCGGCGTGGATGCAGCAGACGACCATCCCTACCGAGCCCCCCTCCAAGAGAAGAAACATGAAGAATCCGATGCGGAAGAGCGGCAAGCCAGAGGAGCGGCAGCGCACTCCCGTCAGCGACGAACGACAGGGAAACCATCCTCCATGGACGCACCGACAGCAAAGGACCGCAGGAACGTCTGCTGCCCCCCTCTCCCCTTCTCCCACAGGGGCCACCAAGATAAGGAAGAGGACACGGTTTCAAAAACACAAATGTAGGACACTATATCTGACACTCACCCAATCAATTATAAGTTATCCTGCACCTTCATCTAGGCCATTGCAAATTAATTTCGAATTTGCTAGCACTAATTCTTCTATGTAAAAGCGAACAAAGTAAAGTTATTCAGTTTGTACTTATGCATTCCCAATCTACCATAAATCAACAACACAAAAAAGAGAATCTAACCTGCACTGTTATGGCACTTTATTCTCATATAATATCATACAATGCACTTCCTCTAAGCATAGTATATTCAGAAAAGAAAAAGGAAAAGTCAGAATTAAATGGAATACAAACAGAGTACAAAATAAAATGTAAGTTCCTGATCCACCTAGTGTCACCTTCTTGGGTGTTTCATGTCCATTGGTTGCTTCAGTAATTCCTAAAAATCTGAATCAGAACTAAGAAATCAAACTCATAGGTGCGGAAAAACGTAAATCTATGGAGCAAGTACAGAGATTTGGAAAGGAGAGAAAAAAAGGGCGGAAATAACCCTACCTGGTAATCCATGGATGGAGAGGAATTCCTGTGGAAGGGAAGGCTCAACCTGCACTAGCTTCATGGGCCGTGCGCCTTCAGCCTCTGCCATTCCCCACCGTGCAGCAGCTGCTTGGAGCTAGGTTTGTGCGTGCAGGGATCCGGTGGCCCAGCCGCCTGGTGAGATGCACGAGGAGGTGGGGTGGAGGTGGAGGCGAGTGGGGCGCTGGGCTTGGAGATGTATGGATGAGGCGGACCTTCCTCTTGGCCGTCGACACACGATCTCCCTACTCGCCCACACCGTCCGAGGGCAAGGGGAACGAGGGAGAGATCGAGTCGAGAGGCAGTCCAGCAAGGACGCCTTGAACGCGAGAGAAGGAGGTGGTGCTTGCGGATGGAGCTATTGGCGGCGGCGAAAACCCAGCGTGGCGGCGCTCGGAAGGATAAGAGAGATGGGATGACGGAAGGGTGGATACGGGCTTTGGGGGTCACCCAGCAGCCAACCGACTGAATTGCCGACACCCCAGATTAACCACAACGCTTCAATTCCTGGGAGCTTAATAACTGTACAGATAGCGGAGAGTGTTTTTTGCATGAGATCGACATAGCTCAATAGAGCCCACCCACCCTACCAAACAACGAAAAGTGGGTCGAACATGGAACTTTCAGCCCGGTGCACCCTCCGTGCAGGCTACCAAACACACCCATACTGTGCGAGATTGTCGGAAATATATGCGCAGGGATGCACGTGTCCTGGGCCGGGCCCAGTCCGGATTTCGGTAGGCTTTTCTCTTTTCTAATTTTTTTATTTTTTGTCCAGATTTACCTTTCACTTTTTGTTTTATTTTTTTTATTTTCATTTTTCCTCGATTTATTCTTTCCTGGATGTGATAACACGTGTTATTCATTGAGCGGTCGCGCTGGAGCCGACGGATGCAACTAGAGCAAGCGACAGTCGTTCGATGATGTCTATGAAAATCCGCGTGTCGACAAGTTAGTAGACATGCGCTTTTCCGTGCACTTTCGTTTCTCTCTCATTTTTTCAATTGGCTTCATTTCTTGTGCCATTACTAAGAAACATGTCCGTGCGTTGCAACGAGAAAAAAAATAATCAATCGACATATACAACATCAGATTATGTGGTTTCCTTATTAATAAATTCAATGAAGTCCACTTAACATTGCTTAAGCTTGACTTTCAAATTAGTAACCATCAAGCTTATGTTATGTCAAGCAGGTCTAAAGCAGCACTAACTATCACATCCTAAGTGGTCCTCAAAATTCAAGATCGCTCAAAATTCAAGAGTGGACATCTACGCTCATGGTCATTGGTGTGTGGTATTTTTCGGTAAATTAACATGCCTTTACCAAAAGATGCCAATCATCCATGTGACTGTCTCGGCACCAAGTAGCTAGATGTCCGGTTTACTAAACATAGTGAACAACAGTTTATTTCTACAAGTAAAAGAACAACATCAGAATGATTTTGATTTGACTCAGGTGAAATGAACAACATGATGAAGTAGTTTAGCTATGTTCTCGGCTGGATAGCAATGGTGAGAAGAATTATTAGCGGAACAATGGAAGAGGAATCCACAAAACATGGATGTATCCACCACAAAATCTAAGGAAGTAGAAGAAAAGTGGGCGTGGATAAGGTGCTCGTGGCTGTCACCATGTCACAACAACGGCGTGTGTTGGAGCAAATCGACCTCAGAGCAGGATTCCCGACGGCGTGCAAGAGCACATCGGCCTCGACCATGGTGGAGAACATGCAACGATGAGCAGACCCTCGTCCTCGCCCGTCGGCCGGCGAGGCGATCAACACAGGATTCTCCGATGGCGTACAAGAGCAGATCAACCTCGATAGCGATGGAGATGAGGCGATAGCCAGCAGGCCCTAAATCCTCGCCGTCATCCTATTGCTCGGGTCGTGAGTGCGCCAGCCGTCCGAACAACGGTCGTCCTAGCAGTACATCTCACGCTTGCATCGAGGCGTCATCACGCCACCGAGGATGTTGAGCGCGGTCATGGTGTCTACGCTCACTAGTAGAAAAAGGGTCAAACGTGAAGCACATTAGTGCGGTTTGAATTTGAGCGGCACTAATGTATACATTAGTGCCGGTTCCAACGGCTAGCCGGGCCGCTTTCATTAGTACCGGTTCGTGTCGAACCTTTAGCACCGGTTCGTGCCACGAACCGGTACTAATGAGTGGTGGCGAGGATGTTGTCGGTGGGGCCCCTCCAGGCCCTTTAGTACCGGTTCTTGGCACGAACCGGTACTAAAGGTCTTCTTACATAAACCCTTCGTCCACCCGAGCTCGCTCTGTTCTTCCCCTTTCCCTCTCCTACGCTTCCCCTCTTCCTCTCGAGCTCATCACACATTTTGCCCAAAATTTGTCAAGATTTGAAGGCCCCCATCCATTCAAATGATCACAAAGGTTAGCAACTTTGTCCTTTCATCTCTCATTGCGTTGATAGATTAGCTCTTGCAATGCTTTATATAGTGATTAATTTGTGAGTTTAGTAATTTGGGAGGAAATATATATATGTGCCAGTATTTGATTTATATGCAATCTGAGGTTAAAAATAACACTTAGTTTGCATATGTAGGTGTGGTTTACTTAGTGCCTTCTAAATCTCCGTCGTAACCACCGTCGATCGCTCACCGTCCCCATCGCGGCACCACCTTGTGGTGAGCCTCTTGTTCATGAAATTTTATATATAAATTGATGTTTGTGTGATTTGGATATATAGTTACTCGTATAATTATCTTACCCGTACGTTGTTTGTTATACATATAGTGTCATGGTTTTGATATCCGTCCCCGTCGGCCCTCGTCCTTGTTATGATTCGGATGTGGTATATATATTCTCTTTTAAAACTAGTTGCATTTCGTGTTTATGACAAATTACACCCATAAAGTTGACATAGAAATTTTTTCTAGGAGGTATGTGAACCGGAAATTCCAACCGACCCTATTGTTGAGAGGTTAAATTTAGTTGAAAGAGAAAACGAGTACTTGAAAGAAAAATTGAAAAGAATTGAGGGGAGAAGATGGAATTGGAGTTGCATGTTGCCGATGTCGTCGATGATCACAAGATCAAGATGGAGAAAATGCGCTTGAAGATTAGAAAGATTAGAAAATATGCCATCGATAGTGAGGCTTGGTATCATTATGCTGTTGGATCAATTGTTACCTTAGTTGTGATCTTGATCGCATTTGTTGTTGCATTTAAATGCTTTAGCTAGAGAGTTATTTGTTTGTTGCATTTAAGTGTTGTATGAACTTTATGTAAGAACTTGTATTAATTTGGTCTATTTGGTGTTGTGTAATGAAGATGAGCGGCAATGGATGTCACGATGACCGATGCTCTCCCAGTTCATTGAGGGCGTGCATACTTTTACGCTTATGGCTGAGGCAAACAAGTCATAGGTGGGGAAAAGCGAAAAACTATGGACCAAGTACAGAGATTTGGAAAGGAGAGAAAAAAGAGGCGGAAATAACCCTACCTGGTAATCCATGGAGGGAGAGGAATTCCTGTGGAAGGGAAGGCTCAACCTGCACTAGCTTTATGGGCCGTGCGCCTTCAGCCTCTGCCATTCCCCACCGTGCAGCAGCTGCTTAGAGCTAGGTTTGTGCGTGCAGGGATCCGGTGGCCCAGCCGCCCAGGTGAGATGCACGAGGAGGTGGGGGTGGAGGTGGAGGGGGCGAGTGGGCGCTGGGCTTGGAGATGTATGGATGAGGCGGACCTTCCTCTTGACCATCGGCACACTGATCTCCCTACTCGCCCACATCGTCGAGGGCAAGGGGAGCGAGGAGAGATCGAGTCGAGAGGCAGTCGAGCAAGGACGCTTGAACACGAGAAGAAGGAGGTGGTCTTGCCGGATGGAGCTAGGCTGGCGTGACATAAAACCTAGCGTGGCGGCGCTCGGAAGGATAAGAGAGATGGGATGACGGAAGGGTGGATACGGGCTTTGGGGGTCACCCAGCAGCCAACCGATCAATTACCGACACCCCAGATTAACCACAACGCTCCAATTCTTGGGAGCTTAGTAGCTGTATAGATAGAGGAGAGTGTTTTTGCATGAGATCGACATAGCTCAATAGAGCCCACCCACCCTACCAAACAGCGAAAAGTGGGTCGAGCAGGGAACTTTCAGCCGGTGCACCCTCCGTGCAGGCTACCAAACACAACCATACTGTGCGAGATTGTCGGAAATATATGCTGGGATGCACGTGTCCTGGGCCGGGCCCAGTCCGGATTTCGGTAGGCTTTTCTCTTTTCTATTTTTTTTCATTTTTTGTCCAGATTTATCTTTCACTTTTTGTTTTCGTTTTTTCTTTATTTTCATTTTTCCTCGATTTATTCTTTCCTGGATGTGATAACACGTGTTATTCATTGAGCGGTCGTATTTGGAGCCGACGGATGCAACTAGAGCAAGCGACGATCGTTCGATGATGTCTATGAAAATCCGCATGTCGACAAGTTAGTAGACATGCGCTTTTCCGCACTTTCGTTTCTCTCTCATTTTTCAATTGGCTTCATTTCTTGTGCCATTATTAAGAAACATGTCCGTGCGTTGCAACGAGAAAAATATAATCAATCAACATATACAACATCAGATTATGTGGTTTCCTTATTAATAAATTCAATGAAGTCCACTTAACATTGCTTAAGCTTGACTTTCAAATTAGTAACCATCAAGCTTATGTTATGTCAAGCAGGTCTAAAGCAACACTAACTATCACATCCTAAGTGGTCCTCAAAATTCAAGATCGCTCAAAAATCAAGAGTGGACATCTACGCTCATGGTCATTGGTGTGTGGTATTTTTTCGGTAAATTAACATGCCTTTATCAAAAGATGCCAATCATCCATGTGACTGTCTCGGCACCAAGTAGCTAGATGTCCGGTTTACTAAACATAGTGAACAACAGTTTATTTCTACAAGTAAAAGAACAACATCAGAATGATTTTGATTTGACTCAGGTGAAATGAACAACATGATGAAGTAGTTTAGCTATGTTCTCGGCTGGATAGCAATGGTGAGAAGAATTATTAGCGGAACAATGGAAGAGGAATCCACAAAACATGGATGTATCCACCACAAAATCTAAGGAAGTAGAAGAAAAGTGGGCGTGGATAAGGTGCTCGTGGCTGTCACCATGTCACAACAACGGCGTGTGTTGGAGCAAATCGACCTCGAGCAGGATTCCCGACGACGTGCAAGAGCACATCGGCCTCGACCATGGTGGAGAACATGCTACGATGAGCAGACCCTCGTCCTCGCGGTCGGCGGAGGCGGGGCGATCAACACGTGATTCTCCGATGACGTACAAGAGCAGATCTTCCTCGATAGCGATGGAGATGAGGCGATAGCCAGCAGTCCCTCGTCCTCGCCGTCATCCTATTGCTCGGGTCGAAGTGCGCCAGCCGTCCGAACAACGATCGTCCTAGCGGTACATCTCACGCTTGCATCGAGGCGTCATCACGCCACCGAGGATGTTGAGCGCGGTCATGGTGTCTACGCTCACTAGTAGAAAAAGGGTCAAGCGTGAAGCACATTAGTGCCGGTTTGAATTTGAGCGGCACTAATGTATACATTAGTGGCGGTTCCAACGGCTAGCCGGGCCGCTTTCATTAGTACCGGTTCGTGTCGAACCTTTAGCACCGTTCGTGCCACGAACCGATACTAATGAGTGGTGGCGAGGATGTTGTCGACTGGGCCTCCGGGCCCTTTAGTACCGGTTCTTGGCACGAACCGGTACTAAAGGTCTTCCTACATAAACCCTTCGTCCACCCGAGCTCGCTCTGTTCTTCCCCTTTCCCTCTCCTTTCTGCTTCCCCTCTTCCTCTCGAGCTCATCACACATTTTGCCCAAAATTTGTCAAGATTTGAAGGCCCCCATCCATTCAAATGATCACAAAGGTTAGCAACTTTGTCCTTTCATCTCTCATTGCGTTGATAGATTAGCTCTTGCAATGCTTTATATAGTGATTAATTTGTGAGTTTAGTAATTTGGGAGGAAATATATATATGTGCCAGTATTTGATTTATATGCAATCTGAGGTTAAAAATAACACTTAGTTTGCATATGTAGGTGTGGTTTACTTAGTGCCTTCTAAATCTCCGTCGTAACCACCGCCGATCGCCTCACTGTCAAGATCGCCGGCACCACCTTGTGGTGAGCCTCTTGTTCATGAAATTTTATATATAAATTGATGTTTGTGTGATTTGGATATATAGTTACTCGTATAATTATCTTACCCGTCGTTGTTTGTTATACATATAGTGCCATGGTTTTGATATCCGTCCCCGTCGGCCCTCGTCCTTGTTATGATTCGGATGTGGTATATATATTCTCTTTTAAAACTAGTTGCATTTCGTGTTTATGACAAATTACGCCCATAAAGTTGACATAGAAATTTTTTCTAGGAGGTATGTGAACCGGAAATTCCAACCGACCCTATTGTCGAGAGGTTAAATTTAGTTGAAAGAGAAAGCGAGTACTTGAAAGAAAAATTGAAAAGAATTGAGGGAGAAGATGGAATTGGAGTTGCATGTTGCCGATGTCGTCGATGATCACAAGATCAAGATGGAGAAAATGCGCTTGAAGATTAGAAAGATTAGAAAATATGCCATCGATAGTGAGGCTTGGTATCATTATGCTGTTGGATCAATTGTTACCTTAGTTGTGATCTTGATCGCATTTGTTGTTGCATTTAAATGCTTTAGCTAGAGAGTTATTTGTTTGTTGCATTTAAGTGTTGTATGAACTTTATGTAAGAACTTGTATTAATTTGGTCTATTTGGTGTTGTGTAATGAAGATGAGCCGGCAATGGATGTACGATGACCGATGCTCTACCCAGTTCATTGAGGGCGTGCATACTTTTCTGCTTGCGGCTGAGGCAAACAAGTCATAGGTGGGGAAAAACGAAAAACTATGGACCAAGTACAGAGATTTGGAAAGGAGAGAAAAAAAAGGGCGGAAATAACCCTACCTGGTAATCCATGGAGGGAGAGGAATTCCTGTGGAAGGAAGGCTCAACCTGCACTAGCTTTATGGGCCGTGGCGCCTTGACCTCTGCCATTCCCCACCGTGCAGCAGCTGCTTAGAGCTAGGTTTGTGCGTGCAGGATCCGGTGGCCCAGCCGCCCAGTGAGATGCACGAGGAGGTGGGGTGGAGGTGGAGGGGGCAAGTGGGGCGCTGGGCTTGGAGATGTATGGATGAGGCCGGACCTTCCTCTTGACCATCGGCATTGATCTCCCTACTCGCCCACACCGTCGAGGGCAAGGGGAGCGAGGGAGAGATCGAGTCGAGAGGCAGTCCAGGCAAGGACGCCTTGAACACGAGAGAAGGAGGTGGTCTTGCCGGATGGAGCTAGGTGGCGTGACATAAAACCCTAGCGTGGCGGCGCTCGGAAGGATAAGAGAGATGGGATGACGGAAGGGTGGATCACGGGCTTTGGGGGTCACCCAGAGCCAACCGACTGAATTACCGACACCCCAGATTAACCACAACGCTCCAATTCCTGGGAGCTTAGTAACTGTATAGATAGCGGAGAGTGTTTTTTGCATGAGATCGACATAGCTCAATAGAGCCCACCCACCCTACCAAACAGCGAAAAGTGGGTCGAACAGGGAACTTTCAGCCCGGTGCACCCTCCGTGCAGGCTACCAAACACACCCATACTGTGCGAGATTGTCGGAAATATATGCGGGGATGCACGTGTCTGGGCGGGCCCAGTCCGGATTTCGGTAGGCTTTTCTCTTTTCTATTTTTTTTCATTTTTTGTCCAGATTTATCTTTCACTTTTTGTTTTCTTTTTTTCTTTATTTTCATTTTTCCTCGATTTATTCTTTCCTGGATGTGATAACACGTGTTATTCATTGAGCGGTCGCGCTGGAGCCGACGGATGCAACTAGAGCAAGCGACGATCGTTCGATGATGTCTATGAAAATCCGCATGTCGACAAGTTAGTAGACATGCGCTTTTCCGTGCACTTTCGTTTCTCTCTCATTTTTTCAATTGGCTTCATTTCTTGTGCCATTATTAAGAAACATGTCCGTGCGTTGCAACGAGAAAAAATATAATCAATCAACATATACAACATCAGATTATGTGGTTTCCTTATTAATAAATTCAATGAAGTCCACTTAACATTGCTTAAGCTTGACTTTCAAATTAGTAACCATCAAGCTTATGTTATGTCAAGCAGGTCTAAAGCAACACTAACTATCACATCCTAAGTGGTCCTCAAAATTCAAGATCGCTCAAAAATCAAGAGTGGACATCTACGCTCATGGTCATTGGTGTGTGGTATTTTTCGGTAAATTAACATGCCTTTACCAAAAGATGCCAATCATCCATGTGACTGTCTCGGCACCAAGTAGCTAGATGTCCGGTTTACTAAACATAGTGAACAACAGTTTATTTCTACAAGTAAAAGAACAACATCAGAATGATTTTGATTTGACTCAGGTGAAATGAACAACATGATGAAGTAGTTTAGCTATGTTCTCGGCTGGATAGCAATGGTGAGAAGAATTATTAGCGGAACAATGGAAGAGGAATCCACAAAACATGGATGTATCCACCACAAAATCTAAGGAAGTAGAAGAAAAGTGGGCGTGGATAAGGTGCTCGTGGCTGTCACCATGTCACAACAACGGCGTGTGTTGGAGCAAATCGACCTCAGAGCAGGATTCCCGACGGCGTGCAAGAGCACATCGGCCTCGACCATGGTGGAGAACATGCAACGATGAGCAGACCCTGCGTCCTCGCCCGTCGGCCGAGGCGGGCGATCAACACGGATTCTCCGATGATGTACAAGAGCAGATCAACCTCGATAGCGATGGAGATGAGGCGATAGCCAGCAGGCCCTCGTCCTCGCCGTCATCCTATTGCTCGGGTCGTAAATGCGCCAGGCCGTCCGAACAACGGTCGTCCTAGCAGTACATCTCACGCTTGCATCGAGGCGTCATCACGCCACCCGAGGATGTTGAGCGCGGTCATGGTGTCTACGCTCACTAGTAGAAAAAGGGTCAAACGTGAAGCACATTAGTGCGGTTTGAATTTGAGCGGCACTAATGTATACATTAGTGGCGGTTCCAACGGCTAGCCGGGCGCTTTCATTAGTACCGGTTCGTGTCGAACCTTTAGCACCGGTTCGTGCCACGAACCGGTACTAATGAGAGTGGTGGCAGGATGTTGTCAGACTGGGGCCCCTCCAGGCCCTTTAGTACCGGTTCTTGGCACGAACCAGTACTAAAGGTCTTCCTACATAAACCCTTCGTCCACCCGAGCTCGCTCTGTTCTTCCCCTTTCCCTCTCCTTTCTGCTTCCCCTCTTCCTCTCGAGCTCATCACACATTTTGCCCAAAATTTGTCAAGATTTGAAGGCCCCCATCCATTCAAATGATCACAAAGGTTAGCAACTTTGTCCTTTCATCTCTCATTGCGTTGATAGATTAGCTCTTGCAATGCTTTATATAGTGATTAATTTGTGAGTTTAGTAATTTGGGAGGAAATATATATATGTGCCAGTATTTGATTTATATGCAATCTGAGGTTAAAAATAACACTTAGTTTGCATATGTAGGTGTGGTTTACTTAGTGCCTTCTAAATCTCCGTCGTAACCACCGCCGATCGATCGCACTGTCAAGATCGCCGGCACCACCTTGTGGTGAGCCTCTTGTTCATGAAATTTTATATATAAATTGATGTTTGTGTGATTTGGATATATAGTTACTCGTATAATTATCTTACCCGACGTTGTTTGTTATACATATAGTGCCATGGTTTTGATATCCGTCCCGTCGGCCCTCGTCCTTGTTATGATTCGGATGTGGTATATATATTCTCTTTTAAAACTAGTTGCATTTCGTGTTTATGACAAATTACGCCCATAAAGTTGACATAGAAATTTTTTCTAGGAGGTATGTGAACCGGAAATTCCAACCGACCCTATTGTCGAGAGGTTAAATTTAGTTGAAAGAGAAAGCGAGTACTTGAAAGAAAAATTGAAAAGAATTGAGGGGAGAAGATGGAATTGGAGTTGCATGTTGCCGATGTAAATGCGATGATCACAAGATCAAGATGGAGAAAATGCGCTTGAAGATTAGAAAGATTAGAAAATATGCCATCGATAGTGAGGCTTGGTATCATTATGCTTTGTTGGATCAATTGTTACCTTAGTTGTGATCTTGATCGCATTTGTTGTTGCATTTAAATGCTTTAGCTAGAGAGTTATTTGTTTGTTGCATTTAAGTGTTGTATGAACTTTATGTAAGAACTTGTATTAATTTGGTCTATTTGGTGTTGTGTAATGAAGATGAGCCGGCAATGGATGTACGATGACCGATGCTCTACCCAGTTCATTGAGGGCGTGCATACTTTTACGCTTATGGCTGAGGCAAACAAGTCATAGGTGGGGAAAAGCGAAAAACTATGGACCAAGTACAGAGATTTGGAAAGGAGAGAAAAAAGGGCGGAAATAACCCTACGGTAATCCATGGAGGAGAGGAATTCTGTGGAAGGAAGGCTCAACCTGCACTAGCTTTATGGGCCGTGCGCCTTGACCTCTGCCATTCCCCACCGTGCAGCAGCTGCTTAGAGCTAGGTTTGTGCGTGCAGGAATCCGGTGGCCCAGCCGCCCAGGTGAGATGCACGAGGAGGTGGGGGTGGAGGTGGAGGGGGGCAAGTGGGGCGCCTGGCTTGGAGATGTATGGATGAGGCGGACCTTCCTCTTGACCATCGGCACACAGTCTCCCTACTCGCCCACACCGTCGAGGGCAAGGGGAGCGAGGGAGAGATCGAGTCGAGAGGCAGTCCAGGCAAGGACGGGAACACGAGAGAAGGAGGTGGTGCTGCCGGATGGAGCTAGGCTGGCGGGCGGCCGCAAAAACCTAAGCGTGGCGGCGCTCGGAAGGATAAGAGAGATGGGATGACGGAAGGGTGGATACGGGCTTTGGGGGTCACCCAAGAGCCAACCGATGAATTACCGACACCCCAGATTAACCACAACGCTCCAATTCCTGGGAGCTTAGTAACTGTATAGATAGCGGAGAGTGTTTTTTGCATGAGATCGACATAGCTCAATAGAGCCCACCCACCCTACCAAACAGCGAAAAGTGGGTGAACAGGGAACTTTCAGCCCGGTGCACCCTCCGTGCAGGCTACCAAACACACCCATCTTGCGAGATTGTCGGAAATATATGCTGGGGATGCACGTGTCTGGCCGGGCCCAGTCCGGATTTCGGTAGGCTTTTCTCTTTTCTATTTTTTTCATTTTTTGTCCAGATTTATCTTTCACTTTTTGTTTTCGTTTTTTCTTTATTTTCATTTTTCCTCGATTTATTCTTTCCTGGATGTGATAACACGTGTTATTCATTGAGCGGTCGCGCTGGAGCCGACGGATGCAACTAGAGCAAGCGACAGTCGTTCGATGATGTCTATGAAAATCCGCATGTCGACAAGTTAGTAGACATGCGCTTTTCCGTGCACTTTCGTTTCTCTCTCATTTTTTCAATTGGCTTCATTTCTTGTGCCATTATTAAGAAACATGTCCGTATGCGTTGCAACGAGAAAAATATAATCAATCAACATATACAACATCAGATTATGTGGTTTCCTTATTAATAAATTCAATGAAGTCCACTTAACATTGCTTAAGCTTGACTTTCAAATTAGTAACCATCAAGCTTATGTTATGTCAAGCAGGTCTAAAGCAACACTAACTATCACATCCTAAGTGGTCCTCAAAATTCAAGATCGCTCAAAAATCAAGAGTGGACATCTACGCTCATGGTCATTGGTGTGTGGTATTTTTCGGTAAATTAACATGCCTTTACCAAAAGATGCCAATCATCCATGTGACTGTCTCGGCACCAAGTAGCTAGATGTCCGGTTTACTAAACATAGTGAACAACAGTTTATTTCTACAAGTAAAAGAACAACATCAGAATGATTTTGATTTGACTCAGGTGAAATGAACAACATGATGAAGTAGTTTAGCTATGTTCTCGGCTGGATAGCAATGGTGAGAAGAATTATTAGCGGAACAATGGAAGAGGAATCCACAAAACATGGATGTATCCACCACAAAATCTAAGGAAGTAGAAGAAAAGTGGGCGTGGATAAGGTGCTCGTGGCTGTCACCATGTCACAACAACGGCGTGTGTTGGAGCAAATCGACCTCAGAGCAGGATTCCCGACGACGTGCAAGAGCACATCGGCCTCGACCATGGTGGAGAACATGCAACGATGAGCAGACCCTCGTCCTCGCCGTCGGCCGAGGCGGGGCGATCAACACGGGATTCTCCGATGACGTACAAGAGCAGATCAACCTCGATAGCGATGGAGATGAGGCGATAGCCAGCAGGCCCTCGTCCTCGCCGTCATCCTATTGCTCGGGTCGTAGGTGCGCCAGGCCGTCCGAACAACAGTCGTCCTAGCAGTACATCTCACGCTTGCATCAGAGCGTCATCACGCCACCCGAGGATGTTGAGCGCGGTCATGGTGTCTACGCTCACTAGTAGAAAAAGGGTCAAACGTGAAGCACATTAGTGCCGGTTTGAATTTGAGCCGGCACTAATGTATACATTAGTGGCGGTTCCAACGGCTAGCCGGGCCGCTTTCATTAGTACCGGTTCGTGTCGAACCTTTAGCACCGGTTCGTGCCACGAACCGGTACTAATGAGAGTGGTGGCAGGATGTTGTCAGACTGGGGCCCCTCCAGGCCCTTTAGTACCGGTTCTTGGCACGAACCAGTACTAAAGGTCTTCCTACATAAACCCTTCGTCCACCCGAGCTCGCTCTGTTCTTCCCCTTTCCCCTCTCCTTTCTGCTTCCCCTCTTCCTCTCGAGCTCATCACACATTTTGCCCAAAATTTGTCAAGATTTGAAGGCCCCCATCCATTCAAATGATCACAAAGGTTAGCAACTTTGTCCTTTCATCTCTCATTGCGTTGATAGATTAGCTCTTGCAATGCTTTATATAGTGATTAATTTGTGAGTTTAGTAATTTGGGAGGAAATATATATATGTGCCATTGATTTATATGCAATCTGAGGTTAAAAATAACACTTAGTTTGCATATGTAGGTGTGGTTTACTTAGTGCCTTCTAAATCTCCGTCGTAACCACCGTCGATCGCCCGCACCGTCCCATCGCCGGCACCACCTTGTGGTGAGCCTCTTGTTCATGAAATTTTATATATAAATTGATGTTTGTGTGATTTGGATATATAGTTACTCGTATAATTATCTTACCCGTACGTTGTTTGTTATACATATAGTGCCATGGTTTTGATATCCGTCCCCGTCGGCCCTCGTCCTTGTTATGATTCGGATGTGGTATATATATTCTCTTTTAAAACTAGTTGCATTTCGTGTTTATGACAAATTACGCCCATAAAGTTGACATAGAAATTTTTTCTAGGAGGTATGTGAACCGGAAATTCCAACCGACCCTATTGTCGAGAGGTTAAATTTAGTTGAAAGAGAAAGCGAGTACTTGAAAGAAAAATTGAAAAGAATTGAGGGGAGAAGATGGAATTGGAGTTGCATGTTGCCGATGTCGTCGATGATCACAAGATCAAGATGGAGAAAATGCGCTTGAAGATTAGAAAGATTAGAAAATATGCCATCGATAGTGAGGCTTGGTATCATTATCTTTGTTGGATCAATTGTTACCTTAGTTGTGATCTTGATCGCATTTGTTGTTGCATTTAAATGCTTTAGCTAGAGAGTTATTTGTTTGTTGCATTTAAGTGTTGTATGAACTTTATGTAAGAACTTGTATTAATTTGGTCTATTTGGTGTTGTGTAATGAAGATGAGCGGCAATGGATGTACGATGACCGATGCTCTACCCAGTTCATTGAGGGCGTGCATACTTTTCTGCTTGCGGCTGAGGCAAACAAGTCATAGGTGGGGAAAAACGAAAAACTATGGACCAAGTACAGAGATTTGGAAAGGAGAGAAAAAAAAGGGCGGAAATAACCCTACCTGGTAATCCATGGAGGGAGAGGAATTCCTGTGGAAGGGAAGGCTCAACCTGCACTAGCTTTATGGGCCGTGCGCCTTCAGCCTCTGCCATTCCCCACCGTGCAGCAGCTGCTTAGAGCTCGGTTTGTGCGTGCAGGAATCCGGTGGCCCAGCCGCCTGTGAGATGCACGAGGAGGTGGGGGTGGAGGTGGAGGGGGCGAGTGGGGCGCCTGGGCTTGAGATGTATGGATGAGGCGGACCTTCCTCTTGACCATCGGCACACAGTCTCCTAGTCGCCCACACCGTCGAGGGCAAGGGGAGCGAGGGAGAGATCGAGTCGAGAGGCAGTCGAGCAAGGACGCCCAACACGAGAGAAGGAGGTGGTGCTGCCGGATGGAGCTAAGTGGCTGGCGGCCATAAAACCCTAGCGTGGCGGCGCTCGGAAGGATAAGAGAGATGGGATGACGGAAGGGTGGATACGGGCTTTGGGGGTCACCCAGCAGCCAACCGACTGAATTACCGACACCCCAGATTAACCACAACACTCCAATTCCTGGGAGCTTAGTAACTGTATAGATAGCGGAGAGTGTTTTTTGCATGAGATCGACATAGCTCAATAGAGCCCACCCACCCTACCAAACAGCGAAAAGTGGGTCGAACAGGGAACTTTCAGCCCGGTGCACCCTCCGTGCAGGCTACCAAACACAACCATACTGTGCGAGATTGTCGGAAATATATGCGGCGGGATGCACGTGTCTGGGCCGGGCCCAGTCCGGATTTCGGTAGGCTTTTCTCTTTTCTATTTTTTTTCATTTTTTGTCCAGATTTATCTTTCACTTTTTGTTTTTTTTTCTTTATTTTCATTTTTCCTCGATTTATTCTTTCCTGGATGTGATAACACGTGTTATTCATTGAGCGGTCGCGCTGGAGCCGACGGATGCAACTAGAGCAAGCGACAGTCGTTTCGATGATGTCTATGAAAATCCGCATGTCGACAAGTTAGTAGACATGCGCTTTTCCGCACTTTCGCTTCTCTCTCATTTTTCAATTGGCTTCATTTCTTGTGCCATTATTAAGAAACATGTCCGTGCGTTGCAACGAGAAAAATATAATCAATCAACATATACAACATCAGATTATGTGGTTTCCTTATTAATAAATTCAATGAAGTCCACTTAACATTGCTTAAGCTTGACTTTCAAATTAGTAACCATCAAGCTTATGTTATGTCAAGCAGGTCTAAAGCAACACTAACTATCACATCCTAAGTGGTCCTCAAAATTCAAGATCGCTCAAAAATCAAGAGTGGACATCTACGCTCATGGTCATTGGTGTGTGGTATTTTTTCGGTAAATTAACATGCCTTTACCAAAAGATGCCAATCATCCATGTGACTGTCTCGGCACCAAGTAGCTAGATGTCCGGTTTACTAAACATAGTGAACAACAGTTTATTTCTACAAGTAAAAGAACAACATCAGAATGATTTTGATTTGACTCAGGTGAAATGAACAACATGATGAAGTAGTTTAGCTATGTTCTCGGCTGGATAGCAATGGTGAGAAGAATTATTAGCGGAACAATGGAAGAGGAATCCACAAAACATGGATGTATCCACCACAAAATCTAAGGAAGTAGAAGAAAAGTGGGGCGTGGATAAGGTGCTCGTGGCTGTCACCATGTCACAACAACGGCGTGTGTTGGAGCAAATCGACCTCAGAGCAGGATTCCCGACGGCGTGCAAGAGCACATCGGCCTCGACCATGGTGGAGAACATGCAACGATGAGCAGACCCTCGTCCCCGCCGCCGGCCGAGGCGGGCGATCAACACGGGATTCTCCGATGGCGTACAAGAGCAGATCAACCTCGATAGCGATGGAGATGAGGCGATAGCCAGCAGGCCCTCGCCCTCGCCGTCATCCTATTGCTCGGGTCGAGAAGTGCGCCAGGCCGTCCGAACAACGATCGTCCTAGCAGTACATCTCACGCTTGCATCGAGGCGTCATCACGCCACCCGAGGATGTTGGCGCGGTCATGGTGTCTACGCTCACTAGTAGAAAAAGGGTCAAACGTGAAGCACATTAGTGCCGGTTTGAATTTGAGCCGGCACTAATGTATACATTAGTGGCGGTTCCAACGGCTAGCCGGGCCGCTTTCATTAGTACCGGTTCGTGTCGAACCTTTAGCACCGGTTCGTGCCACGAACCGGGTACTAATGAGAGTGGTGGCAGGATGTTGTCGACTGGGGCCCCTCCAGCCCTTTAGTACCGGTTCTTGGCACGAACCGGTACTAAAGGTCTTCCTACATAAACCCTTCGGCCCACACGAGCTCGCTCTGTTCATCCCCTTACCCCTCTCCTTTCTGCTTCCCCTCTTCCTCTCGAGCTCATCACACATTTTGCCCAAAATTTGTCAAGATTTGAAGGCCCCCATCCATTCAAATGATCACAAAGGTTAGCAACTTTGTCCTTTCATCTCTCATTGCGTTGATAGATTAGCTCTTGCAATGCTTTATATAGTGATTAATTTGTGAGTTTAGTAATTTGGGAGGAAATATATATATGTGCCAGTATTTGATTTATATGCAATCTGAGGTTAAAAATAACACTTAGTTTGCATATGTAGGTGTGGTTTACTTAGTGCCTTCTAAATCTCCGTCGTAACCACATCGCCGGCACCACCTTGTGGTGAGCTTCTTGTTCATGAAATTTTATATATAAATTGATGTTTGTGTGATTTGGATATATAGTTACTCGTATAATTATCTTACCCGTACGTTGTTTGTTATACATATAGTGCCATGGTTTTGATATCCGTCCCCGTCGGCCCTCGTCCTTGTTATGATTCGGATGTGGTATATATATTCTCTTTTAAAACTAGTTGCATTTCGTGTTTATGACAAATTACGCCCATAAAGTTGACATAGAAATTTTTTCTAGGAGGTATGTGAACCGGAAATTCCAACCGACCCTATTGTCGAGAGGTTAAATTTAGTTGAAAGAGAAAGCGAGTACTTGAAAGAAAATTGAAAAGAATTGAGGGGAGAAGATGGAATTGGAGTTGCATGTTGCCGATGTCGTCGATGATCACAAGATCAAGATGGAGAAAATGCGCTTGAAGATTAGAAAGATTAGAAAATATGCCATCGATAGTGAGGCTTGGTATCATTATGCTGTTGGATCAATTGTTACCTTAGTTGTGATCTTGATCGCATTTGTTGTTGCATTTAAATGCTTTAGCTAGAGAGTTATTTGTTTGTTGCATTTAAGTGTTGTATGAACTTTATGTAAGAACTTGTATTAATTTGGTCTATTTGGTGTTGTGTAATGAAGATGAGCGGCAATGGATGTACGATGACCGATGCTCTACCCAGTTCATTGAGGCGTGCATACTTTTCTCGCTTTGCTGAGGCAAACAAGTCATAGGTGGGGAAAAACGAAAAACTATGGACCAAGTACAGAGATTTGGAAAGGAGAGAAAAAAGGGCGGAAATAACCCTACGGTAATCCATGGAGGGAGAGGAATTCCTGTGGAAGGGAAGGCTCAACCTGCACTAGCTTTATGGGCCGTGCGCCTTCAGCCTCTGCCATTCCCCACCGTGCAGCAGCTGCTTAGAGCTAGGTTTGTGCGTGCAGGGATCCGGTGGCCCAGCCGCCCAGGTGAGATGCACGAGGAGGTGGGGGTGGAGGTGGAGGGGGGGGGCAAGTGGGGCGCCTGGGCTTGGAGATGTATGGATGAGGCCGGACCTTCCTCTTCGGCCATCGGCACACAGTCTCCCTACTCGCCCACACCGTCGAGGGCAAGGGGAGCGAGGGGAGAGATCGAGTCGAGAGGCAGTCTGCAAGGACGCCCGAACACGAGAGAAGGAGGTGGTGCTGCCGGATGGAGCTAGGCTGGCGGCACCATAAAACCTAAGCGTGGCGGCGCCGAAGGATAAGAGAGATGGGATGACGGAAGGGTGGATACGGGCTTTGGGGGTCACCCAAAGCAGCCAACCGACTGAATTACCGACACCCCAGATTAACCACAACGCTCCAATTCCTGGGAGCTTAGTAGCTGTATAGATAGCGGAGAGTGTTTTTGCATGAGATCGACATAGCTCAATAGAGCCCACCCACCCTACCAAACAGCGAAAAGTGGGTTGAGCAGGAACTTTCAGCCCGGTGCACCCTCCGTGCAGGCTACCAAACACACCCATACTTGCGAGATTGTCGGAAATATATGCTGGGGATGCACGTGTCTGGGCCGGGCCCAGTCCGGATTTCAGTAGGCTTTTCTCTTTTCTATTTTTTTCATTTTTGTCCAGATTTATCTTTCACTTTTGTTTTTTTTTTTTTTTCTTTATTTTCATTTTTCCTCGATTTATTCTTTCCTGGATGTGATAACACGTGTTATTCATTGAGCGGTCGCGCTGGAGCCGACGGATGCAACTAGAGCAAGCGACGATCGTTCGATGATGTCTATGAAAATCCGCATGTCGACAAGTTAGTAGACATGCGCTTTTCCGTCACACTTTCGTTTCTCTCTCATTTTTTCAATTGGCTTCATTTCTTGTGCCATTATTAAGAAACATGTCCGTATGTTGCAACGAGAAAAATATAATCAATCAACATATACAACATCAGATTATGTGGTTTCCTTATTAATAAATTCAATGAAGTCCACTTAACATTGCTTAAGCTTGACTTTCAAATTAGTAACCATCAAGCTTATGTTATGTCAAGCAGGTCTAAAGCAACACTAACTATCACATCCTAAGTGGTCCTCAAAATTCAAGATCGCTCAAAAATCAAGAGTGGACATCTACGCTCATGGTCATTGGTGTGTGGTATTTTTCGGTAAATTAACATGCCTTTACCAAAAGATGCCAATCATCCATGTGACTGTCTCGGCACCAAGTAGCTAGATGTCCGGTTTACTAAACATAGTGAACAACAGTTTATTTCTACAAGTAAAAGAACAACATCAGAATGATTTTGATTTGACTCAGGTGAAATGAACAACATGATGAAGTAGTTTAGCTATGTTCTCGGCTGGATAGCAATGGTGAGAAGAATTATTAGCGGAACAATGGAAGAGGAATCCACAAAACATGGATGTATCCACCACAAAATCTAAGGAAGTAGAAGAAAAGTGGGCGTGGATAAGGTGCTCGTGGCTGTCACCATGTCACAACAACGGCGTGTGTTGGAGCAAATCGACCTCAGAGCAGGATTCCCGACGACGTGCAAGAGCACATCGGCCTCGACCATGGTGGAGAACATGCAACGATGAGCAGACCCTCGTCTCGCTGGCCGGCCGAGGCGGGCGATCAACACGGGATTCTCCGATGACGTACAAGAGCAGATCAACCTCGATAGCGATGGAGATGAGGCGATAGCCAGCAGGCCCTCGCCCTCGCCGTCATCCTATTGCTCGGTCGAGGTGCGCCAGGCCGTCCGAACAACAATCGTCCTAGCGGTACATCTCACGCTTGCATCGAGCGTCATCACGCCACCCGAGGATGTTGAGCGCGGTCATGGTGTCTACGCTCACTAGTAGAAAAAGGGTCAAACGTGAAGCACATTAGTGCCGGTTTGAATTTGAGCCGGCACTAATGTATACATTAGTGGCGGTTCCAACGGCTAGCCGGGCCGCTTTCATTAGTACCGGTTCGTGTCGAACCTTTAGCACCGGTTCGTGCCACGAACCGGTACTAATGAGAGTGGTGGCAGGATGTTGTCAGACTGGGGCCCCTCCAGGCCCTTTAGTACCGGTTCTTGGCACGAACCGGTACTAAAGGTCTTCCTACATAAACCCTTCGTCCACCCGAGCTCGCTCTGTTCTTCCCCTTTCCCCTCTCCTTTCTGCTTCCCCTCTTCCTCTCGAGCTCATCACACATTTTGCCCAAAATTTGTCAAGATTTGAAGGCCCCCATCCATTCAAATGATCACAAAGGTTAGCAACTTTGTCCTTTCATCTCTCATTGCGTTGATAGATTAGCTCTTGCAATGCTTTATATAGTGATTAATTTGTGAGTTTAGTAATTTGGGAGGAAATATATATATGTGCCAGTATTTGATTTATATGCAATCTGAGGTTAAAAATAACACTTAGTTTGCATATGTAGGTGTGGTTTACTTAGTGCCTTCTAAATCTCCGTCGTAACCACCGTCGATCGCTTGACCGTCCCATCGCTGCACCACCTTGTGGTGAGCCTCTTGTTCATGAAATTTTATATATAAATTGATGTTTGTGTGATTTGGATATATAGTTACTCGTATAATTATCTTACCCAGACGTTGTTTGTTATACATATAGTGCCATGGTTTTGATATCCGTCCCGTCGGCCCTCGTCCTTGTTATGATTCGGATGTGGTATATATATTCTCTTTTAAAACTAGTTGCATTTCGTGTTTATGACAAATTACGCCCATAAAGTTGACATAGAAATTTTTTCTAGGAGGTATGTGAACCGGAAATTCCAACCGACCCTATTGCCGAGAGGTTAAATTTAGTTGAAAGAGAAAACTAGTACTTGAAAGAAAAATTGAAAAGAATTGAGGGGAGAAGATGGAATTGGAGTTGCATGTTGCCGATGTCGCCGATGATCACAAGATCAAGATGGAGAAAATGCGCTTGAAGATTAGAAAGATTAGAAAATATGCCATCGATAGTGAGGCTTGGTACCATTATGCTGTTGGATCAATTGTTACCTTAGTTGTGATCTTGATCGCATTTGTTGTTGCATTTAAATGCTTTAGCTAGAGAGTTATTTGTTTGTTGCATTTAAGTGTTGTATGAACTTTATGTAAGAACTTGTATTAATTTGGTCTATTTGGTGTTGTGTAATGAAGATGAGCCGGCAATGGATGTACGATGACCGATGCTCTACCCAGTTCATTGAGGGCGTGCATACTTTTCTGCTATGGCTGAGGCAAACAAGTCATAGGTGGGGAAAACGAAAAACTATGGACCAAGTACAGAGATTTGGAAAGGAGAGAAAAAAGGGCGGAAATAACCCTACGGTAATCCATGGAGGAGAGGAATTCCTGTGGAAGGGAAGGCTCAACCTGCACTAGCTTTATGGGCCGTGGCGCCTTTCAGCCTCTGCCATTCCCCACCGTGCAGCAGCTGCTTAGAGCTAGGTTTGTGCGTGCAGGGATCCGTGGCCCAACCGCCTGTGTGAGATGCACGAGGAGGTGGGGGTGGAGGTGGAGGGGGAAGTGGGGCGCCTGGCTTGGAGATGTATGGATGAGGCCGGACCTTCCTCTTGACCATCGGCACACAGTCTCCCTACTCGCCCACACCGTCGAGGGCAAGGGGAGCGAGGGAGAGATCGAGTCGAGAGGCAGTCGAGCAAGGACGCTGAACACGAGAGAAGGAGGTGGTGCTGCCGGATGGAGCTAGGCTGGCGGCGGCCGCAAAACCTAAGCGTGGCGGGCGCTTCGGAAGGATAAGAGAGATGGGATGACGGAAGGGTGGATACGGGCTTTGGGGTCACCCAGCAGCCAACCGACTGAATTACCGACACCCCAGATTAACCACAACGCTCCAATTCCTGGGAGCTTAGTAACTGTATAGATAGCGGAGAGTGTTTTTTGCATGAGATCGACATAGCTCAATAGAGCCCACCCACCCTACCAAACAGCGAAAAGTGGGTCGAACAGGGAACTTTCAGCCCGATGCACCCTCCGTGCAGGCTACCAAACACACCCATACTGTGCGAGATTGTCGGAAATATATGCGCGGGGATGCACGTGTCCTGGGCCGGGCCCAGTCCGGATTTCGGTAGGCTTTTCTCTTTTCTATTTTTTTTCATTTTTTGTCCAGATTTATCTTTCACTTTTTGTTTTCTTTTTTTCTTTATTTTCATTTTTCCTCGATTTATTCTTTCCTGGATGTGATAACACGTGTTATTCATTGAGCGGTCGCGCTGGAGCCGACGGATGCAACTAGAGCAAGCGACAGTCGTTCGATGATGTCTATGAAAATCCGCATGTCGACAAGTTAGTAGACATGCGCTTTTCCGTGCACTTTCGTTTCTCTCTCATTTTTCAATTGGCTTCATTTCTTGTGCCATTATTAAGAAACATGTCCGTGCGTTGCAACGAGAAAAATATAATCAATCAACATATACAACATCAGATTATGTGGTTTCCTTATTAATAAATTCAATGAAGTCCACTTAACATTGCTTAAGCTTGACTTTCAAATTAGTAACCATCAAGCTTATGTTATGTCAAGCAGGTCTAAAGCAACACTAACTATCACATCCTAAGTGGTCCTCAAAATTCAAGATCGCTCAAAAATCAAGAGTGGACATCTACGCTCATGGTCATTGGTGTGTGGTATTTTTCGGTAAATTAACATGCCTTTACCAAAAGATGCCAATCATCCATGTGACTGTCTCGGCACCAAGTAGCTAGATGTCCGGTTTACTAAACATAGTGAACAACAGTTTATTTCTACAAGTAAAAGAACAACATCAGAATGATTTTGATTTGACTCAGGTGAAATGAACAACATGATGAAGTAGTTTAGCTATGTTCTCGGCTGGATAGCAATGGTGAGAAGAATTATTAGCCGGAACAATGGAAGAGGAATCCACAAAACATGGATGTATCCACCACAAAATCTAAGGAAGTAGAAGAAAAGTGGGCGTGGATAAGGTGCTCGTGGCTGTCACCATGTCACAACAACGGCGTGTGTTGGAGCAAATCGACCTCAGAGCAGGATTCCCGACGACGTGCAAGAGCACATCGGCCTCGACCATGGTGGAGAACATGCAACGATGAGCAGACCCTCGTCCTCGCCGTCGGCCGAGGCGGGGCGATCAACACGGGATTCTCCGATGACGTACAAGAGCAGATCAACCTCGATAGCGATGGAGATGAGGCGATAGCCAGCAGGCCCTCGTCCTCGCCGTCATCCTATTGCTCGGGTCGTAGGTGCGCCAGGCCGTCCGAACAACAGTCGTCCTAGCAGTACATCTCACGCTTGCATCGAGGCGTCATCACGCCACCCGAGGATGTTGAGCGCGGTCATGGTGTCTACGCTCACTAGTAGAAAAAGGGTCAAACGTGAAGCACATTAGTGCCGGTTTGAATTTGAGCCGGCACTAATGTATACATTAGTGGCGGTTCCAACGGCTAGCCGGGCCGCTTTCATTAGTACCGGTTCGTGTCGAATCTTTAGCACCGGTTCGTGCCACGAACCGGTACTAATGAGAGTGGTGGCAGGATATTGTCAGACTGGGGCCCTCCAGGCCCTTTAGTACCGGTTCTTGGCACGAACTGGTACTAAAGGTCGTCCTACATAAACCCTTCGTCCACCCGAGCTCGCTCTGTTCTTCCCCTTTCCCCTCTCCTTTGCTTCCCTCTTCCTCTCGAGCTCATCACACATTTTGCCCAAAATTTGTCAAGATTTGAAGGCCCCCATCCATTCAAATGATCACAAAGGTTAGCAACTTTGTCCTTTCATCTCTCATTGCGTTGATAGATTAGCTCTTGCAATGCTTTATATAGTGATTAATTTGTGAGTTTAGTAATTTGGGAGGAAATATATATATGTGCCATTGATTTATATGCAATCTGAGGTTAAAAATAACACTTAGTTTGCATATGTAGGTGTGGTTTACTTAGTGCCTTCTAAATCTCCGTCGTAACCACCGTCGATCGCCCGCACCGTCCCATCGCCGGCACCACCTTGTGGTGAGCCTCTTGTTCATGAAATTTTATATATAAATTGATGTTTGTGTGATTTGGATATATAGTTACTCGTATAATTATCTTACCCTACGTTGTTTGTTATACATATAGTGCCATGGTTTTGATATCCGTCCCCGTCGGCCCTCGTCCTTGTTATGATTCGGATGTGGTATATATATTCTCTTTTAAAACTAGTTGCATTTCGTGTTTATGACAAATTACGCCCATAAAGTTGACATAGAAATTTTTTCTAGGAGGTATGTGAACCGGAAATTCCAACCGACCCTATTGTCGAGAGGTTAAATTTAGTTGAAAGAGAAAACGAGTACTTGAAAGAAAAATTGAAAAGAATTGAGGGGAGAAGATGGAATTGGAGTTGCATGTTGCCGATGTCGCCGATGATCACAAGATCAAGATGGAGAAAATGCGCTTGAAGATTAGAAAGATTAGAAAATATGCCATCGATAGTGAGGCTTGGTATCATTATGCTGTTGGATCAATTGTTACCTTAGTTGTGATCTTGATCGCATTTGTTGTTGCATTTAAATGCTTTAGCTAGAGAGTTATTTGTTTGTTGCATTTAAGTGTTGTATGAACTTTATGTAAGAACTTGTATTAATTTGGTCTATTTGGTGTTGTGTAATGAAGATGAGCGGCAATGGATGTACGATGACCGATGCTCTACCCAGTTCATTGAGGGCGTGCATACTTTTCTCGCTTATGGCTGAGGCAAACAAGTCATAGGTGGGGAAAAACGAAAAACTATGGACCAAGTACAGAGATTTGGAAAGGAGAGAAAAAAGGGCGGAAATAACCCTACGGTAATCCATGGAGGGAGAGGAATTCTGTGGAAGGGAAGGCTCAACCTGCACTAGCTTTATGGGCCGTGGCGCCTTGACCTCTGCCATTCCCCACCGTGCAGCAGCTGCTTGGAGCTAGGATTGTGCGTGACGGGATCCGGTGGCCCAGCCGCCCAGTTGATATGCACGCGGTGGTGGGGGTGGATGTTGAGGGGGGGGGGGCGATGGGGGCGCCTGGGCGTGGAGATGTATGGGTGTGGCAGGACCTTCCTCTTGACCATCGGCACACAGTCTCCCTACTCGCCCACACCGCCGAGGGCAAGGGGAGCGAGGGAGAGATCGAGTCGAGAGGCAGTCCAGCAAGGACGCCTTGAACACGAGAGAAGGAGGTGGTGCTGCCGGATGGAGCTAGGCTGGCGGCGGCCGCAAAACCTAAGCGTGGCGGCGCCGGAAGGATAAGAGAGATGGGATGACGGAAGGGTGGATACGGGCTTTGGGGGTCACCCAGCAGCCAACCGTCTGAATTACCGACACCCCAGATTAACCACAACGCTCCAATTCCTGGGAGCTTAGTAACTGTATAGATAGCGGAGAGTGTTTTTTGCATGAGATCGACATAGCTCAATAGAGCCCACCCACCCTACCAAACAGCGAAAAGTGGGTCGAACAGGGAACTTTCAGCCCGGTGCACCCTCCGTGCAGGCTACCAAACACACCCATACTGTGCGAGATTGTCGGAAATATATGCGCGGGGATGCACGTGTCCTGGGCCGGGCCCAGTCCGGATTTCGGTAGGCTTTTCTCTTTTCTATTTTTTTTCATTTTTTGTCCAGATTTATCTTTCACTTTTTGTTTTTTTTTCTTTATTTTCATTTTTCCTCGATTTATTCTTTCCTGGATGTGATAACACGTGTTATTCATTGAGCGGTCGCGCTGGAGCCGACGGATGCAACTAGAGCAAGCGACAGTCGTTCGATGATGTCTATGAAAATCCGCATGTCGACAAGTTAGTAGACATGCGCTTTTCCGTGCACTTTCGTTTCTCTCTCATTTTTTCAATTGGCTTCATTTCTTGTGCCATTATTAAGAAACATGTCCGTGCGTTGCAACGAGAAAAAATATAATCAATCAACATATACAACATCAGATTATGTGGTTTCCTTATTAATAAATTCAATGAAGTCCACTTAACATTGCTTAAGCTTGACTTTCAAATTAGTAACCATCAAGCTTATGTTATGTCAAGCAGGTCTAAAGCAACACTAACTATCACATCCTAAGTGGTCCTCAAAATTCAAGATCGCTCAAAATTCAAGAGTGGACATCTACGCTCATGGTCATTGGTGTGTGGTATTTTTTCGGTAAATTAACATGCCTTTACCAAAAGATGCCAATCATCCATGTGACTGTCTCGGCACCAAGTAGCTAGATGTCCGGTTTACTAAACATAGTGAACAACAGTTTATTTCTACAAGTAAAAGAACAACATCAGAATGATTTTGATTTGACTCAGGTGAAATGAACAACATGATGAAGTAGTTTAGCTATGTTCTCGGCTGGATAGCAATGGTGAGAAGAATTATTAGCCGGAACAATGGAAGAGGAATCCACAAAACATGGATGTATCCACCACAAAATCTAAGGAAGTAGAAGAAAAGTGGGGCGTGGATAAGGTGCTCGTGGCTGTCACCATGTCACAACAACGGCGTGTGTTGGAGCAAATCGACCTCAGAGCAGGATTCCCGACGACGTGCAAGAGCACATCGGCCTCGACCATGGTGGAGAACATGCAACGATGAGCAGACCCTCGTCCTGCGCCGTCGGCGGCGGGAGGCGATCAACACGGGATTCTCCGATGACGCATAAGAGCAGATCAACCTCGATAGCGATGGAGATGAGGCGATAGCCAGCAGGCCCTCGCCCTCGCCGTCATCCTATTGCTCGGGTCGAGAGTGCGCCAGGCCGTCCGAACAACAGTCGCCCTAGCAGTACATCTCACGCTTGCATCAGAGCGTCATCACGCCACCCGAGGATGTTGAGCGCGGTCATGGTGTCTACGCTCACTAGTAGAAAAAGGGTCAAACGTGAAGCACATTAGTGCCGGTTTGAATTTGAGCCGGCACTAATGTATACATTAGTGGCGGTTCCAACGGCTAGCCGGGCCGCTTTCATTAGTACCGGTTCGTGTCGAACCTTTAGCACCGGTTCGTGCCACGAACCGGTACTAATGAGAGTGGTGGCAGGATGTTGTCGACTGGGTCTTCCAGGCCCTTTAGTACCGGTTCTTGGCACGAACCGGTACTAAAGGTCTTCCTACATAAACCCTTCGTCCACCCGAGCTCGTTCTGTTCTTCCCCTTTCCCCTCTCCTTTCTGCTTCCCCTCTTCCTCTCGAGCTCATCACACATTTTGCCCAAAATTTGTCAAGATTTGAAGGCCCCATCCATTCAAATGATCACAAAGGTTAGCAACTTTGTCCTTTCATCTCTCATTGCGTTGATAGATTAGCTCTTGCAATGCTTTATATAGTGATTAATTTGTGAGTTTAGTAATTTGGGAGGAAATATATATATGTGCCATTGATTTATATGCAATCTGAGGTTAAAAATAACACTTAGTTTGCATATGTAGGTGTGGTTTACTTAGTGCCTTCTAAATCTCCGTCAGAACCACCGCCGATCGCCTGCACTGTCCCATCGCGGCACCACCTTGTGGTGAGCCTCTTGTTCATGAAATTTTATATATAAATTGATGTTTGTGTGATTTGGATATATAGTTACTCGTATAATTATCTTACCCAGACGTTGTTTGTTATACATATAGTGCCATGGTTTTGATATCCGTCCCCGTCGGCCCTCGTCCTTGTTATGATTCGGATGTGGTATATATATTCTCTTTTAAAACTAGTTGCATTTCGTGTTTATGACAAATTACGCCCATAAAGTTGACATAGAAATTTTTTCTAGGAGGTATGTGAACCGGAAATTCCAACCGACCCTATTGTCGAGAGGTTAAATTTAGTTGAAAGAGAAGCGAGTACTTGAAAGAAAAATTGAAAAGAATTGAGGGGAGAAGATGGAATTGGAGTTGCATGTTGCCGATGTCGTCGATGATCACAAGATCAAGATGGAGAAAATGCGCTTGAAGATTAGAAAGATTAGAAAATATGCCATCGATAGTGAGGCTTGGTATCATTATGCTGTTGGATCAATTGTTACCTTAGTTGTGATCTTGATCGCATTTGTTGTTGCATTTAAATGCTTTAGCTAGAGAGTTATTTGTTTGTTGCATTTAAGTGTTGTATGAACTTTATGTAAGAACTTGTATTAATTTGGTCTATTTGGTGTTGTGTAATGAAGATGAGCCGGCAATGGATGTCACGATGACCGATGCTCTACCCAGTTCATTGAGGGCGTGCATACTTTTCTCGCTTATGCGGTGAGGCAAACAAGTCATAGGTGGGGAAAACGAAAAACTATGGACCAAGTACAGAGATTTGGAAAGGAGAGAAAAAAGGCGGAAATAACCCTACGGTAATCCATGGAGGGAGAGGAATTCTGTGGAAGGAAGGCTCAACCTGCACTAGCTTTATGGGCCGTCAGGCGCCTTCAGCCTCTGCCATTCCCCACCGTGCAGCAGCTGCTTAGAGCTAGGTTTGTGCGTGCAGGGATCCGGTGGCCCAGCCGCCCAGGTGAGATGCACGAGGAGGTGGGGGTGGAGGTGGAGGGGGGGGGGGCGAGTGGGGCGCCTGGGCTTGGAGATGTATGGATGAGGCCGGACCTTCCTCTTCGGCCATCGGCACACAGTCTCCCTACTCGCCCACACCGTCGAGGGCAAGGGGAGCGAGGGGAGAGATCGAGTCGAGAGGCAGTCCAGGCAAGGACGCCCGAACACGAGAGAAGGAGGTGGTGCTGCCGGATGGAGCTAGGCTGGCGGCGGCCGCAAAACCTAGCGTGGCGGCGCTCGGAAGGATAAGAGAGATGGGATGACGGAAGGGTGGATACGGGCTTTGGGGGTCACCCAAAGAGCCAACCGACTGAATTACCGACACCCCAGATTAACCACAACGCCCAATTCCTGGGAGCTTAGTAACTGTATAGATAGCGGAGAGTGTTTTTTGCATGAGATCGACATAGCTCAATAGAGCCCACCCACCCTACCAAACAGCGAAAAGTGGGTCGAACAGGGAACTTTCAGCCCGGTGCACCCTCCGTGCAGGCTACCAAACACACCCATACTTGTGCGAGATTGTCGGAAATATATGCGCGGGGATGCACGTGTCCTGGGCCGGGCCCAGTCCGGATTTCGGTAGGCTTTTCTCTTTTCTATTTTTTTTCATTTTTTGTCCAGATTTATCTTTCACTTTTTGTTTTCTTTTTTTTTTATTTTCATTTTTCCTCGATTTATTCTTTCCTGGATGTGATAACACGTGTTATTCATTGAGCGGTCGCGCTGGAGCCGACGGATGCAACTAGAGCAAGCGACAGTCGTTCGATGATGTCTATGAAAATCCGCATGTCGACAAGTTAGTAGACATGCGCTTTTCCGTGCACTTTCGTTTCTCTCTCATTTTTTCAATTGGCTTCATTTCTTGTGCCATTATTAAGAAACATGTCCGTGCGTTGCAACGAGAAAAATATAATCAATCAACATATACAACATCAGATTATGTGGTTTCCTTATTAATAAATTCAATGAAGTCCACTTAACATTGCTTAAGCTTGACTTTCAAATTAGTAACCATCAAGCTTATGTTATGTCAAGCAGGTCTAAAGCAACACTAACTATCACATCCTAAGTGGTCCTCAAAATTCAAGATCGCTCAAAATTCAAGAGTGGACATCTACGCTCATGGTCATTGGTGTGTGGTATTTTTTCGGTAAATTAACATGCCTTTACCAAAAGATGCCAATCATCCATGTGACTGTCTCGGCACCAAGTAGCTAGATGTCCGGTTTACTAAACATAGTGAACAACAGTTTATTTCTACAAGTAAAAGAACAACATCAGAATGATTTTGATTTGACTCAGGTGAAATGAACAACATGATGAAGTAGTTTAGCTATGTTCTCGGCTGGATAGCAATGGTGAGAAGAATTATTAGCGGAACAATGGAAGAGGAATCCACAAAACATGGATGTATCCACCACAAAATCTAAGGAAGTAGAAGAAAAGTGGGGCGTGGATAAGGTGCTCGTGGCTGTCACCATGTCACAACAACGGCGTGTGTTGGAGCAAATCGACCTCAGAGCAGGATTCCCGACGACGTGCAAGAGCACATCGGCCTCGACCATGGTGGAGAACATGCAACGATGAGCAGACCCTCGTCCTCGCCGTCGGCCGAGGCGGGGCGATCAACACGGGATTCTCCGATGACGTACAAGAGCAGATCAACCTCGATAGCGATGGAGATGAGGCGATAGCCAGCAGGCCCTCGCCCTCGCCCGTCATCCTATTGCTCGGGTCAGGTGCGCCAGGCCGTCCGAACAACAGTCGTCCTAGCATACATCTCACGCTTGCATCAGAGCGTCATCACGCCACCCGAGGATGTTGAGCGCGGTCATGGTGTCTACGCCACTAGTAGAAAAGGGTCAAACGTGAAGCACATTAGTGCCGGTTTGAATTTGAGCGGCACTAATGTATACATTAGTGGCGGTTCCAACGGCTAGCCGGGCCGCTTTCATTAGTACCGGTTCGTGTCGAACCTTTAGCACCGGTTCGTGCCACGAACCGGTACTAATGAGAGTGGTGGCAGGATGTTGTCAGACTGGGGCCCCTCCAGGACCTTTAGTACCGGTTCTTGGCACGAACCGGTACTAAAGGTCGGCCTACATAAACCCTTCGTCCACCCGAGCTCGCTCGGTTCTTCCCCTTTCCCTCTCTCCTTTCGCTTCCCTCTTCCTCTCGAGCTCATCACACATTTTGCCCAAAATTTGTCAAGATTTGAAGGCCCCCATCCATTCAAATGATCACAAAGGTTAGCAACTTTGTCCTTTCATCTCTCATTGCGTTGATAGATTAGCTCTTGCAATGCTTTATATAGTGATTAATTTGTGAGTTTAGTAATTTGGGAGGAAATATATATATGTGCCGGTATTTGATTTATATGCAATCTGAGGTTAAAAATAACACTTAGTTTGCATATGTAGGTGTGGTTTACTTAGTGCCTTCTAAATCTCCGTCGTAACCACATTATCACGGCACCACCTTGTGGTGAGCTTCTTGTTCATGAAATTTTATATATAAATTGATGTTTGTGTGATTTGGATATATAGTTACTCGTATAATTATCTTACCCAGACGTTGTTTGTTATACATATAGTGCCATGGTTTTGATATCCGTCCCCGTCGGCCCTCGTCCTTGTTATGATTCGGATGTGGTATATATATTCTCTTTTAAAACTAGTTGCATTTCGTGTTTATGACAAATTACGCCCATAAAGTTGACATAGAAATTTTTTCTAGGAGGTATGTGAACCGAAATTCCAACCGACCCTATTGTCGAGAGGTTAAATTTAGTTGAAAGAGAAAACGAGTACTTGAAAGAAAAATTGAAAAGAATTGAGGGGAGAAGATGGAATTGGAGTTGCATGTTGCCGATGTCGCCGATGATCACAAGATCAAGATGGAGAAAATGCGCTTGAAGATTAGAAAGATTAGAAAATATGCCATCGATAGTGAGGCTTGGTATCATTATGCTGTTGGATCAATTGTTACCTTAGTTGTGATCTTGATCGCATTTGTTGTTGCATTTAAATGCTTTAGCTAGAGAGTTATTTGTTTGTTGCATTTAAGTGTTGTATGAACTTTATGTAAGAACTTGTATTAATTTGGTCTATTTGGTGTTGTGTAATGAAGATGAGCCGGCAATGGATGTACGATGACCGATGCTCTACCCAGTTCATTGAGGGCGTGCATACTTTTCGCTATGCGGCTGAGGCAAACAAGTTATAGGTGGGGAAAACGAAAAACTATGGACCAAGTACAGAGATTTGGAAAGGAGAGAAAAAAGGATGGAAATAACCCTACCTGGTAATCCATGGAGGGAGAGGAATTCCTGTGGAAGGGAAGGCTCAACCTGCACTAGCTTTATGGGCCGTGCGCCTTCAGCCTCTGCCATTCCCCACCGTGCAGCAGCTGCTTGGAGCTAGGTTTGTGCGTGTAGGGATCCGGTGGCCCAGCCGCCTGTGTGAGATGCACGAGGAGGTGGGGTGGAGGTGGAGGGGCGCAGTGGGCGCCTGGGCTTGGAGATGTATGGATGAGGCCGGACCTTCCTCTTCGGCCATCGGCACACGGGCTTCCCTACTCGCCCACACCGCCGAGGGCAAGGGGAGCGAGGGAGAGATCGAAGTCGAGAGGCAGTCCAGCAAGGACGCCTCAACACGAGAGAAGGAGGTGGTGCTGCCGGATGGAGCTAGGCTGGCGGCCGCAGAAAACCTAAGCGTGGCGGCGCCGGAAGGATAAGAGAGATGGGATGACGGAAGGGTGGATACGGGCTTTGGGGTCACCCAGCCAACCGACTGAATTACCGACACCCAGATTAACCACAACGCTCCAATTCCTCGGGAGCTTAGTAACTGTATAGATAGCGGAGAGTGTTTTTGCATGAGATCGACATAGCTCAATAGAGCCCACCCACCCTACCAAACAGCGAAAAGTGGGTCGAACAGGGAACTTTCAGCCCGTGCACCCTCCGTGCAGGCTACCAAACACACCCATACTGTAAGTAGATTGTCGGAAATATATGCTGGGGATGCATCGTGTCCTGGGCCGGCCCAGTCCGGATTTCGTAGGCTTTTCTCTTTTCTAATTTTTTTATTTTTGTCCAGATTTACCTTTCACTTTTTGTTTTATTTTTTTTATTTTCATTTTTCCTCGATTTATTCTTTCCTGGATGTGATAACACGTGTTATTCATTGAGCGGTCGCGCTGGAGCCGACGGATGCAACTAGAGCAAGCGACAGTCGTTCGATGATGTCTATGAAAATCCGCATGTCGACAAGTTAGTAGACATGCGCTTTTCCGATGCACTTTCGCTTTCTCTCTCATTTTTCAATTGGCTTCATTTCTTGTGCCATTATTAAGAAACATGTCCGTGCGTTGCAACGAGAAAAATATAATCAATCAACATATACAACATCAGATTATGTGGTTTCCTTATTAATAAATTCAATGAAGTCCACTTAACATTGCTTAAGCTTGACTTTCAAATTAGTAACCATCAAGCTTATGTTATGTCAAGCAGGTCTAAAGCAACACTAACTATCACATCCTAAGTGGTCCTCAAAATTCAAGATCGCTCAAAAATCAAGAGTGGACATCTACGCTCATGGTCATTGGTGTGTGGTATTTTTCGGTAAATTAACATGCCTTTACCAAAAGATGCCAATCATCCATGTGACTGTCTCGGCACCAAGTAGCTAGATGTCCGGTTTACTAAACATAGTGAACAACAGTTTATTTCTACAAGTAAAAGAACAACATCAGAATGATTTTGATTTGACTCAGGTGAAATGAACAACATGATGAAGTAGTTTAGCTATGTTCTCGGCTGGATAGCAATGGTGAGAAGAATTATTAGCCGGAACAATGGAAGAGGAATCCACAAAACATGGATGTATCCACCACAAAATCTAAGGAAGTAGAAGAAAAGTGGGCGTGGATAAGGTGCTCGTGGCTGTCACCATGTCACAACAACGGCGTGTGTTGGAGCAAATCGACCTCAGAGCAGGATTCCCGACGACGCAAGAGCACATCGGCCTCGACCATGGTGGAGAACATGCAACGATGAGCAGACCCTCGCCCTCGCTGGCCGCCGAGGCGGGGCGATCAACACGGGATTCTCCGATGATGTACAAGAGCAGATCAACCTCGATAGCGATGGAGATGAGGCGATAGCCAGCAGGCCCTCGCCCTCGCCGTCATCCTATTGCTCGGTCGAGTGCGCCAGGCCGTCCAACAACAGTCGTCCTAGCAGTACATCTCACGCTTGCATCAGAGCCGCCATCACGCCACCCGAGGATGTTGAGCGCGGTCATGGTGTCTACGCTCACTAGTAGAAAAAGGGTCAAACGTGAAGCACATTAGTGCCGGTTTGAATTTGAGCCGGCACTAATGTATACATTAGTGGCGGTTCCAACGGCTAGCCGGGCCGCTTTCATTAGTACCGGTTCGTGTCGAACCATTAGCACCGGTTCGTGCCACGAACCGGTACTAATGAGAGTGGTGGCAGGATGTTGTCGAGGGGCCCCTCCAGTTCTTTAGTACCGGTTCTTGGCACGAACCAAAGTACTAAAGGTCTTCCTACATAAACCCTTCGGCCCACCCGAGCTCGCTCTGTTCTTCCCCTTTCCCTCTCCTTTCTCGCTTCCCTCTTCCTCTCGAGCTCATCACACATTTTGCCCAAAATTTGTCAAGATTTGAAGGCCCCCATCCATTCAAATGATCACAAAGGTTAGCAACTTTGTCCTTTCATCTCTCATTGCGTTGATAGATTAGCTCTTGCAATGCTTTATATAGTGATTAATTTGTGAGTTTAGTAATTTGGGAGGACATATATATATGTGCCAGTATTTGATTTATATGCAATCTGAGGTTAAAAATAACACTTAGTTTGCATATGTAGGTGTGGTTTACTTAGTGCCTTCTAAATCTCCGTCGTAACCACCGTCGATCGCCCGCACCGTCCCCATCGCTGCACCACCTTGTGGTGAGCCTCTTGTTCATGAAATTTTATATATAAATTGATGTTTGTGTGATTTGGATATATAGTTACTCGTGATAATTATCTTACCCGTGACGTTGTTTGTTATACATATAGTGCCATGGTTTTGATATCCGTCCCCGCCGGCCCTCGTCCTTGTTATGATTCGGATGTGGTATATATATTCTCTTTTAAAACTAGTTGCATTTCGTGTTTATGACAAATTACGCCCATAAAGTTGACATAGAAATTTTTTCTAGGAGGTATGTGACACGGAAATTCCAACCGACACTAGTGTCGAGAGGTTAAATTTAGTTGAAAGAGAAAACGAGTACTTGAAAGAAAAATTGAAAAGAATTGAGGGGAGAAGATGGAATTGAGTTGCATGTTGCCGATGTCGCCGATGATCACAAGATCAAGATGGAGAAAATGCGCTTGAAGATTAGAAAGATTAGAAAATATGCCATCGATAGTGAGGCTTGGTATCATTATGCTGTTGGATCAATTGTTACCTTAGTTGTGATCTTGATCGCATTTGTTGTTGCATTTAAATGCTTTAGCTAGAGAGTTATTTGTTTGTTGCATTTAAGTGTTGTATGAACTTTATGTAAGAACTTGTATTAATTTGGTCTATTTGGTGTTGTGTAATGAAGATGAGCCGCAATGGATGTACGATGGCGACCGATGCTCTACCCAGTTCATTGAGGGCGTGCATACTTTTCTCGCTATGGCTGAGGCAAACAAGTCATAGGTGGGGAAAACGAAAACTATGGACCAAGTACAGGAGATTTGGAAAGGAGAGAAAAAAAAGGGCGGAAATAACCCTACCTGGTAATCCATGGAGGGAGAGGAATTCCTGTGGAAGGGAAGGCTCAACCTGCACTAGCTTTATGGGCCGTGCGCCTTCAGCCTCTGCCATTCCCCACCGTGCAGCAGCTGCTTAGAGCTAGGTTTGTGCGTGCAGGGATCCGTGGCCCAGCCGCCTGTGTGAGATGCACGAGGAGGTGGGGGTGGAGGTGGAGGGGCGAGTGGGGCGCCTGGGCTTGGAGATGTATGGATGAGGCCGGACCTTCCTCTTCGCCATCGGCACAGTCTCCCTACTCGCCCACACCGCCGAGGGCAAGGGGAGCGAGGGAGAGATCGAAGTCGAGAGGCAGTCCAGGCAAGGACGCCCGAACACGAGAGAAGGAGGTGGTGCTGCCGGATGGAGCTAGGCTGGCGGCGTCAAGAAACCTAGCGTGGCGGCGCTCGGAAGGATAAGAGAGATGGGATGACGGAAGGGTGGATACGGGCTTTGGGGGTCACCCAGCAGCCAACCGACTGAATTACCGACACCCCAGATTAACCACAACGCTCCAATTCCTGGGAGCTTAGTAACTGTATAGATAGCGGAGAGTGTTTTTTGCATGAGATCGACATAGCTCAATAGAGCCCACCCACCCTACCAAACAGCGAAAAGTGGGTTGAACAGGAACTTTCAGCCCGGTGCACCCTCCGTGCAGGCTACCAAACACAACCATACTGTGCGTAGATTGTCGGAAATATATGCTGGGGATGCACGTGTCTGGGCCGGGCCCAGTCCGGATTTCGGTAGGCTTTTCTCTTTTCTATTTTTTTCATTTTTGTCCAGATTTATCTTTCACTTTTGTTTTTTTCTTTATTTTCATTTTTCCTCGATTTATTCTTTCCTGGATGTGATAACACGTGTTATTCATTGAGCGGTCGCGCTGGAGCCGACGGATGCAACTAGAGCAAGCGACAGTCGCTCGATGATGTCTATGAAAATCCGCATGTCGACAAGTTAGTAGACATGCGCTTTTCCGCACTTTCGCTTTCTCTCATTTTTTCAATTGGCTTCATTTCTTGTGCCATTATTAAGAAACATGTCCGTATGCGTTGCAACGAGAAAAATATAATCAATCAACATATACAACATCAGATTATGTGGTTTCCTTATTAATAAATTCAATGAAGTCCACTTAACATTGCTTAAGCTTGACTTTCAAATTAGTAACCATCAAGCTTATGTTATGTCAAGCAGGTCTAAAGCAACACTAACTATCACATCCTAAGTGGTCCTCAAAATTCAAGATCGCTCAAAAATCAAGAGTGGACATCTACGCTCATGGTCATTGGTGTGTGGTATTTTTCGGTACATTCACATGCCTTTACCAAAAGATGCCAATCATCCATGTGACTGTCTCGGCACCAAGTAGCTAGATGTCCGGTTTACTAAACATAGTGAACAACAGTTTATTTCTACAAGTAAAAGAACAACATCAGAATGATTTTGATTTGACTCAGGTGAAATGAACAACATGATGAAGTAGTTTAGCTATGTTCTCGGCTGGATAGCAATGGTGAGAAGAATTATTAGCCGGAACAATGGAAGAGGAATCCACAAAACATGGATGTATCCACCACAAAATCTAAGGAAGTAGAAGAAAAGTGGGCGTGGATAAGGTGCTCGTGGCTGTCACCATGTCACAACAACGGCGTGTGTTGGAGCAAATCGACCTCAGAGCAGGATTCCCGACGACGCAGTAAGAGCACATCGGCCTCGACCATGGTGGAGAACATGCAACGATGAGCAGACCCTCGTCCTCGCCGTCGGCCGAGGCGGGCGATCAACACGGGATTCTCCGATGACGCATAAGAGCAGATCAACCTCGATAGCGATGGAGATGAGGCGATAGCCAGCAGGCCCTCGCCCTCGCCGTCATCCTATTGCTCGGGTCAGGTGCGCCAGGCCGTCCGAACAACAGTCGCCCTAGCAGTACATCTCACGCTTGCATCAGAGCGCCATCACGCCACCCGAGGATGTTGAGCGCGGTCATGGTGTCTACGCCACTAGTAGAAAAAGGGTCAAACGTGAAGCACATTAGTGCCGGTTTGAATTTGAGCCGCACTAATGTATACATTAGTGGCGGTTCCAACGGCTAGCCGGGCCGCTTTCATTAGTACCGGTTCGTGTCGAACCTTTAGCACCGGTTCGTGCCACGAACCGGTACTAATGAGAGTGGTGGCAGGATGTTGTCAGACTGGGGCCCCTCCAGGCCCTTTAGTACCGGGTTCTTGGCACGAACCGTACTAAAGGTCTTCCTACATAAACCCTTCTGCCCACCCGAGCTCGCTTCTGTTCTTCCCTTTCCCTCTCCTTTCTCGCTTCCCTCTTCCTCTCGAGCTCATCACACATTTTGCCCAAAATTTGTCAAGATTTGAAGGCCCCCATCCATTCAAATGATCACAAAGGTTAGCAACTTTGTCCTTTCATCTCTCATTGCGTTGATAGATTAGCTCTTGCAATGCTTTATATAGTGATTAATTTGTGAGTTTAGTAATTTGGGAGGAAATATATATATGTGCCAAGATATTTGATTTATATGCAATCTGAGGTTAAAAATAACACTTAGTTTGCATATGTAGGTGTGGTTTACTTAGTGCCTTCTAAATCTCCGTCAGAACCACATCGCCGGCACCACCTTGTGGTGAGCCTCTTGTTCATGAAATTTTATATATAAATTGATGTTTGTGTGATTTGGATATATAGTTACTCAGATAATTATCTTACCCAGACGTTGTTTGTTATACATATAGTGCCATGGTTTTGATATCCGCCCCGTCGGCCCTCGCCCTTGTTATGATTCGGATGTGGTATATATATTCTCTTTTAAAACTAGTTGCATTTCGTGTTTATGACAAATTACGCCCATAAAGTTGACATAGAAATTTTTTCTAGGAGGTATGTGAACCGGAAATTCCAACCGACCCTATTGTCGAGAGGTTAAATTTAGTTGAAAGAGAAAACGAGTACTTGAAAGAAAAATTGAAAAGAATTGAGGGGGAGAAGATGGAATTGGAGTTGCATGTTGCCGATGTCGTCGATGATCACAAGATCAAGATGGAGAAAATGCGCTTGAAGATTAGAAAGATTAGAAAATATGCCATCGATAGTGAGGCTTGGTATCATTATGCTGTTGGATCAATTGTTACCTTAGTTGTGATCTTGATCGCATTTGTTGTTGCATTTAAATGCTTTAGCTAGAGAGTTATTTGTTTGTTGCATTTAAGTGTTGTATGAACTTTATGTAAGAACTTGTATTAATTTGGTCTATTTGGTGTTGTGTAATGAAGATGAGCCGCAATGGATGTACGATGACCGATGCTCTACCCAGTTCATTGAGGGCGTGCATACTTTTCTCGCTATGGCTGAGGCAAACAAGTCATAGGTGGGGAAAAACGAAAAACTATGGACCAAGTACAGAGATTTGGAAAGGAGAGAAAAAAAAGGGCGGAAATAACCCTACCTGGTAATCCATGGAGGGAGAGGAATTCCTGTGGAAGGGAAGGCTCAACCTGCACTAGCTTTATGGGCCGCGCGCCTTCAGCCTCTGCCATTCCCCACCGTGCAGCAGCTGCTTAGAGCTAGGTTTGTGCGTGCAGGGATCCGGTGGCCCACCCGCCTGTGTGAGATGCACGAGGAGGTGGGGGTGGTGGTGGTGGGGGGGGGGCAAGTGGGGCGCCTGGGCTTGGAGATGTATGGATGAGGCCGGACCTTCCTCTTCGGCCATCGGCACACAGTCTCCCTACTCGCCCACACCGTCGAGGGCAAGGGGAGCGAGGGGAGAGATCGAGTCGAGAGGCAGTCCAGGCAAGGACGCCTCAACACGAGAGAAGGAGGTGGTGCTGCCGGATGGAGCTAGGCTGGCGGGCGTCAAGAAACCTAGCGTGGCGGCGCCGGAAGGATAAGAGAGATGGGATGACGGAAGGGTGGATACGGGCTTTGGGGGTCACCCAAAGAGCCAACCGATCAATTACCGACACCCCAGATTAACCACAACGCCCAATTCCTGGGAGCTTAGTAACTGTATAGATAGCGGAGAGTGTTTTTGCATGAGATCGACATAGCTCAATAGAGCCCACCCACCCTACCAAACAGCGAAAAGTGGGTCGAACAGGAACTTTCAGCCCGGTGCACCCTCCGTGCAGGCTACCAAACACACCCATACTGTGCGAGATTGTCGGAAATATATGCTGGGATGCACGTGTCCTGGCCGGGCCCAGTCCGGATTTCGGTAGGCTTTTCTCTTTTCTATTTTTTCATTTTTGTCCAGATTTATCTTTCACTTTTGTTTTCTTTTTCTTTATTTTCATTTTTCCTCGATTTATTCTTTCCTGGATGTGATAACACGTGTTATTCATTGAGCGGTCGCGCTGGAGCCGACGGATGCAACTAGAGCAAGCGACACTCGCTCGATGATGTCTATGAAAATCCGCATGTCGACAAGTTAGTAGACATGCGCTTTTCCGCACTTTCGCTTTCTCTCTCATTTTTCAATTGGCTTCATTTCTTGTGCCATTATTAAGAAACATGTCCGTATGCGTAAACGAGAAAAAATATAATCAATCAACATATACAACATCAGATTATGTGGTTTCCTTATTAATAAATTCAATGAAGTCCACTTAACATT
Organism: Aegilops bicornis; assembly: GCA_021605145.1. Classification (NCBI taxonomy): domain Eukaryota; kingdom Viridiplantae; phylum Streptophyta; class Magnoliopsida; order Poales; family Poaceae; genus Aegilops; species Aegilops bicornis. The sequence continues at coordinate 162,336,167 of CM038674.1, forward strand.
GCTTAAGCTTGACTTTCAAATTAGTAACCATCAAGCTTATGTTATGTCAAGCAGGTCTAAAGCAACACTAACTATCACATCCTAAGTGGTCCTCAAAATTCAAGATCGCTCAAAAATCAAGAGTGGACATCTACGCTCATGGTCATTGGTGTGTGGTATTTTTCGGTAAATTAACATGCCTTTACCAAAAGATGCCAATCATCCATGTGACTGTCTCGGCACCAAGTAGCTAGATGTCCGGTTTACTAAACATAGTGAACAACAGTTTATTTCTACAAGTAAAAGAACAACATCAGAATGATTTTGATTTGACTCAGGTGAAATGAACAACATGATGAAGTAGTTTAGCTATGTTCTCGGCTGGATAGCAATGGTGAGAAGAATTATTAGCCGGAACAATGGAAGAGGAATCCACAAAACATGGATGTATCCACCACAAAATCTAAGGAAGTAGAAGAAAAGTGGGCGTGGATAAGGTGCTCGTGGCTGTCACCATGTCACAACAACGGCGTGTGTTGGAGCAAATCGACCTCAGAGCAGGATTCCCGACGACGTGCAAGAGCACATCGGCCTCGACCATGGTGGAGAACATGCAACGATGAGCAGACCTCGCCCCGCCGTCGGCCGAGGCGGGCGATCAACACGGGATTCTCCGATGACGCACAAGAGCAGATCAACCTCGATAGCGATGGAGATGAGGCGATAGCCAGCAGGCCCTCGCCCTCGCCGTCATCCTATTGCTCGGGTCAGAGTGCGCCAGGCCGTCCGAACAACAGTCGCCCTAGCAGTACATCTCACGCTTGCATCAGAGCGTCATCACGCCACCCGAGGATGTTGAGCGCGGTCATGGTGTCTACGCTCACTAGTAGAAAAAGGGTCAAACGTGAAGCACATTAGTGCCGGTTTGAATTTGAGCCGGCACTAATGTATACATTAGTGGCGGTTCCAACGGCTAGCCGGGCCGCTTTCATTAGTACCGGTTCGTGTCGAACCTTTAGCACCGGTTCGTGCCACGAACCGGTACTAATGAGAGTGGTGGCAGGATGTTGTCAGACTGGGGCCCCTCCAGGCCCTTTAGTACCGGGTCTTGGCACGAACCGGTACTAAAGGTCGTCCTACATAAACCCTTCATCCACCCGAGCTCGCTCTGTTCTTCCCCTTTCCCTCTCCTTTCTGCTTCCCCTCTTCCTCTCGAGCTCATCACACATTTTGCCCAAAATTTGTCAAGATTTGAAGGCCCCCATCCATTCAAATGATCACAAAGGTTAGCAACTTTGTCCTTTCATCTCTCATTGCGTTGATAGATTAGCTCTTGCAATGCTTTATATAGTGATTAATTTGTGAGTTTAGTAATTTGGGAGGAAATATATATATGTGCCAAGATTTGATTTATATGCAATCTGAGGTTAAAAATAACACTTAGTTTGCATATGTAGGTGTGGTTTACTTAGTGCCTTCTAAATCTCCGTCAGAACCACCGCCGATCGCCTGCGACTGCCCCATCGCTGCACCACCTTGTGGTGAGCCTCTTGTTCATGAAATTTTATATATAAATTGATGTTTGTGTGATTTGGATATATAGTTACTCGTATAATTATCTTACCCAAGACGTTGTTTGTTATACATATAGTGCCATGGTTTTGATATCCGCCCCGTCGGCCCCTCGTCCTTGTTATGATTCGGATGTGGTATATATATTCTCTTTTAAAACTAGTTGCATTTCGTGTTTATGACAAATTACGCCCATAAAGTTGACATAGAAATTTTTTCTAGGAGGTATGTGAACCGGAAATTCCAACCTAACCCTATTGCCGAGAGAGGTTAAATTTAGTTGAAAGAGAAAACGAGTACTTGAAAGAAAAATTGAAAAGAATTGAGGGGAGAAGATGGAATTGGAGTTGCATGTTGCCGATGTCGTCGATGATCACAAGATCAAGATGGAGAAAATGCGCTTGAAGATTAGAAAGATTAGAAAATATGCCATCGATAGTGAGGCTTGGTACCATTATGCTGTTGGATCAATTGTTACCTTAGTTGTGATCTTGATCGCATTTGTTGTTGCATTTAAATGCTTTAGCTAGAGAGTTATTTGTTTGTTGCATTTAAGTGTTGTATGAACTTTATGTAAGAACTTGTATTAATTTGGTCTATTTGGTGTTGTGTAATGAAGATGAGCCGGCAATGGATGTACGATGACCGATGCTCTACCCAGTTCATTGAGGGCGTGCATACTTTTCTCGCTTATGGCTGAGGCAAACAAGTCATAGGTGGGGAAAACGAAAAACTATGGACCAAGTACAGAGATTTGGAAAGGAGAGAAAAAAAGGCGGAAATAACCCTACCGTAATCCATGGAGGGAGAGGAATTCCTGTGGAAGGGAAGGCTCAACCTGCACTAGCTTTATGGGCCGTGCGCCTTCAGCCTCTGCCATTCCCCACCGTGCAGCAGCTGCTTAGAGCTAGGTTTGTGCGTGCAGGGATCCGGTGGCCCAGCCGCCCAGGTGAGATGCACGAGGAGGTGGGGGTGGAGGTGGAGGGGGGGGGGCAAGTGGGGCGCCTGGGCTTGGAGATGTATGGATGAGGCCGGACCTTCCTCTTCGGCCATCGGCACACAGTCTCCCTACTCGCCCACACCGTCGAGGGCAAGGGGAGCGAGGGGAGAGATCGAAGTCGAGAGGCAGTCCAGTGCAAGGACGCCCGAACACGAGAGAAGGAGGTGGTGCTGCCGGATGGAGCTAGGCTGGCGGCGGCCGCAAAACCTAGCGTGGCGGCGCTCGGAAGGATAAGAGAGATGGGATGACGGAAGGGTGGATACGGGCTTTGGGGGTCACCCAGCAGCCAACCGACTGAATTACCGACACCCCAGATTAACCACAACGCTCCAATTCCTGGGAGCTTAGTAATCTGTATAGATAGCGGAGAGTGTTTTTGCATGAGATCGACATAGCTCAATAGAGCCCACCCACCCTACCAAACAGCGAAAAGTGGGTCGAACAGGAACTTTCAGCCGGTGCACCCTCCGTGCAGGCTACCAAACACACCCATACTGTAAGTAGATTGTCGGAAATATATGCGCGGGGATGCACGTGTCCTGGGCCGGGCCCAGTCCGGATTTCGGTAGGCTTTTCTCTTTTCTATTTTTTTTCATTTTTTGTCCAGATTTATCTTTCACTTTTTGTTTTCTTTTTTTCTTTATTTTCATTTTTCCTCGATTTATTCTTTCCTGGATGTGATAACACGTGTTATTCATTGAGCGGTCGCGCTGGAGCCGACGGATGCAACTAGAGCAAGCGACAGTCGTTCGATGATGTCTATGAAAATCCGCATGTCGACAAGTTAGTAGACATGCGCTTTTCCGTGCACTTTCGTTTCTCTCATTTTTTCAATTGGCTTCATTTCTTGTGCCATTATTAAGAAATATGTCCGTATGCGTTGCAACGAGAAAAATATAATCAATCAACATATACAACATCAGATTATGTGGTTTCCTTATTAATAAATTCAATGAAGTCCACTTAACATTGCTTAAGCTTGACTTTCAAATTAGTAACCATCAAGCTTATGTTATGTCAAGCAGGTCTAAAGCAACACTAACTATCACATCCTAAGTGGTCCTCAAAATTCAAGATCGCTCAAAAATCAAGAGTGGACATCTACGCTCATGGTCATTGGTGTGTGGTATTTTTTCGGTAAATTAACATGCCTTTACCAAAAGATGCCAATCATCCATGTGACTGTCTCGGCACCAAGTAGCTAGATGTCCGGTTTACTAAACATAGTGAACAACAGTTTATTTCTACAAGTAAAAGAACAACATCAGAATGATTTTGATTTGACTCAGGTGAAATGAACAACATGATGAAGTAGTTTAGCTATGTTCTCGGCTGGATAGCAATGGTGAGAAGAATTATTAGCGGAACAATGGAAGAGGAATCCACAAAACATGGATGTATCCACCACAAAATCTAAGGAAGTAGAAGAAAAGTGGGGCGTGGATAAGGTGCTCGTGGCTGTCACCATGTCACAACAACGGCGTGTGTTGGAGCAAATCGACCTCAGAGCAGGATTCCCGATGACGTGCAAGAGCACATCGGCCTCGACCATGGTGGAGAACATGCAACGATGAGCAGACCCTCGTCCTCGCCGTCGGCCGAGGCGGGGCGATCAACACGGGATCCTCCAATGATGTACAAGAGCAGATCAACCTCGATAGCGATGGAGATGAGGCGATAGCCAGCAGGCCCTCGTCCTCGCCGTCATCCTATTGCTCGGGTCGTAGGTGCGCCAGGCCGTCCGAACAACAGTCGTCCTAGCAGTACATCTCACGCTTGCATCGAGGCCATCACGCCACCCGAGGATGTTGAGCGCGGTCATGGTGTCTACGCCACTAGTAGAAAAAGGGTCAAACGTGAAGCACATTAGTGCCGGTTTGAATTTGAGCCGCACTAATGTATACATTAGTGGCGGTTCCAACGGCTAGCCGGGCCGCTTTCATTAGTACCGGTTCGTGTCGATTTTAGCACCGGTTCGTGCCACGAACCGGTACTAATGAGAGTGGTGGCAGGATGTTGTCGACTGGGCCCCTCCAGTTCTTTAGTACCGGGTTCTTGGCACGAACCGTACTAAAGGTCTTCCTACATAAACCCTTCGGCCCACCCGAGCTCGCTCTGTTCTTCCCCTTTCCCCTCTCCTTTCTCGCTTCCCTCTTCCTCTCGAGCTCATCACACATTTTGCCCAAAATTTGTCAAGATTTGAAGGCCCCATCCATTCAAATGATCACAAAGGTTAGCAACTTTGTCCTTTCATCTCTCATTATGCTGATAGATTAGCTCTTGCAATGCTTTATATAGTGATTAATTTGTGAGTTTAGTAATTTGGGAGGAAATATATATATGTGCCATTGATTTATATGCAATCTGAGGTTAAAAATAACACTTAGTTTGCATATGTAGGTGTGGTTTACTTAGTGCCTTCTAAATCTCCGTCGTAACCACCGCCGATCGCCTCGCATCGTCCCATCGCGGCACCACCTTGTGGTGAGCCTCTTGTTCATGAAATTTTATATATAAATTGATGTTTGTGTGATTTGGATATATAGTTACTCAGATAATTATCTTACCCGTGACGTTGTTTGTTATACATATAGTGCCATGGTTTTGATATCCGCCCCCGTCGGCCCTCGTCCTTGTTATGATTCGGATGTGGTATATATATTCTCTTTTAAAACTAGTTGCATTTCGTGTTTATGACAAATTACGCCTATAAAGTTGACATAGAAATTTTTTCTAGGAGGTATGTGAACCAGAAATTCCAACCGACCCTATTGTCGAGAGGTTAAATTTAGTTGAAAGAGAAAACGAGTACTTGAAAGAAAAATTGAAAAGAATTGAGGGGGAGAAGATGGAATTGGAGTTGCATGTTGCCGATGTCGTCGATGATCACAAGATCAAGATGGAGAAAATGCGCTTGAAGATTAGAAAGATTAGAAAATATGCCATCGATAGTGAGGCTTGGTATCATTATGCTGTTGGATCAATTGTTACCTTAGTTGTGATCTTGATCGCATTTGTTGTTGCATTTAAATGCTTTAGCTAGAGAGTTATTTGTTTGTTGCATTTAAGTGTTGTATGAACTTTATGTAAGAACTTGTATTAATTTGGTCTATTTGGTGTTGTGTAATGAAGATGAGCCGGCAATGGATGTACGATGACCGATGCTCTACCCAGTTCATTGAGGGCGTGCATACTTTTCTCGCTATGGCTGAGGCAAACAAGTCATAGGTGGGGAAAAGCGAAAAACTATGGACCAAGTACAGAGATTTGGAAAGGAGAGAAAAAGGGCGGAAATAACCCTACGGTAATCCATGGAGGGAGAGGAATTCTGTGGAAGGGAAGGCTCAACCTGCACTAGCTTTATGGGTCAGGCGCCTTCAGCCTCTGCCATTCCCCACCGTGCAGCAGCAGCTGCTTAGAGCTAGGTTTGTGCGTGCAGGGATCCGGTGGCCCACCGCCTGTGAGATGCACGAGGAGGTGGGGTGGAGGTGGAGGGGGGCGTGTGGGGCGCCTGGGCTTGGAGATGTATGGATGAGGCCGGACCTTCCTCTTCGGCCATCGGCACACAGTCTCCCTACTCGCCCCACACCGCCGAGGGCAAGGGAGCGAGGGAGAGATCGAGTCGAGAGGCAGTCTGCAAGGACGCCTGAACACGAGAGAAGGAGGTGGTGCTGCCGGATGGAGCTAGGCTGGCGGCGTCAAGAAACCTAAGCGTGGCGGGCGCCGGAAGGATAAGAGAGATGGGATGACGGAAGGGTGGATACGGGCTTTGGGGGTCACCCAGCAGCCAACCGACTGAATTACCGACACCCCAGATTAACCACAACGCGCTCCAATTCCTGGGAGCTTAGTAGCTGTATAGATAGCGGAGAGTGTTTTTGCATGAGATCGACATAGCTCAATAGAGCCCACCCACCCTACCAAACAGCGAAAAGTGGGTCGAGCAGGAACTTTCAGCCGGTGCACCCTCCGTGCAGGCTACCAAACACACCCATACTGTGCGAGATTGTCGGAAATATATGCTGGGATGCACGTGTCTGGCCGGGCCCAGTCCGGATTTCGTAGGCTTTTCTCTTTTCTAATTTTTTTATTTTTTGTCCAGATTTACCTTTCACTTTTTGTTTTATTTTTTTTATTTTCATTTTTCCTCGATTTATTCTTTCCTGGATGTGATAACACGTGTTATTCATTGAGCGGTCGCGCTGGAGCCGACGGATGCAACTAGAGCAAGCGATACTGCTCGATGATGTCTATGAAAATCCGCATGTCGACAAGTTAGTAGACATGCGCTTTTCCGCACTTTCGCTTTCTCTCTCATTTTTTCAATTGGCTTCATTTCTTGTGCCATTATTAAGAAACATGTCCGTGCGTTGCAACGAGAAAAAATATAATCAATCAACATATACAACATCAGATTATGTGGTTTCCTTATTAATAAATTCAATGAAGTCCACTTAACATTGCTTAAGCTTGACTTTCAAATTAGTAACCATCAAGCTTATGTTATGTCAAGCAGGTCTAAAGCAACACTAACTATCACATCCTAAGTGGTCCTCAAAATTCAAGATCGCTCAAAATTCAAGAGTGGACATCTACGCTCATGGTCATTGGTGTGTGGTATTTTTCGGTAAATTAACATGCCTTTACCAAAAGATGCCAATCATCCATGTGACTGTCTCGGCACCAAGTAGCTAGATGTCCGGTTTACTAAACATAGTGAACAACAGTTTATTTCTACAAGTAAAAGAACAACATCAGAATGATTTTGATTTGACTCAGGTGAAATGAACAACATGATGAAGTAGTTTAGCTATGTTCTCGGCTGGATAGCAATGGTGAGAAGAATTATTAGCCGGAACAATGGAAGAGGAATCCACAAAACATGGATGTATCCACCACAAAATCTAAGGAAGTAGAAGAAAAGTGGGGCGTGGATAAGGTGCTCGTGGCTGTCACCATGTCACAACAACGGCGTGTGTTGGAGCAAATCGACCTCAGAGCAGGATTCCCGACGACGTGCAAGAGCACATCGGCCTCGACCATGGTGGAGAACATGCAACGATGAGCAGACCTCGCCCTCGCCGTCGGCCGAGGCGGGCGATCAACACGGGATTCTCCGATGACGCACAAGAGCAGATCAACCTCGATAGCGATGGAGATGAGGCGATAGCCAGCAGGCCTCGCCCTCGCCGTCATCCTATTGCTCGGTCGAGGTGCGCCAGGCCGTCCAACAACAGTCGTCCTAGCGGTACATCTCACGCTTGCATCAGAGCGTCATCACGCCACCCGAGGATGTTGAGCGCGGTCATGGTGTCTACGCTCACTAGTAGAAAAAGGGTCAAACGTGAAGCACATTAGTGCCGGTTTGAATTTGAGCCGGCACTAATGTATACATTAGTGGCGGTTCCAACGGCTAGCCGGGCCGCTTTCATTAGTACCGGTTCGTGTCGAACCTTTAGCACCGGTTCGTGCTACGAACCGTACTAATGAGAGTGGTGGCAGGATGTTGTCGACTGGGGCCCCTTCCAGTGCCCTTTAGTACCGGGTTCTTGGCACGAACCGGTACTAAAGGTCTTCCTACATAAACCCTTCGTCCACCCGAGCTCGTTTCTGTTCTTCCCCTTTCCCTCTCCTTTCTCGCTTCCCTCTTCCTCTCGAGCTCATCACACATTTTGCCCAAAATTTGTCAAGATTTGAAGGCCCCCATCCATTCAAATGATCACAAAGGTTAGCAACTTTGTCCTTTCATCTCTCATTGCGTTGATAGATTAGCTCTTGCAATGCTTTATATAGTGATTAATTTGTGAGTTTAGTACTGTGGGAGGAAATATATATATGTGCCAAGATTTGATTTATATGCAATCTGAGGTTAAAAATAACACTTAGTTTGCATATGTAGGTGTGGTTTACTTAGTGCCTTCTAAATCTCCGTCAGAACCATTATCGCGGCACCACCTTGTGGTGAGCTTCTTGTTCATGAAATTTTATATATAAATTGATGTTTGTGTGATTTGGATATATAGTTACTCGTATAATTATCTTACCCGTGACGTTGTTTGTTATACATATAGTGCCATGGTTTTGATATCCGTCCCCGTCGGCCCTCGTCCTTGTTATGATTCGGATGTGGTATATATATTCTCTTTTAAAACTAGTTGCATTTCGTGTTTATGACAAATTACGCCCATAAAGTTGACATAGAAATTTTTTCTAGGAGGTATGTGAACCGGAAATTCCAACCGACCCTATTGTCGAGAGGTTAAATTTAGTTGAAAGAGAAAACGAGTACTTGAAAGAAAAATTGAAAAGAATTGAGGGGAGAAGATGGAATTGGAGTTGCATGTTGCCGATGTCGTCGATGATCACAAGATCAAGATGGAGAAAATGCGCTTGAAGATTAGAAAGATTAGAAAATATGTCATCGATAGTGAGGCTTGGTATCATTATGCTGTTGGATCAATTGTTACCTTAGTTGTGATCTTGATCGCATTTGTTGTTGCATTTAAATGCTTTAGCTAGAGAGTTATTTGTTTGTTGCATTTAAGTGTTGTATGAACTTTATGTAAGAACTTGTATTAATTTGGTCTATTTGGTGTTGTGTAATGAAGATGAGCCGGCAATGGATGTAATGATGACCGATGCTCTACCCAGTTCATTGAGGGCGTGCATACTTTTTCGCTTATGGCCGAGGCAAACAAGTCATAGGTGGGGAAAACGAAAAACTATGGACCAAGTACAGAGATTTGGAAAGGAGAGAAAAAAAAGGGCGGAAATAACCCTACCTGGTAATCCATGGAGGGAGAGGAATTCCTGTGGAAGGGAAGGCTCAACCTGCACTAGCTTTATGGGCCGTGCGCCTTCACCTCTGCCATTCCCCACCGTGCAGCAATTTGCTTAGAGCTAGGTTTGTGCGTGCAGGGATCCGGTGGCCCAGCCGCCTGTGTGAGATGCACGAGGAGGTGGGGTGGAGGTGGAGGGGGCGAGTGGGCGCCTGGCTTGAGATGTATGGATGAGGCCGGACCTTCCTCTTGACCATCGGCACACAGTCTCCCTACTCGCCCACACCGCCGAGGGCAAGGGGAGCGAGGGAGAGATCGAGTCGAGAGGCAGTCCAGCAAGGACGCCTCAACACGAGAGAAGGAGGTGGTGCTGCCGGATGGAGCTAGGCTGGCGTGGCCGCAAAACCTAGCGTGGCGGGCGCCGGAAGGATAAGAGAGATGGGATGACGGAAGGGTGGATACGGGCTTTGGGGGTCACCCAAAGAGCCAACCGATCAATTACCGACACCCAGATTAACCACAACGCTCCAATTCACAGGAGCTTAGTAATTGTATAGATAGCGGAGAGTGTTTTTGCATGAGATCGACATAGCTCAATAGAGCCCACCCACCCTACCAAACAGCGAAAAGTGGGTCGAGCAGGGAACTTTCAGCCCGGTGCACCCTCCGTGCAGGCTACCAAACACACCCATCTTGTCGAGATTGCCGGAAATATATGCGCGGATGCACGTGTCTGGGCCGGGCCCAGTCCGGATTTCGTAGGCTTTTCTCTTTTCTATTTTTTTTTCATTTTTGTCCAGATTTATCTTTCACTTTTGTTTTCTTTTTTTATTTTCATTTTTCCTCGATTTATTCTTTCCTGGATGTGATAACACGTGTTATTCATTGAGCGGTCGCTATTTGGAGCCGACGGATGCAACTAGAGCAAGCGATACTGCTCGATGATGTCTATGAAAATCCGCATGTCGACAAGTTAGTAGACATGCGCTTTTCCGCACTTTCGCTTTCTCTCTCATTTTTTCAATTGGCTTCATTTCTTGTGCCATTATTAAGAAACATGTCCGTATGCGTAAACGAGAAAAAATATAATCAATCAACATATACAACATCAGATTATGTGGTTTCCTTATTAATAAATTCAATGAAGTCCACTTAACATTGCTTAAGCTTGACTTTCAAATTAGTAACCATCAAGCTTATGTTATGTCAAGCAGGTCTAAAGCAACACTAACTATCACATCCTAAGTGGTCCTCAAAATTCAAGATCGCTCAAAATTCAAGAGTGGACATCTACGCTCATGGTCATTGGTGTGTGGTATTTTTCGGTAAATTAACATGCCTTTACCAAAAGATGCCAATCATCCATGTGACCTGTCTCGGCACCAAGTAGCTAGATGTCCGGTTTACTAAACATAGTGAACAACAGTTTATTTCTACAAGTAAAAGAACAACATCGTAATGATTTTGATTTGACTCGTGTGAAATGAACAACATGATGAAGTAGTTTAGCTATGTTCTCGGCTGGATAGCAATGGTGAGAAGAATTATTAGCGGAACAATGGAAGAGGAATCCACAAAACATGGATGTATCCACCACAAAATCTAAGGAAGTAGAAGAAAAGTGGGCGTGGATAAGGTGCTCGTGGCTGTCACCAGGTCACAACAACGGCGTGTGTTGGAGCAAATCGACCTCAGAGCAGGATTCCCGACGACGTGCAAGAGCACATCGGCCTCGACCATGGTGGAGAACATGCAACGATGAGCAGACCCTCGTCCTCGCCGTCGGCCGAGGCGGGGCGATCAACACGGGATTCTCCGATGACGTACAAGAGCAGATCAACCTCGATAGCGATGGAGATGAGGCGATAGCCAGCAGGCCCTCGCCTCGCCCGTCATCCTATTGCTCGGGTCGAAATGCGCGCCAGCCGTCCGAACAACAATCGTCCTAGCAAAGTACATCTCACGCTTGCATCAGAGCGTCATCACGCCACCCGAGGATGTTGAGCGCGGTCATGGTGTCTACGCTCACTAGTAGAAAAAGGGTCAAACGTGAAGCACATTAGTGCCGGTTTGAATTTGAGCCGGCACTAATGTATACATTAGTGGCGGTTCCAACGGCTAGCCGGGCCGCTTTCATTAGTACCGGTTCGTGTCGAACCTTTAGCACCGTTCGTGCCACGAACCGGTACTAATGAGAGTGGTGGCAGGATGTTGTCGATCGGGGCCCCTCCAGTTCTTTAGTACCGGTTCTTGGCACGAACCGGTACTAAAGGTCTTCCTACATAAACCCTTCGTCCACCCGAGCTCGTTCTGTTCTTCCCCTTTCCCCTCTCCTTTCTGCTTCCCCTCTTCCTCTCGAGCTCATCACACATTTTGCCCAAAATTTGTCAAGATTTGAAGGCCCCCATCCATTCAAATGATCACAAAGGTTAGCAACTTTGTCCTTTCATCTCTCATTGCGTTGATAGATTAGCTCTTGCAATGCTTTATATAGTGATTAATTTATGAGTTTAGTAATTTGGTGTGACGCCCGGATAATTAGGCTACAGTAATCCCGCGTTAACGATGCCACGTCACCTCGGTTACTGTTGCTAACCTCGTGTTAGTTCGAAACCGATTCAAATTCAAATTCAAAATCAATCAAACAACAAAGGTTTTCAAAAGTTAAAACTAAAATGTTCGAGAGGTGACATATAATGCATAGGTAATTATGGTGATGAAACCACATTTTTATAAAATGTTTAAATGCTCAAAGGTAAATAAAACAGCAAAGCAAAAGAAATTAATTAAATGCCTTTTGTATTTTGTAAAATATTAAACTATTTTATTTAGCTGTCCAAATTAATGTGGCAAGTGGTATCTTTAACATACCATATTTAGGTGTTCTTCTCACATTCTACAAAATTGAAATAAATTAATAATTTAATAAAATCGAAAAGAATAAATAAAAGAAAAGGAAAAAGAAAACAAAATGAAGAAGAATAAAAGAGAGACCTCTCATTGGGCCACGGCCCAAGAAAGCCATCGGCCCGCCAAAGCCAGCCCACCAAGACCCCACCCCCTCCTCCATATCCCCACCAGGGGAAACCCTAGCCGCTACCCGCACACCCACTCCCCCTCGATCCCCTTCTCCTCCCCCCACCGATCTGGATCGGGATCGGCCCCGATCCCGTCGGCCCCGACGCCGGCGCCCCACCGCCACCCGACGCCACCTCCTCCTCCCCTCCTCCCGACTGCCACCCAGACGCCGGCGCCCCCAGACGCCCGACGCCCCCACGTCGCCGCGGATCCGTCCCGGCCACCTCGCCTCGCCGCGCCGCTCGTGCCGCCGAAGCGCCGCCTCCTCGCCCTCCTCCCGCGGTCTTCCCGGCCGCCGAGCCCGCTGCCCCGAACCCCACGAAACCCCCGTGAGCTCCCCCTTCGCTCCCCTCTCCCCTAGGGCGCCACTGCGTCGCCTCCCCCAGCCGGGACGGCGCGCTCCGGCGCCACTGACCGCCCGCGCCACTGGCGCCGGGCCGTTCCACCCGGCCCTCCCGTTTCCCCGTCGGCTCCCTCGCGCGGCCGCCACGCCCTCCCTCTGGTCGCCTCGGCCATGAGCTCCCGCCTCACCGGCGTTGCTCACAGCCTCATGGCGCCAGCGCTCCTGCGACTCCCGGCGCCGTCCTCTGCTCCGTCGCCGGATCTCGACTGTACCCGCCATCCGCGCCGAGGCCTCAGTGCTGCCCCCGATGACCACCGGCCTCGCGCTTCCGCCCACGACTTGCCACGGCCGCTGCCTCCAGCGCGATCGGGCCAAGGTGCTCGCTCCCCCACTGCGTCTCGGCCAACCACGGTGCTCGTGGGTGTGCTCCCGAGCCACCCGCCACACCGCACTCAAGATCGGGTGCACCCTCGAGGCAGCCGCCTGTTCGGGCTCCCGTCACTAAACCCACTAACCCCCACAGGGGCCAATGACATGGGGGTCCCACCCCAGAGCGTTTAAAAAAATAATAAATAAAAAAAATAAAAAAAATAATAAAAATAAAAATGCTAATTAATTAATTAATTAACTAAGTTAATTAACTTAATTAATCTGTTAATTAAACTAAACTAGGTTAATTAGTTAGCAGTCAATGACTAACCGACCCCACATGTCAGGTTGACCAAGTCAACTCTGTTGATCAGCGACGTCAAGATGACATCATGCTGACGTCATAAATCCATTTTTCAAATTAATTAATTAATTAATTAAATTCCAGAAATTAATAAAATCTTTAGAAAATCATATCTTTTAATCCGTAACTCGGATTAAAATATTTTCAACATGAAAGTTACTCAGAACGACGAGACGAATCCGGATACGTAGTCCGTTCGTCCGCCACACCCCTAACCTATCAAACTCGCAACTTTCCCCTCCGCCTTCCGCTTGAAAACATGAAACACCGGGATATTTTCCGGATGTTTCCCCTTAACCGCATCACCTCATACCACGTTAGGGCACGCCTAGCATCGTTACTTGTCATGTCATGCATCGATATGCATCTGTTTACATGGTATTCATTGTTTCTTCCCCTCTTCTCTCCGGTAGACTACGAGACCGACAGCTGCCGCTGCCTGGTTCGACTACGGTGTTGGCGACCCCTCTCTCTTGCCGTGAGCAACCAGGCAAGCCCCCTTGATCATCCAGATATCGCCTACTCTCCTCTATACCGCTTGCATTAGAGTAGTGTAGCATGTTACCGCTTTCGCTTATACCTATCCCGATGCATAGCCTGTCCTTGTTACTACTGTTGTTACCTTTACCGCAAAACCTATATGCTTAGTATAGGATGCTAGTATTTTCATCTGTGGCCCTACATTCTTGTCCGTCTGCTCTGCTATACTATCGGGCCGTGATCACTCGGGAGGTGATCACGGGTATATACTATATACTTTATACATGATACATGTGGAGACTAAAGTCGGGCCGGCTGGTGGAGCACCCGCGAGTGGATCTTTGAGGCGGAGCGACAGGGCAGGTTGAGACCGCCTAGGAGAGAGGTGGGCCTGGCCCTGTTCGGCGTCCGCGGATACTTAACACGCTAAACGAGATCTTGGTATCTGATCTGAGTTGGCTACGAGATTATACGCACTAACCAACTACGTGGGAAAGATATGGGCACTCGGCGTCGTGGTATCAGCCGAAGCACTTCGTGACGCCAGCGACCGAGTGGCACGCGCCGGATTGGAACGTAGGCCTGCTCTTGTATTAAGGGGCTAGTTACGCTTTCGGCAGCGTCACATAGCGTCAAGGTGTGCTTTCAGGCGATGGGCCTGCACCCTGCGGCGCTTAGGTTTAGACCGGCGTCTTGGCCTCTCTGTTGTGCCTAGGTGGGGCTGCGACGTGTTGATCTTCCGCGGCGGGCATGACCCAGGAAAGTGTGTCCGCCAAATGGGATCAAACGTGTTGGGTAAGATGGTGCACCCTGCAGGAAGTTAATCTATTGAATAGCCGTGATCTTCGGTAATGTGATCGACTTGGAGTTGTACCTTGACCTTATGACAACTAGAACCGGATACTTAATAAAACACACCCTTCCAAGTGCGGATACAACCGGTGGTCGCTCTCTCTCGTGGTGATGAGGAGGGATCACGGGTAGGATTATTGCTATACGATGTTACTTGGAGGACTTCAACCTACCCTCTTCTACCTGTTGCAAGACGAAGGTGACCCGAGCGTAGTCTTCGATAAGACTAGCTATCCCCTCTTATTACGGCATTCTGATTCAGTCCAATCGATATGGCCCTTTACACATATATCCATGCATTTGTAGTGTAGCTCCTTGCTTAAGTAGTACTTTGGATGAGTACTCACGGTTGCATTGTTTCCCCCTTTTCCCTATCTCTACTCGATTGCTGCAACCAGCCGATGGAGCCCAGGAGCGACGCCACCGTCGATGGCGACTACTACGCGGAGGTGCCTACTACTACGCAGCAGCCCGACGACGACCAGTGAGTAGTTAGGAGGATCCTGAGCAGGAGGCCCGCGCCTCTTCGATCTGTATCCCGGTTTGTGCTAGCCATCTTATGGCACCTTGCTTAACTTATGTCCGTACTCAGATATTGTTGCTTCCGCTGACTTCGCCTATGATCGAAAGCACTTGTATTCGAGCCCTCGAGGCCCCCGGCTTGTTTTATGATGCTTGTATGACTTATTTATGTTTTAGAGTTGTGTTGTGATATCTTCCCGTGAGTCCTCGATCTTGATCGCATACATTTGCGTGCATGATTAGTGTATGATTAAATCGGGGGCGTCACAAGTTGGTATCAGAGCCGACTGCCTGTAGGAATCCCCCTTCCACACTCCTTGGCCGAAGTCGAGTCTAGACATTGCAAAAACTTTTACTAACTTGGCTGTGTGCCTTACGGGCCCACGCCGCCATTGGGTGGTACTAGGATCTTTTACTCCTCGACCTTTACTCTGGGACTCGATCTCTCCTCTATTCGGGTTAAATGAAGTTTACTAAATCTAACATTAGGATCTCGTTATCACTTTCAACCGGAGAGCCCTTATTATCGATGATCGTCTCACGCACTGTAAGACCTCAAGATACTCTCCGCTGTTAACCCGAGAACTTGTGTTCATCGTGTTTGCAATTCCCCTTCCACCGCAAACCCTTATGGATAACTACTTGCAGTTGTTATTCTTACATTCATTCCCAGTTGGTCTTGTTATTACAAGATACCCTGAAAAACTCGTCGTTGTTTCGATAATCCTTTGAGCTTACTGCCTTGCTGTTCTTTGTCACCTGAATACCCCTACGGTTAATTCTCGCACTTATCGAGTATCCGCTCATCCCCCATGTTGATAATGTGTTACACAAAAGTCTTCGAAATACCATTCGGTATTCCGAAAATCCTCAGCAACCTATTGCTCTGGAATTTCTTGTTTGCTTTCATTATGATTAATCCCATAAGTATAGTAGTCATATTGGCATCCTTTGTCACCATCATTTTTGAGTCCGTTGATTCAATACGTTGTGAATGTTCACAATCATCGGTTGATCCTTTTAAATTATCCTTCCGGCTCAGATGTCATTTTGCACATGAGCTGGATCTCGACTCAATCAAATTACCATCGATGGTATCCCTAAGCCTACTCAACTTATCCATCCTTAAATCAGAGCGCTTTGCTTCGATCCCTTGATTTGAAAATCATAATCCCTTTGTTATTTAAACGTTGAATTATTCAGATGTTCTATAAACCGATGCATTTGCATTATTTCTTCCTCTCGATTGGGTATCGATACTCACCTCGGCTCCTTTGTGGATCGCCGTATCCACCGTTGGATTATTATATCCGATGATGTCCTTCATAATTAATCACCTTGTGAGTCCTTCTCCGATACATAATGCCTTTGTTAAATTGTATCCTTTCCTTTTGTCAACCATGCTCGCTTCGAGCTGATGATATTTACTCTTGAAGCTTGTGGTATATGTTCCCATGATACCCTGACGGGGTGAACATATGCCTTCCTTTATATGTGTGAACTCAGAAGTTTTCACGAGTCATACTCATCTGGTATTTCACCAGGTAAAACTTTCAACACTAATGCCTTTATCAAAGCGAGAAGTGAATGGAAGGTTATACATTGAAGAAGTGGGAGTCGACCTTGAACTTTGTGTTCATGCCCATGGACGCGATGTATATCCTATCATGGAAGCTTCTTGTAATAATAACTATTTCCTTGATAACTAACATATGGTATCTGTGAATTGATCCCTTGCAACCGTGGTTCCGACCATGATTGTTCTTCCTTGATTCCATTTCTCGGACAAGTTAAAACAATTGTCTTCTATGGATCAATACACCAGTCCAACCTTTACTTTGATCTTGTGTCGAGTATTACCCCTCGGTGTCTCGAGATTATCATGGAACTGCATAACTTCTTATGAGTTCTTCATCAAGTGCTACCTTCCCACCGATTCAAATTTTTCACGGCTCTGAATTACTAAACACTCAGACACCAATAGCTGAACCGAGTCCGCACTATGGTTCAACAACCCTTCGGTAAGCTTCTATAAGTACGAGTTTGTACCCGATCACATCATTCCTAGCCTGATCGGCTATATCATTATCATGCTAAATTTTAACTGTGCTACCGGGTCCTTCTCCTCGGAGCACAAAATTCGACGGTGAGCTAATCTTACAATCGATCTTCCTCGTCATACCGTTGGTCCTTGGACAGCAAGCTTGATTTCGAGTTTGTTTCCTACCCATGGTTCCAATAACCTTCCGCTTCATTATTCCTTTGACTTGATGTCGTCACTGATTGATTACATCTTCATGAAATCTCTCGACAAATGCGTCGTGATCATCATCAACCTTATGAGCTCTTCCAGGATATCAATTGAGTTCATGATGAGAAATACCATCCTTGCCCCTGATGATTTGTGTTACCTTTGACCACTTATTTGCCTTCCGTTCAACACAAACTTGTTCGTGTTTTGAGTTATACCTTGAGATCCCTACTATCCAGCATTTGTTCTTTCTTACCTTGGAGTATTACCATCTTTTAGTATCAAGGATGTTGTGAGGACTGCTCCACCTCTTAAAGAGTTCTTGGTATAGTGATACTACTCACCATCACCACTCTTTCATGGTCCTCGTGTTGATTCCAACCGGGTACCAACAAGTGAAGCAGTGCTGTTTGGATCCTGCACTTCTAGCAACCCTGTTGCTTTGAAGTTAATAGTCGGCCGTTCATTCTTAGTCTATTGATTATTGAATCACCATTCCGACATTGGTCGTGCAACCAAACCCGTATTTCGGGCGCACCGTTCAACCAGTGTTTAATTATGTATGTTTTCCTCGAGCATATCCCATTATATCATTTAATCTGACAGATGTTATCCCCTTATCCACATAATTGTGGAGATCCATCTTTTGGATACCTCGTTGAATTATCGCTGAGTCCATCAGCCACCTCATCATCCTCTCCTTGGGTTAATGATGAACTCTTGTTAACGGAAATCACTTCTTAGTTCATTTCCGAGAATCTTCAAAGGTCATCCCGTCAATTTGTGTTGCACCTTTCTTCTCAGGCATCCTGAGCCTGAGGTATCCTGACACCCATCATATCTGAATCTCCATCAGATATGATGGTTGGAACATATTTTCAAGAGTTATAACATTGGTCCTTTGATGACCCGGTAACATGATGTCATGCCTAGCACCCCCCCCCCCTGGGTGGAGGACCTATTATTGTAGTATCCTTTTTAGCAAGTTTAGCCATTCTTCCCTGAGGAAATTGTAAGACTTATCCTACAAGTTGTTCCTAATGGATCCTTCCTATATCCAAAGTCTGACCTTTGCTTGAAGACCATGTCAATGCTATCTCAAGCATGTCTACGGTACTCTGGTTTTCAACAAGACCTTTTGAAGCCCAATGCTAAATGTTTCTGCTCAATTATCCAAACACCGATGTGTGGGTAATGTCATGAAAATTCTCTCCCTACCTAAAGAGTTTTCTACATTATATCCTGTCATGGATATCATGCTCTGCTTATCCTTGGGAAGGATATACCTGAAAGATGTGTTTAAACACATTTTCCTTTCCATTGTTCTGTTTAAACGTAATAATCACTTTTCCTTTCCATTGGTTTGTTTAAACCTTCTTGTGATCTATATAATATAAGCAGTAATATCCCTGCTTATGTAAATACCTCGGTGTACCATCTTATGCGGTGTAACCTGTTACTATTGTTGATGACATTCGGTAGCCACCGATGGACGAGAACTTTGCCTATTGGTCCGCCTCGCTCAACGAAAGGAATTGGTTCTCTTCGTCCCTCGCCTTGGTACCGATGTTGTTGCCGACATAACTGACGGGCTATCCTCTGACATGCCTTACTTACATGATCGTGCAAGACGTCATCACCGTTCTTACTTTTAAACCACATGGTGGGCCCATAACCCACAGTTCTACAGGATCGAAACCTGACTATCCTGCACACCCTCTTCCCAAGGTTGTTCCTCGCGTGGCCTCATATGTAATTCACGGGCCACCGTCCCAAGTGATCTATTTTGGTAGCAGACGCATTTACTCAATCTCATTGCTCTGGACCCCTTTCGCATGTTGTTTCAGACATCGAACAATGGCCTATCCGCTTGAAACTTCTCATGGTACCTTCTTACTTTACTCTCGATATTTTCTTAAGTTCAATTCGAGAGTTACTTCCTACCCCATTCCCTGAGTTATGTACCAGATAGTCAACCTGGTAAGGCCCGCCCTTCCCGAGTCTTCCCCCATATCCCGAAGAAAGGATGATGACTTCATCATTTTGACCTGAAGCAGAAGTATGAAGGCATCAATATATTGGATTGACCTCTTCGAGAAGAGCAAGCCAGGATGAGAAGACCCGCTATATTCGTTACCAAACCTTTCCCCTTACTCCCTCCTAAATCTCGGACGAGATTTCACGTAGTGGAGGAGAATTGTGACGCCTTGGATAATTAGGCTACAGTAATCCCGCGTTAACGATGCCACGTCACCTCGATTCTTGTTGCTAACCTCGTGTTAGTTCGAAACCGATTCAAATTCAAATTCAAAATCAATCAAACAACAAAGGTTTTCAAAAGTTAAAACTAAAATGTTCGAGAGGTGACATATAATGCATAGGTAATTATGGTGATGAAACCACATTTTTATAAAATGCTTAAATGCTCAAAGGTAAATAAAACAGCAATGAAAAGAAATTAATTAAATGCCTTTTGTATTTTGTAAAATATTAAACTATTTTATTTAGCTGTCCAAATTAATGTGGCAGTGGTATCTTTAACATACCATATTTAGGTGTTCTTCTCACATTCTACAAAATTGAAATAAATTAATAATTTAATAAAACTGAAAAGAATAAATAAAAGAAAAGGAAAAAGAAAACAAAAGGAAGAAGAATAAAAGAGAGACCCCATTGGGCCACGGCCCACAGTGACACGGCCCAATGAGCCATCGCCCGCCAAAGCCGCCCACCGCACCCCACCCCTCCTCCATATCCCCACCGGGAAACCCTAGCCGCTACCCGCACACCCACTCCCTCGATCCCTTCTCCTCCCCACCGATCTGGATCGGGATCGTTGATCCCGTCGGCCCCGATGCCGACGCCCACCGCCACCCGACGCCTCCTCCTCCTCCTCCCCGATCGACCACCCAGACGCTGGCGCCCCCCCTCGCCCGACGCCCCCACGTCGCCTCGGATCCGTCCCCGACCACCTCGCCTCGCCGCCGCCAGGCCTCGTCGCCGCCGAGCGCCGCCTCCTCGCCCTCCTCCCCGCCGGTCTTCCCAGTCGCCCCGAGCCCGCTGCCCCGAACCCCACGAAACCCCGTGAGCTCCCCCCTTCGCTCCCCCTCTCCCCCTAGGACGCCACCGCGTCGCCCTCCCAGCCGTTGGCAGCGCTCGGCGCCCACCGCCGCGCCCGCGCCTGCCTGGCCGGGCCGTTCCACCCGGCCCCTCCCGTTTCCCCGTGCGGCTCCCTGCCCGCGCGCCCTCCCACAGTCGCCTCGGCCATGAGCTCCCGCCTCACCGGCGTTGCTCGCCTCATGGCGCCGCGCTCACCGCATGACTCCCGTGCCGTCCTCTGCTCCGTCGCGGATCCGACCGTGCCCGCCATCCGCGCCGAGGCCTCGGTGCCGCCCCTCGATGACCACCGGCCTCGCGTTGCTTCGCCCACGACGCGCTCACGGCCAAGGCCTCGCGATGGCCAAGGCCCTGCTCGTTCGCTCCCCCCAGTCTCGGCCAACCACGGTGCTCGCCGTGGGTGTGCTCGGCGTCCTGGGTGCACCCTCGAGGGCGGCCTGCTCGCCTAAACCCACTAACCCCCACAGGGCCAATGACATGGGGGTCCCACCCAAGCGTTTAAAAAAAATAATAAATAAAAAAATAAAATAAATAATAAAATAAAAATGCTAATTAATTAATTAATTAACTAAGTTAATTAACTTAATTAATCATGTTTAATTAACCTAATTAATCATTAATTAAACTAAACTAGGTTAATTAGTTAGCGACAATGACTAACCGACCCCACATGTCAGGTTGACCAAGTCAACTCTGTTGATCGCCGACGTCAAAGATGACATCATGCCGACGTCAGAATCCATTTTTCAAATTAATTAATTAATTAATTAAATTCCGTAAATTAATAAAATCTTTAGAAAATCATATCTTTTAATCCGTAACTTGATTAAAATATTTTCAACATGAAAGTTACTCGTAACGGCAGAGACGAATCCGGATACGCAAATCGCTCGTCCGCCACACCCCCTAACCTATCAAACTCGCAACTTTCCCCTCCGGCTCCTCGCCTGAAAACATGAAACACCGGGATATTTTCCGGATGTTTCTATAACCCAAGCATCACCTCATACCACGTTAGGGCACGCCTAGCATCGTTACTTTGTCATGTCATGCATCGATATGCATCTGTTTACATGGTATTCATTGTTTCTTCCCCCTCTTCTATCCGGTAGGCTACGAGACCGACGCTGCTGCTTCCCAGTTCGACTACGGAGTTGACTACCCCTCTCTATTGCCAGAGCAACCAGGCAAGCCCCCCCCCCCCCTTGATCACCAGATATCGCCTACTCTCCTCTATATCGCTTGCATTAGAGTAGTGTAGCATGTTATCGCTTTCATTATACCTATCCCGATGCATAGCCTGTCCTTGTTACTCTTGTTGTTACCTTTTACCGCAATCCTATATGCTTAGTATAGGATGCTAGCATTTTCATCTGTGGCCCTACATTCTTGTCCGTCTGCCGTGCTATACTATCGGGCCGTGATCACTCGGGAGGTGATCACGGGTATATACTATATACTTTATACATGATACATGTGGAGACTAAAGTCAGATTAAATTTGGTGGAGCACCACAGTGGATCTTTGAGGCGGAGTGACAGGCAGGTTGAGACCGCCTAGGAGAGAGGTGGGCCCGGCCCTGCTCGGTGTTCGCGGATACTTAACACGCTTAACGAGATCTTGGTATTTGATCTGAGTTGGCTACGAGCTTATACGCACTAACCAACTACGTGGGAAAGATATGGGCACTCGGCGTCGTGGTATCAGCCGAAGCACTTCGTGACGCCAGCGACCGAGTGGCGCGCGCCAGATTGGAACGTAGGCCTACTCTTGTATTAAGGGGCTGGTTACGCTTTGGCGCGTCACATAGCGTCTTGCAGGTGTGCTTTCGGCGATGGGCCTGCACCCTGGCGCTTAGGTTTAGACCGGCGTCTTGGCCTCTCTGTTGTGCCTAGGTGGGGCTGCGACGTGTTGATCTTCCGGCCGGGCATGACCCAGTGAAAGTGTGTCCGCCAAATGGGATCAAACGTGTTGGGTAAGATGGTGCACCCTGCAGGGAAGTTAATCTATTCGAATAGCCGTGATCTTCGGTAACAGACGACTTGGAGTTGTACCTTGACCTTATGACAACTAGAACCGGATACTTAATAAAACACACCCTTCCAAGTGCGGATACAACCGGTGGTCGCTCTCTCTCGTGGTGATGAGGAGGGATCGCGGGTAGGATTATTGCTATCACGATGTTACTTGGAGGACTTCAACCTACCCTCTTCTACCTGTTGCAAAGGCGAAGGTGACGAAGCGTAGTCTTGATAAGACTAGCTATTCCCCTCTTATTCTGGCATTCTGCAGTTCAGTCCACTGATATGGCCCTTTACACATATATCCATGCATTTGTAGTGTAGCTCCTTGCTTGCGAGTACTTTGGATGAGTACTCACGGTTGCATTGTTTCCCCCTTTTCCCCCTATCTCTACTCGATTGCTGCAACCAGACGATGGAGCCCAGAGCGACGCCACCGTCGACGATTTACTACTACGCGGAGGTGCCTACTACTACGTGCAGCCCACCGATGACGACTGTGAGTAGTTAGGAGGATCCTGGCAGGAGGCCTGCGCCTCTTTCGATCTGTATCCCAGTTTGTGCTAGCCATCTTATGGCACCTTGCTTAACTTATGTCTATACTCAGATATTGTTGCTTCCGCTGACTCGTCTATGATCGAGCACTTGTATTCGAGCCCTCGAGGCCCTTGGCTTGTTTTATGATGCTTGTATGACTTATTTATGTTTTAGAGTTGTGTTGTGATATCTTCCCGTGAGTCCCTGATCTTGATCGTACACATTTGCGTGCATGATTAGTGTACGATTAAATCGGGGGCGTCACATTTGGGAGGAAATATATATATGTGGTAGTATTTGATTTATATGCAATTTGAGGTCAAAAATAACACTTAGTTTGCATATGTAGGTGTGGTTTACTTAGTGCCTTCTAAATCTCCGTCGTAACCGTAAATCGGGTCGCTCGCACCGTCTCCGTCACGGCACCACCTTGTGGTGAGCCTCTTGTTCATGAAATTTTATATATAAATTGATGTTTGTGTGATTTGGATATATATTTACTCGTATAATTATATTACCCGTACGTTGTTTGTTGTACATATAGTGCCATGGTTTTGATATCCGTCCCCGTCGGCCCTCGTCCTTGTTATGATTCGGACGTGGTATATATATTCTCTTTTAAAACTAGTTGCATTTCGTGTTTATGACAAATTATGCCCATAAAGTTGACATAGAAATTTTTTCTAGGAGGTATGTGAACCGGAAATTCCAACCGACCCTATTGTCGAGAGGTTAAATTTAGTTGAAAGATAAAACGAGTACTTGAAAGAAAAAATTAAAAAGAATTGAGGGGGAGAAGATGGAATTGGAGTTGCATGTTGCCGATGTCGTCGATGATCACAAGATCAAAATGGAGAAAATGCGCTTGAAGATTAGAAAGATTAGAAAATATGCCATCGATAGTGAGGCTTGGTATCATTATCTTTGTTGGATCAATTGTTACCTTAGTTGCGATCTTGATCGCATTTGTTGTTGCATTTAAATGCTTTAGCTAGAGAGTTATTTGTTTGTTGCATTTAAGTGTTGTATGAACTTTATGTATGAACTTGTATTAATTTGGTCTATTCGTGTTGTGTAATGAAGATGAGCCGCAATGGATGTACGATGACCGATGCTCTCCCGATTCGTTGAGGGTGCATACTTTTTCGCTTGGCCGAGGCAAACAAGCGGGCGGATGGTTTTATGCCTTGTCCATGTCTGGCTATAAGAATGGTCACAATTACTCTACGTCAAGAACCATTCATGTCCACTGTTTGAGTCCGGGCCATGCCCCACTATAATGTTTGGACCAAGCACGGAGAAAGAGGGGTTATGATGGAAGACAATGAAGAAGAAGAGGACGACGACAGCTATCCCGGCCATGGGTTCCCTGAATACGATGATACAACAATGGGGAAGAAGCTGAGCCGGTAATGCGGAAGAAGCTGAGCCGCAATGCGGGAAGAAGCTGAAGAAGAGGCATTAGATGAGCCCGTTGATGATCTAGGTCGGGCCATTGCCGATGCAAAGAGAAACTGCAAGTGATTTGGAGAAGAAGAAGTTGCAGCGCATGTTAGAGGATCACAAAAATTGTTGTACCCGAATTGCGAGGGTGACAAGAAAAAGCTGGGTACCACATCGGAATTGCTGCAATGGAAGGCGTAGAATGGTGTATCGACAAGGGATTTGGAAAGTTCTTTGGTAATGATAAAGGATATGCTTCCAAAGGACAACGAATTACCCGAGAGTCCGTATGAAGCAAAGAAGGTTGTCTGCCCTCTAGGGTTAGAGGTGCAGAAGATACATGCATGCCCTAATGATTGCATCCTCTACCGCGGTGAGTACGAGGATTTGAACGCTTGCCCGATATGTGGTGCATTGCGCTATAAGATCAGCCGCGATGACCCTGGTGATGTCGAGGGCGAGCGCCTGTGAAGAAGATTCCTGCCAAGGTGATGTGGTATTCTCCTATAATACCACGGTTGAAACGCTTGTTCCAAAACAAAGAGCATGCCAAGGCGGCGCGATGGCACGTAGAAGACCGTAAGAAAGACGGAAAGTTGAGAGTACCCGCTGACGGATCGCAGTGGAGAAAAATCGAAAGAAAGTACGGGAAGGAGTTTGCAGATGACGCAAGGAGCGCATGGTTTGTTCTAAGCGCAGATGGCATTAATCCTTTTGGGGAGCAGAGCCGCAACCATAGCACCTGCCCGTGACTCTATGTTTGTATAACCTTCCTCCTTGGTTGTGCATGAAGCGGAAGTTCATTATGATGCCGTGCTCATCCAAGGCCCTAAGCAACCCGGCACCGACATTGATGTGTACCTAAGGCCATTAGTTGAAGAACTCTTACAACTATGGAATGGAACATGTGTACGTGCGTGGGATGAGCACATGGGGGACGAATTTGACCTAAAGGCGTTGCTGTTCGTGACCATCAATGATTGGCCTGCTCTCAAGAACCTTTCGTGACAGACAAACAAGGGATACCGCGGATGCACGCCTGTTTGGATGATACCGACAATATATATTTGAATAGTTGTAAGAAGAATGTGTACAGGACATCGCCGATTTCTTCCGAGCAGGCATCCCAGAAGAAAGAAAGGCAAGCATTTCAAAGGCGAGGCGGATCACCGGACGAAGCCTCGCCACCGCATCTTGGTGCTGATGTACATGATATGGTCAAGGATTTGAAGGTGATATTTGGAAATATCCTGGCGGACAACCTGTTCGAAGGACGCCGACGGACGCGCACCCATGTGGAAGAAGAAATCTATATTTTGGGACCTGCCATATTGGAAAGACCTAGAGGTCCGCTCCGCAATCGACGTGATGCACGCGTGACGAAGAATCTTTGTGTGACCCTGCTTGGCTTCTTGGGCGTGTATGGGAAGACAAAAGATACACACGAGGCACGGAGGACCAACAACGTATGCACGGAGAAGACGGCATACATCAGGGTCATGCAAGCTATGCTCTTACCAAAGAAGAGAAGGAAATCTTCTTTGAATGCCTCGCCAAGATTAAGGTACCGCCCGCTTGTCGTCGAATATAAAGGGAATAATAAACATGGCAGAGAAAAAGTTCCGTAACCTAAAGTCTCATGATCGCCACGTGATTATGACGCAATCGCTTCCGGTTGCATTGAGGAAGCTTCTACCGAAAACGCTCAATTAGCCATTGTGAAGCTATGTGCATTTCTCAATGCAATCTCGTAAGGTAATCGATCCGTAAATCATACCAAGGTTTCTGTAATGATTTGGTGCAATGTCTTGTCGGTTTCGAGTTGGTGTTCCCACCATCCTTCTTCAACATCATGACACACGCCCTAGTTCACCTATGCGAAGAGATTAACGCTTTTGGGTCCTGTATTTCTACACAATATGTTCCCTTTGAGAGGTTCATGGAGTCTTAAAGAAATATGTTCATAACCGTGCTAGGCCGAAGGAAGCATCTCCAAGGGCCACCAAAATGAGGAGGTCATTGAGTTTTGTATTGACTTTATTCCCGACCTTAAGCCGATTGGTGTTCTGAATCATGCATAAGGGCAGACTGGATGGAAAAGGCACGCTAGGAGGAACAAATAATATGTATGGACGGACATTCTCTCAACTGAAGCACACTACATGCTTCTACAGATTCCGCCTTGGTGGCTCCGTATATGGATGAACACAAGAATTTGCTATGCTCCAAACACCCTGGAGCGGTCTCGATGACCGGATTACACGTGAACAAACCAGGAGTTTCGCCACTGGTTGCGTACACATACCATGCATGACACCTCTATTGAAGATGACCTGTACTTGCTGTCCCAGTTACCATCTTGAATATAATGACTTTCAAAGGGTACGAGATAAATGGTAATACATTTTACACGATCGCCCAAGATAAGAAGAGCACCAACCAAAACAGTGGTGTCCGCTTTGATGCGTAAACCAAGACGGAAAGGAAACATATTATGTTTATATACAGGACATATGGGAACTTGACTATCGACGTGGTTTAAAGGTCCCTTTGTTTCGGTGCAAATGGGTCAATATGACACGAGGCGGGTAACGGAAGACCCGCAGTACGGAATGACAACAGTGGATCTCAACAATCTTATGATGCGCATTTAACCATTCGTCCTAGCCAATGATGTGACACAGGTTTTCTATGTGAAGGACATGTCTACCAAGCCAAGAAAAAGAAAAGATAAGGAAGCGAATGCATCGTACGATGAGCCAAAGCGGCACATAGTTCTTTACGGGAAGAGAAACATCGTGGGAGTGGATGACAAGACAGACAAGTCGAAGATTATGAAAAGTTTGATGAAATTGCTCCATTCACAGTGAATATTGACCCGAGCATCCTATTAAATGATGAAGATTTTCCATGGTTACGGCGCAAAGGGACACACGCGAAGAAAAAGTTTCACACCCAAAGATCTGGGATGTGATCGGCTTCACTATCATCACTTTCTTCCGTGTTTCACACCCGGAGGGGAATCTCTGTAATAGTTAGGGTAGTTATGTGTTTTGGCATTTGAAACAGAAGAAATTTTATGTGCAAACAAATTCTTTCATGCCTTTACTGATTTTTAAAGTTAAGTTATTCACAAACTACTGATTCACACTAATTTCAAATAATTCAAAATTTAAACTATTCAAATTTGAAAACTACGGGCACTAACAGAAAGTTTGTAATTTTTTGTACCTAAAGCAAAAATATTCACAAAGAAACTCTAAATACACAAAAAAAACAACACAAAAATAAATAAAGCAAAAACAAAATAAAGAAAACCCGCCTACTAGGCCAGAGCGGCCTGCATACGACTAGAAACCCAACCTGTTGTTGGGCCAGGATGTAGGCCCGCAAAGGCCAAGTGGGCCCACAGGCAAAGAAGAACACGAGGCCGAGTAGGCCTGCTTTGGAGAGGAGTTGAGAGAGCGACCGCACGGGGTTTATAAACGGTCACGGTCGCCCCTCGGCTTAGCGAGGTGGGACTAAACTTGCCGCACCGCACTGCTGGTAGCACTTCTTTAGTACCGGTCGTGCCACAACCCGGTACTACGGGGGGGGCATTTAGTACCTTTTTGTGCCACCACCCCGTACTAAAGGGGGTCGCTTCGCCGCTTGGGCTGGTTAAAACTGGCCTTTTAGTACCGGTTGGTGGCACAAACCGGTACTAAAGTCCCTTCTATATAAACAACACTTACGAAAATTTCAGTTTCTCATCCGCTTCTTCTCCTCTCGCACTGCCGCCCGCCTCAGACGTCTCCATCCGTCGTTGCCGCCCCTGTCACCGCCCCGTCCCCGTCGTCACCGCCCCGTCATCCCCGTCCCCCTCGTCCCCGTCGTTACCGCCTCTGCCCTGCCTGGCTGCGTCGTCCCTGCCTAAATAAAGGCTACCAGACGTCTCCCGTCGTTGCCGCCTGCCCGTCTGTCCGTCGTCCCTGCTGCCGCCTGCCCCTGTCCCCATCGTCGTCATCCCGTCGCTGCCGCCCCCATCGCCATCGCTGCCGTCGCCGTCATCCTCGCCGCACCGGTGAGCGCACACACACACACATACATTTTTTGTTTTTTAGTTATACAAATAGTTAGAATTTTTTTCAGTTTTTTATAAATTGTTAGAAATTTTTCTGTTTTTCAGAAATAGTTAGAAAGGTTAGAATTGTTAGAATTTAGAAATGTTAGAATTGTTAGAATAGTTAGAAATGTTAGAATTGTTAGAAATTTTTCTGTTTTTAGTTGTAGAAATAGTTATAAAAAGTTAGAATTGTTAGAAATTTTTCTGTTTTTTAGTTATAGAAATAGTTATAAAAATGTTAGTTATATATATAGAAATGTTATAATTTTTTTATCTTTTTTAGTTATAGAAATATTAGAAATGTTATAGAAATGTTAGTTATATATAGCATTGTTAGAAATGTTATAGAGATGTTAGTTATATAGAAATGTTAGAAATTTTAGTTATCAAAATCCAGTCATTAAAAAAATGTTACTTTTGCGGCATATAGCTAGTATTTGTTCTCGACGATGCCCGACCGCATCCTCGCTGGTCGACACGTCATGAAGACGTCCGGCTGACCCATGTCCGGGACTGGGCTCACGGGCTGGCACTGGAGGTGCTGCCTGGAGGGGCACGCCGCTTGATGATGAACCCGGCCCGGGTCTCGCTGCCGACCTCGATCTCGCTTTGGTGGCGGTCGCAGGGCCAAGCGCTGAGGAGCCAGCCCAGCCGGAGGTGGTACGTCGCCGTGTCGGGGAGGAGGACGAGCACGCCCATCGCTACATGGTTGCGTTAGAGGGCGGCAGGTTCTCCAATACCAGTGCAGTTTCTTGAGGATCTCACTTCAGCTATGATCCCGTGAGGGTTCCTTCTCTTTGGGTGTCCACCGCCGCGCCGCAGGAACCGCGAGTGTCCTAGATTCTTCTGTAGTATTCGATCTTTATTAGCTACCTAGCCAGTGATGTATTCGATATTATATCTATTATTCGAGACGATGTATTCGAGATTATATCTATTATTCGAGACGATGTATTCGAGATTATATCTATTATTCGAGACGATGTTTTAGAGATTATATCTATTATTCGAGACGATGTATTCGAGATTATATCTATTATTCGAGACGATGTAATTTGAATACTAAATTGTTTTATATTTCTTCTGGATTAGTTAAATAAAAGCTATGCCGGACAATACCTGCAGAGAGGGAGAACAGGCCATGTTCGATATGATACGCCATCCTCACGGGCCAGATGATGATCAGAATGAAGAAGATTATGACGGCTCCGAATTTCTAAACAACACCGGAGAGGGTGATATGATATTCGATCGCGATTTAACCGAATTGATGAAGTCATGAACTATGATTATGATGATGACGAAGAAAATGTTGATCTTGAAACAACAAAGACCGCCGAGGTATATATATTTATATAAGCGTGCATCCGGTGATCATCACATGTTTTAAATGACTTGAAGATATATTAAAGAATCGATCTTTGTTCTTTCAGCCATCCTGATCGAGCAAATCTTCAGGCAACAGGACGAAACGAGGCCCAAAAAAAAGTTGAAGGAGGGCGTAAAGTACAATATCGAGGCAATCAGACCTAATGGCGAACCATTAGCGCCTAAGAAGATTGCGGACAAGTTCGTTCGTCAGTGCGGAGTTCTTGTGAAGGACCAACTCCCGATCTCATTTCAAGAATGGAGAGAGCCAAAGAAGCCACGCCCAGATGTTACTTTTGTCGACAATGCATAAAAAAGGTTTGCTTTGGGATACTCTCATGGAACATTTCACCCTACCAGATCATTTCACGAAGCAGATGTGCAGAAGTCAAGGACGCTGCTCTTAGGAAGATGGCGGTTGCATTCAAGAACCACAAGAATCGTGAATGGGACAAGTATGTCAAGGGAGGAAGGAAGACTCCGATTCGAGGGAACACTAGAGAACCAACGTGCTCATTGGGACGATTTCGTGAAATTCAAGGATTCGGAATTAGCTAAGGAACGGTCGAGAATAAACAAGAAGAATGCCGAAAAAAGGATAAGTTCCATAAGCTGGGGCCTGGTGGCTATGCGGTGGCAATTCCTAAGTGGGATAAGTCTGAGAAAGAGATGGAGGATGCAGGTGTCACTCCGGTTACTAAGAGCTGGCCCCCCCAGGTGCAGGACTTGGTTTTATGCGCATGGGGGGGAGTTGGACCCGAAGACATGCAATGTTTCGACGAAGGCAAGTCTGAAGGGAGCCGACGATGTGATACTTGTTGCAATAGAAGAGGCACGATCGGGGGTGTTCCAGCCCAACAGAGAGAACGACGAGCTTACGCGTGCCCTGGGAAATCCTGAATTCCCCGGAAGAACACGAGGCAAGGGCGCTATTCCGTGGTATGAGGGGTTTTCAGACTGGAACACTGACTACAGAACCCGTGCGAGAAAGAAGATTGCGGAGGAGAAGAAGAGGAAGATGGAGGAGGAGCAGAGGAAGCGGGACTATGAACGCCTTCAAGGCCTAGAAGCAAGTCAAGCGGAATTGGCAGTCAAATTCCAGCGGCAGCAGGAGCAGATCGACTCACTTACCCAACAAAGGGGTCTCAGCAGCAGCAGCAGCTAGCGGATGATCCAGCATTGGATAGCACCACCGCATCCATGCCGAGAAGCAGCGTGGGTTCCGCCCCGGACGACGCAATGCTGGATAGATACCCCGTGGATGACATCACGGAGAACACTAACTGCGAGCTACACGTCAAAATGAAGAACATATCCATGAAGGTGGCGGACGCCGTTGCTTTTACAAATCCCCCCGAGGCAACCTTCCATTGCTACCCGATTCCAGCGGGCTATGCTCGTGGTCTTGGTTGATGAGGTGGTGGACCCATATTCGAGCTACAACTTGATATTCCCGGAGGTGACGATGAGCACTTTCTCGGAGAGGCCAAACATCGTATCATCCTATGGAAAAGGATTGCATCATCTTTCAAAGGCCATCGACACCGCTGGCCACCGACCTCGTCGAAGTCCGCCGAGTCAGCAGACTCCGCTCCCGCAAGTCCACCAAGTCCGGCAAAGTGTCAGCCACTCCTCCTCCAAGTCCGCAAAGTGTCGAGCCACCTCCTCCTCCAAGTCCGCCACAGGGCAGACGCCCACCTCCTCCAAGTCCGGCACAACCTCAGGCCACTCCTCCTCCAAGTCCGGAACAGCTTCAGGCCACTCCTCCTCGTCCAACTCAGCCCCGTCAGCCGTCTCCGCCGCCTCAACAATCGCAGAAGAGACACCCCGCAGCTATGGTGCGTAGCAGTACGAGTCGAGGTAGTACAGGAAGTACAGGCGGAGGCAACCGATATAAATATGGTCCAAGCCTCACGCCTCTTCCGCAGAGGCCTTATGACAAGTCCGAGGAGGAAAACGCAGCCATATCGAAGGCCAAGGTGGAAGCCCATTTTGCACCGAAATCGCCACCGCCGCCAAGGGAGAAAGTGCACGAGGAAACGATTGACCACTTCATTCGTATGGCTTCAACCACCAGCTCCCAAGCCTGTTGACACAGACTATGAGCGCCACATCGTGAAGTTAAATCGAGCACGCCTACGTAAGGAGGCGAGCTCGGGATCGAAAGCAAACAACAAGCAACTGTCAAAAAATACGGAAAAACCATTCCCCAACTGGGAGAACAAGCGGCGCAATCGATCCCCTCGCTTGTTGTGCCAACAACACGTGACAGTACGCGCGCCCAATATTATTGTGGGCAAACAGTTTACGTTCCCGAGGTGGGCAATGTGGTAATAACCAAGGACCATATAATCCAGTGAAGTTCTCAACATCACTGTTGGACAACTCCTCGAGATCGAGCCCATGCCCGTGCTTACAGAGGATGAAATAAAACGGAAATATGTCCGGGCCAACCTTTGGTCGAGCGGCACAAGGTCAAGAACCTCCCAACGAGAATGTATGAATTGCATCAATGGTACATGAACATTACCAAGATTTCCAATCAAGCGTCCGTCATGGTGAATGTCAAGGAGGAGCATTACTTCCATGAGAAAGCTCTGTCCGGTGAGTATTCTGAACTGTTTCAGTTATACAATCAAGACGCACTCGACAAATCTATCGTCAGTTGCTATTGTCTGTAAGTGATTTCTTTCTGTAATTTAAGTCTCAAGCTAGATGTAGTGATCCTTTTGATCAATCATTACCTGTAATTATCCTCACTATATTCTTTTCTATGGTATTATGCAGGATGAAGATGTATGAAATGAGAAAAGGTGGACGCTTTGGCATTGGGTTCATTGACCCAAACACCGTTAATTAATACACATGGAAAATAAATCCACATCATGAAAAGGCCGTAGAGGACAACATGCTAGAGTTCTTGAAGCACCTCAAATACAATGAAGATATACTACTTCCTTACAACTTCCAGTGAGTCACACTGTCTTGTACTACAAATTCTCTGTTTTTGCCTACTAGCTAGCTACATGTTTTTGCTTACATATGCCCGCTTAATTAAGACATGCAAACGTGTGTGCATGCAGATTTCACTGGATCTTACGTATCATTAAAGTTGACGCCTTGAACAGTTGAAATCTGGACTCACTACTCAAAGCAAATATCGACTATAACATCTTGTTTGGGATAGTCAACAGGTAATTTCAATCATTATTAACTATATATCTCGGCCTATTTAGTTCGTCATTTCATGATATGAACTATTTAATAACCCCTTTATTCATTTTCTTTGTCGGCGGGCAGGGCTTGGGTAAGGTTCATCAGCGTCACGGAAGGCGAATGAAAAAAAAAGCTTAACTGGTTTCGACCCAAGGTGAGTAATTAAGTAGTACTAGCTAGCTGCCATCTCTTTAATTATCATGCTTGATTAATTATTGTCTGATCAAATTCCATTCTCGTAAAGGCCTCAAGCAAAGTAGGGGACTGATCTGTGTGCATTCTGCGTTTGCGAGAACATTCGCATGATGGCGTCCAAAGGAGCAGATCTCAAAGACAGGAATGGGTACGCTTGTCGTAACACTATTCACAATTTTTACACCATTATCGATATCTAGTCACACAACTAATACACATGCATATTGATCTCCTTCTTAACAGTTCAAAGAGGTGCAGGACAAGCTCCTAGAAAGCGGAGCGTGAGAAGCACTTCAAGAGGAAATAAGCGGGATTTTTGCTCGACCAGGTCATAAATCCAAGGGGAATACTATTACCCGCTACCATGAACCACTTCCGATTGTCATCGTGGTTCAAGGCACCAATTAGGCTAATGCCACTGGCTCCGAAGGCAACATGCATATGTAGGAGAAATTGTATATAGCTATACATGTGTGTATGTGTGAATTAGTTAATATGGTGGTTTGTGATACATTGATGATATATATATGCATGATTGGTTCTACTAGAAATTCTATATATATATATATATACATACATAACGTGTACAATGTGTAGTATCGTAAAATACCAGCAAATGAAAAAGAATTAAAATGGAAACACAAAATTAAATGAAAAAGAAATCATAAAACTAAAAACCACCCAAAACTTATAGTACCGGTTGGTGTTACCAACCGGTACTAAAGGGCCTCGTGCCCCGGAGCTGGCTCGTACGTGGTTGCCCTTTAGCACCGGTTCGTTGAACCAAGATTAAAGGGCGGGGCTTTTAGTGCCCACACTTTAGTGCCGGTTATGGAACCGGCACTAAAGGGCCTTACGAACCGGTGCTATTGCCCGGTTCTGCACTAGTGGCTCAGCGCCACCGTTGAGTTGTCGCATGGTGTAGTCCTCTTGCGCCCGGCGCCGTGTTGCTTGAAGCTCGGTTCATGGTTAGTGCTGCCATCGGGAGGAGCGACTAGGGTTAAAAGAGAGAGATAGGGTGGTT
This sequence comes from Aegilops bicornis, assembly GCA_021605145.1. Classification (NCBI taxonomy): domain Eukaryota; kingdom Viridiplantae; phylum Streptophyta; class Magnoliopsida; order Poales; family Poaceae; genus Aegilops; species Aegilops bicornis. The sequence continues at coordinate 162,370,782 of CM038674.1, forward strand.
TTGCTCCGTCGGGTCGAGGGTTGGGCGTTGATCTAGTGCTGGGCCTTTTAACAGGAAACCAGATCAACCTTTTTAATCAGGAAACCCAAAGCGAAACCAATTCAGCGTATGGGCGATGTACGGCGCCAACGAGAAACGAAGCGATACAAAGAGACGTAGGTAGGTCGGCTGGCCTTTCTGTTACATCGTGTTACGCTGGATGGGCTTCTATGGGCTGCTCCAATGTTGTGCTATGCTGGCTAGACTTTTGTGGGCAGGTAAAAAGTTTAGAGGTCGATCGCTGGCATGGAGAGATCAATCGTTCGTTCCTACTGATCCTGAAAAAAAACAAGATCGATCAGGATAGCGATCCGTTCAAATAGGAAAATAAAACTTGGATCGTTGCTTGACGGAAGAGTACAGATCAAGGAACACTACTTTTTTAACAAGAGGAGAGAGAAAAGAGAGGAGAGAAGAGAAAATATATCCTTTTAAATCTCAATCGTCAATCTCTATAGCTAACATAAAATTAACAAATATAAATTGTGACTGATGGAGAACTATGAAAGTCACCTCCTTTTAATGTTAGGTATAGATATAGATATAGATTAACACCCCTAGCCCAAACGCTAAGGACATCTCCAACGTTATGACACGCTAGTTAAATGCCCGTGTGCAGCTACGTGTGACAATGTATACAACACTACAAAAAAAGACACATCCGTGACATTATGGCCCGAATGAAAACTTTTTCTATCATGATTATGACACTTCTATGACGATAATTGTGACAAAAACATGTATCAACATAGATGTGGCGGGCTCCAACTTCTCCAAGAGAAAATTATGACAGAAGATGGGCTTTTCGTCCTGGGCGGGTCGGGGATGCACCTGCATGACATTCTTTGGGCTGTCCATGAGTAAAAAATCATGATAGAAAAGAAGGCGAGGAAAAATTCGAGGAGTTCCCGGTTATGGTGGATGGTCGGGGCCGAGCGATACAGTGCGGTTTGCGTGTTTCTCTCGTACGCGCGTGTGTGCGAGGCGTTCACTAACTAAACCCGAGCAAGGTGTTCGCTTACTGAACCCGAGCGATGCCACTATAGCTACGTACTGAACACGAGCGATCGACCCCACTACATAGAACAAGTCGAGACGTGGTGAGTCGACCTAGCCAGTTCGTTAGTTGTGCATGAACAGTTCCCGGTGGGGGTTGGATGAATAGGACCGTGTGGTAGTGGGCGGTTGCCGCTGGATGAACAATACCCCGAGGAGGCCGCTGAAGGAAATATGCCCTAGAGGCAATAATAAAGTTATTATTTATTTCCTTATATCATGATAAATGTTTATTATTCATGCTAGAATTGTATTAACCGGAAACATGATACATGTGTGAATACATAGACAAACTTAATGTCACTAGTATGCCTCTACTTGACTAGCTCATTAATCAAAGATGGTTATGTTTCCTAACCATAGACATGAGTTGTCATTTGATTAACAGGATCACATCATTAGGAGAATGATGTGATTGACTTGACCCATTCCGTTGGCTTAGCACTTGATCGTTTAGTATGTTGCTATTGCTTTCTTCATGACTTATACATGTTCCTACAACTATGAGATTATGCAACACCCGTTTACCGGAGGAACACTTTGTGTGCTACCAAACGTCACAACGTAACTGGGTGATTATAAAGGAGCTCTACAGGTGTCTCCAAAGGTACATGTTGAGTTGGCGTATTTCGAGATTAGGTTTTGCCACTCCGATTGTCGGAGAGGTATCTCTGGGCCCTCTCGGTAATGGACATCACTATAAGCCTTGCAAGCAATGTAGCTAATGAGTTAGTTACGGAATGATGTATTACATAACGAGTAAAGAGACTTTCCGGTAACGATATTGAACTAGGTATTGAGATACCGACGATTAAATCTCGGGCAAGTAACATACCGATGACAAAGGGAATAACGTATATTGTTATGCGGTTTGAACAATAAAGATCTTCGTAGAATATGTAGGAGCCAATATGAGCATCCAGGTTCTGCTATTGGTTATTGACTAGAAACGTGTCTCGGTCATGTCTACATAGTTCTCGAACCCGTAGGGTCCGCACGCTTAAGGTTTCGATGACAGTTATATTATGAGTTTATGAGTTTTGATGTACCGAAGGTTGTTAGGAGTCCAGGTTGTGATTACGGACATGACGAGGAGTCTCGAAATGATCGATACATGAAGATTGATATATTGGAAGCCTATATTTGGATATCGGAAGTGTTCCGGGTGAAATCAGGATTTTACGAGAGTATCGAGAGGTTACCGGAACCCCTCGGGGGCTTAATGGGCCATAGTGGGCCTTAGTGGAGAAGAGGAGAGGCAGCCATGGCTGGGCCGCGCACCCCTCCCCCCTAGTCCGAATAGGACATGGAGAGGGGGGCGACGCCCCCCTTTCCTTCCTCTCCCTCCCTCCTCTTTCCCCCCTTCTCCAAGTCCAACAAGGAAGGAGGGAGTCCTACTACCGGTGGGAGTAGGACTCCCCTTGGCGCGCCTCCTCCCTGGCCGGCCGCCCCCTCCCCCTTGCTCCTTTATATATGGGGGCAGGGGGGCACCTCTAGACACAACAATTGATATCTTGATCTCTTAGCCGTGTGCGGTGCCCCCCTCCACCATAGTCTTCCTCGATAATATTGTAGCGGTGCTTAGGCGAAGCCCTGCGACGGTACAAGATCAAGATCGTCACCACGCCGTCGTGCTGACAGAACTTGTTTGATGCGAGATGGTTATTCATTTAAATCAGAGAATAATGGTTGTTCTATTTATATGAGTAATATCTTTTATGGCCATGCACCCTTGAAGAGTGGTCTATTTTTATTAAATCTCGATACTAGTGATACACATATTCATAATGTTGAAGCCAAAAGATGCAGAGTTGATAATGATAGTGCAACTTATTTGTGGCACTGCCGTTTGGGTCATATTGGTGTAAAGCGCATGAAGAAGCTCCATACTGATGGACTTTTGAATCACTTGATTATGAATCACTTGGTACTTGCGAACCGTGCCTCATGGGCAAGATGACTAAAACGCCGTTCTCCGGAACTATAGAGCGAGCAACTGATTTGTTGGAAATCATACATACTGATATATGTGATCCAATGAATGTTGAGGCTCGCGGCGGGTATCGTTATTTTCTCACCTTCACAGATGATTTGAGCAGATATGGGTATATCTACTTAATGAAACACAAGTCTGAAACATTTGAAAAGTTCAAAGAATTTCAGAGTGAAGTGGAAAATCATCGTAACAAGAAAATAAAGTTTCTACGATCTGATCGTGGAGGAGAATATTTGAGTTACGAGTTTGGTTTACATTTGAAACAATCGGAATAGTTTCAAGAACTCTCACGCTACCCTTTAACACCACAACGTAATGGTGTGTCCGAACGTCGAATTGTACTTTACTAGATATGGTACGATCTATGATGTCTCTTCTTGATTTACCGCTATCGCTTTTGGGGTTATGCTTTAGAGACGCACCGCATTCACGTTAAATAGGGCACCATCAAAATCCGTTGAGACGACGCCTTATGAACTGTGGTTTGGCAAGAAACCAAAGTTGTCGTTTCTTAAAGTTTGGGGCTGCGATGCTTATGTGAAGAAACTTCAACCAGATAAGCTCGGACCCAAATCGGAGAAATGTGTCTTCATAGGGTACCCAAAAGAGACTATTAGGTACACCTTCTATCACAGATCTGAAGGCAATACTTTTGTTGCTAAATTCGGATCCTTTCTAGAGAAGGAGTTTCTCTCAAAAGAAGTTAGTGGGAGGAAAGTAGAACTTGATGAGGTAACTGTACCTGCTCCCTTATTGGAAAATAGTTCATCACAGAAACCGGTTCCTGTGACGACTACACCAATCGGTGAGGAAGCTAATGATATTGATCATGAAACTTCAGATCAAAATACTACCGAACCTCGTAGGTCAACCAGAGTAAGATCCACACCAGAGTGGTACGGTAATCCTATTTTGGAAGTCATGTTACTTGACCATGGAGAACCTATGAACTATGAGGAAGCAATGATGAGCCCAGATTCCGCAAAATGGCTTGAGGCCATGAAATCTGAGATGGGATCCATGTATGAGAACAAAGTATGGACTTTGGTTGACTTGCCCGATGATCGGCAAGCCATCGAGAATAAATGGATTTTCAAGAAGACTGACGCTGATGGTAATGTAACTGTCTACAAAGCTTGACTTGTTGCGAAAGGTTTTCGACAAGTTCAAGGAGTTGACTACGATGAGACTTTCTCACCCGTAGTGATGCTTAAGTTTGTCCGAATCATGTTAGCAATTGCCGCATTTTATGATTATGAAATATGGCAAATGGATGTCAAAACTGCATTCCTGAATGGATTTCTGGAAGAAGAGTTGTATATGATGCAACCATAAGGTTTTGTCGAGCCAAAAGGTGTTAACAAAGTGTGCAAGCTCCAGCGATCCATTTATGGACTGGTGCAAGCCTCTCGGAGTTGGAATAAACGCTTTGATAGTGTGATCAAAGCATATGGTTTTATACAAACTTTTGGAGAAGCCTGTATTTACAAGAAAGTGGATGGGAGCTCTGTAGCATTTATGATATTATATGTAGATGACATATTGTTAATTGGAAATGATATAGAATTTCTGGATAGCATAAAAGGATACTTGAATAGAAGTTTTTCAATGAAAGACCTCGGTGAAGCTGCTTACATATTAGGCATCAAGATCTATAGAGATAGATCAAGACGCTTAATTGGACTTTCACAAAGCACATACCTTGATAAAGTTTTGAAAAAGTTCAAAAGGGATCAAGCAAAGAAAGGGTTCTTGCCTGTATTACAAGGTGTGAAGTTGAGTCAGACTCAATGCCCGACAACAGCAGAAGATAGAGAAAAAAATGAAAGATGTTCCCTATGCTTCAGCCATAGGCTCTATCATGTATGCAATGCTGTGTACCAGACCTGATGTATGCTTAGCAATAAGTTTAGCAGGGAGGTACCAAAGTAATCCAGGAGTGGATCATCGACAGCGTCAAGAATATCCTGAAATACCTAAAAAGGACTAAGGATATGTTTCTCGTTTATGGCGGTGACAAAGAGCTAGTCGTAAATGGTTACGTCGATGCAAGCTTTGACACTGATCCGGACGATTCTAAAGCAAACCGGATACGTGTTTATATTGAACGGTGGAGCTGTCAGTTGGTGCAGTTCTAAACAAAGCGCCGTGGCGGGATCTACATGCGAAGCGGAGTACATAGCTGCTTCGGAAGCAGCAAATGAAGGAGTCTGGATGAAGGAGTTCATTTCCGATCTAGGTGTCATACCTAGTGCATCGGGACCAATGAAAATCTTCTGTGATAATACTGGTGCAATTGCCTTGGCAAAGAATCCAGATTTCACAAGAGGACCAAGCACATCAAGAGACGCTTCAATTCCATCCGGGACCAAGTCCAGGTGGGAGACATAGAGATTTGCAAGATACATACAGATCTGAATATTGCAGACCCGTTGACTAAGCCTCTTCCACGAGCAAAACATGATCATCACCAAGGCTCCATGGGTGTTAGAATCATTACTGTGTAATCTAGATTACTGACTCTAGTGCAAGTGGGAGATCAAGGAAATATGCCCTAGAGGCAATAATAAAGTTATTATTTATTTCCTCATATCATGATAAATGTTTATTATTCATGCTAGAATTGTATTAACCAGAAACATGATACATGTGTGAATACATAGACAAACTTAATGTCCCTAGTATGCCTCTACTTGACTAGCTCATTAATCAAAGATGGTTATGTTTCCTAACCATAGACATGAGTTGTCATTTGATTAACGGGATCACATCATTAGGGGAATGATGTGATTGACTTGACCCATTCCGTTAGCTTAGCACTTGATCGTTTAGTATTTTGCTATTGCTTTCTTCATGAATTATACATGTTCCTACCACTATGAGATTATGCAACTCCCATTTACCGGAGGAACACTTTGTGTGCTACCAAACGTCACAACGTAACTGGGTGATTATAAAGGAGCTCTACAGGTGTCTCCAAAGGTACATGTTGAGTTGGCGTATTTCGAGATTAGGTTTTGTCACTCCGATAGAGGTATCTCTGGGCCCTCTCGGTAATGCACATCACTGTAAGCCTTGCAAGCAATGTAGCTAATGAGTTAGTTATGGAATGATGCATTACATAACGAGTAAAGAGACTTGCCGGTAACGAGATTGAACTAGGTATTGAGATACCGACGATCGAATCTCGAGCAAGTAACATACCGATGACAAAGGGAACAACGTATGTTCTTATGCCGTTTGACCGATAAAGATCTTTGTAGAATATGTAGGAGCCAATATGAGCATTCAACTTCCGCTATTGGTTATTGACCGGAAACGTGTCTCGGTCATGTCTACATAGTTCTCGAACCCGTAGGGTCCGCACGCTTAAGGTTTCGATGACAGTTATATTATGAGTTTATGAGTTTTGATGTACCGAAGGTTGTTCGGAGTCCCGGATGTGATTACAGACATGGCGAGGAGTCTCGAAATGATCGATACATGAAGATTGATATATTGGAAGCCTATATTTGGATATCGGAAGTGTTCCAGGTGAAATCAGGATTTTACCGGAGTACCGAGAGGTTACCGGAACCCCCCGAGGGCTTAATGGGCCATAGTGGGCCTTAGTGAAGAAGAGGAGAGGCGGCCAGGGCTGGGCCGCGCGCCACTCCCCCCTAGTCCGAATAGGACAAGGAGAGGGGGGCGCCTCTTCCTTCCTCTCTCTCTCCTCCTCTTTCCCCTTCGCAAGTCCAACAAGGAAGGAGGGAGTCCTACTCGGTGGGAGTAGGACTCCCCTTGGCGCCTCCTCCTGGCCGGCCGCCTCCCCTTGCTCCTTTATATCACGGAAGGCGGGGGGCACCTCTAGACACAACAATTGATCTCTTGATCTCTTAGCCGTGTGCGGTGCCCCCCCTCCACCATAGTCTTCCTCGATAATATTGTAGCGGTGCTTAGGCGAAGTCCTGCGACGGTAGAACATCGAGATCGTCACCACGCCGTCGTGCTGACAGAACTCTCCCTCGACACTCGGCTGGATCAGAGTTCGAGGGACGTCATCGAGCTGAACGTGTGCTAGAACACGGAGGTGCCGTAGTTTCGGTGCTTGATCGGTCGGGCCGTGAAGACGTACGACTACATCAACCGCGTTGTTCTAACGCTTCCGCTTTCGGTCTACGAGGGTACGTGGACAACGCTCTTCCCTCTCGTTGCTATGCATCACCATGATCTTGCGTGTGCGTAGGAATTTTTTTCAAATTACTACGTTCCCCAACAGCCGCCACACCCCAGCCTGTTGGGGGTGAATGAATTGGACCCTGTGGAGGCTAGATGAATAGTAGTTGGTGGAGGCTGGAAGAAGTTGATGGTGGATGAACGGTAGCGACTGGAGGCTGGAGGAAGTCGACGGTGGATGAATAGTGATACGTCTCCAACGTATCTATAATTTTTTTTATTGTTCCATGCTATTATATTATCCATCTTGGATGTTTTATATGTTATTTTATATTATTTTTGGGACTAAACTATTAACCTAGAGCCCAGTGCCAGTTTCTGTTTTTTCCTTATTTTTGAGTTTTAAAGAAAATCAATACCAAATGGAGTCCAAATGAGCTAGAAATGTATAGTGATTTTTTATGCACCAGAAGAAGCCCCCAAAGCACAAGAGTTGGGCCAGAAGAACCACGAGGCATCCACAAGGGTGGAGGGCGCCCCCCTAGGGTGCGCCCCCTACCTTGTGGTCGCCTCATGGACCCCCCTGGCTTGTCCCCGATGCCAAAAATTCCTATAAATACAGAAACCCCCAGAAAGAAACCTAGATCGGGAGTTCTGCCGCCGCAAGCGTCTATAGCCACAAAAAACCAACTGGGAGCCCATTCCGGCACCCTTCTGGAGGGGGAAACCATCACCGGTGGCCATCTTCATCATCACGGCGCTCTCCATGACGAGGATGGAGTAGTTCACCCTCGGGGCTGAGGGTATGTACCAGTAGCTATGTGTTTGATCTCTCTCTCTGTCTCGTTGTAACGCCCGGATAATCAAGCTACAGTAAACCTTTGCTAATGATGCCACGTCACCTCGATTACTGTTGCTAATCTCGTGTTAGTTTGAAACCGATTATAATTCAAAATTCAAAATCAAGATAACAATAAAAGTTTCCAAAAATTAAAACTAAAATGTTCGGTGATTGTCAAATATTACAAAGGTAATTATGGTGAAGTAAGCACATTTTTATAAAAGGCCTAAATAATTTAGAATGATTTAAAACAGAAAGAAAACAGAACAAACAAAAAAAAACAAAAGGAGGAGAAGCCCCCCCCCCCCTGCTGGACCGCGGCCCAGCTGGCCATCGGGCCAACCAGGCCGGCCCAGGTCGGCCCCACTCCTCTCCCTTATCCACCTCCCCCACTCCCCACCGACAGCCCCCACTCCCCCTCGAAATATCCCCCTCTCCCCCGATCTGGATCGGGAGGAGACCACCGCCGAACCCCGTCGCCGCCCGGAGCTTCGCCCCCCCGCCGGAGCTGCCTCCCCATCGTCGCCGGATTGCCGCCTCCTTGACCCCTTCCTCGTCGGACCTCCCCAACCGCCGTCACGCCCGCTGCCCGTGCCCTACAGCCCTGCTGTGAGCGCCCCCTTCCTTCCCCTTTCCCATGGTCACCGCCGCGCTCTCACCCGCCGTGCCGGTCCCTCCCGGGCGGCCGTGCTCGCCGCCCATCGTCGGCGTCGCCATTGCTGCCTCGTTCACGGCCGCGCCCGTGCTCCCAGCTCTTTGTCCACGCCCGGCCACCATCGCCCGCTTCGCCCTCGGGCTCGTGCCGCCCGGCCCGCTCTCCGGCATCGATGCCGCCGTCGCTCAGTCCGCCCGGCTGGCGCCCAGCGCCTAACGCCCATTCTGGCCGGCGCCCGTTCCCCTCGCCAGGCCACCGGCCTCCCGCTGCTCCTCCTCGGCCTCGCCTCGTCGCCCCGCTAATCCTGGCCGCCCTCCTTTGCTCGCCGCCGTATGGGCAGCTCCTGCCGGCCCGCGTCGCCGGTGGCGCCCTGCTGCTCCCCCGTCGGCGTTTCCCCTCCGGTGGCCGCCCGGCCTTGCCCCGGTCCTCCTCGCCCCGGCGATTTGGGCGAACGCCCAGTCGGGCGCCACACCCGCTCGCCCGCACCCACACCCGTGGCCCGACCCGCAATGGCCTCTGTGCCACTGACCACAGGGGCCCACGCCCCATAACGTTTTATTAAAAAAAAGAGAATTAAAAATAAAATTAATAAATAAAAATAAAAATGATTTAATAAAATTAATTATTAATTATCTAATGAATTAATTAAGTTAATTAATCCAGTTTAATTAATTTAATTAACTAGTTAGGTTAATTAAATAGTAATTAAATTAACTAATCTGTAATTAACCTAAACAGAGAATAACAGGTGGGTCCCACTGGACCCACACGTCAGGTTGACCAGGTCAATGGTCAACATTGATCACGACATCATATCGATGTCATGCCGACGTCATCATTTACTATTCGGATAATGTTGGATTAAATAATTAATTAAATTCCAGAAATTAATAAAATCTTTAGAAAATCATATCTTTTAATCCGTAACTCGGATTAAAATATTTTCAACATGAAAGTTGCTCAGAACGACGAGACGACTCTGGATACACAACTCGTTCGTCCGCCACACCTCCCTAACCTATCGAACTCGCAACTTTCCCCCTCCGGCTCCTCCGCCCGAAAACGCGAAACGCCGGAGATACTTTCCCGGATGTTTCCCCCCTTCACCGGTATCACCACATACCGTGTTAGGGCACGCCTAGCATCACGCTTTGCTTTGTCATGCATCGTCATGCATCTGTTTGCTTAAATATTCATTGTTTCTTCCCCCTCTTCTTCCGCTAGACACCGAGACCGCTTCTTTGCTTGATTCGACTACGGAGTTGTGACCCCTCTCTCTTACCAGAGCAACCAGGCAAGCCCCGTTGATCACCAGATATCGCCTATTCTACTCTATACCGCTTGCATTAGAGTAGTGTAGCATGTTATCGCTTTCCGTTATACCTATCCCGATGCATAGCTTTGTCCTTGTTACTCATTGTTACCTTTACGCAATCCTATATGCTTAGTATAGGATGCTAGTATTTTCATCTGTGGCCCTACATTCTTGTCCGTCTGCTGTGCTATACTATCGGGCCGTGATCACTCGGGAGGTGATCATGGGTATATACTATATACTTTATACATGATACATGTGGAGACTAAAGTCGGGTCGGCTGGTGGAGCACCCGCGAGTGGATCTTTGTGGCGGAGCGACAGGGCAGGTTGAGACCGCCTAGGAGAGAGGTGGGCCTGGCCCTGTTCGGGCTCATGGATACTTAACATGCTTAACGAGATCTTGGTATTTGATCCGAGTCCTGCTACGGGCCTATACGCACTAACCAACTACGTGGGAGAGATATGGGCACTCGGCGTCGTGGTATCGTACCGGCACTTCGTGACGTCGGCGATCGGCGGCGCGACGCCGGATTGGACCGGAACGCCACTAGGCTAGGTCTGCTGTCACAGACGAACGTGCGTGTGTGTGCTCAGGCGATGGGCCTGGACCCTGCTGGCGCTTAGGTTTAGACCGGCGTGCTGACCTCTCTGTTGAGCCTAGGTGGGGCTGCGACGTGTTGATCTTCCACGGCCGGGCATTACCCAGGAAAGTGTGTCTGGCCAAATGGGATCAAGCGTGTTGGGTTATGTGGTGCACCCCTCCAGGGAAGTTAATCTATTCGAATAGCCGTGATCTTCGGTAACAGGACGACTTGGAGTTGTACCTTGACCTTATGACAACTAGAACCGGATACTTAATAAAACACACCCTTCCAAGTGCAGATACAACCGTGTTCGCTCTCTCCGGGGTTACGAGGAGGGATCGCTGTAGGATTATGCTATGCGATGCTACTTGGAGGACTTCAGTTTGCTCTCTTCTACATGTTGCAAGACGGAGGTCGCCAAGCATAGTCTTTGACAGGATTAGATATCCCCTCTTATTACGGCATTCTGCGATTCGATCCATCGATATGGCCCTTTACACATATATCCATGCATATGTAGTGTAGCTCCTTGCTTGCAGTACTTTGGATGAGTACTCACGGTTGCCTTGTTCCCCTTTTCCCCTATCTCTACTCGATTCTTGCGACTGGATGATGGAGCCCAGTGAGCGACGCCACCGTCGATGACGACTACTACCCCAGAGGTGCCTACTACTACGTGCAGCCCGGACGACGACTGTGAGTAGTTTAGGAGGATCGAGGCAGGAGGCTGCGCCTCTTTCGATCTGTATCCCGGTTTGTGCTAGCCATCTTATGGCAACCTGTTTAACTTATGTCTCAGATTTCAGATATTGTGGCTTCACTGACTTCGTCTATGATCGAGCACTTGTATTCGAGCCCTCGAGGCCCCGGCTTGTATTATGATGCTTGTATGACTTATTTATGTTTTAGAGTTGTGTTGTGATATCTTTCCGTGAGTCCCTGATCTTGATCGTACACGTTTGCGTGCATGATTAGTGTACGATTGAATCGGGGGCGTCACACTCGTGTTCTTGATTTGGCATGATCTTGATGTACCGTGAGGTTTGTTACTATAGTTGGGTCATATGGTGTTTCTCCCCCTCTGTCTTCTTGTGATGAATTGAGTTTTACCTCTGAGGTCTCACTATTATCGGATTGAATACTATTATGGATTGAGAACACTTGATGTATGTCTTGCGTAGGATACCCGTGGTGACAATGGGGTATTCTATTGATTCACTTGATGTATGTTTTGGCACTCAACTTGCGGATTCCCGAGGTGACATTGGGGGTAATCTATGCATAGGGGTTGATGCACGTTTTCGTCTTTGTTTCTCAGGTAGAATCTTGGGGCACTCTTTGATGTTCTTTGTGTTGGATTGAATATTATAAATCTGAAGTTGTTTGATGCATATTGTATAATTGACCAACGGATACTTGTCGTGACATTGGAGTATCTCGGTGACATTAGGGTTGATTGATGTGTGTCATATGGTGTTATTTTACTATGAACTCTAGGGTTGTTTGTGACACTTATAGGAATAGCTCAATGGATTGATTGGAAAGAATAACTTTCAGGTGGTTTCGTACCCTACAAGCAATTTCATCTTATGTTCTCCGCGATAGGAACTTTGGAGTGATTCTTCGTTGCATGTTGAGGGATTGTTGTATGATCCAATTATGTTATCATTGTTGAGAGAACTTGCACTAGTGAAAGTATGAACCCTAGGCCTTTGTTTTCAAGCATTGCAATACCGTTTTCGCTCACTTTTGTTACTAGTTACCTTGCCTTTTTTATATTTTCAGATAACAAAAACCTATATCTAATATCCATATTGCACTTGTATCACCATCTCTTTGCCAAACTAGTGCACCTATACAATTTACCATTGTATTGGGTGTGTTGGGGACACAAGAGACTCTTTGTTATTTGGTTGCAGGGTTGTTTGAGAGAGACCATCTTCATCCTATGCCTCCATAGATTGATAAACCTTAAGTCATTCACTTGAGGGAAATTTGCTACTGTCCTACAAAACTCCGCGCTTGGAGGCCCAACACGAGTTTACAAGAAGAAGGTTGCGTAGTAGACATCAAGCTCTTTTTTCCGCGCCGCTGTCGGGAGGTTAGTGCTTGAAGGTATATATTTAGATCTTGCAGTCGAATCTTTTGGTTTCTTGTTTTATCACTAGTTTAGTCTATAAAATAAAACTAAAAAAAATGGAATTGAGGTTGCCTCATATGCTTCATCTTTTTAATGTCTTTCGTGAAAATGATGGAAAGGAAAATTGTGCTCAAGTGTTAGAAGAAGAAGTCTATAAAATGATTGGCACTAATTTTTTGAATGATGAGCATGATTGCAATGTTGTTAGTATGAATTCTTTGAATATACATGATGCTAATGATGTGCAAAACTACAAGCTCGGGGATGCTATATTTGATGAATATGATATCTTTAGTCCCCCAAGTTTTGACGAGAATATTTATTATGATGAAAGCATGCCTCCTATTTATGATGATTATATTGATGAAAGTGGGTTTGGAAGAGTGTCAACTTTAGAAAGTAATGATCCCACTATTTTGGAGGGTGTTGAATCTTATGGTTATATTGATGAAAGTGGATTTGGAGAGGTCATGACTTTATTTAGTGATGAATCCACTATTTTGGAAGAGGTCTCAATTGATTAGGACAACAAAGTTGCTATCTATGATGATTATTCTGATGACATGTATGCCATAAAGAATAATGATAACCATGAAACTTGTCATCATGATTTTAATTTTCAATTGGATTATGCCTCACATGATAGTTATTTTGTTGAATTTGCTCCTCCCGCTACTATTCATGATAATAAATTTGTTTATGTGGAGAGTAGTAAATTTTTATGCTTGTAGATCATGAAAAGAATGATTTATGTGATGATTATATTGTTGAGTTCATTCATGATGCTACTGAAAATTATTATGAGGGAGGAATATATGCATGTAGGAATTGCAATAATATCGGGTTTCCTCTCTATGTGTTGAAAATCTTGAAGTTATGTTTGTTTTGCCTTCCTATGCTAGTTGATTCTTGTTACCATGATTTGTTTGCTCATAAAATCCCTATGCATAGGAAGTGGGTTAGAATTAAATGTGCTAGTCATCTTCTTCATGATGCTCCCATTATGTTTCAAATCTTCTCTTTTATGTGAGCATCATTGAAATCATCATGCCTAGCTAGAAAGGCATTAAAAGGCGCTTGCTGGGAGACAAGCCAATATTTACCCCTATTTTTTGTGTTCACATGATTAAGCTACTGTATTAATCATTTTTATAGCTTTTGTTTCAATAAAGTGCCAATTAAAGCCTTTGGGATAGTGTGGATGATAGTTGACTTGATTCTGTGCAAAAACAGAAACTTTTGCACTTGGTCCGGGAATTTTCAAAATTCACTGGTACATGCTTTTGATCTTAATTTTTAACATAGGATTGATATACAAATTTCCTATGTTTTCCTATTTTCCCAGAATTTTTGGAATTACAGAAGTATATGAAGTTTCCATATTACTACAGACTGTTCTGTTTTTGACAGATTCTGTTTTCATTGTGTTGTTTACTTATTTTGACGAATCTATGAGTAGTATCGGAGGTTATGAACCATGGAGAAGTTGGAATACAGTAGATATCTATACCTACTAATAAAATAAATAGGTATTCTTAGTCCGTCATACTATTTTATAGAAAACCCCTTGATGTTTCTAACATTAAACCCGCAGTACATATCAAATGTTTTTAAAAATAGTCATATCTTCTAAACCATAACTCCAAATTTAACATGTTATATATGGAATTTTACTAGAAAAATATGTAGAATCTGAATATGATGTTATTTTATCTGTTAACCATTTAAAAAAAATACTATCTAGAGTGCAATCTTAATCAACAGTGCATTATCCGTTTTTCTGTCATATCGGTACTGATCCGGATTGTGGATGAACATCTCGGCAAAATCAGGATTGGAGGCGAAATTGAACGTCACTTGCATGTTTCTTTGTACACATTAAATATACATGCAAGCTGTGTTTAAATAGAAGACATATGGAATCTTGAACTTGCGCTTTTGTTGGCAATTACCATTTTTGTTTAGGCTATAGCTATGAATACTCAGATAATTAACCATTTTTTGTAAATTAAGAGCGTGTGATATTTTTTCTCCCGTTGCAATGCACGGGCCTTTTGCTAGTTACACCAATATAAATAAAGAATGAGTTCACAAGAGTATCATAAAGTGGTGATTTGCTTTCTTATACTAACGGAGTTTACGAGTTTTCTGTTGAGTTTTGTGTTGTGAAGTTTTCAAGTTTTGGGTAAAGTTTTGATGGACTACGGAATAAGGAGTGGTAAGAGCCTAAGTTTGGGGATGCCCAAGGCACCCCAAGGTAATATTCAAGGATAACCAAACATCTAAGCTTGGGGATGCCCTGGATGGCATCCTCTCTATCGTCTTCGTTCATCGGTAACCTTACTTGGAGCTATATTTTTATTCATCACATGATATGTGTTTCGCTTGAAGCGTCATTTTATTTTATTTTTCTTGATGTTTAAATAATATCCCAAGATCTAAAATTCTTAAATGTTAGAGAATCTTCACATAGTTGCATAATTACTCGACTACTCATTGATCTTCACTTATATATTTTGGATTAGTTTGTCATTTGCTATTGTGCTTCATTTATATCTTTTTAGAGGACGACGGTGGTTTTATTTTGACAAAATTGATGAACTCTCATGCTTCACTTATATTATTTTGAGAGTCTCTAAATAGCATTGTAATTGGCTTAGGTTATGAATTTAGTCCTAATATGATGGGCATCCAAGAGGAATATAATAAAACTTCCATATAAAGTGCATTGAATACTATGAGAAGTTTGATTCCTTATGATTGTTTTGAGATATGAGGATGGTGATATTAGAGTCATGCTAGTGAGTAATTGTGGATTGTAGAATTACTTGTGTTGAGGTTTGTGATTCCCGTATCATGCACGTATGGTGAACCGTTATGTAAGAAAGTTGGAGCATGAGGTATTTATTGATTGTCTTCCTTATGAGTGGTGATCGGGACGAGCAATGGTATTTTCCTACCAATATATCCCCCTAGGAGCATGCGCGTAGTACTTTATTTCGATGACTAATAGATTTTTGCAATAAGTATGTGAGTTCTTTATGACTAATGTTGAGTCCATGGATTATACGCACTCTCACCCTTCCACCATTGCTATCCTCTCTAGTACCGCACAACTTTCGCCGGTACCACCCATCATATACCTTCCTCAAAAAAGCTACCATACCTACCTATTATGCCATTTCCATAGCCATTCCGAGATATATTGCCATGCAACTTCCACCGTTCCGTTTATTATGACACGCCTCATCATTGTCATATTGCTTTGCATTACCATGCAGTTGACATAGTATTTGTGGCAAAGCCAGCGTTCATAATTCTTCATACATGTCTCTCTTGAGTCATCGCACATCCTGGTACACCGCTGGAGGCATTCATATAGAGTCATATTTTGTTCTAGTATCGAGTTGTAATTCTTGAGTTGTAAGTAAATAAAAGTGTGATGACCTTCATTATTAGAGCATTGCCCGATGTGAGAAAAATAAAAAGGCCAAACAAGCCAATCAAAAAAGAAGAAAAAACAAGAAAAGAAAAAAATAAAAAAATAAAAAATAATAAGAGAAAAGAGAGAAGGGGCAATGTTACTATCCTTTTCCACACTTGCGCTTCAAAATAGCACCATGATCTTCATGATAGAGAGTCTACTATGTTATCATTTTCATATACTAGTGGGAATTTTTCGTTATAGAACTTGGCTTGTATATTCCAATGATGGGCTTCCTCAAATGCCCTAGGTCTTCATGAGTAGGCAAGTTGGATGCACACCCACTTAGTTTCTTTTCGAGCTTTCATACACTTATAGCTCTAGTGCATCCGTTGCACGGCAATCCCTACTCACTCACATTGATATCTATTGATGGGCATCTCCATAGCCCGTTGATACGCCTAGTTGATGTGAGACTATCTCCTTCTTTTTGTCTTCTCCACAACCACCATATTCTATTCCACCTATAGAGCTATGTCCATGGCTCACGCTCATGTATTGCATGAAAGATGAAAAGGTTTGGGAACATCAAAAGTATGAAACGATTGCTTTGCTTGTCATCGGGATTGTGCATGATTTGAATATTTTGTGTGATGAAGATGGAGCATAGTAAGATTATATGATTTTGTAGGGATAACTTTCTTTAGCCATGGTCTTTTGATAAGACATGATTGCTTTATTAGTATGCTTGAAGTATTATTGTTGTTATGTCAATATTAAACTTTTGTTTTGAATCTTATGGATCTGAACATTCATGCCACAATAAAGAAAATTACATGGATAAATATGTTAGGTAGCATTCCACATCAAAAATTTTGTTTTTATCATTTTCCTACACGTGGGCGAGCAGGAATTAAGCTTGGGGATGCTTGATACGTCTCCAACGTATCTATAATTTTTTATTGTTCCATGCTATTATATTATCCATCTTGGATGTTTTATATGCATTTATATGGTATTTTATATTATTTTTGGGACTAACCTGTTAACCTAGAGCCCAGTGCCAGTTTCTGTCTTCCCTTTTTTTGAGTTTTACAAAAAAGGAATACCAAACGGAGTCCAAACAAGCTGAATTTTACAATGATTTTTAATGGACCAGAAGAAGCCCACGAAGTATCGGAGATGGACCAGAAGAGCCACGAGGAGTCCACAAGGGTGGAGGGTGCCCCCCTAGGGTGCGCCCCCCTGCCCTGTCGTCTCCTCGTGACCTCCCTGACTTGTTCCCAACGCCAAAAATTCCTATAAATACAGAAACCCCTAGAAAGAAACCTAGAGCGGGAGTTCCACCGCCGCAAGCCTCTATAGCCATGAAAAACTAATCGAAAGCCCGTTCCGTCACCCTGCCGGAGGGGGAACCATCACTGGTGGCCATATTCATCATCCCGGCGCTCTCCATGACGAGGAGGGAGTAGTTCACCCTCGGGGCTGAGGGTATGTACCAATAGCGATGTGTTTGATCTATCTCTCTCGTGTTCTTGATTTGGCATGATTTTGATGTACAGTGAGCTTTGTTACTATAGATGGATCATATGGTGTTTCTCCCCCTCTACCTTCTTGTGAGTAATTGAGTTTTACCTTTGAGGTTTCACTATTATCGGGTTGAATACTATTGTGGATTTGAGAACACTTGATGCATGTCTTGCGTGGGATACCCGTGGTGACAATGGGGTATTCTATTGATTCACTTGATGTATGTTTTGGCACTCAACTCGCGGATTCCTCAGGCGACATTGGGGTAATCTATGCATAGGGGTTGATGCATGTTTTCGTCCTTGTTTCTCAGGTAGAAATATCGAGGCACTCTTTGAGGTTCTTTGTGTTCAATTGAATATTATGAATATGAAGTTGTTTGATTTATATCGTATAATTGACCCACAGATACTTGTGGTGACATTGGAGCATCTAGGTGACATTAGGGTTGATTGATGTGTGTCAGATGGTGTTATGTTACTACGAACTCTAGAGCTGTTTGTGACACTTGTAGAAATAGCTTAATGGATTGATTGGAAATAATAACTTTGAGGTGGTTTCGTACCCTAGAAGCAATTTCATCTTATGTTCTCCGCGATAGGAACTTTGGAGTGATTCTTCGTTGCATGTTGAGGGATTTTTATATGATCCAATTATGTTATCATTGTTGAAAGAACTTGCACTAGTGAAAGTATGAACCCTAGGCCTTGTTTTCAAGCATTGCAATACCGTTTTCGCTCACTTTTGTTACAAGTTACCTTGCTGTTTTTATATTTTCAGATTACAAAAACCTATATCTATGTGACGCCCCCGATTCAATCGTACACTAATCATGCACGCAAACGTGTACGATCATGATCAGGGACTCACGGGAAGATATCACAACACAACTCTAAAATATAAATAAGTCTTACAAGCATCATAATACAAGCCAGGGGCCTCGAGGGCTCGAATACAAGTGCTCGATCATAGACGAGTCAGCGGAAGCAACAATATCTGAGTACAGTCATAAGTTAAACAAGTTTGCCTTAAGAAGGCTAGCACAAACTGGGATACAGATCGAAAGAGGCGCAGGCCTCCTGCCTGGGATCCTCCTAACTACTCCTGGTCGTCGTCAACGGGCTGCACGTAGTAGTAGGCACCTCCAATGTAGTAGGAGTCGTCGTCGAAGGTGGCGTCTGGCTCCTGGGCCCCATCATCTGGTTGCAGCAATCGGGTAAAGAAAGGGGGAAAAGGGGGAACAAGGCAACCGTGAGTACTCATCCAAAGTACTCGCAAGCAAGGAGCTACACTACATATGCATGGATATATGTGTAAAGGGCCATATCGGTGGACTGACAGAATGCCGAATAAGAGGGGATAGCTAGTCTTATCGAAGACTACGCACAGTCGCCTCGTCAGGCAGCAGTAGAAGAGAGTAGATCAAGTCCTCCAAGTAGCATCGCATAGCATAATCCTACCCAGTGATCCCCTCCTCGAAGCCTACATAGAGAGGGAGCACCGGGTTGTATCTCGCACTTGGAAGGGTGTATTTTATCAAGTATCCGGTTCTAGTTGTCATAAGGTCAAGGTACAACTCCAAGTCGCCCCTGCATCAAGATCACGGCTATTCGAATAGATTAACTTCCCTGCAGGGGTGCACCACATAACCCAACACGCTTGATCCCATTTGGCGGACACACTTTCTCGGGTCATGCCCGACCGCTGAAGATCAACACGCCGCAGCCCCACCTAGGCACAACAGAGAGGCCAAGACGCCGGTTCAAACCTAAGAGCACAGGGGTGCGGGCCCATCGCCCATAGCACACTGCGCAGGTTGCGAACGCGTCCGAAAGCGTAACTAGCCCCTTAATACAAGAGCAACTTACGTTCCAATCCGTGGCGCCGCCGATCCGGCGTCACGAAGTGCTTCGGCTGATACCACGACGTCGAGTGCCCATAACTGTTCCCACGTAGTTGGTTAGTGCGTATAGGCCAGTAGCCAGACTTAGATCAAGTACCAAGATCTCGTTAAGCGTGTTAAGTATCCGCGAACGCGGAACAGGGCCAGGCCCACCTCTCTCCTAGGCGGTCTCAACCTGCCCTGTCGCTCCGCCACAAAGATCCACTCGCGGGTACTCCTACGAGCCGACCCGTCTTTAGTCACCACATGTATCATGTATAAGTATATAGTATATACCCGTGCACCTCCCGAGTGATCACGGCTCGATAGTATAGCACAGCAGACGAACAAGAATGTAGGGCCTCAGATGGAAATACTAGCATCCTATACTAGGCAAGTAGGATTGCAGGTAAAGGTATCAACAGAAGTAACAAAGACAGGCTATGCATCAGGATAGGAATAACGGAAAGCAGTAACATGCTACACTACTCTAATGCAAGCAGTATAGAGGAGAGTAGGCGATATCTGGTGATCAATGGGGGGGGCTTGCCTGGTTGCTCTGGCAAGAGAGAGGGGTCGTCAACTCCGTAGTCGTACCGGGAAGCAGCGGTGTCGGTCTCGGTGTCTAGCGGAAGAAGAGGGGGAAGAAACAATGAATATTTAAGCAAACAGATGCATGACGATGCATGACAAAGCAAAGCATGATGCTAGGCGTGCCCTAACGCGGTATGTGATGATACCGGTGAAGGGGGGAAACATCCAGGAAAGTATCCCCGGCGGTTCGCGTTTTCAAGTGAGGAGCCGGAGGGGGAAAGTTGCGAGTTCGATAGGTTAGGGGTGTGTGGCGGACGAACGGGTTGCGTATCCGGAATCGTCTCGTCGTTCTGAGCAACTTTCATGTACAAAGTTTTTCCATCCGAGCTACGGTTTATTCTATATTAATTTTAAAAGATTTAATCATTTTTAGAATTTATTTAATTATTTACCCCTAGCATTATCCAGAATAGTGATTGGCCGACGCCAAGATGACGTCGTGATTGACTTGGTCAATCGACGACATATGGGTCCCGCATGTCATTGTTGTCAACTAACCTATGATTAATTAACTAAACTAAGTGATTAGGCTAATCTAATCAGGTTTAATTAAGTTAATTAATCCTTCAGTTAATTAATTAATATTTTAATTTATTTTATTTATTATTTATTAATTTATTTTCTTAATTATTTTTTTTCTAATTTCGTTCTGGGCGTAGGCCCCACTTGTCATTGGTTGTTCACTAATTATCAGCTAACATTTTAATTAGCAGGTTAATTAGATTTAGTTAGTTAACTAAGGAGAGTTAATTAAGTTAATTAATTATCCTAATTAATTAATTAATTAATTAATTAATTGTTATTATTTTTATTATCATTTTTTTTCTTAACAGGGTGGCCCTACATGTCATTGGCCCTAGGGGCCATAGCGGGTCGGGCGTCAGGCACACCCGAATGGGCGCTGGGTCGCTGCGGGCGCTCGTGCCCAAGGCCACCAGGGGTGGGGAACACCCGGGCGCCCAGAGGGCGCAAGGGCTGACCATGGCGCTGGCCGAGCCGTATGGGGGCGGTTACCGGAGGCGGCACAGAGGGGAGCAAAGGCGTGCGGTGGGGGGTGGGCGCGAGCCGGCGAGCATCGCCGGCCGTCTTGAGGAGGATGCTGTATGCGTCTTGGTCGTGGATGGTGCACATCCATTGGACACGGTGACCGCGGACGCGAGCGGGGCATGTACGCGGTGAGTGGGGGAAAGTAGAGGAAGGCGGGGCCTCACCGCGGGGCGTAGGGCACGGGGCAATGGTGCTCGAGGTGGGGGATGGGGACGGCGGCGTCGGAGACAAGGAGGCAGTCCGGTGGGGAGGCATGGTCGAGGCAGCGGGGTGACTTCGGGGCGAGGTGGCGTACGTCGACGTGGTGGCCTCCCGGCCTCGATCCAATGGGCGAGACGGGTTGTGGGTCGACGAGGGTCCTCCCAAATGAGATCCCAAAGCGGCCGGGTGAGTGCGCTGAGCGGGGCGAGGTCGACGGCACCATGGCGATAAAGCGGCGGTGGAGTCGGGGCGGATCCCCCCGATCCAGATCGAGAGGAGGCAGAGGGAGTCCGGCGGGGAGGGCGGAGAGGTGGTTCCATCGAGGGGGGGGGGGCCTGGCAGCAGCGGTCGGCGGGTAGCGCGAGGGGCAAGCGCCTCCTGTACGGCGCACGTCGTGCGTTAGTGAGAGGAAGGCGGCGCCAGGAGGGGAGCGAGGGGAGAAAACGGTGTAGTGGGGATCGTGGGGTTAGGGTTTCGGCCTCGGGGGGGGGGGGGGGGGGGTTAGTAGGCAAGTGTGGTTGGGCCGGCCGACTGGGCTGAGGCCTAGGTGGACAGGGGGGGTTTCTCTATTCCTTTTGTTTGTTTTCACTTGATTTGCTTTTCCTTTTCTATTTTTCTTTTATTTCTTTACTGTTTTCATTTAAAATTTCTATTAATTTAGTTTTATAAAATACCAAGTTAGCACCTAAATTAGTATTACTAATTAGGCCTCTGCCATAATTATTTTGGCACACTACTAGTTTAGTTATATTATTATAACTTTATAAAAGGCATTAAATTAATTGTTTTACCCCAAGCTTTGGTTATTTTAGTGAATTTAAATATTATAAGAAATGTTGGTTTCTCCACCATTATTAGCCATGAATTATTTGTCACATCTAGAACATTTTAGTTTTAATGTTTGAAAACTTTTGTTGTTTGCCTTTAATTCAAATTTGAATTTAATCGGTTTGCACTAACGTGAGATTAACAACAGAACCGCGATGACGTGGCATGATTAACAGGGAGTTACTGTAGCTTAAATATCCGGGCGTCACAATCTACCATCTGAACTAGTACACCTATACAATTTACCATTGTATTGGGTGTGTTGGGGACACAAGAGACTCTTTGTTATTTGGTTGCAGGGTTGTTTGAGAGAGACCATCTTCATCCTACGCCTCCCACGGATTGATAAACCTTAGGTCATCCACCTGAGGGAAATTTGCTACTGTCCTACAAAACTCTGCGCTTGGAGGCCCAACACGAGTCTAAAAGAAGAAGGTTGCATAGTAGACATCAAGCTCTTTTCTGGCACCATTGTCGGGGAGGTGAGTGCTTGAAGGTATATCTTTAGATCTTGCGATTGAATCTTTTAGTTTATTGTTTTATCACTAGTTTAGTCTATAAAAGAAAACTACAAAAAATGGAATTGAGGTTGCCTCATATGCTTCATCTTTTTAATGTCCTTCATGAAAATGATGGAAAGGAAAATTGTGCTCAAGTGTTAGAAGAAGAAGTTCATACAATATTTGGCACTAAAAGATAAGCATGATTGCAACGTTATTAGGGTGAATTCTTTGAATATCCAGGATGCTATTGATATGCAAAGCCACAAGCTTGGGGATGCTATGTTTGATGAAGATGATATTTTTTGTCCCCCAAGTTATGTTGAGCAAATTTATTATGATGATAGCATGCCTCCTATTTTTGATGATTACAATGATGAAAGTGGATAGAGAGGTCATGACTTCATTTAGTGATGAATCCTCTATTTTGGAAGATGTTCCAATTGATTATGAGAATAAAGTTGCTATCTATGATGATTATTGTGATGACATGTATGCTATAAAGTATAATGATAACCATGTAACTTGTCATCATGATTTTAATTTTCAATTGGATCAGGCCTCACATGATAGTTATTTTGTTGAGTTTTCTCCCACTACTATTGATGAGAATAAAATTGCTTATGTGGTGAGTAGTAAAATTCCTATGCTTGTAGATCATGAAAAGAATGGTTTATGTGATGGTTATATTGTCGAATTATTTCATGATGCTACTGAAAATTATTATGAGGGAGGAATATATGATTGTAGGAGTTGCAATAATATCAAGTTTCCTCTCTATGTGTTGAAAATCTTGAAGTTATGCTTGTTTTGCCTTCCTATACTAGTTGATTCTTGTTCCCATGATTTGTTTGCTCACAAAATCCCTATGCATAGGAAGTGGGTGAGACTTAACTGTGCTAGTCATATTCTTCATGATGCTCCCACCATGTTTCATTTCTTATCTTTTATGTGAGCATCATTGAAATCATCATACCTAGCTAAAAATGCATTAAAGAAAAGCGGTTGTTGGGAGACAGCCCAACATTTATACCTACCGTTTTTGTGTGTCCACATGATTATTCTACTGTAGTAATCATGTTTTATTGCTTTTATTTCAATAAAGTGCCAAGTAAAGCCTTTAGGATAGTGTGGATGATAGTTGACTTGATTCTGTGCAAAAACAGGAACTTTTGTGCTTAGTCCAGGAATTTACAAAATTCACTAGAACATGCTTTTGATATGAATGTTTGACACAAGATTGATATACAAATTTCCTAAGTTGTCCTATTTTTTCAGAATTTTTGGAGTGACTGAAATATTCTAAGTTTACAGATTGCTACAGACTGTTCTGTTTTTGACAGATTCTGTTTTCATTGTGTTGTTTGGTTATTTTGATGAATCTATGAGTAGTATCGGAGGGTGTGAACCATGGAGAAGTTGGAATACAGTAGATATTACACCAATATAAAGTTAGAATGAGTTCACAATAGTAGCTAAGTGGTGATTTGCTTTGTTATACTAACGGATCTTACGAGTTTTCTGTTGAGTTTTGTGTTGTGAAGTTTTCAAGTTTTGGGTAAAGTTTTGATGGACTACGGAATAAGGAGCAGCAAGAGCCTAAGCTTGGGAATGCCCAAGGCACCCCATGGTAATATTCAAGGATAACCAAGCATCTAAGCTTGGGGATTGATGATTGATACGTCTTAAACGTATCTATAAGTTTTTATTGTTCCATGTTGTTATATTATCATTCTTGGATGTTTTACAATCATTTTATAGCAACTTTATATCATTTTTTGGGACTAACCTATTGACATAGTACCAAGTGCCAGTTACTGTTTTCTACTTGTTTTTTACATCGGAGGAAATCAGTATCAAACAGAGTCCAAATGCAGTGAAACTTTTTGTGGTTTTTTTGGACTATAAGACATCCAGTGGGCCAAAGAAGTACCGAAGAGGGGGGCCTTAGGTGAGAACAAGACACCAGGGGGCACCTGGAGGCCCAAGCGCTCCCTGATGGGTTGTGCCCACCTCGGTGGCATCCCGCACCGCCTCTTTGCTCTATAAATACCCCAATATTCTAGAAACCCTAGGGGGTTCGACGAAAATCAATTCCAGCCGCCGCAAGTTCTAGAACCAGTAGATCCAATCTAGACACCATCATGGAGGGGTTCATCATCCTCATTGGTGCCTCTCCGATGATGCATGAGTAGTTCATTGCATACCTATGGGTCCATAGTTAGTAGCTATATGGCTTCCTCTCTCTCTCTCTCTCTCTCTCTCTCTTGATTCTCAATACAATGGTCTCTTGGAGATCTATTTGATGTAACTCTTTTTGCGGTGTGTTTTTTGGGATCCGATGAACTTTGAGTTTATGATCAGATCTATGTTTTTATCCATGAAAGTTATTTGAGTATTTTGATCTCTTATATTCATGATTACTTATAGCCTCGTATTTTTTCTTCGAATCTTTGGTTTATTGGGCCAACTAGATCGATTTTTCTTGCCATGGGAAGAGGTGCTTTGTGATGGGTTTGATCTTACGGTGCTTGATCCCAGTGACAGAAGGGGAACCAACACATATGTATCGTTGCTATTAAGGATAACAAGTATGGGGTGAATTTCTACATAAATAGATCTTGTCTACATCATGTCATCGTTCTTATTGCATTACTCCATTTTTCCATGAACTTAATACACTAGATGCATGTTGGATAGCGGTTGATGTGTGGATTAATAGTAGTAGATGCAGGCAGGAGTCGGTCTACTAATCTTGGACGTGATGCCTATTGATACGTCTCCAACGTATCTATAATTTATGAAGTATTCATGCCATTATATTATATTCTTGGATGTTTTACAATCATTTTATAGCAACTTTATATCATTTTTTGGGACTAACCTATTGACCCAGTGCCCAGTGCCAGTTGCTGTTTTTTGATTGTTTTTTACATCGCAGGAAATCAATATCAAACGAAGTCCAAACACCACGTAACTTTTTGGAGATTTTTTCTGGACCAGAAGGAACCCAATGGGCTTAAGCTGCACCTGGGGGGTGCCCCGAGGGGGGGCACAACCCACCAAGGCGCGCCAGGGCCTCCCTAGCGTGCCCAGGTGGGCTGTGCCCACCTCGGTGGCCTCTCGCACCCCCTCTTGGCACTATAAATTCCCAAATATTTCGAAACCCTTCGGGGTAGCCCTAGATTAGAAGTTCCGCCGCCGCAAGGTCTCTGTATCTGTGAAAACCAATCTAGACCCTGTTCTGGCACCCTGCCGGAAGGGGGAATCATCTCCGGTGGGCATCTTCATCATCCCGGTGGCCACCACGATGAGGAGGGAGTAGTCCACCCTCGGGGCTGAGGGTTTGTACCAGTGCTATGTGTTTGATCTTTCTCTCTCTCTCTCTCGTGATCTATATCATGGGCTTTGTTAATATAGTCGGATCATATGATGTTTCTCCCCTCTATACTCTTGTTATGATGAATTCAATCTTTACTCTTCAAAGTTTTGTCTTGTCGGATTGAATATTCAGAGATGAGAACACATGATATATGTCTTGCAATATGAATACCTGAGGTGACAATGAGGTATATGCTACGTCTTGAGCTTGCGTTGGTTTTCCTTGAAGAGGAAAGGGTGATGCAGCAATAGTAGCGTAAGTATTTCCCTCAGTTTTTGAGAACCAAGGTATCAAACCAGTAGGAGGCTCCTCAAAAGTCCCACACACCTACACAAACAAACAAAGAACTCGCAACCAACGCAATAAAGGGGTTGTCAATCCCTTCACGGCCACTTGCAAAAGTGAGATCTGATAGAGATAGTATGATAAGATAAATACATTTTTGGTATTTTATAATATAGATGCAAAAAGTAAAGATGCAAATAAAAGTAGATTGGAAGAAAATATGATAAGAGATAGACTTGGGGGCCATAGGTTTCACTAGAGGCTTCTCTCAAGATAGCATAAGTATTACGGTGGGTGAACAAATTACTATCGAGAAATTGATAGAAAAGAGAATAATTATGAGATTATCTAGGCATGATCATGTATATAGGCAACACGTCCGCAACAAGTAGACCGACTCCTGCCTGCATCTACTACTATTACACCACACATCGACCGACTCACACTGCATCTAGAGTATTAAGTTCACAAAGAACGAGTAACACATTAAGCAAGATGACATGACGAGAGGGATAAACTCATGCAATATGATATAAACCCCATCTTTTTATCCTCGATGGCAACAATACAATACGTGCCTTGCAACCCTTTACGTCACTAGATAAGGACACCGCAAGATTGAACCCAAAGCTAAGCACTTCTCCCATGGCAAGAAAGATCAATCTAGTAGGCCAAACCAAACTGATAATTCGAAGAGACTTGAAAAGATAACTCAATCATACATAAAAGAATTCATAGAAGATTCAAATATTATTCATAGATAAACTTGATCATAAACCCACAATTCATCGGATCTCGACAAACACACCGCAAAAAGAGATTACATCGAATAGATCTCCACAAGAGAGGGGGAGAACATTGTATTGAGATCCAAAAAAGAGAGAAGAAGCCATCTAGCTAATAACTATGGACCCGAAGGTTTGTGGTAAACTACTCATAACTCATCGGAGGGGCTATGGTGTTGATGTAGAAGCCCTCCATGGTCGATTCCCCCTCTGGCGGAGCGCCGGCGAAGGCTCCAAGATGAGATCTCGCGGATACAGAAGGTTACATCGGTGGAAATTGTGTTTCGGGTGCTCCCTGGATGTTTTCGGGGTACGTAGGCTTATATAGGAGGAAGAAGTACGTCGGTGGCCGCCCGAGGGGCCCACAAGACAGGGGGCGCGCCCTATAGGGGGGCGCCCTACCCTCTCGTGGCCGCCTCGGCTACTTCTTGACTTGCACTCCAAGTTCCCTGGATCACGTTCGTTCCAAAAATCACGCTTCCGAAGGTTTCATTCCGGTTGGACTCCGTTTGATATTCCTTTTCTTGAAATACTGAAATAGGCAAAAAAATACAGCAATACGGGATGGGCCTCCG
Source organism: Aegilops bicornis (assembly GCA_021605145.1). Taxonomy (NCBI): domain Eukaryota; kingdom Viridiplantae; phylum Streptophyta; class Magnoliopsida; order Poales; family Poaceae; genus Aegilops; species Aegilops bicornis. Next base: position 162,398,598 of record CM038674.1, read on the forward strand.
GTTAGTAGGTTAGTCCCAAAAATGATATAAATGTGTAAAATAAAGCCCATAAACATCTAGAAGGGGCAATATAATAGCATGGAACAATAAAAAAATTATAGATACGTTGGAGACGTATCACGCATCCCCAAGCTTAATTCCTGCTCGTCCTCGAGTAGGTAAATGATAAAAACAGAATTTTTGATGTGAAATGCTACCTAGCATAATTCTCAATGTAATTTTCTTTATTGTGGCATGAATGTTCAGATCCAAATGATTCAAAAATAAAAGTTCATATTGATAAAAGAAATAGTAATACTTCAAGCATACTAATCAAAGCAATCATGTCTTCTCAAAATAACATGGCAAAAGAAAGTTCATCCATAGAAAATCATATAGTTAGGCTATGCTTCATTTCCGTCACACAAAGATGTTCCCAACTTCTATACCCCCGATGACAAGCCAAGCAATTGTTTCGTACTTAAATAATCTCAAACTTTTTCAACCTTCACGCAATACATGAGCATGAGCCATGGATATAGCACTATGGGTGGAATAGAATATGATGATGGGGATTGTGTGGAGAAGACAAAAAAGAGGGAAAGTATCACATTGACGAGGATAATCAACGGGCTATGGAGATGCCCATCAATTGATGTCAACATGAGGAGTAGGGATTGCCATGCAACGGATGCACTAGAGCTATAAATGAATGCTCAACAAAATAAAACTAGTGGGTGTGCATCCAACTTGCTTGCTCACGAAGATCTAGGGCATTTGAGGAAGCCCATTGTAGGAATATACAAGCCAAGTTCTATAATGAAAAATTCCCACTAGTATGAAAAAGACAACCTATGAGACTCACTAAATGAAAAACATAGTGCTACTTTGAAGCACAATATATGAGACTCACTACATGAAGTTCAAGGTGCTGCTTTGAAGCACAAGTGTGGAAAAAGAGATAGTAACATTGCCCTTTTTATTTATTTTCTTCTTCTTCTCTTTTTCTTTTCTTTTTTTTCTTTTCTTTTCTTTTTTTTCTTCTTCTTTTTTTTGGGCCTTTTTTTTCTTATGGCCTTTTTTTCTTTTTGGGCAATGCTCTAATAATGATGATCATCACACTTTCATTGATTACAACATATGAATTACAACTCGAAACTAGAACAAGATATGACTCTAAATGAATGCCTCCGGTGGTGTACCGGGATGGTGCAATGAATCAAGAGAGACATGTATGAAAAATAATGCATGGTGCCTTTGCCACAAATACGATGTCAACTACATGATCATGCAATGGCAATATGACAAAAGTAAAGTATGTCATGATGATGATGAACGGAACGGTGGAAAGTTGCATGGCAATATATCTCGGAACGGCTATGGAAATGCCATAATAGGTAGGTATGGTGGCTGTTTTGAGGAAGATATAAGGAGGTTTATGTGTGATAGAGCGTATTCTATCACGGGGTTTGGATGCACCGACAAAGTTTGCACCAACTCTCAAGGTGAGAAAGGGCAATGCACGGTACCGAAGAGGCTAGCAATGGTGGAAAGGTAGAAGTGCGTATAATCCATGGACTCAACATTAGTCAACAGAACTCATATACTTATTGCAAAAATTTAGAAGTCATAAAAAATCAAGCACTACGCGCATGCTCGTAGGGGGATAGATTGGTAGGAAAAGACCATCGCTCGTCCCCGACCGCCACTCATAAGGATGCACAAGCCAGGTACACTTCATGTTTCAAATTTGTTACACAACCTTAACCATACGTGCATGCTACGGGATTTGCTAACTTCAACACAAGCATTATTTAAATTCATAATCACCCATCTAGCATGACTTTAATATTACTACCTCCATATCTCAAAACAATTGTCAAGTATCAATTGATCATAGCATCCGATTCACTTCCTATGATAGTTTTTATTATACCCAACTTGGATGCTCATCATTCTAGGACCAATTTATAACCAAAGCAAATACCATGCTGTTCTAAAAGACTCTCAAAATAATATAAGTGAAGCATGAGAGACTAACAATTTCTATAAAATCAAGCCACCGCCGTGCTCTAAAAGATATAAGTGAAGCACTAGAGCAAAAACTATCAAGCTCAAAAGATATAAGTGAAGCACATAGCAAATTCTAATAAATTCTAATCAAATAGGATTCTCCCAAAAGGTGTGTATAGCAAGGATGATTGTGGTAAACTAAAAAGCAAAGACTAATATAATACAAGACGCTCCAAGCAAAACACATATCATGTGGCGAATAAAAATATAGGTCCAAGTAAAGTTACCAATGAACGAAGATTTAAAGAGGGATGCCTTCCGGGCATCCCCAAGCTTAGGATTTTGGCTATTCTTGAATATCTTGGGGTGCCATGGGCATCCCCAAGCTTAGGCTCTTGCCACTCCTTATTCCATAGTCCATAAAAGCTTTACCCAAAACTTGAAAACTTCACAACACAAAACTCAACAAGAAATCTTATAAGCTCCGTTAGTGAAAGAAAACAAAACCACCACATAAGGTACTATAATGAACTCATTCTTTAATTATTTTGGTGTTAAACCTACTGTATTCCAAGTTCTCTATAGTTCATACCCTTACATACTAGCCATAGATGCATCAAAATAAGCAAACAACACACGAAAAACATAATCTGTCAAAAACAGAACAGTTTGTAGCAATCTGTAACTAACGCATACTTCTGGAACTCTACAAATCCTACCAAAATATGACGTACTGGACAATTTTTTATTGATCAACAGAAAAAAGAATAAATACAAAAGCACTTTTCTGTGATTTATTGAATTTTTTCTCGTGAGCGCAAAGTTTCTGTTTTTCAGCAGAATCAAATCAACTATCATCATAGTTTATCCTATTGGTTCTACTTGGCACAAACACTGATTAAAAGATAAAAACACATCTAAATAGAAAGTAGATGCAAAATTTATTACTAAACAGGAACAAAAACAAAAAACACAAAGAAAACTGGGTTGCCTCCCAACTAGCGCTATCGTTTAACGCCCCTAGCTAGGCATAAAAGCGAAGATAGATCTAAGTAGTGTCATCTTTGGCACTTGATTCATAAGTAGCTCGCATGATAGATTCATAAGGTAATTTGACTTTCTTTCTTGGAAAGTGCCCCATGCCTTTCTTTAATGGAAATTGAAATCTAATATTCCCTTCCTTCATATCAATAATCGCACCAATCGTTCTAAGGAAAGGTCTACCAAGAATAATAGGGCAAGAAAGATTGCAATCTATATCAAGAATGATAAAATCTATGGGCACCAAATTTCTATTTGCAACAATGAGAACATCATTGATCCTTCCCATTGGCTTTTTAATGGTGGAATCCGCAAGGTGCAAATTTAAAGAGTAATCATCAAGATCATGGAAACCTAGAATATCACATAAAGTTTTCGGAATCATGGAAACACTAGCACCCAAATCACACAAAGCAAAACACTCCTGATCTTTAATTCTAATTTTTATAGTAGATTCCCACTCATCATTAAGTTTTCTAGGTATAGAAACTTCCAAATTAAGTTTTTCATCATAAGATTGCAACAAGGCATCAATGATATGTTTGGTAAAAGCTTTATTTTGACTATAAGCATGAGGAGAATTAACAACGGATTGCAACAAGGAAATACAACCTTCTAAAGAACAATTATCATAATTAAATTCCTTGAAATCCGAGATAGTGGGTTCAATACTATTTAAAGTCATGACCTCTCCAATCCCACTTTTACCAAATTTAGCATCAAGATCTAAAAACTCCGAATTCTTGGGACGCCTTCTAGGTAAAGTTGACTCATTTTCAGTCCCATTATTATCAAGATTCGTATTGCAAAACAAAGATCTAATAGGAGACACATTAATAACTTTAAGATCCTCATCATTATTTTCGTGGAGACTAGAAGAACACACCTTTATAAAGCTATCTTTCTTAGCACGCAATCTAACGGTTCTTTCCTTGCACTCATCAATGGAAATTCTCATTACTTTGAGAGACTCATTGATATCATGTTTAGGGGAAGAAGATATGAGTTTAAGAGAATCAACATCAAGCGAAAGTCTATCAACATTCCTAGCCAAATCATCAACTTTGAGCAATTTTTCTTCATGCAAAGCATTAAAATTCTTTTGAGAGATCATAAATTCTTTCACACTATTCTCAAAATCAGAGGGTATCTTATTAAAACTACCATAAGAATTATTGTAGGAATTTCCATAATTATTAGAGGAATTACTAGGGAACGGTCTATAATTAAAGTTTCCTCTATAAGCATTGTTTCCAAAATGATTCCTACCAACAAAATTCACATCCATAGATTCATTATTATTCTCAATCAAAGTAGACAAAGGCATATCATTGGGATCAAGAGGAGTGTTTTTAGTAGCAAACAATTTCATAAGTTCATCCATCTTTCCACTCAAAACATTAATTTCTTCTATAACATGCACTTTTTTTACTAGAAGATCTTTCGGTGTGCCATTGAGAATAATTTGCCATAATATTATCAAGAAGTTTTGTAGCATCTCCTAACATGATTTCCATAAAGGTGCCCCCCGCGGCCATGTCTAAAATATTTCTAGAAGCAAAGTTCAAACCGGCATAAATTTTTTGTATGATCATTCGTAAATTCAAACCATGAGTAGGGCAATTGCGAATCATCAATTTCATTCTTTCCCAAGATTGGGCAACATGCTCATGATCAAGTTGTTTAAAATTCATGATATCGTTCCTAAGAGTGATAATCTTAGCGGGAGGAAAATACTTAGAGATAAAAGCATCTTTGCACTTGTTCCAAGAATCAATACTATTTTTAGGCAAAGACGAAAACCAAACTTTATCATGATCTCTAAGTGAAAACGGAAATAACTTCAATTTAACAATCTCATTATCTGTATCTTTCTTCTTTTGCATATCACACAAATCAACAAAGTTGTTTAGATGAGTAGCGGCATCTTCACTAGGAAGGCCGGTGAATTGATCTTTCATAACAAGATTCAGCAAAGCAGTATTGATTTCACAAGACTCAACATCATTAAGAGGAGCAATTGGAGTACTAAGGAAATCATTATTATTGGTATTGGAAAAATCACACAATTTGGTATTATCTTGCGCCATGGCAACAAGTAATCCCACACACAAGCAAACAGAAAAAGGCAAGCGAAAAGAGAGGATGAGATTCGGAAAGAGAGGGCGAATAAAAGGGCAAGGGTGAAGTGGGGGAGAGGAATATGAGAGGCAAATGGCAAATAATATAAATGTGAGTGAGATGAGTTTGTGATGGGTACTTGGTATGTCTTGACTTGAGTGTAGACCCCCCAGCAACGGCGCCAGAAATCCTTCTTGCTACGTCTTGAGCTTGCGTTGGTTTTCCTTGAAGAGGAAAGGGTGATGCAGAAATAGTAGCGTAAGTATTTCCCTCAGTTTTTGAGAACCAAGGTATCAATCCTGTACGAGGCTCCTCAAAAGTCCCACGCACCTACACAAACAAACAAAGAACTCACAACCAACGCAATAAAGGGGTTGTCAATCCCTTCATGGGCACTTGTGAAAGTGAGATCTGATAGAGATAGTATGATAAGATAAATATATTTTTGGTATTTTATAATATAGATGCAAAAAAGAAAAGATGCAAATAAAAGTAGATTGGAAGCAAATATGATAAGAGATAGACCCGGGGGCCATAGGTTTCACTAGAGGCTTCTCTCAAGATAGCATAAGTATTACGGTGGGTGAGCAAATTACTATCGAGAAATTGATAGAAAAGCGAATAATTATGTGTCAGGACCCCGATTCCAAGTCACATCAATCTAGCCGGTAACACCTCATATCACTTTGCGGCCTCACGCACGGTATTCCCATGGGTGTCGCCTTACCATGGCCCGGGACCGTTTACGCCTTTTGGCTCACGTATATGATAGTGTCGCTAGCATCCATATGACAGAGAACCCGGGCCGACATGGCTAGTCGTGAACCCAAAGCGGCGCTAACCCATGGGGACAGGCATACATGAATCACATCGAGCATGTCGGTCATCAACGTGTGAATCCGGGCTGTAGCATCGGCTAACAGGACTCCGGTAACCGGCTGTGAGGCTAGGCAGGGACTCGGATGTCACCGCGTGACATTTCCACTGAAGGGACAGACACCTAACGAGGTGAAACACATGCCGGCCGATCAAGTGTCCAGCAGTAGTGCTGGGCTAGCAGGACTCCGGTGAACCGGCATGTAGCGGACTACTATCGCCAGGAAGCACTAGACTACATTTCCCCATATGAGAGGCTGCCAAGGATAAACAACTAGATTGTCGGATCCCACACATACCAAGCATTTCAAACATACACACAATATGCTCAATATGTGTAAATACAACATGGCATCACAACATAACTCTACGACTCAAATATTTATTCATTAGGCTCCGAGGAGCGAGATATTACAAACATGGGTCTCATGACCCAACACTCGAAAGCATACAAGTCAAAGCACAAGCGGAAGCTTAACATGTCTCGAAATGAGACATCTACAAATGAAAAAGGCTGAGAAGCCTGACTATCTAGCAGATCATGGCGAGGGCACATGATTGTAGCTGAGGTAACAAGCTATATGTCGAAGTCCAAGCCGAACTACTAGCGAGTCTGACGTCTCTCTGCAAAACATAAAATAAGAAAACATGAGTACAAACGTACTCAGCAAGACTTACATCAGAACTAACTACATATGCTTCATTATCAACAAAAGGGGGTGGTGGAGTTTGACTGCAGCAAGCCAGCTTTGACTCGGTGGCTATCCTGAACTACGACTGCAAGTAACTCTTTTGAGTTGGCGCACACGAGTCCACACGTTCACCATATCAATACACCACTATGGATCCGCTCCCGTCTCCCTACGAGAACGCCATCCATAGCACTCACGCTTATCTTGCGCATTTTAGAGTATCCACTTTCACTTGTCTATGAACTGATATAGGCAACCCAGAAGTCCTTTTCCGCGGACACGGCTATTTGAATAGATCATATTAACCCTGCAGGGGTGTACTTCTTCACACACGCTCTCACCACTTACCGCCGTTTACACGACATGTACTCGACAACCTTCAAGCGGAAGCCCAACGTGGGTGTCGGCCACGGCCTACCTAAACACTCAAGTCCCTAGTCCAGGTTTATCGCCTATTCGGGTTCCATCCGCAGAGTCCGCCAAGGTTTCCACTAACAGCCCCGAACGATGTGTGCAGGGTTCCCGAGATACCAAGCGTGCATTGATTTTGCGGGCCACGGTGTATCTACCGCATCATAGCCCACCCCTAGGGTCAGCGCTACGCACGGCCTCCAACACATATCGTACAAACACCAGAAACTAGTTACAACTCCTGGACAGGGAACAAGGGTGGTTAAGAAGCCGAGAGGGTCCATTGGTTTCGGGCCCAATGCGTGGTAGTAACTGTTTCATGGATCACAAACACAGAACTCCTTTCCGACGCACGGATGCAATGAGACAACCCACCATGTACTCCTACATGGCCTCTCACCGCTACCTTTACCAAATCGTGTTCACACACTTAGCTCACACACAGTAGGACATGTTCACACACCATTCCAGTTCATTCCCGTTGAATCAGACCTGACTCAACTCTAAGCGATGTGAGCATGACAAACAAGCATGAATGAGTAGGCACAACAGGGCTCAAACAACTCCTACTCATGCTAGTGGGTTTCATCTAATTACTGTGCAATGACAGGTCATGCAGAGGATAAAGGGGTTTAGCTACCGCGGCAAGTAACAGATGAATCGTTGTTGTCCTAATGCAGTAAAAGAGAGCAGGAGCGAGAGAGTGGGATTGTATCGGAATGAACAAGGGGGTTTCGCTTGCCTGGCATTCCTGAAGATGTTATAGCTCTTCATCGGTGTCATCGAACTCATCATCGGTACGTCGTCTGCTGAGAGGGGACAAATACCGGCAAACAAGGAAGAACACAATCAATGCAATGCACAATATGATGCATGATCATGACATGTCAGAATGTTGTGATTTGAGCTAATGCATCTAGCTATGATTTAAATGAAGTTGGTTTGAATACATGATTCAAATTCCAACTCCATATATGATTATTTAAATGCCCTTTATTTGTTTTGTCCAAAACAGAGGACAAACATTGTTCAAACATGCATGAAAATGGTACAGATGGGTTCTTTGAAGTTTTCTGATAATTTTGCATATATAAGTTATTTCAATCTGTGCTACGGTTGAATTTCTATAAATTTTAGAAGTTTAAATCATTTTCTGAATTTTCCTTGATTATCTAGAATTAAACAAAATCCAGTAAATGATTTAACGCATCAACATAACGTCAGCATGACGTAAGCGAGTCAACAGGGCACGGTCCAGGTCAAACAGACCTGTGGGCCCTGCGTGTCAGTAGTTAGTTTAACTAACTAATATTAGTTAGTGTTAACCCAGTTTAGTTAGTGGCCGGGGCCCACACGTCAGTGAGTCAGGGGGGAAGTCAAACTGGGGTCAAACCCGGGTCAAACTCGCCGGAGTTGACCCGCGGCTCGTCGCCGGCGACGCCAGCGACGGCGGAGGGCGTCGGAAACGCTCCTCCGGCGACCAAATCGGCGACTGAGGGGCTCTACGTTGTCGGTGCTCTTCCGCATCCAATCGGACCGGAGTTAGCGGCAGGGTGGCGGAGTCGGCGCTGCATCGACCTCGGCGGCGGCCGGAGTTCGGCGCGGACGGTGTCGATGCTACGGTGCACAAGAGGGGAAGACGAAGAGTGCTACGTGCTCCTGGCAGTGTGCTGAGCGTGCTTATGGGCTCGGACGCGAGCTACAGCAGCTGTGGCCGCGGCGGCGCCATAGCCGGCGGCGAGGAGCACTCGGCAAGATGGTTAGGGCGGTTAGGGGAGGCAATCGAGCACGGGATTAGGGGGAAAAGGATCGTGGCCTCACAGCGGTTGCAGGGGCCGTAGAAGCGGGCTCGGGGAAGCTCGGAGCCGAGCGAGGCGGCGAGGCCGATCTCCGGCGGCCGAGGAGGGGAAAAGCGTCGGGGCGGCGCTTCGGGGCTTCTCGGGTCGCGTGAGCCGTCGGGGAGGACGAGGGAGGCACGGCGGGGCTCGGGGCCGCGTCGAGGAGGTGAGGGGTGGACGATGGCCGCGGTGGTGCTCGTCGGCGCGGACGCGGCTGCGTCGGCCATGGCGTCGAGGAAGCGAGGGAGAGAGCAGGGGGGAGAGTGAGGTGTCGGGTGGACCGGGGCGACACCGGGGAGGCGTTCATGGGCGTCGAAGCGGTGACCGTGATGCAGAGCAGGTGGTGGTGGCGTGGCGAGCTCGGGCGCGTGGCTGTGTCCCTCCTCCGCCATCTTGGCAGAGGTAGGCGATCGCACGGCCACCGCAGTCTTTGGGCGGCCGGTGGGCTGCCAGGTGGACTGCGCCAGGTAAGTGGCTGGATCCTTTCTCTCTCTCCTTTTTCTAATTATTTCAGTTTTCTATTATTCTGTAAATTTTAGGGCTTTATCAAAAATACCTATGCACTTTCAAAAATCATGAGACTGCTTGTGGCCACTATTTGGATTATTTCCAATAACCAGAATTTCAGTTCATGAATATTTGGACATTTAATATAATATATAAAATTTAAATGCCCAAATGCAATTAAGGTATGATTTAAATCCAGAGCCCAATATGTCATGGAAAAATGTGCATCACCTCTGGTTACTGTTTCCAGCATTTTCCAAGAATGATGAACATTTTTGAAAGTCATTTGGATTTATTGGAAATATTTTAGTTGAACCTAGTGAATTCCTTTAATGCTAGGGTTTAGGCAATCCCCATTTCAACTTTCAAATAAGTTAGACATGATGCAAGCAAAGTCAAGCAAGGGCTGATCTGGGGCTGTGACAGCTCACCCCCACTAAACAAGAATCTCGTCCCGAGATTCAAGACGTGAGGTAAGAAGGCAGAGGGGACACTAGTCAACACGATCTTGTCGATCCAATTTCCCTTCCCGAAGATGTTGGTTCATTGTTCCAATTGATCTTGACGTCCTTGCTTTCGAGATCTTCATCCAACACGATGGCGACAGAAAGAGACTCTATAGGAGACAATCTCCTCGAAGATCGAGCACTCAAGATCAACTCGTGGAATGAGATGTTGAAACATCTCGAGTTGAGGCGCAAAACACATCGAGAGGGATGGAAGAACAAACAACGAGGTTTGATTAGTGGGCAACAATTCCACGCTTAGAGAGATGGTGGATGGTGTCAAGGTGGCGAGGAAATAATTGCCATGATTCAATAACGGGCACCTCGGGGAGGTGACGCGAGGAACTATTCCCTTAAGTGGCAAAAGAATTACTTTTGATTCAGAGATCATTGAAACTCTTCATACCAGCCTAAGGCAATTCACAACGATCGTTTGACGGAGTGCAAAGGAATGGTACACCCGGACTAGAATGGATGATGTGGACTACCTTGTTGAAGACAACGCAATGGATGATTTTTGCTTATCATCGGAGGTGGAGGGGACCCATGGTAGGACCACTTTCGAGGATGATCCTGAACAAGAATTACTAAGAAGGCAGCCCATAGTGAAATGGCACAAGGACGGCGCAAGCTGGCAATGAAATGCAACTATTGGAATGTTCCAACCATCATATCTGCCTGAGATTCAGATCCGATTGGTAATAGGATACTCCAGACTCAGCATGTCTGAAAAGGGAAGGGTGCAACACAAATCGACGAGATGATGTTGTGAGATTCTCGGGAGATGGACTATGGTAGTGAGCTCCAAAACATGAGTGGGTTCTGCTACAAACATGTGAACATGTTGTTCGAGACAAGCATGACCACATAGTAGTCTTATAATCAAACACTACCGAGTTCAGGTGGGGAACCATCAACGAGGATATCGAAGTCTTTACGCAAGTCCATGGATTAGATCCCAAGCATAGACTTCTTTTCCTTGAACAAGTAAATCAGTGGCTTGGTGTGCTAGGAACACATATGGAGTGGAGGTAATTAATCTACCAAACCATAGAATACTTCGCACGTATGCATGACTGACTTGGGATGATTCCAAGGAAACAAAACAAACCTTTCTCAAATTCATGGCGGCAACTTGCACCTAATGCACGTGAATTAGAGGAAGTCACTTCTTCCATCCAAGCATAAGCTTCATGAACGGAACACGAAGGCATTGCTTACCAAGTTTCCAACACTAGGTTGATGTTGAACATGAATCATGGGGGAGACAAAATGCTACTGATGGGCTCAACAACAACTCATCGGAATTCCCATATCACTGGACTTCCACCATCATGTGAACACGGTGATAGCATTGGTCAGACCAAAGATGTAATGGTGTATGCTCGAGGGATCAACCACGAGTAAGACAACATTATGAACATCGCTGGTTCTGATTTGACTTGACGATAGCCCACACTCAAATCAAAGGATTGATAAGACAATAGGTCCAAAGAACTGATCACAGGGACCAATCGATGAAGATATCATCTTTCTTCAACACACACTACAAAAGAATATCCATTTGGAACGAACTAAGTTAGGCAAGCTTTTATCTTCCAACTCTCCAAGTTGTTGTCTAGCTTAACCAACTAGCTCAGGGATATCCAACACAGATTCTTGGAGAAAGAGTGGTTCACAAGAAACCAACTTGATCACGAGCTCAACATAACAGTCAGGAAACAACCCGGTAACACTTCCAAGAAGATATTTGGAAAGTCACGAACCACCGGTATGTTACTAAGCTCGAGAACGATCTTGCTTTTGAGGGCAAGACGATATGATCAAATGAGTGAGGACTTGACAAGATCCTAACTCATCAATCAAAGAATGCACCAGAAATAAGGACTAGGTAGCACGATCAATCTTAGGATGATGATAAAGTAACCAACACGCTAAGAATGAGAATATTGTCCATTAACTACCAAGCAACGAGGTTGCTAGGAGTATCGATTTCACACACCACAGTTCACTTGTCGGCATTCCGGTTACAACAACACAAGGACCGAGGAATGAATGATGATGGTGAGTAGTATCACTACGTCAAGAATTCATGAGAGTTGGTGCAGTTCTCATGACAATTCTGACATAAAGTGGGTAATACTTCAGGATAGAACAGAATCAAAAGCTTGATTGCATTTGATCTGCGGATTACGACTGCTTTGACCCAATCCTGGATATGGATGAGGTACTGGAGTTTGTTTCTCCTAGTCATTCCGGATAGAATGGCTTGACGGACCACAAGAGTAAAAGGGCATCGATGAACACAAATGCACACATACTCTTGGTTATCAACTGATAGAGGAGGGTCGGAATACAACTAAAGAGAACAAACCAAAGGAACGTATAATTTTTTGAGTTGTGGATGCACAGATTAGTATGCCGAGCAAAGCTCAACATTTCTTCTGGATGATCCATGCAGAGAAGGTAGAACTTGCAGAGTCACAATATAGAATGGAGTACTCCTCAAGAGCACCCTGGTTGTGATCTTTTGGTTCAGCGAGGAACTTCTGCCATAAGCGGTTCATGGTATTCGGAAGAAGGAAATACCACGGACCTCGAGGACTGTCGCAAGGTTAGTAATATCCTAAAGGAACTAGCAAATACTAACAACATGAAGTGGGGTGAATCTCGGGTTAAAGAACCCAGGAATAGAATGCCTACTAACTAATAACATCACGGGATGCTTTCAAGAATAATGGCCAGAATCATCACACTGGGGATACAAAAGCATTGCTAAATTACTAGGTGACTTCCTAAACACCTAGGGTCATAATAATAGCTCCAACATCTACGCCGAGGCAACAAAGTACCTCAACTTACCGATTAGTGTGCTTATTCTGACCAAAAAGGACATCGGGAACGGAAGGAAAGGATTTGCAAATGCATCAGACTATTTAGAGACCTGGGATTACTCGGACAGCATAATGGCTGTAAATGCTCAAAATGATTTGAGACATCCTGCAAAAATGGTGGCATAACCACTCAACATCACAATATCATGGTTCCGAGATCAACAGTTATCATACAGAAATAGTAGGAACTGAACTGGGGCTTAAAACCAACAATCTTAAAGGTCTATGGATTAGTAACACGTCATCCTGATAGATAGATAAGAAGCCTAGTTCTTAAACCCCGTAGAAGAGAAGAGGATGACTTCGGATCGAGAAGGCCATGAGGTATAAGGAGTAAAAAGAGCCTTACGTTCCTTCCACAATCAATTCCCTTACATAACTAAAGCATTTCTAGACACAACTTCGACCAGTTTGGCTTGGTAATCCTACAGCAACAAAGCTCGATACCAACGCTGTCGGGACCCGATTCCAAGTCACATCGATCTAGCCGGTAACACCTCATATCATTTTGCGGCCTCACGCACGGTATTCCCACGGGTGTCGCCTTACCATGGCCTGGGACCGTTTGCGCCTTTTGGCTCACGTATATGATAGTGTCGCTAGCATCCATATGGCAGAGAACCCGGGCCGACATGGCTAGTCGTGAACCCAAAGCGGCGCTAACCCATGGGGACAGGCATACATGAATTACATCGAGCATGTCGGTCAACAGCGTGTGAATCCGGGCGGTAGCACTGGGCTAACAGGACTTCGGTAACCCGGGCTGTAGCAGGCTAGGCAGGACTCCGGATGTCACCGCGTGACATTTCCCCGAAGGGACAGACACACACGAACGAGGTGAAACACATGTCGGCCGATCAAGTGTCCAGAGCAGTAGTCTTTGGGCTAGCAGGACTCGGTGAACCGGGTCAGCGGACTACTATCGCTCAGGAAGCACTAGATTACATTTCCCCATATGAGAGGCTGCCAAGGATAAACAACTAGATTGTCGGATCCCACACATACCAAGCATTTCAAACATACACACAATATGCTCAATATGTGTAAATACAACATGGCATCACAACATAACTCTACGACTCAAATATTTATTCATTAGGCTCCCAGGAGCGAGATATTACAAACATGGGTCTCATGACCCAACACTCAGAGCATACAAGTCAAAGCACAAGCGGAAGCTTAACATGTCCGAGTACAGACATCTACAAATGAAAAAGGCTGAGAAGCCTGACTATCTACCAGATCCTGCCGAGGGCACAAGATCGTAGCTGAGGTAACAAGCTAAATGTCGAAGTCCAAGCCGAACTACTAGCGAGACTGACGTCTCTCTGCAAAACATAAAATAAGAAAACATGAGTACAAACGTACTCAGCAAGACTTACATCAGAACTAACTACATATGCTTCATTATCAACAAAAGGGGGTGGTGGAGTTTGACTGCAGCAAGCCAGCTTTGACTCGGTGGCTATCCTGAACTACGACTGCAAGTAACTCTTTTGAGTTGGCGCTGCAGTCCACACATTCACCATATCAATACACCACTATGGATCCGCTCCCGTCTCCCTACGAGAACGCCATCCATAGCACTCACACTGATCTTGCGCATTTTAGAGTATCCACTTTCACTTGTCTATGAACTGATATAGGCAACCCAGAAGTCCTTTTCCGCGGACACGGCTATTCGAATAGATCATATTAACCCTGCAGGGTGTACTTCTTCACACACGCTCTCACCACTTACCGCCGTTTACACGACATGTACTCGACAACCTTCAAGCGGAAGCCCAACGTGGGTGTCGGCCACGGCCTACCTAAACACTCAAGTCCCTAGTCCAGGTTTATCGCCTATTCGGGTTCCATCCGCAGAGAGTCCGGCCAAGGTTTCCACTAACAGCCCCGAACGATGTGTGCAGGGTTCCCGAGATACCAAACGTGCATTCGGTACACCGGGCCACGGTGTATCTACCGCATCATAGCCCACCCCTAGGGTCAGCGCTACGCACGGCCTCCAACACATATCATACAAATACCAGAAACTAGTTACAACTCCTGGACAGGGAACAAGGGTGGTTAAGAAGCCGAGAGGGTCCATTGGTTTCGGGCCCAATGCGTGGTAGTAACTGTTTCATGGATCACAAACACAGAACTCAGTTCCTGAGGACGGCTGCAATGAGACAACCCACCATGTACTCCTACATGGCCTCTCACCGCTACCTTTACCAAATCGTGTTCACACACTTAGCTCACACAGTAGGACATGTTCACACACCATTCCAATTCATTCCCGATGAATCAGACCTGACTCAACTCTAAGCGATGTGAGCATGACAAACAAGCATGAATGAGTAGGCACAACAGGGCTCAAACAACTCCTACTCATGCTAGTGGGTTTCATCTAATTACTATGGAATGACAGGTCATGCAGAGGATAAAGGGGTTCAGCTACCGCAGCAAGTAACAGATGAATCGTTGTTGTCCTAATGCAGCAAAAGAGAGCAGGAGCGAGAGAGTGGGATTGTATCGGAATGAACAAGGGGGTTCGCTTGCACGGCACTCGAAGATGTTATAGCTCTTCATCGGTGTCATCGAACTCATCGTCGATGCGTCGTCTCTCGAGAGGGGACAAATACGGCAAACAAGGAAGAACACAATCAATGCAATGCACAATATGATGCATGATCATGACATGTCGAATGCTGTGATTAGAGCTAATGCATCTAGCTATGATTTAAATGAAGTTGGTTTGAATACATGATTCAAATTCCAACTCCATATATGATTATTTAAATGCCCTTTATTTGTTTTGTCCAAAACAGAGGACAAACATTGTTCAAACATGCATGAAAATGGTACAGATGGATTCTTTGAATTTTTCTGATAATTTTTCATATATAAATTATTTCAATCTGAGCTACGGTTGAATTTCTATGAATTTTAGGAGTTTAAATCATTTTCTGAATTTTCCTGGATTATCTAGAATTAAACAAAATCCAGTAAATGATTTAACGCGTCAGCATAACGTCAGCATGACGTAAGCGAGTCAACAGGGCACGGTTCAGGTCAAACTGACCTGTGGGCCCTGCGTGTCAGTAGTTAGTTTAACTAACTAATATTAGTTAGTGCTAACCCAGTTTAGTTAGTGGCCGGGGCCCACACGTCATTGAGTCAGGGGGAAGTCAAACTGGGGTCAAACCCGGGTCAAACTCACCGGAGTTGACCCGCGGCTCGTCGCCGGCGACGCCAGCGACGGCGGAGGGCATCGGAAACGGTCCTCCGGCGACCAAATCGGCGACTGAGGGGCTCTACGCGTTGCTGGTGCTCTTCCGCATCCAACTGGACCGGAGTTAGCGGCAGGGGTGGCCGGAGTCGAGCGCGGCATCGACCTCGGCAGCGGCCGGAGTTCGGGCGCGGACGGTGTCGATGCTACGGTGCACAAGAGGGGAAGACGAAGAGTGCTACGTGCTCCTGGCAGTGTGCTGAGCGTGCTTATGGGCTCGGACGCGAGCTACGGCAGCTGTGGCCGCAGCGGTGCCATAGCCAGCGGCGAGGAGCGCTCGGCAAGATGGTTAGGGCGGTTAGGGGAGGCAATCGAGCACGGGGTTAGGGGAAAAGGATTGTGGACTCACAGCGGTTGCAGGGGCCGTAGAAGCGGGCTCGGGGAAGCTCGGAGCCGAGCGAGGCGGCGAGGCCGATCTCCGGCGGCCGAGGAGGGGAAAAGCGTCGGGGCGGCGCTTCGGGGCTTCTCGGGTCGCGTGAGCCGTCGGGGAGGACGAGGGAGGCACGGCGGGGCTCGGGGCTGCATCGAGGAGGTGAGGGGTGGATGATGGCCGCGGTGGTTCTCGTCGGCGCGGACGCGGCTGCGTCGGCCATGGCGTCGAGGAACCGAGGGAGAGAGCAGGGGGGAGAGTGAGGTGTCGGGTGGACCGGGGCGACACCGGGGAGGCGTTCGCGGCGTCGAAGCGGTGACCGGTGATGCAGACGAGCAGGGTGGTGGCGTGGCGAGCTCGGGCGTGTGCGCCGTGTCCCTCCTCGCCATCTTGGCAGAGGTAGGCGATGATCGCACGGGCCAAGACAGTCTTGGGCCGGCCTGGGCTGCCAGTGGGCTGCGCTGTAAGTGGCTGGATCCTTTCTCTCTCTCCTTTTCTAATTATTTTAGTTTTCTATTATTCTGTAAATTTTAGGGCTTTATCAAAAATACCTATGCACTTTCAAAATCATGAGACTGCTTGTGGCCACTATTTGGATTATTTCCAATAACTGAATTTCAGTTCATGAATATTTGGACATTTAATATAATATATAAAATTTAAATGCCCAAATGCAATTAAGGTATGATTTAAATCCAGAGCCCAATATGTCATGGAAAAATGTGCATCACCTCTGGTTACTGTTTCCAGCATTTTCCAAGAATGATGAACATTTTTGAAAGTCATTTGGATTTACTGGAAATATTTTGGTTGAACCTAGTGAATTCCTTTAATGCTAGGGTTTAGGCAATCCCCATTTCAACTTTCAAATAAATTAGACATGATGCAAGCAAAGTCAAGCAAGGGCTGATCTGGGGCTGTGACATTATGAGATTATCTAGGCATGATCATGTATATAGCATCATGTCCGCAACAAGTAGACCGACTCCTGCCTGCATCTACTACTATTACTCCACACATCGACCAACTCCTGCCTGCATCTAGAGTATTAAGTTCACAAAGAATAGAGTAACACATTAAGCAAGATGACATGATGTAGAGGGATAAACTCATGCAATATGATATAAACCCCATCTTTTTATCCTCGATGGCAACAATACAATACGTGCCTTGCAACCCTTTCTGTCACTGGGTAAGGACACTGCAAGATTGAACCCAAAGCTAAGCACTTCTCCCATGGCAAGAAAGATCAATCTAGTAGGCCAAACCAAACTGATAATTCGAAGAGACTTGCAAAGATAACTCAATCATACATAAAAGAATTCAGAGAAGATTCAAATATTATTCATAGATAAATTTGATCATAAACCCACAATTCATCGGATCTCGACAAACACACAGCAAAAAGAGATTACATCGAATAGATCTCCACAAGAGAGGGGGAGAACATTGTATTGTGATCCAAAAAAGAGAGAAGAAGCCATCTAGCTAATAACTATGGACCCGAAGGTTTGTGGTAAACTACTCACAACTCATCGGAGGGGCTATGGTGTTGATGTAGAAGCCCTCCGTGGTCGATTCCCCCTCCGGTGGAGCGCCGTCGAAGGCTCCAAGATGAGATCTCGCGGATACAAAAGGTTATGGCGGTGGAAATTGTGTTTCGGGTGCTCCCTGGATGTTTTCAGGGTACGTAGGCTTATATAGGAGGAAGAAGTACGTCGGTGGCCGCCTGAGGGGCACACGAGACAGGGGGCGCGCCCTATAGGGGGGGGGGGCGCCCTACCCTCTCGTGGCCGCCTCGGCTGCTTCTTGACTTGCACTCCAAGTTCCCTGGATCACGTTCGTTCCAAAAATCACGCTTCTGAAGGTTTCATTCCGTTTGGACGTCTTTGATATTCCTTTTCTTTCGAAATACTGAAATAGGCAAAAAAACAGCAATACGGGCTGGTCCTCCGGTTAGTAGGTTAGTCCCAAAAATGATATAAATGTGTAAAATAAAGCCCATAAACATCCAAAAGGGGTAATATAATAGCATGGAAGAATAAAAAATTATAGATACGTTGGAGACGTATCAGTATCTTATTGATTCACTTGATATGTGTTATGGCATTCAACTCGCGGGTTCCCGCGGTGATATTGGGGTAATCTATGCATACGGGTTGATGCACGTTTTTCTCCGACGGAAACTTTGGGGTCTCTTTATAGTTCTTTGTGTGGATTGAGTATTATGAATATGAATTTTCTTTGGTGTTATTCTAGTACGAACCCTAGGATAGATCGAACGGAAAAAATAGCTTTGTGTTATTTTAGTACGAACTCTTTAATAGATCGAACGGAAAGAATAGCTTTGAGGTGGTTTCTTGACCTACAAACAATTCCTATCTTTTGTTCTCCGCTAAAAGGAACTCGAGAGTGATTCTTTATTGCACTTTGAGGGATAATCATATGAGCCAACTATGTTAGCATTGTTGAGAGGTTGCACTAGCAATAGTACGGACCCTAGGCCTCATTTTTAAGCATTGCAACACCATTTTTTGTGCCTGTTTACTATTTGCTACCTTGCTGTTTTTATTTATTCAGATTATAAAAATATATTTCTACCATCCATATTACACTTTTATCACCATCTCTTTGCCGAACTAGTGCAACTATACAATTTGCCATTGTATTGGGTGTGTAGGGGACACAAGAGATTACTTGTATTTGGTTGCAGGGTCGTTTGAGAGAGACCATCTTCATCCTACACCTCTCATGGATTGATAAACCTTAGGTCATCCACTTGAGGGAAAATTGCTACTGTCCTACGAAACTCTGCGCTTGGAGGCCCAACACGTATCTACAAGAATAAAGTTGCATAGTAGACATCAAGCTCTTTTCTCGCGCCGTTACCGGGGAGGTGAGTGCTTGAAGGTATACCTTTAGATCTTGCAATTGAATCTTCTAGTTTCTTGTTTTATCACTAGTTTGGTTTATAAAAACAAAACTACAAAAAATGGAATTGAGGTTGCATCATATTATTGATCATCTTTATAATATCTTTCTTTAAAATGATGGATCGGAAAGTTGTGCTCAATTGTTAGAAGAAGAATGCTATAAAATGTTTGGCACAAATTATTTGAATGATGAGCATGATTGCAATGTTGTTGGCATGAACTCTTTGAATATCCATGATGCTAATGATATGCGAAGCCACAAGCTTGGGGATGCTATGTTTGATGAAGATGATGTTTTTAGTCTCCCAAGATTTGATGTGCAATTTTTTTTATAATGATTTCATGCCTCCTATTTATGATGATTATAATGATGAAAGTGGATTCGGAGGGGACATGGCTTTATTTAATGATGAATCCACCATTTTGGTGAGGCTTCAGTTGACTATGAGAACGAGGTTGCTGTCTATGATGATTATGGTGATGACATGTATGCTATAAAGAATAATGATAACCATTAAACTTGTCATCATGATTTTTATTTTCACTCTCATGATAGTTATTTTGTTGAGTTTGCTCCCACTACTATTGATGAGAAGAAATTTGCTTATGTGGGGAGTAATAAATTTTCTATGCTTGTGGATCATGAAAAGAATGCTTTATGTGATGGCTATATTGTTGAATTCATTCATGATGCTACTGAAAATTACAATGAGAGAGTAACATATGCTTGTAGGTGTTGCAATAATATCATGTTTCCTCTCTATGTGTTGAAAGTTTTGAAGTTATGTTTGTTTTGCCTTCCTATGCTATTTGATTCTTGTTCCCTTAAGTTGTTTGCTCACAAAATCCCTATGCATAGGAAGTGGGTTAGACTTAAATGTGCTTGCCCTGTGATTCATGATGCTCTTTTTCACGTTTCAATTCTTATCTTTTATGCGAGCATCATTGAACTCATCATGCCTAGCTAAAAGGCATTAAAGAAAAGCGCTTGTTGGGAGACAACCCAACACTTTTACCCACTGTTTTTGTATGTTCACATGATTAGGCTACTGTAATAATCATGTTTTATTGTCTTTGTTTCAATAAAGTGCCAAGTAAATCCTTTGGGATCATGTTGGCTGATAGTTGATTTGATCTTGCTGAAAAACAGAAACTCTTGCGCTCACGAAAATAGCTCCCATCTTAACAGAAGGATGATTTTGAGTTGATTATTTCTGCAGAATATTAATGTACAAATTTCTCACGTGGTCCAACTTGTTGCATAATTTTTGGAGTAGCAGAAGTTTGGTTTGAGTACAGATTACTACAGACTGTTCTGTTTTTGACAGATTCTGTTTTCAATGCATAGTATGCTTGTTTCCTTGTTTCTATGGCTTATATTGCTCAATATAAATTGTGGAAATGATATGCTACCATAGGCATTGTGTGGAAACAATTATGAATCTTGTCTTTGACAGTACCAAATGTGAAATCTCTTTATCATACTGACCTATCTCATGAAGTTCCGTTAAGTTTTGTGTGATTGAAATTTACAAGTTTTGGGAGAGATGCCGATATGAGGAGAATAAGGAGTGACAAGACCCTAAGCTTGGGGATTCCCAAGGCACCCCAAGGTAATATTCAAGAAACATCCAGGCAACTAATCTTGGGGATGCCCCAGAAGGCATCCCCTCTTTCGTCTCCAACATTATCGGTAACCTCACTTGGAGCTATGTTTTCATTCGTCACATGCTATGTGTTTTACTTGGAGCGTCAATTTATTTTTTTTGGATTTTCTTGCTGTTATTTAGAATAATTTTTTGCATCTTTTATTTGAATAAAAGTGGCATTGATAGCCTTTACTATGCTTATTTTACAAGTCTACATGTTGCTGTTTGAAACCAGAAAGTTTATCGATGTTGCAAAAATTCCATAGAACAATCAGAATATGATAAATTGTTGAAAGTTTTTGAAAAATAAGCTCTGATAAATTTTCTACAGTTTAGTATTTTTCTCATAATGTTTGGAGTTAGGGAAGTATGATGAATCTAGCATTCTTTACAGACTGTACTGTTTTGGCAGATTGCTGTTATGGTTGCATTGTTTGCATATGTTTGCTTGTTTGATGATTCTATTTGAGGATAGTACCATTGAATATGCAGAGGAATTTAGTATGAAATGTTGGATAATAATTTTAATGATTTGCTACAGTAGAGAATGATAAGGTTTTGCATTGATTTATACTAACTTATCTCTCGAGTTCTTGTTGAGTTTTGTGTGGATGAAGTTTTTGAGATTTAGGGAAACCGTGATATGAGAGGAATTAAGGAGACACAAAAGCTCAAGCTTGGGGATGCCCAAGGCATCCCAAGATAATAATCCAAGAAGTCTCAAGCATCTAAGATTGGGGATGCCCCGGTAGGCTCCCACCTTTCTTCTTCAACGATTATCGGTTAGTATCGGTTGAACCTAAGTTTTTGCTTCTTCACATGATGTGTGCTATTCATGGAATGTAATTTTATTTTGTTTTTGCTTGCTGTTTTAATAAAATACTTAGACCTGAAAGTTTTTAAATAAAATAGAGTCCTCAAATAGGAGGCTAGGTAAGCGGCATTCACATCCCGTCAATGAAGCTCTTTTCTATGGAATTTCTCTACTGCTTCACTTATATCCTATGAGTAAATTGTTGAATAAATTGAATGTTATGAAGCTGAAATCATATCATGCCTATTGGTAGCTTCACATTGGGTTTATAAAGTGAAAGCTTTTGAAGCTTGACAATCACAATATTGGTCATACAAGCAATTCACGAATAATTAGCATAAGGAAGAGAACTTTCACATGGAAATATACTATCTTGGAAATCTTTTGTGATTGTGAGCCCCCATCAAAATATTATATGCCAAAGTTGTTGATGTTGGACAAGGAAGACAACATAATGATTTATGTTTGTTCATATTCACATAGAAGTTATATTTTCATAGATCCTTCAACATGTGGTGCTTGCCCCCTATCTTTGCTAGCCAAAAATTTTGCACCAAGTAGAGATACTACTTGTGCATCCAAAAACCCTTAGACTCAAATATTGTTTTGAGAGTCCACCATACCTACCTAAGGATTGATCAAGATCCTTCAAGTAAGTTGTCATCGGTGCAATAAGACAATAAAAATTGCTTCTAGAAGTGTTAGATCATTTAGTGTAAGAGAAAACTGAGCGTTGTATGTACTTGTGATGGCAAAGAGTAAAAGCGACAAACTGCATAATAAAGGTTGCTATCATAAGGAGCAATATAACGTGATGTTTTTTTTGCACTAAGAGGTTGAGCATACAAACAAATAAGTGCATGGCAACCTCTGCTTCCCTCTGCGAAGGGCATATCCTTTACTTTTATGTATTTACTTTTATGCAAAGATTCAAAGTTTTTCTCTTTATTCCTTTTTATTTTTCTCCTTTGGCAAGCATCATGTGGTGAGGAAAGATCTAGGCACATATGTCCAGTTGAATATGGGTAGCATGAGTTATTATTGTTGACATCACTCAAAGGTGAATATGTTGGGAGGCGAAATTATAAGCCCCTATCTTTCTATGTGTCCGGTTGAAATGTTTTGCTCATGTGTATGCGGTGAGTGTTAGCAATCATAGAAGATTATAAGATGGTTGAGTATGTGGAGCTCTTACTTAGACTCTGTTGAATAAGTTGAATTGCAACTGCTTGGTGACTGAGAACATAGGTTGTTGAGTTCCAAGAGATTTCATTGTTTGAACCTTAACATGTGAATTGGTTCCTACTATAACATGAGAAGTTTTATAAGAAAAGATTTGCTGTTATGATGCTAGGAAAAGTGATGTCATTGATCAAACTTATGCACTTTGCTAGCATTCACACTTCATAAATTATTTCTTTTATCATTTACCTACTCGAGGACGAGTAGGAATTAAGCTTGGGGATGCTGATACGTCTCCAACGTATCTATAATTTATGAAGTATCCATGCCATTATATTATCATTCTTGGATGTTTTACAATCATTTTATAGCAAATTTATATCATTTTTTGGGACTAACCTATTGATGCCTAGTGCCAGCTGCTGTTTTTTGCTTGTTTTTTACATCGCAGGAAATTAATATCAAAATGAGTCCAAACACTGTGTAACTTTTTGGAGAATTTTTCTGGACGAGAAGGAACCCAATGGACCTAAGCTGCACCTGGGGGGTGCTCCGAGGGGGGCACAACCCACCAGGGCGCGCCAGGGCCCCCTGGTGCGCCCAGGTGGGTTGTGCCCACCTCGGTGGCCACCCGCACCCCTCTTTGCACTATAAATTCCCAAATATTCTGAAACCCTTCGGGGTAGCCCTAGATCAGAAGTTCCGCCGCTGCAAGGTCTCTGTATCCGTGAAAACCAATCTAGACCCTATTTCGGCACCCTGCCGGAGGGGGGAATCATCTTCGGTGGCCATCTTCATCATCCCGACGGCCACCACGATGAGGAGGGAGTAGTCCACACTACAAAAAAAATACACTTCCGTGATGATACGTGTTTGTCACAGTAGGTCACGTTTTCTATCATGCATGTACATCCATGACGATTTAATGACAGAATCAAGGTAGTCATACATGTGATGTCGTAGAAGTGTTCCATGACATTACCAAAATTATCATCACGGAAGTGTCCACTTCCATGACGATAAATCGCGCATCATAGAAGTGCTTTCGTCAAGGGTGACCGACATGTGGCATCCACTGTAACGGGACACCGTTAAGCGCTGTTAAGCTATTGGGTCCGGTTTTGGATCCGATAACCCGCTAACAGCCATGACCAATGCTGATTTTCCACGTTAAAATTCTCATTGGCCGACGGAACCACGTGTCAGCTCCGCGTTGGCACATGTGTCACTCATCCAATGGTTGAGATGGGCCTATGATATGTTGACACATGGACGGGCCCAAAAGTGACCCATAAAGTTTAAATGGGCTAGCCCAACTAAAGGCCCACAAGATTTAGTGGACCATAATGGGCCGACCCAGCTAAAGGCCCACAAGATTTTGCAGACCATAATGGGCCGGCCCAACTAAAGGCCCAACATTCTCAGTTAAGGCCTGTACGGCTAGTGTCAAATTGGCCCATCAATGTCCTATCCAAAACTTGTCATCATCGCGGTCCATGGTCACTTCTGGCTCGTTAACAGTCTGCTAAGTATTTGGGCCGAATTACGACCCGGTGTATTTTCGGCCTGTTAAAGGTCCTGCTTCATTTGGGTCCATTTACAGGCCACTGAAAATTTTGTCCCATAAACGACCGTGAAAGGTCATATTCGGCCATGTTTGACATTCGGCCTGTTAGAGGCCCACTATAGATTTGGGCCACTTTCAGCCTGTTGTGATTTTCGGCCTGTTAACATCGGAGGAAATCCATGGGCCATATGTGGCCCAACGTCACATCAGGCCCATTAATGGCCCATATAAAAATGACACTAATCAAGCCCAACCGAACTTACAACCTGTTAAAGGCCCGTGTAGTAGGTCGGCGCATTTATGGCCCGTCCGAATTTCGGCCTGTGAACGATCCGCATTGTAAATGGGCCACCATTTCGGCCTGCTAAGACCAGTGGGTTATTTGGCACAATCAGGGCCCAATATCACTTTCGGCCTATTAAAGGCCCATGTTTTTTATGGGCTCGAGATATTTACACCTGTAAACGGCCTATTGTTACTGAGGGCCCAAATTATGTTTAGGCATGTTAAAGGCGCACTATGGGCACAGGCCTACCAGAAAAATATGAAAGCTTATGCTGATTTAGGCCCAAATATATTTAATGGGCTACATGAAAATTTCGGCCCATAATCGTTTTTATCCCAATTGGAATGTGCCTGACGAATGCTGGCACATTGGGCTCCTACGAAGCTTTCGGCCGAATACGTTACTAAGATAAACCTACACTATACAAAAATAGCGTCGTAGTCACTGCAGCCTTTGGCAGCATCATAAGTGCTGTATCACAACAAAATAAATTCCAACCATACAACAAAAGGCCTGTTGGCATAAAGTTTACAGTCCTTGCATATAAAAGTACCATCAGATGTATAGAAGCATAGATCATTTGACCTGAGTGCTAATGTTTCAGGCTGTAGAATCTGATGGGGCAGCATGATCTTCACCTTTTTTCCGCCATTGCTCTTGAACAACGAAGCGAATGTCTGATAGTCTGGTTTCAAAACTATTATATCTTGATGACATTTGTCAACCACTATTCTTGTTTCCGAAACGACGTCCATTAGGGATTGGACTTGTGTCTGGAGCACAAATATGTCACTCTATCTAGCCGGAAGATTTTGTTCAGTAGGCGATTTGGACGAGGTTACCTTGACAGCCAACCCGGAATTATGCAGGAAGGTGCTTTTTGCACTGTTAGTGGAGATATATTGACGCACTGCAGCAAGAGGTGACATTGTGCCTGTGGTAGCCTCTTCACCTTCAGGTGGTTGTGGCTGTTCAATCATTTGTTCCATAGCTTGCTGAAAGTTTGAACTTGTAGATTAGTGTACCAGATAAGTTACTAATGAGAAAAAAACAAACAAAGTAGGTTACACGTTTATACATAACTTATTTTGGTGAACTACTGTAATACATTAGCATGTATTGTAGTGCCAACTGCATAATAAAATCACTTTCGGAACATAGTCCATGTAGCATGCCTAATGTATTGTCTATTTCCTCACATCGTTAACATCTAAGGATAAAGAGACATGGTTTAAAGGAGGATGAACATAGTATGACATCATTCATATCATGGGCAACAAATATAAAACAAACAGGCTATTTTATCATTGTGTGCACACTTGAACATCACAACTAGATTACAGATCAAGACCAAAAGAATATCCTTCATCTCTTTTAAACCATTTAAGGTGAAATGATACGTTAAGACAACTGTGTATAAAAGTGAATAGAGTAACTGACATTGGCTGCAAACCAAGCAGTTAAATGAACACATCACAGTACCAGTCAGTTCAAAGGCAGGAGGAGTATGGACTTACAACAACGGCTTGAACTGGTGTGCTCATGCCCTTCATCTTGCTGGTGTGGCAATCCTTGAAGATTTGCACTGCATCCGGTTCAGGTTCTTTTTAGTCCGCACGGGCTTTCCTCTGTATTTGGAACAAGTCAATATAGATGCGATAATATGGCACAGAAAAAAGAAGGAAGCATCAGCTATTTACAACAGCCTCGCAGTGTGCAATATAGCTACGAGATCCTGTTGTCTATTGGAATTTCACTTTAGAACGGTTCGCCTTGCTCTTCAAACAGTTAGCCTAGAAGAAGATACACTTGTAAGGCACATATATAAATACAAGTTCAATATATGGTCTGATCAAATACATATAGCCTGCCTGATACTTTGGATCAGACCCGTGTTTAACAAGGGTTGTCCAGTCTTCATTTGTAATATATTCCACTGGAGATGTTTGGGCGATTTCATTGTTAGCCTTGCCTTCAAAGTGAGATTTTCTAAGGTGGTACCGATACTATCGCAGAGCAGACTGAAAAACATGAGTGCATGCTTGTTTAGTTGCATCATCTTTCAGGTCCAATTTGAACCTCATCTGTTGAAAAAAGAATGTGAGTCTTATTAGGAGGAAGCTAGAAAGTATGGGACAGAGCAAGACAATATTACTAATTGCGATGAATAACATTACTTACGGATAAATGGTTAAGGAAGGTGTTAAACTGGGTATTGTCTTTCTCATTCTTGTACTGGATCCATGTTGGGAGGATACGTGCATGACACCTAACGGCAACGACTGCCTCTGATACTAACTTGGCTGACTCTATAGCATCATGTGGCCTTTTAAAACCTTCCTCAAAATGGATCTCCATTCTTCCTCCTTTAGATTTTGTTAATCTGTCAAGCATTATCCCTGATGTCTGTTTCCGCTTGCGCTGTGGTGCTAGTTCAACAACGAATATGGAAAGTGTTAGTGTACCACTAGTAGAAAAAGGGTCAAATGTGAGACACATTAGTCCCGGTTTATAACAGAACCGGCACTAATGTGTCCATTAGTGCCGGTTCCAACGGCTAGGTGGGAGGAGCTCTTTAGTACCGGTTCGTGGAGAACCTTTAGCACCGGTTCGTGCCACGAACCGGTACTAAAGAAAGTGGTGGCAGGATGTTGTCAGAGTGGGGCCCTTCCAGCACCTTTAGTACCGGTTCGTGGCACGAACCGGTACTAAAATAAATCCTATATAAACCCTTCGTCCACCCGCACTGTTCTTCCCCCTTTCCCTCTCCCTCTCCTCTGTTCTTCCCTTCTTCCTCTCGAAGTTCATCACAAAATTTGCCCCAAATTTGTCAAGATTCTGAGCCCCATCCCTTCAAATGATCACCAAGGTTAGCAACTTTGTCCTTTCATCTCTCGTTGCTAGATTAGCTCTTGCATTGGTTTATATAGTGATTAATTGTGGGTTTTAGTAATTTGGGAGGAATTATATGTGGTAGTATTTGATTTATATGCAATTTGAGGTCAAAATAACACTTAGTTTGCATATGTAGGCGTGGTTTACTTAGTGCCTTCTAAATCTCCGTCGTAACCACCGTCGATCGCCCGCACCGTCCCATCGCCGGCACCACCTTGTGGTGAGCCTCTTGTTCATGAAATTTTATATAAAAAATTGATGTTTGTGTGATTTGGATATATAGTTACTCGTATAATTATCTTACCCGTACGTTGTTTGTTATACATAGTGCCATGGTTTTGATATCCGTCCCCGTCGGCCCTCGTCCTTGTTATGATTCGGATGTGGTATATTCTCTTTTAAAACTATTTTTGCATTTCGTGTTTATGACAAATTATGCCCATCAAGTTGACATAGATATTTTTATCTAGGAGGTATGTGAACCGGAAATTCCAACCGACCCTATTGTCGAGAGGTTAAATTTAGTTGAAAGAGAAAACGAGTACTTGAAAGAAAAATTGAAAAGAATTGAGGGGAGAAGATGGAATTGGAGTTGCATGTTGCCGATATCGTCGATGATCACAAGATCAAGATGGAGAAAATGCGCTTGAAGATTAGAAAGATTAGAAAATATGCCATCGATAGTGAGGCTTGGTATCATTATGCTGTTGGATCAATTGTTACCTTAGTTGCGATCTTGATTGCATTTGTTGTTGCATTTAAATGCTTTAGCTAGAGAGTTATTTGTTTGTTGCATTTAAGTGTTGTATGAACTTTATGTATGAACTTGTATTAATTTGGTCTATTCGATTGTTGTGTAATGAAGATGAGCCGGCAATGGATGTACGATGACCGATGCTCTCCCAGTTCGTTAGGGCGTGCATACTTTTACGCTTGCGGCTGAGGCAAACAAGCAGGCGGATGGTTTTATGCCTTGTCCATGTCTTTGGCTGTAAGAATGGTCGCAATTACTCTACGTCAAGAACCATTCACGTCCACCAGTTTGAGTCCGGTTTCATGCCCCACTATAATGTTTGGACCAAGCACGGAGAAAGAGGGGTTATGATGGAAGACAATGAAGAAGAAGAGGATGACGAAAACTATCCTGGCCATGGGTTCCCTGAATACGATGATACAACAATGGGGGAAGAAGCTGAGCCGGTAATGCGGGAAGAAGCTGAGCCGGTAATGCGGGAAGAAGCTGAAGAAGAGGCATCAGATGAGCCCGTAGATGATCTAGGTCGGGCCATTGCCGATGCAAAGAGAAACTGCGCAAGTGATTTGGAGAAGAAGAAGTTGCAGCGCATGTTAGAGGATCACAAAAAGTTGTTGTACCCGAATTGCATAGGTGACAAGAAAAAGCTGGGCACCACTGCTGGAATTGCTGCAATGGAAGGCAGAGAATGGTGTATCTGACAAGGGATTTGGAAAGTTGCTGGTAATGATAAAGGATATGCTTCCAAAGGACAACGAATTGCCCGAGGGTACGTACGAAGCAAAGAAGGCTGTCTGCCCTCTAGGGCTAGAGGTGCAGAAGATACATGCATGCCCTAATGATTGCATCCTCTACCGCGGTGAGTACGAGGATTTAAACGCTTGCCCGGTATGTGGTGCATTGCACTATAAGATCAGCCGCGAAGACCCTGGTGATGTCGAGGGCGAGAGCCCCAGGAAGAAGATTCCTGCCAAGGTGATGTGGTATTCTCCTATAATACCACGGTTGAAACGTTTGTTTCAAAACAAAGAGCATGCCAAGGCGATGCGATGGCACAGAGAAGACCGTAAGAAAGACGAAAAGTTGAGAGTACCCGCTGACGGGTCGCAGTGGAGAAAAATCAAAAGAAAGTACGGGAAGGAGTTTGCAGATGACGCAAGGAGCGTATGGTTTTGTCTAAGCGTAGATGGCATTAATCCTTTTGGGGAGCAGAGAAGCAACTATATCACCTGGCCTGTGACTCTATGTTTGTATAACCTTCCTCCTTGGTCGTGCATGAAGCGGAAGTTCGTTATGATGCCAGTGCTCATCCAAGGCCCTAAGCAACCCGGCAACGACATTGATGTGTACCTAAGGCCATTAGTTGAAGAACTCTTACAACTGTGGAATGGAACAGTGTGCGTGCGTGGGATGAGCACATGGGGAAGAATTTGACCTAAAGGCGTTGCTGTTCGTGACCATCAATGATTGTCCTGCTCTCGGTAACCTTTCGTGACAGACAAACAAGTGATACCGCGGATGCACGACTGTTTGGATGATACCGACAAAGATATATTTGAATAGTTCTAAGAAGAATGTGTACAGGACATCGTCGATTTCTTAGAGCAGGCATCCCGTAAGAAAGAAAGGCAAGCATTTCAAAGGTGAGGCGGATCAACGGACGAAGCCTCGCCACCGCATCGGTGCTGATGTACATGATATGGTCAAGGATTTGAAGGTGATATTTGGAAAGGGTCTGGCGGACAACCTGTTCGAAGGACGCTGACGGACGCGCACCCATGTGGAAGAAGAAATCTATATTTTGGGACCTGCCATATTGGAAAGACCTAGAGGTCCGCTCTGCAATCGGCGTGATGCACGTGACGAAGAATCTTTGCGTGACCCTGCTTGGCTTCTTGGGCATGTATGGGAAGACAAAAGATACACACGAGGCACAGGGAGGACCAGCAACGTATGCACGGAGAAGGCGACATACATCGAGGTCATGCAAGCTACGCTCTTACCAAAGAAGAGAAGGAAATCTTCTTTGAATGCACCTTTCGATATTAAGGTACCGTCGGCTTCTCGTCGAATATAAAGGGAATAATAAACATGGCAGGAAAAAGTTCCGAACCTAAAGTCTCATGATCGCCACGTGATTATGACGCAAGCGCTTCCGGTTGCATTGAGGGGCTTCTACGGAAGCGTTCAATTAGCCATTGTGAAGCTATGTGCATTTCTCAATGCAATCTCTCGAAGGTAATCGATCCAGAAATCATACCAAGGTTGCTGAGAATGATTTTGTGCAATGGCTTGTCGGTTTTGAGTTGGTGTTCCCACCATCCTTCTTCAACATCATGACGCACGTCCTAGTTCACCTATCTTGAAGAGATTAACGTTTTGGGTCCTGTATTTCTACACAATATGTTCCCCTTTGAGAGGTTCATGGGAGTCTTAAAGAAATATGTTCATAACCGTGCTAGGCGGAAGGAAGCATCTCCAAAGGGCCATCAAAATGAGGAGGTCATTGAGTTTTGTATTGACTTTATTCCTGACCTTAAGCCGATTGGTGTTCTGAATCGCGGCATAAGGGCAGACTGGATGGAAAAGGCACGCTAGGAGGGAACAAATAATATGTATGGACGGACATTCTCTCACTTTGAAGCACACTACACAGTTCTACTGAAATTCCGCCTTGGTGGCTCCGTATATGGATGAACACAAGAATTTGCTACGCTCCAAAGCGATGACTGGATTACACGTGAACAAACCAGGAGTTTCGCCCGGTGGTTGCAGAACCACGTACCATGCATGACACCTCTATTGAAGATGACCTGTACTTGCTGTCCCGATTACCATCTTGAGTATAATGACTTTCAAAGGGTACGAGATAAATGGTAATACATTTTACACGATCGCCCAAGATAAGAAGAGCACCAACCAAAACAGTGGTGTCCGCTTTGATGCACGAAACCAAGACGGAAAGGAAACATATTATGGTTATATACAGGACATATGGGAACTTGACTATCAACATGGTTTAAAGGTCCCTTTGTTTGGTGCAAATGGGTCAATATGACACGAGGCGGGTAACGGAAGACCCGATGACGGAATGACAACAGTGGATCTCAACAATCTTGCGTATGCAGACGAACCATTCGTCCTAGCCAATGATGTGGCACAGGTTTTCTATGTGAAGGACATGTCTATCAAGTCAAGAAAAAGAAAAGATAAGGAAGCGAATGCATCGTACGATGAGCCAAAGCGGCACATAGTTCTTTACGGGAAGAGAAACATCATGGGAGTGGATGACAAGACGGACAAGTCGAAGATTATGAAAAGTTTGATGAAATTGCTCCATTCACGGTGAATATTGACCCGAGCATCCCATTAAATGATGAAGATTTTCCATGGTTACTGGCGCAAAGGTACACACACGAAGAAAAAGTTTCACACCCAAAGATCTGGGATGTGATCGGCTTCACTATCATCACTTTCTTACATGTTTCACACCCGGAGGAATCTCTGTAATAGTTAGGGTAGTTATGTGTTTTGGCATTTGAAGCGAAGAAATTTTATGTGCAAACAAATTCT
Source organism: Aegilops bicornis (assembly GCA_021605145.1). Classification (NCBI taxonomy): domain Eukaryota; kingdom Viridiplantae; phylum Streptophyta; class Magnoliopsida; order Poales; family Poaceae; genus Aegilops; species Aegilops bicornis. The sequence goes on from CM038674.1 coordinate 162,430,776, forward strand.
TTCATGCCTTTACTGATTTTTAAAGTTAAGTTCTTCACAAACTAGTGATTCACACTATCTTCAAATAATTCAAAATTTAAACTATTCACATTTGAAAACTACGGGCACTAATGAAACTTTGTAATTTTTGTACCTAAAGCAAAAATATTCACAAAGAAACTCTAAATACACAAAAAAACAACACAAAAATAAATAAAGCAAAAAATAAAAAAGCCCGCCTACTAGGCTAGAGCGGCCTGCATCACGACTAGAAACCCAACCTTTGTTGTTGGGCCAGGATGCAGGCCCAAAGGCCAAGTGGGCCTGAGGCGACAAAAGAACACGTAGGCCCAGAGGCCTGCTTTGGAGAGGAGCTCGAGAGAGCGACCGCCGCGAGGTTTATAAACCCGGTCACGGTTGCCCCTCGGCTAGCGAGGTGGGACTAAACTTGCCGCACCGCACTGCGCGCACCCCTTTAGTACCGTGTCGTAGCACAAACCGGTACTAAAGGGGGCCTTTAGTACCGGTTTGTGCCACCACCCGGTACTAAAGGGGTCGCTTCCGCCGCTTGGCTGGCCAAATCGACCTTTAGTACCGGTTGGTGGCACAAACCGGTACTAAAGGCCCCTCCTATATAAACAACACTTACGAAAATTTCAGTTTCTCATCTGGCTTCTTCTCCTCTGCACCGTCGCCCGCTGCCCTCGTACGTCTCCATCCCTCGTCGCTGCCCCGTCCCCGTCGTCGCCGCCCCGTCGTCCCCGTCCTCGTCGACCCATCGTCACCGCCACCCCGTCCCGCGTCGTCCCCGTCCCCGTCGTCGGCGCCGCCCTGTACGTCCCCGTCGTCGTCGCCGCCCGACCAAATCCGTCCCGTCCCGTCGTCGCCGCCCGTCCCTGTCCCGTTAGAATAGTTAGAAATGTTAGAAATGTTAGAATTGTTAGAATAGTTAGAAATGTTAGAATTGTTAGAAATTTTTCTGTTTTTTAGTTATAGAAATAGTTATAAAAAAGTTAGAATTGTTAGAAATTTTTCTGTTTTTTTAGTTATAGAAATAGTTATAAAAATGTAAGTTATATATATAGAAATGTTATAATTTTTTTTCTGTTTTTTAGTTATAGAAACATTAGAAATGTTAGTTATATATAGCATTGTTAGAAATGTTAGTTATATAGAAATGTTAGAAATTTTAGTTATCAAAATCCAATCATTAAAAAAATGTTACTTTTTGCGGGCATATAGCTAGTATTTGTTCTCGACGATGCCCGACCCGCATCCTCGCCGTCGACACGTCCGCGACGACGTCCGGCTGACCCATGTCCGGGACTGGGCTCCGCCGGGCTGGCACTGGGAGGTGCTGCCTGGAGGGGCGCGCCACTTGATGAGGAACCGGCCCCGGGTCCCGTCGTCGACCCTGATCTCGTTTGGTGGCGTTCGCGTGGGCCAGTTTCGGCGCGGAGGGAGCCGACCCAGCCGGAGGTGGTACGTCGCCGTGTCAGGGAGGAGGACGAGCACGTCCATCGCTACATGGTTGCGTTAGAGGGCGGCAGGTTCTCCAATACCTGGCAGTTTCTTGAGGATCTCACTTACGCTATGATCCTGTGAGGGTTCCTTCTCTTTGGGTGTCCACCGCCTGCGCCGCAGAACCGCGAGTGTCCTAGATTCTTCCGTAGTATTCGATCTTTATTAGCTACCTAGCGATGATGTATTCGATATTATATCTATTATTCGAGACGATGTATTGAGATTATATCTATTATTCGAGACGATGTATTGAGATTATATCTATTATTCGAGACGATGTTTTCGAGATTATATCTATTATTCGAGACGATGTATTCGAGATTATATCTATTATTCGAGACGATGTAATTTGAATACTAAATTGTTTTATATTTCTTTTGGATTAGTTAAATAAAAGCTATGGCAGACAATACCGGCAGAGAGGGAGAACAGGCCATGTTCGATATGATACGCCATCCTCACGGGCCAGATGATGATCAGAATGAAGAAGATTATGACGGCTCCGTATTTCTAAACAACACCGGAGAGGGTGATATGATATTCGATCGCGACGACCGAATTGATAAAGTCATGAACTATGATTATGATGATGACGAAGAAAATGTTGATCTTGAAACAACAAAGACCGTGAGGTATATATATTTATATAAGCAGGCATCTGGTGATCATCACATGTTTTAAATGACTTGAAGATATATTAACGAATCGATCTTTGTTCTTTCAGCCATCCGGATCGAGCAAATCTTCAGCAAAAGGACGAAACGAGGCCGGACAAAAGTTGAAGGAGGGCGTAAAGTACAATATCGAGGCAATCGGACCTAATGGCGAACCATTAGCGCCTAAGAAGATTGCGGACAAGTTCGTTCGTCGGTCACGGAGTTCTTGTGAAGGACCAACTCCCGATCTCCATTCAAGAATGGAGAGAGCCAGCAAAAGACAAAAGACAAAAAGGACGCTGCTCCACGTCCAAATGTTACTTTTGTCGACAAAAGACAAAAAACGTCTGCTTTGGGATACTCTCATGGAACATTTCACCCTACCAGATCATTTCACAGAAGCAGATGTGCAGAAAGTCAAGGACGCTACTCTTAGGAAGATGGCGGTTGCATTCAAGAACCACAAGAATCGTGAATGGGACAAGTACGTCAAGGGAGGGAGGAAGACTCAGATTCGAGGGAACACTAGAGAACCAACGTGCTCATTGGGACGATTTCGTGAAATTCAAGGATTCGGAAGTAGCTAAGGAACGGTCGAGAATAAACAAGAAGAATGCCGAAAAAAAGGATAAGTTCCATAAGCTGGGGCCAGTGGCTATGCGGTGGCAATGCCTAAGTGGGATAAGTCTGAGAAAGAGATGGAGGATGCAGGTGTCACTCCGGTTACTAAGAGCTGGCCCCCCAGGTGCAGGACTTGGTTCTATGCGCATGGGGGAGTTGGACCCGAAGACAGGCAATGTTTCGACGAGGGAAAGTCTGAAGGGAGCCGACGATGCGATACTTTTTGCAATAGAAGAGGCACGATCGGGGTGTTCCAGCCCAACAGAGAGAGCAGCGAGCTTCTGGCGTGCCACGGGAAATCCTGAACACCGGGAAGAACACGAGGCAAGGGCGCTATTCCGTGGTATGAGGGGTTTTCAGATGGAACACCGACTACTGAGAACCCGTGCGAGAAAGAAGATTGCGGAGGAGAAGAAGAGGAAGATGGAGGAGGAGCAGAGGAAGCGGGACTATGAACGCCTTCAAGGCCTAGAAGCAAGTCAAGCGGAATTGGCGGTCAAATTCCAGCGGCAGGAGCAGATCGACTCACTTACCCAGCAAAGGGGTCTCGGAATGCAGCAGCTAGCGAATGATCCGGCATTGGATAGCACCGCCCCATCCATGCCGAGAAGCAGCGTGGGTTCCGCCCCGGACGACGCAATGCTGGATAGATACCCCGTGGATGACATCAGGAGAACACTAACTGCGAGCTACACGTCAAAATGAAGAACATATTCATGAAGGTGGCGGATGCCATTGCTTTTACAAATCCCCCCGAGGCAACCTTCCATTGCAACCCGATTCCAGCGGGCTATGCTCGTGTCTTGGTTGATGAGGTGGTGGACCCATATTCGGAGCTACAGCTTGACATTCCTGGAGGTGACGACGAGCACTTTCTCGGAGAGGCCAAACATCGTATCATCCTATGGAAAAAGGATTGCATCATCTTTCGAAGGCCATCGACACCGCTTCAGCCGACTCCTCGTCGAAGTTCGCCACCGAGTCAGTAGACTCCCGCTCCTGCAAGTCCACCAAGTCCGGCAAAGTGTCAGGCCACTCCTCCTCCAAGTCCGGCAAAGTGTCAGGCCACTCCTCCTCCTCCAAGTCCGCCACAGCGTCAGACGTCCACTCCTCCTCCAAGTCCGGCAAAACCTCAGGCTACTCCTCCTCCAAGTCCGGCACAGCTTCAGGCCACTCCTCCTCGTCCAACTCAGCCCCGTCAGCCATCTCCGCCGCCTCAGCAATCGCAGAAGAGACACCCCGCAGCTATGGTGCGTAGCGGTACGAGTCAAGGTAGTACAGGCGAAGGCAAGCGATATAAATATGGTCCAAGCCTCACGCCTCTTCCGCAGTGGCCTTATGACAAGTCCGAGGAGGAAAACGCAGCCATATCGAAGGCCGAGGTGGAAGCCCATTTTGCACCAAAACCGCCACCGCCGCCAAGGGAGAAAGTGCCTGAGGAAATGATTGACCACTTCATTCGTATGGCTCAACCACCAGCTCCCAAGCCTGTTGACACAGACTATGAGCGCCACATTAGGAAGTTAAATCGAGCACGTCTCACGTAAGGAGGCGAGCTCGGGATCGAGCAAACAACAAGCAGCTGTCAAAAATGCGGAAAACCATTCCCAATTTGGGAGAACAGCGGCGCAATCGATCCCTCGCTTGTTGTGCCAACAACACGTGATGACGATCTGTGGCCCAATATTATTGTGGGCAAATAGTTTACGTTCGAGGTGGGCAATGTGGTAATAACCAAGGACCATATAATGCAGGCTGAAGTTATCAACATCAACATTGGACAACTCCTCAAGATCGAGCCCATGCACAGCTTACAGAGGATGAAATAAAACGGAAATATGTCCGGGGCCAACCTTTGGTCGAGCCAAACAAGGTCAAGAACCTCCCAACGAGAATGTAAGAATTGCATCAATGGTACATGAACATTACCAAGATTTCCAATCGATTGTCCCTCATGGTGAATGTCAAGGAGGAGCATTACTTCCATGAGAAAGCTCTGTCCGATTGAGTATTCTCGAACTATTTCAGTTATACAATCAAGACGCACTCGACAAATCTATAAATCGGCTGCTATTGTCTATAAGTGATTTCTTTACGTAATTTAAGTCTCAAGCTAGTGTAGTGATCCTTTTGATCAATCATTACCGTAATTATCCTCACTATATTCTTTTCTGTGGTATAATGCAGGATGAAGATGTATGAAATGAGAAAAGGTGGACGCTTTGGCATTGGGTTCATTGACCCAAACACCGTCAATGAATACACATGGCTAATAAATCCACATCATGAAAAGGCCGTAGAGGACAACATGCTAGACTTCTTGAAGCGCCTCAAATACAATGAAGATATACTACTTCCTTACAACTTCCAGTGAGTCACACTGTCTTTTACTACAAATTCTCTGTTTTGCCTACTAGCTAGCTACATGTTTTTGCTTACATATGCCCGCTTAATTAAGACATGCAAGCGTGTGTGCATGCAGATTTCATCGGATCTTGTGTATCATTAAAGTTGACGCCGGAATAGTTGAAATCTTGGACTCACTACTCAAAGCAAATACTGACTATAACATCTTGTTTGGGATAGTCAACAGGTAATTTCAATCATTATTAACTATATATCTCGGCCTATTTAGTTCGTCATTTCATGATATGAACTATTTAATAACCCCTTTATTCGTTTTCTTTGTCGTGGGCAGGGCTTGGGCAAGGTTCATCGGCGTCACGGGCGAATGAAAAAAAAGCTTAAATGGTTTCGACCCAAGGTAAGTAATTAAGTAGTACTAGCTAGCTAGCTAGCTGCCATCTCTTTAATTATCATGCTTGATTAATTATTATCTGATCAAATTCCATTCTTGTAAAGGCCCGAAGCGAGTGCGGGGGACTGATCTGTATGCATTCTGCGTTTGCGAGAACATTCGCATGATGACGTCCGAAAGGAGCAGATCTCAAAGACAGGAATGGGTACGCTTGTCGTAACACTATTCACAATTTTTACACCATTATCGATATCTAGTCACACAACTAATACACATGCATATTGATCTCCTTCTTAACAGTTCAAAGAGGTGCGGAGAAGCTCCTAGAAAGCGGAGCGTAGAAGCACTTCAAGAGGAAATAAGCGGGATTTTGCTCGACCAGGTCATAAATCCGAAGGAGAATACTATTACCCGCTACTTCCCCATGAAAACCACTTCCAATTGTCATCGTGCTCAAGGCACCAATTAGGCTAATGCCACTGGCTCAAGGCAACATGCATATGTAGGAGAAATTGTATATAGCTATACATGTGTGTATGTGTGAATTAATTAATATGGTGGTTTGTGAGACATTGATGATATATATATGCATGATTGGTTCTACTAGAAATTCTATTTATATATATATATATATATATATATATATATATATATATATATATATATGCATAACGTGTATAATGTGTAGTATCGTAAAATACCAAAGAAAGCGAAAAAGAATTAAAATGGAAACACAAAATTAAATGAAAAAGAAATCATAAAACTAAAACCCCCAAACCTTATAGTACCGGTTGGTCTTACCAACGGTACTAAAGGGCTCGAGCCCGGAGCTGGCTCGTGCCACGTGGTTGCCCTTTAGCACCGGTTCGTGCTGAACCGGTACTAAAGGGGCGTTAGTGCCCACACTTTAGTGCCGGTTATGGAACCGGCACTAAAGGGCCTTACGAACTGGTGCTATTGCCCGGTTCTGCACTAGTGTACATCAAACTATGAGAGTACATATAAAGGAGCATGCAACTACAACTTGACTCGGTCAGGTATCGTCTTGGTGTTGATGCTCATGAGGTTCATCTGATCTTGCCAAGTCCTGTTGTGTCGTGATTGCTTGAAGTAGTGTTAGGTGTGAAGGCAGCTTGGGAACTGGCGGTTTGAACAAACGAACGAGTAACTCGTTGACATGCTGGTACAGTTGAAGCAGATGCTGCAGCTGGTGGAGCAGGTGATACTGTGTTTGTAGATATAGCCAGTGGACTTGGACCTTCTACTGCACTATAAGTACCAATAGAATGTCGAGGGCAGATCCTTTTCCATTTCACCCGATGAGTAACACCATTCCGTACTATATTCTTTTCCTTTCTCTTTTTTGACTTTGCCATGTCAAGCCGTACCCACAACACAAAAGAATAAAATCGCTCTTCAGAACTCATTAATGCACGATACAGACAAGCAATACTTTGATGTAAGACAACCATATGAGGATGTAATATGTAAGAAAAACAGGACGGTGTGACATATTCACAGCTACGATGTGTGAACTAAGCAGAAGGATTTTCAAGAAAATAGAAGTAATGTCAGCTAAGTAATGTCAGCAGGTGGAATATTTATGGGCATGTTATTTATTTCTGTGATGAAGCTGCTAGAATTGCTAGACCCGATGCTAAGAAACATAGACCTGTAGTTGGCATGCCTGTTATTTCTATTAAAATAGGAGATCATTGTTATCATGGCTTATGTGATATGGGTGCTAGTGCCAGTGCAATACCTTATTCCTTATATCAAGAAATTATGCATGATATTGCACCTGCTGAGGTAGAAGAAATTGATGTTACAATTAAGCTTGCCAATACGAGATACTATTGCACCAATTGGGATTGTTAGAGGTGTTGAAGTCTTGTGTGGGAAAGTTAAATACCCTGCTGATTTTCTTGTTCTTGGTTCCCCACACTAGTAGAGAAAGGGCCTTTTGTCCCGGTTCGTGGGGGCCTTTTGTCCCGGTTTTGGAACCAGGACTAAAAGGTCATTACTAATGCCCTTGGCCTTTAGTCCCAGTTCTTACACAAACCGGGACAGATGAGCCTCCATGTGGTCGGTGCGGCAAGCCCAGGCAGGGGGCCCTTTGGTCCCGGTTGGTGGCACCAACCGGAACCAATAGGCATCCACGCGTCAGCATTTCAGGGGCTGGGGTTTTTGTTTTTTTGAAGGGAGGGGGGGGGGGTTTAGGGGGTTTTGGGGGGTTAGTTTTAGGTGTTTCATATATTATGTTAGCTAGCTAATTAATAGAGAGAAGTGTCCTCTCCTATCTCCGTGCTTGGTCGACGCTGCGTACTATACTTATAGAGAGGACTGGACACGCTAGTTAGTAAGCAAATGAAGGAAACAAAAGATTGTCATGAATAGATGCATACAAACAGAAGTGATATCGACCACCTCTCCTTCTCCGAGAGATTGGTCGAACAACAAGTTCTCGTATATCTATCCGACGCTACTGGCTACATATATACAATATAAGTATCTCTTACAATATAATCTCCTAATTAAAATTGAACTGATCAGGGTCCACATAGTATTCTCCGTCTTTAGAGATCACGTGGTCAAGAAAGAATGCCGCCAATTCCTCTTGAATTCCTTGCATACGATCTGGTGGTAGGAGTTCATCCCGCATCCGAAATATCTAATTTGAAGAAGGGGGTCAATACATATATATGAATAAATGAAACTGAACACAAATGATGGTAATAAAATAAAATTGTGAATACTATTATTTACGCACTTCATATTGTTTGTCAGAGTAGCCCCACTCACAGGTCATGTGGCGGATGGACTTGCAGATGTAGTATCCACAGTAATTATTCCCTTGTTCCTGCCACAACCACTTTACAAGAAATAGAGGTCAATCAAACTGATAATTAGCAAGCATGCTAAATGGTATTGATGAAACTAGCGCTTGAATCAGTAGGAGATGCATGGAACATGCTACTATAGTACTTACTTTCGGGTGTCTAAATTCCAGCTTCTTCGGCAGTCCCGGAGTTTTTGAGGTGAATTTTCCAAACCCTGGCAGAAGAAAACAATTACTTGATATCAGGAAATGAACAAATTGAAGTTGCCGATATGGTGCGATAATGATCGATTTAACTTACTTCTCTAGAATTTCAGTCATGTCCGCATACTCCTTGGGATCTTTTCGTCTCGAGTCTAAGACGGTTACTAGTCCCTGCTCAAGCTTAGTCTCTAGGAGAATATAGTGGAAGCTGCGCACGCATGCATAACTCATCAATTATATTACTATAACCTCGACTAATAAGGGAAACAGAATATGCACAAGACAGTAACACTCACTGGAATTCGTAAGGGAAGAGTATTATAGCTTTGTTTTGATTTAATACAAACGATTGTAGCAGCTTGGCCTCGGTATCTTTGGCCTGAAATTCAACCATATATGCATCTATGTGATTTGTGTTAATGAACCCAATATCACCAATTTGTCTTTCCTTCAATTCGGCGATCTTCAATCTGCATAATATAGTGAGGATAATTAAAAATACATGCAATGAAAGAGCTGACCTATATATAGAGACTTAATGACAGAAGTAGTACTTACAGGCAGTAGCAAGTGATCATTAATTTATCGAGGGCATTTAGATTGGAAAACGCAAAGAACTCCTCAAATGGAACATTCAACAGTTCAATTCCAACGAGGTCATGCTCCTCTCTTACTCTCAGCGTCAAAATATTCCTCCCCTTAGACTCTCTGCAGGTTTTCATGTACCAATCATGGAATCTTCGCATCATCGTTGTTAGAGATCTTTCATCTTTGACGAGAGGCTTCCCGTACACGTATTTGTGTTCGTCCACCTCCAAGAAATCAAAATGTGCATCGTCGGGCAGGTAATCTCCAAGATAGTTATAACTGGGCACCATTGTCCCGCCCGGATGATTAGAGACGATGCTAGACACCTGGAGCGGGGGTAACGATTTGTTCGCTTGTTCGCCGAACTGGGCAACTTTTTTCCCAGCTCGTCGTTCTGCTAACCTTTGACCACTGACAGTACTTCCCGACCGCTCCGCTTCGATAAATGACTTTGTAAGATGCGCTCATAGTTGCCTTTCACCGGAGACTTTGGTGGTTTCTTCAGGGCAGCCAGAGTACACTTCGCTTTTACCTGATCTATCTTCTCCTCCGGAGGTGGATTTTTCTTTGCTTTCACCCCTTCAAAGAAGTTGGTCACTTCGGCTTGCATGATCTTCGTGTTTTCCTCCTAGCTCCTCTTATATGGTAACTTCTCTGGAGTCTTCAGAGAAGGACCGTATCTGTATTTACTGCCTCTGGCTGTACTGCTAGACGCCGGAGCATACGGGAGCGGCTGCGGCTGTCTTTCCTTTCTTACGAGGCGGAGGAGAAGGATGACGCGCCGAAGCAGCCGGAGTAGCGGCGGGTCTCTTCCGCCCTTGTTGACGAGGCGGAGAAGGAGGAGGCTGGCTACTCGGGCGCGCCGGTGCAGGCGGAGTGCTACCACGCACCGGAGAGGGAGGCTGAGTTCCCTGATCACTCGTCGGAGGAGGAGGCGGAGTGCCCTGACTCGCCGGAGGAGGAGGAGGAGGAGGAGGCGGAGGCGTCCAGTTCGGAAGGTTGATGAGCTCCTTCCGCCATAGGCATGGAGTCTTCAGAGAAGAACCCAACCGAATCTCCCCTTCACCAGTAGGGTGGTCAAGCTCAAGGTCCTCAAATCCGTCCGTTATTTGATCCACCATCACCCTAGCATATCCTTCTGGAATCGACCGGCCGTGGTAGGTTTTGCCAGGTTAAGTAGGTAAAACAGAGCCAACAGCTGCCTTGACTTTCAATGTCATCCATCGCACCATAAGGTGGCAATGTTGAGACTCCGTAATAGCATCCACGGGGTAGCTAGCAGGAGCCGTGAAGATAGGCTCCAACTGCTGAGTCTGCTCGGTGGAAGTCACGCTGCTTCTCCGCTGAGATGGCGGGGTAGCTTCAAGGGAAGCTTCGGTAGGTCGTTCGCTGCGATCTGCTTCTTGTTCCTCTAGCCCTTGTACCCTTTCGTGCAGCGCCTACAGTTGGCTATGCTCCACTTTCTTCCTCCTCTCCTGGCTTTTGTAACCCCCTGCGTCCGGAAACCCAGCCTTCCACGGAAGGGAGCATGGTGTGCCTCGTGTCCGTCCAGGGTGCTCAGGATTCCCGAGGGCCATTGTGAGCTCATCGTTCTCTCTGTCTGGAACGAACGTCCCTTTCTGTGCTTTCTCGATATACTCCTAAAGCCTCCTGATGGGTATTCGTAGTTGCTCTTCCGTCCAAACGCACTCCCCTGATACAAGGTCCAAGGTTCCGCCAACCCCGAAGAACCAAGTCCGGCGACGGTATGGCCAGTTCAATGTCTCTGGTTCGACCCCTTTAGCAATCAGGTCATTCTTAGCCTTGTCCCATAAAGGTTGGGCTTTGAGGTAGCCACCTGACCCCGTGTGATGGTGATGCTTCTTCTTCGCAGCAGTTTTCTTGTTTGTCGCTGACATCTTCTTACTCTTTTCCGATGTCTTGTGGGCCACAAATGCGGGCCAGTGATCTCTGATCTTCTCATACTTTTCGGTGAATACTGGTGTCAGTTCTTCGTCGACAACTCTGTTTTCAGCTCATTCTTCCACCTCCTGAATAGTTCTGCCATCTTCTTAAGAGCATGAGACTTTATCAATTGCTCTTTAACTGGCTTCTCCGGATCCTCCTCTAGCGGTAGGGTGAATTTTTCCTTAAGCGTTGTCCAAAGATCTTCTTTCTGCATATCAGAGACATAAGACACCTCACGGTCTTCTTTCTTAGGCTTTAACCATTGGTGGATACTGATCGGGATCTTGTCCCGAACAAGAACCCCGCGCTGAGCACGAAATGCATCCCTTGTCCGGATGGGTTCAATCGGCTTGCCATCGCGCGCGATTGCTGTGATCTCAAACCTTTCATCCGAGTGTAACTTTTTCTTCGGGCCTCATTTCTTTACCGAAGTTGTGCTCGATCCGGAGGGCTAGAGAAAAGAAGAAAGACGAGAGTTAATTAATATGTGTACATAAGAAAACAATGAATGCATCAATTAATAGTTCTACCATCTTCTTAAGAGCACGGGCTTAACTAATATATATACCTGGCCGGACACGGTTCGGTCACCGGAGCCGTCATCATGGTCTCCTTCTTCTACCTGCATTGGGTCACCAGAGCCATCATGATCATAGCCTTCTTCTTGTACCGGCATTAATGGGTCACCGGAGCCATCATAATCATAGCCTTCTTCTTCACTACCCCGTCCTTCCAGACCATCGGTGTCGTTGAGCAACGACGCAACGACATCACTTCCCTTCGCGATTATGTCCCCCAACATCGCTTCTGTTGCTTCGTCTCGGGGGTGCTCCATAGTTTCTGCAAATATTTACAACATGGCAATTATTATTCAAACGTGACAGATGGATATATATTAGTGGCAAATTGGAACTAGCTAGCTAATCACAATATAAGGAATCATATTAGTGGCCCCGACACTGCATCTCTATGGTTTGGGGTGGCCTCGACAACGCTTCAAGGGTTTGGGGTGGCCTCGACCCAACGCAAGGGGTTGGGGTGACCTCGACACAACGCAAGGGTTTGGGGTGGCCTCGACAACAATGCTCTTTTAACTTGGTAAATTTGGGTGGCCTCGAGAGAGTTTGTCGGGCAAGGGCGCGGCGGGAGGGGGTAGGAGACCAACATCATTTTTCTCTAGGGTTTGGGTGTCCTCGAGATTTTTGGTCAAGGGAGAGGGCCGGGGGGGGGGGTGCTCCCGTGGTATAAGTTATCACGGGAGGGGGTTATAATGTTATCGGGGAGGGGGTATATCAACCCCCCCTCGTGTTAAAGTTATCCGGGAGGGGGTTATATCGACAACGACGACATACATACATGCGAAAATAATGTTATCAGGGAGGGGGTATATCAACCCCCCCCCCTCGTGTTGAAGTTGTCGGGAGGGGGTATATCTACAACGACATATACCCGATAAAAAATAAGAAGACAAAAGAAGAAATAAAAAGAGGAGAAGAAGAAAGGAATAGAAAAGAAGCGATCGAAGAAAAAGAAGAAGAAAAAAAAGGAGAAGAAGAAAGGAATAGATAATAATTCCTCTTCTTATTTATTTCTCCTCTTCTTCCTTTCCTCTTCTTCTCCTTTCTTCCTCTTCTTATTTTCCTTTTTCCTATCATTCTTTTTCTTCTTCTTCCTTTCCTATAGCTAGATATATAAAACTTTTCTAAAAATAAAACTAACCTAAAATGTACTAAACCAGAGAACATATATAGATAAAACTTTTCTAAAAATCCAACTTTTGCATATATGAACATATATACACAGAGAACATACAAACATATATACATTTTTATAAAAAGCAAAAACATCATATTTTATAAAAAATCTTATACATATAATCTGAAAAAACAATTATGATAAAAATCATATATATGAAAAAAACACGCATATAAATCATCACATATATTAAAAAAACAAAACAGGGGAGGGCGCCGGCCAGACCAAGGTGAGGAGGGGCAGGGCGGGGTCGGTGATGGGGTAGGGGCGAGGCGGCAGTGATGAAGGGGTGGGGCAGGGCGACAGCGATGAAGGGCGGGCGGGCGACGCTGCTGTCGGGGCAGGGGCGGCGGGCATAACGTCCGGGTGAGGGCGACGACGTCGGGCAGGGCGGCGAGCGCAACGGCCGGGCGCGGGCGACGGCGTCGGGGCAGGGCGGTGACCGGCGATGGCGTCGGGAGAGGGCGCAGGCGACAGTGTTGGGGCAGGGCTCGGCGGCGACGGCAACGAGGAGCAGCGTGGGGGCGTCGGGGCGGAGAAGAAGTGATTTTTGCAGAAACTGCTAAGTGTTTCTTATATAGCAAAGGCTTTGGTCCTGGTTCTTGGCACCAACCGGGACCAATGCTACCCTTTAGTCCCGGTTGGTACCACCAATCGGGACCAAAGGTCTCTTTTCAGCAGCCCAAAGGACGGGAAGCAGAGGCCTTTGGTCCCGGTTGGTGGCACCAACCGGGACTAAAGGTGGGGCATTGGTACCGGTTGGTGCCACAAACTGGTACCAATGCACCCCCTTTAGTCCCGGTTGATGCCACCAACCAGGACCAAAGGCCCCTGTGCTGCCCGAGTCGCGGCCAAAGTTTAGTCCCACCTCGCTAGTTGAGAGGGGCGCGTAGTGGTTTATAAGCCCCACAGCCGCACCCCTGTCGAGCTCCTCTCCGTTCCAGGCTTACGGGCCTAATTGTTACTGCTGTGCCTGATAGGCCTTTTGGGCCTTCTGCGGGCCTTAATCCTGGCCCATGGAAGGGTTCTAGTCGTATTCAGGCCGTGGTGGCCCAGTTGGTGGCAGTTTTTTTTATTTTTCCTAGTTTTTTGTTTTCTTTTTTGCTTCATTTATTTTGTTTTGTTTCTACTTACAACAAAATACTTTTTTTATTTTATTTTGTTTATAATTACTTATTAATTTTATTTTATGATAATTCTTTTTGCTATTAAATTTTCTAACAAAAAAAGTTCTTTATGAAAATTCTTTTTGCTTTTAATGATTTTGAACATAAAATACTTTGATAATTTTAGTTGCATCAATTTTATATAATTTTAGTTTCAATAATACTAGAGGTTTCTTATAATGTTTTGAACAGAGAATACATTGATAATTTTAGTTTCATAAATTTTATTTATGTTATTGAAGTTTATTTTTTTGTTTCTACTTATCTATTTCAATAATACTCGTCTGTTACAAAGGGATTTCATTTTTTTGAACTTATTTGAACTCCATAGTTTTTCTGTGTTCAAAATGCACCATTCAAAGCCACCTCATCAATTTACAACCCTTTTTGACTTCATTTGTTATTTTTCATGCAATTACTGATTATTTTGAGCTATAAGACCATGAAATTGAAAAGCATTTGAAATGAACTCTAAAAAGGTTCCAAGTTGGCATGGTATAATCATTTCACCCACATAGCATGTGCAAGAAAGTACAGAGGGTTACGACATAAACTGGATGCACTTCGTGTACAAAATGGACAATCTCCTTCGAAGTATCAGGGTTTCATACGGAAACTCGTCTATTACAAACGGATTTCATTTTTTTGAACTTATATGAACTCCATAGTTTTTCTGTGTTCAAAATGCACCATTCAAAGCCACCTCATCAATTTACAACCCTTCCTGACTTCATTTATTATTTTTCATGCATTTACTGATTATTTTGAGCTATAAGACCATGAAATTGAAAAGCATTTGAAATGAACTCTGAAAAGGTTCCAAGTTGGCCTGGTATCATAATTTCACCCACATAGCAGGTGCAAGAAAGTACAGAGGGTTACGGCAAAACTGGATGCACTTCGTGTACAAAATGGACAATCTCCTTCGAAGTATCATGGTTTCATACGGAAACTAAATGCATTACAAAGGGATTTCATTTTTTGAACTTATTTGAACTCCATAGTTTTTCTGTGTTCAAAATGCACCATTCAAAGCCACATCATTTATTTACAACCCTTTCTGACTTCATTTTTTATTTTTCATGCAATTACTGATTTTTTGGAGCTATAAGACCATGAAATTGAAAAGCATTTGAAATGAACTCTGAAAAGGTTCCAAGTTGGCATGGTATCATTATTTCACCCACATAGCATGTGCAAGAAAGTACAGCGGGTTACAACAAAAACTGGATGCACTTCGTGTACAAAACAGACAATCTCTTTCGAAGTATCAAGGTTTCATATGGAAACTCGTCTGTGACAAAGGGATTTCATTTTTTTGAACTTATTTGAACTCCGTAGTTTTTCTGTGTTCGAAATGCACCATTCAAAGCCACATCATCAATTTACAACCCTTTCTGACTTCATTTGTTATTTTTCATGCATTTATTGATTATTCTGAGCTATAAGACCATGAAATTGAAAAGCATTTGAAATGAACTTTGAAAAGGTTCCAAGTTGGCATGGTATCATCATTTCACCCACATAGCATGTGCAAGAAAGTACAGAGGGTTACGGCAAAAACTGGATGCACTTCGTGTACAAAACGGACAATCTCCTTCGAAGTATCAGGGTTTCATACGGAAACTCGTCTGTTACAAAGGGATTTCATTTTTTGAACTTATTTGAACTCCAGAGTTTTTATATTTTCAAAATGCACCATTCAAAGCCACATCATCAATTTACAACCCTTTCTCGACTTCATTTGTTGTTTTTCATGCATTTACTGATTATTTTGAGCTATAAGACCATGAAATTGAAAAGCATTTGAAATGAACTCTGAAAAGGTTCCAAGTTGGCATGGTATCATCATTTCACCCACATAGCATGTGCAAGAAAGTACAGAGGGTTACGACAAAAACTGGATGCACTTCGTGTACAAAACGGACGATCTCTTTCGAAGTATCAGGCTTTCATACGGAAACTCGTCTATTACAAAGGGATTTCATTTTTCTGTGTTCAAAATGCACCAGTCAGAGCCACATCATCAATTTACAACCCTCTCATGAATAGATAAGTGACAAAATTAATAGAAGATCATCATACATTAAAAACAAAGTACATACATAGTTCTCATTGAACAACAAATAGCTCTCCAGAGCATCTAATTAAACCATACACTAAAATTATGTAAAACATTTCAATGCAAAAACAAATGCGATCATAATTGCAACCAAGGTAACAACTGATCCAACTGCATAGTGATACCAAGCCTCGGTATGAATGGCATATTTTCTAATCTTTTTAATCTTCAACCGCATTGCATCCATCTTGATCTTGTGATCATCGACGACATCCGCAACATGCAACTCCAATATCATCTTCTCCTCCTCTATTTTTCTTATTTTTTCCTTCAAGTTATTGTTTTCTTCTTCAACTAAATTTAACCTCTCGACTATAGGGTCGGTTGGAATTTCGGGTTCAACAACCTCCTAGATAAATAAAATCTATGTCACGTTGGTCGGCACGATTGTCATAAACAATAAATGAACCAAATAGTTATCAAAAGATAATATATACCACATCTGACTCATAGACAGGACGAGGGATGACGGGGGCAGATACCAAAACCATCGCACTATATAATAACAAGGAATAATAAAAGTAAGAAAATTAGACAAGTATATATCTTAAGTAAGATTTTTTTTCTTTCAGAAAGAAGATAAGAACAAGAAGCTCACCACGGTGGTGCCGGCGACGAGATCGGCGCGGGCGATCGACGGTGGTGAAGACAGGGACGGGGCGTGACGGACCGCTAAATCTAGACAAATCTCGGGGAAAATGGAGCTCGGAGGTCGAGTTTCGAGAGGAGAAAGATTAACTAGTGTGGCTCGGACATTTCATCGAACACCTCATGTGCATAGGAGGTGAGCTAGAGCACCCAAATGCCCTCCCCTCGCCGACCAGAAAAAACAGAGTGCTCTGCCGCGACGATGGGTATATATAGGAAAATTATTTGTCCTGGTTCGTGGCATGAACCGGGACTAAAGCCCCCCCTTCTACACCGGTTCATGGCATGAACCGGTACCAATGGCTGTGGGCCAGGAGCGCGGCCCATTAGTCCCGGTTCATGCCTAGAACCGAGACAAATAGATCCAGACGAACTGGGACCAATGCCCACGAGGCCCCGGCTGGCCCGCTGGGCTCATGAACCGGGTCTAATCCCCCCATGGGTCCCGGTTCTTCAATAACCGGGACTAATGGGCTGGCCAGGCCCGAACGAAAGCCCTGTTTTCTACTAGTGCCACAAGATAGCTTTTGTCCTATTATATTTGGTAGACCCTTCTTGAATACTGTTAATGCTAGAATTGATTGCGAGAAAGATGTTGTTACAATTGGTTTGGATGATATGACTCATGAGTTTAATTTTGCTAAATTTCGTAGACAACCCCATGATAAAGAATTGCCTAGTAAGGATGAAATTATTGGTCTTGCTTCTATTGTTGTACCTCCTAATGATCCTTTAGAACAATATTTGCTAGACCATGAAAATGATATGTTCATGAATGAAAGAAGGGAAATAGATGAAGTATTCTTTAAACAGGGACCCATTTTGAAACACAACTTACCTATTGAAATCCTAGGGGATCCTCCCCCACCTAAGGGTGATCCCATGTTTGAGCTTAAACCATTACCTGATAACCTTAAATATGCTTATCTCGATGAAAAGAAGATATATCCTGTTATTATTAGTGCTAACCTTTCAGAGCAGGAAGAGGAAAGATTATTGAAAATTCTTAAGAAGCACCCTCCTGCTATTGGATATACTGTTGATGATCTTAAGGGCATTAGCCCCACTTTATGTCAACACAAAATAAAATTAGAGGAAGACGCCAAGCCAGTTATTGATCATCAACGGCAGTTGAATCCTAAGATGAAGGAAGTGGTAAGAAAGGAAATACTAAAGCTCCTAGAGGCAGGTATATTTTATCCCGTTGCTGATAGTCAGTGGGTAAGTCCTGTCCATTGTGTCCCTAAGAAGGGAGGTATTACTGTTGCTCCTAATGATAAAGATGAATTGATCCCGCAAAGAATTATTACAGGATATAGGATGGTAATTGATTTCCGCAAATTAAATAAAGCAACTAAAAAGGATCATTACCCTTTACCTTTTATTGATCAAATGCTAGAAAGACTATCCAGACATACACATTTTTGCTTTCAAGATGGTTATTCTGGTTTCTCTCAAATACCTGTGTCAGTGGAGGATCGAGAAAAGACCACCTTTACTTGCCCTTTCGGTACTTTTGCTTATAGACATATGCCTTTTGGTTTATGTATTGCACCTGCTACTTTTCAAAGATGCATGATGGCTATATTCTCTGACTTTTGTGAAAAGATTTGTAAGGTATTCATGGATGATTTCTCCGTTTATGGATCCTCTTTTGATGATTGCTTGAGCAACCTTGATTGAGTTTTGCAGAGATGCAAAGATACTAGTCTTGTTTTGAATTGGGAGAAGTGCCACTTTATGGTTAATGAAGGCATTGTCTTTGGGCATAAAATTTCTGAAAGAGGCATTGAAGTTGATAAAGCTAAAGTTGATGCCATTGAGAAGATGCCATGTCCCAAGGACATCAAAGGTATAAGAAGTTTCCTCGGTCATGCCTGTTTTTATAGAAGGTTAATTAAGGACTTTTCTAAAAAATTTAGGCCTCTAACTAATCTATTACAAAAAGATATTCCTTTTGTCTTCTATGATGATTGTGTAGAAGCATTTGAGATACTTAAGAAAGCTTTGATTTCTGCACCTATTGTTCAGCCACCTGATTGAAATTTGCCCTTTGAAATTATGTGTTATGCTAGTGATTATGCTGTAGGTGCTGTTCTAGGACAAAGAGTTGATAAGAAACTAAATGTTATTCAATATGCTAGTAAAACTCTAGACAGTGCCCAGAGAAATTATGCTACTACTGAAAAAGAATTTTTAGCGTTTGTATTTGCTCGTGATAAGTTCAGACCTTATATTGTTGATTCTAAAGTAACTATTCACACTGATCATTGTGCTATTAAATATCTTATGGAAAAGAAAGATGCTAAACCTGGACTTATCAGATGGGTCCTCTTGCTACAAGAATTTGATTTACATATTATTGATAGAAAGGGAGCTGAGAACCCCGTTGCAGACAACTTGTCTAGGTTAGAGAATATTCTTGATGACCCACTACCTATTGATGATAGCTTTTCTGATGAACAATTAGCTGTAATAAATGCTTCTCGTATTGCTCCATGGTATGCTGATTATGCTAATTATATTATTGCTAAATTCATACCACCTAGTTTTACATACCAGCAATAGAAAAAGTTTTTCTGTGATTTAAGACATTACTTCTGGGATGACCCACATCTTTATAAGGAAGGAGTAGATGGTGTTATTAGACGTTGTGTACCTGAGCATGAACAGGAACAGATCCTACGCAAGTGTCACTCCGAGGCATATGGAGGACACCACGCTGGAGATAGAATTGCACATAAGGTATTGCAATATGGTTTTTATTGGCCTACTGTCTTCAAAGATGCCCATAAGTTTGTCTTGTCTTGTGATGAATGTCAAAGAATTGGTAATATTAGTAGACGTCAAGAAATGCCTATGAACTATTCTCTTGTTATTGAGCCATTTGATGTTTGGGGCTTCGATTATATGGGATCTTTTCCTGCCTCTAATGGGTATACACATATTTTAGTTGTTGTTGATTACGTTACTAAGTGGGTAGAATCTATTCCAACTAGTAGTGCTAATCATAACACCTCTATTAAAATGCTTAAAGAAGTTATTTTTTTGAGGTTTGGAGTCCCTAGATACTTAATGACTGATGGTGGTTCACATTTTATTCATGGTGCTTTTCGTAAAATGCTTGCTAAGTATGATGTTAATCACATAATTGCATCTCCTTATCACCCACAGTCTAGTGGCCAAGTAGAGCTGAGTAACAGAGAGCTTAAATTAATTTTGCAAAAGATTGTTAATAGATCTACAAAAAATTGGTACAGGAAACTTGATGATGCATTATGGGCCTATAGAACTGCATATAAAAATCCTGTGGGTATGTCTCCATATAAAATGGTTTACGGAAAAGCATGTCATTTACCTCTTGAATTAGAACATAAGGCATATTGGGCTATTAAAGAGCTCAATTATGATTTCAAACTTGTCGGTGAGAAGAAGTTATTTGACATAAGCTCACTTGATGAATGGAGAACCCAAGCTTATGAAAATGCCAAACTGTTTAAGGAAAAAGTTAAAAGATGGCATGACAAAAGGATACAAAAGCGTGAGTTTAATGTAGGTGACTATGTGTTGCTTTTCAACTCTCGTTTAAGATTTTTTGCAGGAAAACTTCTCTCTAAATGGGAAGGCCCTTACGTTATCAAGGAAGTCTATCGTTCCAGTGCCATAAAAATAGATAACTTCGAGGGCACAAATCTGAAGGTGGTGGACGGTCAAAGAATCAAACATTATATCTTAGGTAATCCAATAAATGTTGAAACTAACGTTATTGAAACCATAACCTCAGAGGAATACATAAGGGACACTTTCCAGAATGTTCCAGACTCCGAAAAGGAATAGGTACGTGGTGCGGTAAGTAAACCGACTCCAAAATAATTCTAACATCAATTTTCCTCCGTTTTGGAATATTTAAGAAAATTGGAAAAAAAGAAGTAGTCCGGGAAGGACACGAGGCGTCCACAAGGGTGGAGGGTGCGCCCTACCCCCCTGGGCACGCCCCTGCCTCGTGGGCACCTCGTGTGCTATCCGTACTCCGTTTTCTTGCACGATACTTCTTTTGGTCGGTAAAAATTCATTATATAATCTCCCAGAGGTTTTGACCACCGTATCACGCAAATATCCTCTGTCTTTGTTTTGAGCTGTTTTCTGTCACATTTGTCAAGGCCAGGCATCATGTCGTCACCCTCCTCCAACAATGAAGGCAACAATGCTTGGCTGATGAAGATGGAGCTGAAGAGAGAAGAACCCGGGGAGATCAACAAGGAGGATAGGATCAAGAAGGCTACGGAGGATAAAGCTCCGACAGGAGAAGAAGAAGACATCCAACCTCTTCCCGACCTCTTTACCCCAACTGAGATTGAAGCTTTCAAGATGATTGAGTTATCTCGCATACAAAACAAGTATCTCACACGTGAAAATATTTTGTTGAAAGATCATATCATCACACTCAAGGGCATTATCCGCAAGTTGGAAGAGCTCCTACGCTTGATGTGCGACTATCCATCACTACCCTCTTCACCAGCAAAGGAGACAAAATCACATGGGTATGGGCACTCCGCTTGGCAACTGCCAAGCTTGGGGGAGGTGCCCCAGTATCGTATCATCATCACACTCCTATCTTTACCGTTTTACTTAGTTCTATCCTTTTAGTAATATCTCGATCTAGTAGAATAAAGTTTTGGTATGATTTAGTTTTGAGTTTTGCCTTATGGTCCCTCTATGTAATCGAGTCCATGAGCTATATATAATAAAAATTAGTGTTGAGTCAAGGGCCTTGCTGTTTTGCCATGAACTTGAAATAATAAAAAGAAAGAGTAATAATAAAAAGGAATAAAGAGATCATATTGATCTTATGAAGAGTAATGACTTCACACATAAAGAGTATGATGAATAAAAGTTGTTGAGAGTTGGCAAACATAGTTTTGGTCATCGTTCCAATTAATAGGAAGTAATAAAGAAAGAGAGGTTCTCACATGCAAATATACTATCTTGGACATCTTTTATGATTGTGAGCACTCATTAAAATATGACATGCTAAAAGAGTTAACGTTGGACAAGGAAGACAACGTAATGGGTTATGTTCTCTTATATCTGAGATAAAGTATATTGTCATGGATCATCCAACATGTTGAGCTTGCCTTTCCCTCTCATGCTAGCCAAATTCCTTGCACTAAGTAGAAATTACTTGTGCTTCCGAAATACCCTTAAACCAGTTTTGCCATGAGAGTCCACCATATCTACCTATGGATTGAGTAAGATCCTTCAAGTAAGTTGTCATGTTGTATGCATGACTTATTAGTGTGGAGAAAATAAGCTTTATATGATCTTGTGATATGGAAGTAACAAAAGCGACAGACTGCATAATAAAGGTCTTTATCACACGTGGCAATATAAAGTGACATTCTTTTGCATTAAGATTTCGTGCATCCAACCATAAAAGCACATGACAACCTCTGCTTCCCTTTGTGAAGGGCCTATCTTTTATTTCTGTCTTATACATTATGCAAGAGTCTTGGTGATCTTCACCTTTCCTTTTTATATTTTATCCTTTGGCAAGCACCTCGTGTTGGAAAGATCCTGATATATACATCCAATTGGATGTAAGTTAGCATGAACTATTATTGTTGACATTACCCTTGGGGTAAAAGGGTGGGAGGTGTCGGTGCAAACGACACCTATGGGATCAACTGGGATCCCTACTACGGTTGCGGGGCGCAGAGTTGAGAGGAGAGCGGGATCAGTAGTCAGACAAAGCACACGGGTCGTTTACCCAGGTTCGGGCCGCGACGTGCGTAATACCCTAGTCCTGCTTTAGGTGTCTATTTGAGTGTTCTTGCTGTTCTTGAGCTAGCTATGATGTATCACTTCCTCAGGGGTCCGAATCCCTCTCCAGTATGCCTCGGGCCTCCTTTTATAGAAAAGGGGATCACCATAGTGGCACACAGGAGGTGGCATCAGGGTACTATGGCTAAGCTTATCGCTAGCCATTATGGGACAAGGCGCATTAAATGCAAACCCCCTTCCCGTCTGTTGCCGCTCTACCCTGCTCTGACACGCGTCTGGTCCAGAGGGGCGCGTGGTGCCATTTAAGCTGGCAGGCAGCTGAGGTGGCGCGGTGATGAGGTCTTCACGAAGATTTGCATGCCACCATGTAGGCGTCGCTGAGTTGGATTAGAAGTCTCCTCTTGACACGCAGGCGCCTGCCTAGCTAGTGGGCTGGCAGCTGCATGGGGAGTGGTGGCGGGATCGTGGTAGGAGTGGGCCTGGCTGTGACCTCGCAGGCGTCCCCAGCAAGGGCCTTGCCGGGGCCCCGGTAGGGGTCTTGCCGGGGCGCCATGGTCGTCCTCGGCAAGGGTGTTGCCGGAGGTCTTGTGGATTTCCTTGGCAAGGATCTCGCCAAGGGTCGTCGTCTTCTATTCTTTGTCTTAACAAAGATCTGCATTCCACCACAAGAGTGCCTCCCGAGCCCTGGTTCCAATGAGGCTGGAGACCTTGGGCTCAAGGGTGGCGCGTTCTGCTGGCGGGGGATTGGGCAAGTGTTGGGGAACGTTGCAGAAAATAAAATTTTTCTACGCTTCACCAAGATCAATCTATGGAGTCATCTAGCAACGAGAGAGAGGAGTGCATCTACATACCCTTGTAGATCACGCGCGGAAGCGTTCAAGAGAACGGGGTTGAGGGAGTCGTACTCGTCGTGATCCAAATCACCGAAGATCCTAGTGCCGAACGGACGGCACCTCCACGTTCAACACACGTACGGTTGGGGAAGACGTCTCCTCCTTCTTGATCCAGCAAGGGGAAGGAGAGGTTGATGGAGATTCAGCAGCACGACGGCGTGGTGGTGGAAGTAGCGGCAATCTCGGCAGGGCTTCGCCAAGCTCAGCGAGAGGGAGAGGTGTTACGGGGGGTGAGGGAGGCGCCAGGGACTAGGGTGCGGCTGCCCTCCCTCCCCCCTCTTTATATAGGGGCCCTGGGGGGCGCCGGCCCCCTAGAGATCTAATCTAAAGGGGGCGGGGCGGCGGCCAAGGGGGGGGGGACTTGCCCCCCAAGCCAAGTGGGGCGCCCCCACCCCTAGGGTTTCCAACCCTAGGCGTAGGAGGAGGCCCAAGGGGGGTGCACCAGCCCACCAGGGGCTGGTTCTCTTCCCTCTTCAGCCCACGGGGCCCTCCGGGATAGGTGGCCCCACCCGGTAGACCCCCGGGAACCTTCCGGTGGTCCCGGTACAATATCGGTGACCCCTGAAACTTTCCCGGTGGCCGAAACTGGACTTCCTATATACAATTCTTCACCTCCGGACCATTCTGGAACTCCTCGTGATGTCCGGGATCTCATCCGGGACTCTGAACAACTTTCGGGTTACCGCATACTAATATCTCTACAACCCTAGCGTCACCGAACCTTAAGTGTGTAGACCCTACGGGTTCGGGAATCATGTAGACATGACCGAGACAGCTCTCCGGCCAGTAACCAACAGCGGGATCTGGATACCCATCTTGGCTCCCACATGTTCCACGATGATCTCATCGAATGAACCACGATGTCGAGGATTCAAGTAATCCCGTATAATATTCCCTTTGTCAATCGGTACGTTACTTGCCCGAGATTCGATCGTCGGTATCCCAATACATTGTTCAATCTCGTTACCGGCAAGTCACTTTACTCGTACCGTAATGCATGATCCCGTGACCAAACACTTGGTCACATTGAGCTCATTATGATGATGCATTACCGAGTGGGCCCAGAGATACCTCTCCGTCATACGTAGTGACAAATCCCAGTCTCGATCTGTGTCAACCCAACAGATACTTTCGGGTATACCTGTAGTATACCTTCGTAGTCACCCAGTTATGTTGTGATGTTTGGTACACCCAAAGCACTCCTACGGCATCCGGGAGTTACATGAACTCATGGTCTAAGGAAATGATACTTGACATTGGAAAAGCTCTAGCAAACGAACTACACGATCTTGTGCTATGCTTAGGATTGGGTCTTGTCCATCACATCATGCTCCTAATGATGTGATCCTGTTATCAATGACATCCAATTTCCATAGTCAGGAAACCATGACTATCTGTTAATCAACGAGCTAGTCAACTAGAGGCTCACTAGGGACATGTTATGGTCTATGTATTCACCCATGTATTATGATTTCCGGATAACACAATTATAGCATGAATAATAGACAATTATCATGAACAAGGAAATATTATAATAATCATTTTATTATTGCCTCTAGGGCATATTTCCAACAGTCTCCCACTTGCACTAGAGTCAATAATCTAGTTACATTGTGATGAATCGAACACCCATAGAGTTCTGGTGTTGATCATGTTTTGCTTTCATGGAAGAGGTTTAATCAACGGATACGCAACATTCAGATCCGTATGCACTTTGCAAATATCTATGTCTCCATCTTGAACATTTTCACGAATGGAGTTGAAGCGACGCTTGATGTGCCTAGTCTTCTTGTGAAACCTGGGCTCCTTGGCATGGGCAATAGCTCCAGTGTTGTCACAGAAGAGAGTGATCGGCCCCGACGCATTGGGTATGACTCCTAGGTCGGTGGTGAACTCCTTCATCCAGATTGCTTCATGCACTGCCTCCAAGGCTGCCATGTACTCCGCTTCACATGTAGATCCCGCCACGACGCTTTGCTTGCAACTGCTCCAGCTTACTGCCCCTCCATTCAAAATATACACGTATCCGGTTTGTGACTTAGAGTGATCTAGATGCGTGTCGAAGCTAGAGTCGACGTAACCCTTCTGACGAGCTCTTCATCACCTCCATATACGAGAAATATCCTTAGTCCTTTTCAGGTACTTCAGGATATTCTTGACCGCTGTCCAGTGTTCCATGCCGGGATTACTTTGGTACCTTCCTACCAAACTTACGGCAAGGTTCACATCAGGTCTGGTACATAGCATGGCATACATAATAGACCCTATAGCCGAGGCATAGGGGATGACACTCATATTTTCTCTATCTTCTGCCGTGGTCGGGCATTGAGCTGAGCTCAATTTCACACCTTGCAACACAGGCAAGAACCCCTTCTTGGACTGATCCATATTGAACTTCTTCAATATCTTATCAAGGTATGTGCTTTGTGAAAGAACTATGAGGCATCTCGATCTACCCCTATAGATCTTGATGCCTAATATGTAAGCAGCTTCTCCAAGGTCCTTCATTGCAAAACACTTATTCAAGTAGGCCTTAATGCTGTCCAAAAGTTCTATATCATTTCCCATCAAAAGTATGTCATCTACATATAATATGAGAAATGCTATGAGCTCCCACTCACTTTCTTGTAAACGCAGGCTTCTCCATAAGTCTGCATAAACCCAAACCCTTTGATCATCTTATCAAAGCGAATGTTCCAACTCCGAGATGCTTGCACCAGCCCATAAATGGATCGCTGGAGTTTGCATACCTTGTTAGCATTCTCAGGATCGACAAAACCTTCCGGCTGCATCATATACAGTTCTTCCTTAAGATAGCCGTTAAGGAATGCCGTTTTGACGTCCATTTGCCATATCTCATAATCATAGTATGCGGCAATTGCTAACATGATTCGAACGGACTTCAGCCGCTTCACGGAGAGAAAGTCTCATCGTAGTCAACCCCTTGAACTTGTCGATAACCCTTAGCGACAAGTCGAGCTTTATAGATGGTAACATTACCATCCGCGTCCGTCTTCTTCTTAAAGATCCATTTTTTTTTCTATCGCTCTCCGATCATCGGGCAAGTCTGTCAAAGTCCACACTTTGTTTTCATACATGGATCCTATCTCGGATTGCATGGCTTCAAGCCATTTGTTGGAATCTGGACCCGCCATTGCTTCTTCATAGTTCGAAGGTTCACCGTTGTCTAACAACATGATTTCCGTGACAGGGTTGCCATAATACTACGGTGTGGAACGTGTCCTCGTGGACCTCTGAAGTTCAGTAGTAACTTGATCCGAAGTACCTTGATCATCATCATTAATTTCCTCTCTAGTCGGTGCGGGCACCACAGGAACATCTTCTGAGCTGCGCTTACTTACCGGTTCAAGAGGTAGTACTTCATCAAGTTCCACTTTCTTCCCACTTACTTCTTTCGAGAGAAACTCTTTCTCCAGAAAGGACCCGTTCTTGGCAACAAAGATCTTGCCTTCGGATCTGAGGTAGAAGGTATACCCAATGGTTTCCTTAGGGTATCCTATGAATACGCATTTTTCCGACTTGGGTTCGAGCATTTCAGGTTGAAGTTTCTTGACATAAGCATCGCATCCCCAAGCTTTAGAAACGACAGTTTAGGTTTCTTCCCAAACCATAATTCATATGGTGTCGTCTCAACGGATTTAGACGATGCCCTATTTAAAGTGAATGTAGCTGTCTCTAGAGCGTATCCCCAAAATGATAGCGGTCAATCGGTGAGTGACATCATAGATCGCACCATATCCAATAGAGTGCGATTCTGACGCCGGACACACCGTTCTACCGAGGTGTTCCAGCGGCGTGAGTTGTGAAATGATTCCACATTTCCTTAAGTGCGTACCAAATTCGTGACTTAAATATTCTCCTCCACGATCTGATCGTAAGGACTTTATTTTTTGGTCACCTTGATTCTCTACCTCATTATGAAATTCCTTGAACTTTTCAAAGGTCTCAGACTTGTGTTTCATCAAGTAGACATACCCATATCTACTTAAGTCATCAGTGAGAGTGAGAACATAACGATAGCCACCGCGAGCCTCAACGCTCATTGGACCGCACACATCAGTATGTATAATTTCCAATAATTTGGTTGCTCGCTCCATTGTTCTGGAGAACGAAGTCTTGGTCATTTTACCCATGAGGCATGGTTCGCATGTGTCAAATGATTCGAAATCAAGAGACTCCAGAAGTCCATCTGTATGGAGCTTCTTCATGCGTTTGACACTAATGTGACCAAGGCGGCAGTGCCACAGATATGTGGGACTATCATCATACATCTTTTGGTATTCACACTATGAATATGTGTAACATCACGTTCGAGATTCATTAAGAATAAACCATTGACCAGCGGGGCATGACCATAAAACATATCTCTCATATAAATAGAACAACCATTATTCTCGGATTTAAATGAGTAGCCATCTCGTATTAAACAAGATCCAGATACAATGTTCATGCTCAAAGCTGGCACTAAATAACAATTATTGAGGTTTAAAACTAATCCCGTAGGTAAATGTAGAGGTAGGGTGCCAACGGCGATCACATCGACATTGGAACCTTTCCCGACGCGCATCGTCACCTCGTCCTTCGCCAGTCTCCGCTTATTCCGCAGCTCCTGTTTTGAGTTACAAATATGAGCAACCGCACCGGTATCAAATACCTGTGAGCTACTACGAGTAATCGGTAAGGTACACATCAATTACATGTATATCACATATACCTTTAGTGTTGCCACCTTCTTGTCCGCTAAGTATTTGGGGCAGTTCCGCTTCAAGTGTCCGCTTCCCTTGCAATAAAAGCACTCGGTCTCGTGTTTGGGTCCATTCTTTGGCTTCTTCCCGGCAATCGGCTTATCGGGCGGCAACTCCTTGCCATCCTTCTTGAAGTTCTTCTTACCCTTGCCTTTCTTGAAACTAGTGGTTTTATTGACCATCAACACTTGATGTTCCTTTTTGATTTCCATCTCCGCTGATTTCAGCATTGAAAATACTTCAGGAATAGTTTTCACCATCCCCTGCATATTGTAGTTCATCACAAAACTCTTGTAGCTAGGTGGGAGCAACTGAAGGATTCTGTCAATGACCGCCTTGTCCGGGAGGTTAATGTCCATTTGGGACAAGCGGTTGTGCAACCTGACATTTTGAGTATGTGCTCACTTGTAACTATTTTCCTCCATCTTACAAGCAGTAGAACTAGTCGAGACTTCATATCTCTCGACCCGGGCATGAGCTTGGAAAACCATTTTCAGCTCTTGAACATCTCATATGCTCCGTGTTGCTCAAAACGCTTTTGGAGCCCGGTTCTAAGTCGTAAAGCATGCCGACCTTGAACAAGGGAGTAATCATCAAGACGCCGATCGCCAAGCGTTCATAATGTCTTGGTTCTCTGGGATGGGTGCTTCACCTAGCGGTGCTTCTAGGACATATGCTTTCTTGGCAGCTATGAGGATGATCCTCAGGTTCCAGACCCAGTCCGTATAGTTGCTGCCATCATCTTTCAGCTTGGTTTTCTCTAGGAACGCGTTGAAGTTGAGGTTGACATGTGCGTGGGCCATTTGATCTATAAGACATTTTGCAAAGGTTTTTAGACAAAGTTCATGATAATTAAGTTCATCTAATCAAATTATTTAATGAACTCCCACTCAGATTAGACATCCCTCTAGTCATCTAAGTGATACATGATCCAACTCAACTAGACCGTGTCCGATGATCACGTGAGACGGACTAGTCATCATCGGTGAACATCTCCATGTTGATCGTATCTTCCATACGACTCATGTTCGACCTTTTGGTCTCTTGTGTTCCGAGGCCATGTCTGTACATGCTAGGCTCGTCAAGTTAACCTAAGTGTTTTGCATGTGTAAATCTGTCTTACACCTGTTGTATGTGGACGTTGGAATCTATCACACCCGATCATCACGTGGTGCTTCGAAACAATGAACTTTCACAACGGCGCACAGTTAGGGGGAACAGTTTCTTGAAATTATTGTGAGGGATCATCTTATTTACTATCGTCGTTCTAAGCAAATAAGATGCAAAAGCATGATAAACATCACATGCAATCAAATAGTGACATGATATGGCCAATATCATATTGCTCCTTTGATCTCCATCTTCGGGGCGCCATGATCATCTTCGTCACCGACATGACACCATGATCTCAATCATCATGATCTCCATCATCGTGTCTCCATGAAGTTGTTCGCCAACTATTACTTCTACTACTATGGCTAACGGTTTAGCAATAAAGTGAAGTAATTACATGGCGTTTATTCATTAACATGCAGGTCATACAATAATTAAGACAACTCCTATGGCTCCTGCCAGTTGTCATACTCATCGACATGCAAGTCGTGATTCCCATTACAAGAACATGATCAAACTCATACATCACATATATATCATTCATCACAACCTTTTTGGCCATATCACATCACAAGGCATATGCTGCAAAAACAAGTTAGACGTCCTCTAATTGTTGTTGTATGTTTTTACGTGGCTGCAATAGGGTTCTAGCAAGAATGGAACCTGTCTCACGTAACCGTACGTGTAAGGTCGGTCCGGGCCGCTTCATCCCACGATGCCGCCGAAACAAGATAAGACTAGTAGCGGCAAGAAAATTGACAACATCTACGCCCACAACAAGATTGTGTTCTACTCGTGCATAGAAACTACGCATAGAACTAGCTCTGATACCACTGTTGGGGAACATTGCAGAAAATAAAATTTTTCTACGCTTCACCAAGATCAATCTATAAGAGTCATCTAGCAACGAGAGAGAGGAGTGCATCTACATACCCTTGTAGATCACGAGTGGAAGCATTCAAGAGAACGGGGTTGAGGGAGTCGTACTCGTCGTGATCCAAATCACCGAAGATCCTTGTGCCGAACGGATGGCACCTCCGCGTTCAACACACGTACGGTTGGGGAAGACGTATCCTCCTTCTTGATCCAGCAAGGGGAAGGAGAGGTTGATGGAGATTCAGCAGCACGACGGCGTGGTGGTGGAAGAAGCGGCGATCTCGGCAGGGCTTTGCGAAGCTCGGCGAGAGGGAGAGGTGTTACGGGGGTGAGGGAGGCGCCGAGGACTAGGGTGCGGCTGCCCTCCCTCCCCTTTTTATATAGGGGCCCTGGGCGCCGGCCTCCTAGAGATCTAATCTCAAGGGGGGCGGGGCCAAGGGGGGACTTGCCCCCAAGCCAAGTGGGCGCCCCACCCTAGGGTTTCCACCCCTAGGCGCAGGGGAGGCCCAAGGGGGGCGCACCAGCCCACCAGGGGCTGGTTCCCTTCCCTCTTCAGCCCACGGGGCCCTCCGGGATAGGTGGCCCCTCCCGGTGGACCCCCGGGACCCTTCCGTTGGTCCTGGTACAATACCGGTGACCCCCGAAACTTTCCCGGTGGCCGAAACTGGACTTCCTATATACAATTCTTCACCTCCGGACCATTACGGAACTCCTCGTGACGTCCGGGATCTCATCCAGGACTCCGAACAACTTTCGGGTTACCGCATACTAATATCTCTACAACCCTAGCTTCACCGAACCTTAAGTGTGTAGACCCTACGGGTTCGGGAATCATGCAGACATGACCGAGATAGCTCTCCGGCCAATAACCAACAGCGGGATCTGGATACCCATGTTGGCTCCCACATGTTCCAAGATGATCTCATCGAATGAACCACGATGTCGAGGATTCAAGTAATCCCGTATACAATTCCCTTTGTCAATCGGTACGTTACTTGCCCGAGATTCGATCGTCGGTATCCCAATACATCGTTCAATCTCGTTACCGGCAAGTCACTTTACTCGTACCGTAATGCATGATCCCGTGACCAAACACTTGGTCACATTGAGCTCATTATGATGATGCATTACCAAGTGGGCCCAGAGATACCTCTCCGTCATACGTAGTGACAAATCCCAGTCTCGATCCGTGTCAACCCAACAGATACTTTCGGGGATACCTGTAGTATACCTTCATAGTGACCCAGTTATGTTGTGAAGTTTGGTACACCCAAAGCACTCCTATGGCATCCGGGAGTTACACGATCTCATGGTCTAAGGAAATGATACTTGACATTGGAAAAGCTCTAGCAAACGAACTACACAATCTTGTGCTATGCTTAGGATTGGGTCTTGTCCATCACATATTCTCCTAATGAATTGACCCCGTTATCAATGACATCCAATGTCCATAGTCAAGAAACCATGACTATCTGTTAATCAACGAGCTAGTCAACTAGAGGCTCACTAGGGACATGTTATGGTCTATGTATTCACACATGTATTATGATTTCCGGATAACACAATTATAGCAGGAATAATAGACAATTTTTATGAACAAGGAAATATAATAATAATCATTTTATTATTGCCTCTAGGGCATATTTCCAACAGCAAGTTGCTCTGGCAAGGCTCCTGCCGGGGCCACGGAGGCTGCCCCGGCAAGGATCTTGCCGGGAGAACCACCTCGCCCTCTTGGCCTTCTGGTCGTGGTGTTGCTTTGACCGTTCTGCAGCTTTGACTCTTCCCTCTGCCCTGCTTAGTGTGGTCGTGGGCACGGCTCCGACTGCCCGTGCACTTAGTAAGGGGTACAAAGTAGTGCCCCTACTTTAGTACACCGACAGGCGCCCCCGGGCCTGGGCCACACATAAGCGTCACGTGTTGTTGGGCTAGGCCTAGAATAGTGGACGGGCAGGCGGGGCGGTTTTTACCGCAGTAATTCTTTGTTTGTTGCGCTTCCCCATGAGCCGCGTTGAACGTGCGACGTGGGGGTCGTGTGTGACGTGGGGGTCATGCGCGGAGCGGCCGCTGCACGCATGCGTCATGTCACAGTTAATGGGAAGGGAAGCGGCTCGTGCCTTCCACGTAAAAAGGAATAACCGCGAGCACGCCACCCTTTTACCCTCTGCGCTCTCCCCAATCTTGGAACCACCGTCCCGCCATTCTTCCTCCTCAAGCTTCCGCACTTGCTCGGCGCCGCCATGCCTCCGTCGTTCTTGACCCCTCGCCCCTTCCCATCCAGCATGGCGCCCAAATCCAGCAAGGGAAAAGGAGCGGCCAAGGACGCGAAGGTGAAGGAGTTGCCGGAAAGTGAGGCGGTAGTGCGGCGGACGCAGTTTGCCTACTTCTCCCCGTCGACAATCGACGTCTTCGAGCTCAGGGACTACTTCAAGCTGCTATGGGGAATGGCGACGACTGGGAACCCTGCCACCCGTGCCCTTCCCGCCGATTGTGACAAAGCCGTCTCAGAACGGTATCCATTTTTTGTCGATTTCTTCTTCTGCGGGCTTTGTCCCCCTTTTTCCGATTTCTTCAACGATGTTATGCGTACTTTTGGCTTTCATCTGTTGGATCTTATGCTGAACCGTGGCGGGCTTGGCGCTCTTTGCCCATCTTTGTGAGGGCTTCGCCGGGGTGTTTCCCAACACGACGCTCTTCCGCCACTACTTCTACCCCCGCATCCAACCTGGGGGCGCCCTTTCTGGGAGCGTCGCCTGGATGCCGAGGGCCCAGGAGAAGGGTGCGTACCAGGAGGGTGCCTCGAGGGGGAGGTGGGAAGAGTGGAGGGGCCGATGGTGCTGGATTGTGGAGAAGGACCCACCCGATTTCTGCCGGGGCATTCGCCGGGAGCCGATGATCCGCAACACGGCCTGGGGCAATCTCGATGCCGATGACACGAAGCTCTCGATCGCCACCACCAGGATTCGCCGCCTCACCGAGGCCGGGCTCAGCCTTGAGATGATTGGGGCGGATTTTGTCCGCCGCCGAATCGCTCCGCTGCATAATAAGGGGAGGCCGGCCTGGGATTATAGGAACGCGACGGACATCATGAGGCTCCGTCCCGGCTTGCAAAACAACCTCATGGTGATGGGGCACTCTTGGTATTGCCAGAGGATCTTCCAGATCAACGTGTTCGATGACGGCAGGGTGGAGCGGACCAGCAGGGCCGCGAAGTCCGGCAAGACCGTCAAGGGGCCCTTATTCGGGCTGCCGGCGGGGCTGGTCCCGCTGAGCAACAACACCCACCAGTCTGACATCCTTGCCATGATGCCGGACTTCAACGCGCATGGCCTTGTGCTGGGCTGGGCCGAGCCCCCGGCACGCGCGGTGCAGAAGTTCTTCGACACCCTGGTGGAGGAGTTCGACCACGAGGAGCCGAAGCTCATCCGGGACACTACCCAAGAGGATCTGGACTACATCGCCGCCAGGGTGGCGGAGACGGATCTTATCAAGGTGGCCGACAGCGCGGCATGGAAATTTGGTTGTCGTGGATGCAGAGGAGAAGGAGTTCGCCCAGTGGGCGAAGCCCGACAAGGAGGCGGGCGGCGTCAGCACCGACACCCCCCTTGTTGAAGATGTGGTTGAAGAACTGTCCGAGGAGGAGGCCGAAGCTGACGACCCCCCGGCAACGAAGAAAGGACGCGTCCTGCGTCGGGCCAGCTCTGGCGAGCCGGTTCGGTCCGGCAGGGCCACGCAGCGGCGTGTGGCCCAGGGGGAGGCTATGCGTGAAACGAGGGCCGTGACAGCGAAGAAGAAGGCCGCGGTGGCGAAGAAGAAGACATCAGCCGCCTCTTCGTCCAAGCGCTACCGTACTCCATTGCCTTCCCCTCCTCCCGCGGACGCCGACCCAAGGGTTGCCTTCGACTTTTCGTCCCTTAGCCCAAGGAGGAAAAGGAAGGCAACAGATGAGGAGGCGGAGAACGAGTAAGCATCCTGCCCCCCGTCATTCCTGTTCTTTCTAGCCATGCTGCTTTATCTTGATTTGCCTCTGTTTTGGCAGGGACACGGAGACTCTGGCCCAGCGGGTGGCGAAGAGGGCCAAAGCTTCGATGAGCAGCCAGCCCCCGGTGGGCACTCCAGGCGCACCGCTGGTGGTGGAAAGCAGCCCGGACAACAGCCCCTGACGCAGCCCCAGGCTTAGCCCCCAGCATAAGCCCATCAACCAATCCTTTCCCCATGTCTGCTGGAGTGTGGGGTGCTGACGCTAACCTTGTCAGGCTCGCAGGAGAAGAATAGCAGCAGGAGGATCCACTGAGGGCTTCTCCCAACATGCCGCCCCCTTCTCCCACACCGCCCCGGGGGGCATCCCCTGCAAGGGCATGCACCACCGAGCCCATGCACACGGAGGAGGAGGAGGAAGTGAACTTGGGTGCTGGCGGCCCTGACACGGGTGAGTTCGTTGGCCCCTTGTCCCTGCTTGTTTCTTCTGTCTCTCTTCTCTTTTTTAGTCCTTGGTTTGGCTCTGCCTCATTCTCCATACTGGTATCTAGGCGTTCCCCCGGTGGACCAGGGGACCACCGACGCCACCATCGAGGAGATCGCCAAGGACACGGAGGCCAAGTTCACCAAGATTGCCATCGAGGAAGCCGCCAAGGATGCTGAGGAGGCTCCCGCGGGGTCTGCCGTGGGGTCCGGCAAGGCCACCAACGAGGAGGCCAGCAGAGGGCCTGCCGGGCACGCTGGCAGGGGTGCTGCTGCAGTGGAGGAGTCCAACAAGGGGCCTGCCGGCGAGGCCGACAAGGCCGCTACCGAGGAGGTGGTTTTCGATGATCAACCCTCCTCCTCTGCTGCCTCTGGCTCAGGAAGGTACTTCAAGGTGGGCGACAACTTGTTCGTCCGCCTTCCAGGGATGCTGAGCACCCGAGCACCCACCAAGGGAGAGGTTTTCGACGACAAGGTGCTTGCCGCCGGCGGCCTTGAGGTTGTTGACGAGCCGTGCACCGGCGGCGGCTCCCAGGAAGAGCGGCTCCTCCGGGCCGTGAGTGCCAACTTCAACAAGCTCCGGGCGCTCCACCGCGCCCGTCTAGACCAGGCGAGGACCAGGGAGGCGGAAGTGAACAAGACGGAGGCTGACCTCGAGGAACACGTTGCCGAGGTGCAGGCCTGGTTCCTCCAGGCCCATGAGGAGCTGAGGGTCGCCCAGGAGTAGCTGGCTTAGCGCAAACAGGAGCTCATCTTCAAGCAGTCCGACCTCGAGAAGGCCCAGGAGGTGGCGAAGGCCCAGGCCGACAAGGACGAGGCCATCCGGCACCAACGCGAGGCCGTGCTAAACTCCCAGGAGGAGGATCTTATCGCCTGTGAGGTGGCGCTCGCTGCCAAGCTTCGCGGCAAGGATGAGGAGGTTGAGAAGCTTGCCGCGGAGCGGACCCGAGAGCTGGAGCAGAAGCACAAGGAAGCGCTCGATGCTCAAGCCCTGGCCCATGGCGACAAGATGAAGGAACTGGAGGCGGAGCAGGACGGCCTGAAGAACTGAATCCTGGAGCTGACCTCAGAGAAGAACACACTCAACGAGGCTCTGGTCGAGGCGCAACCCGCGGTCCTCAGCAAGGCTCAGCTGCTCTCCACTGCCAATGACGCCATCAAGAACTTGAAGCTTAAGCTGGAGGGCCTTGAGGGGGCGCTTTAGGAGGCCAAAACCTGGGAGGGACCCTGACCCAGCGCCTGGCGGAGGAGGCGCAGCTCCGAGCAAATGAGGCAACCAATCTCAAAGATCACGTTGAGGGCGAGAAGCTCTGGATCAGTCGCCTTGCCAATGTCGCCAACAGAATCATAGACAAGCTGGCCGACATGAAGATGTCGGATGTGAGGTACACCCTAGAACCAAACGTGAGCCCCAACGCCAGTCTGGCCATGTTCTTTAAAAGCGTTCTTGGGGCCCTGGAGCGGTTCCCCTCAAACAGGGCGAGCTCTCTGGCCGATGAGGCCCGGATGATTTGCCGGGGCGCCATGACCAAGGTCCTCACCAACCTGGCATACTGGAACCCCAACCTCGACTTCGTCGCCGCGCTGGATAGCTTTCTGGGCAACGCGGACCTCATAGCGCTTGAGGAGTGCATCGAGCCCATCATCAGCCGCGTCGGCGGAATCCAGAGGCTGGAGGGCCAGCGCCGGGACTAGACACCCTGTTTCTTGTTGCCGCTGCAGGTTCATGACCAAGACAATTTCTATCTTTAGTTAGAACCGCAGCAACAATTTATGTAATATATACTCTGTAGTACTTTTGGTATGATGCATGTTATTTCCCTGTTTGATCTCCCTCTGTATGTCCACCCTACGTTTATTGGGTAGGCTTGCCAGCGCGTAAACCCAAACCGCTACGCTCTGAAGGACGGATCCTTTAGCGGCCGGCAGGGTGTGCTTGTTGCCAGGCGAACCACCTTGTCGTTCTCAGCGCGGCCGCTCGGACTATCGAGCAGACTCGAGACAGAACGAGAGCGTTGCCAATAGCGGAAGGCCACCCTGCCGTTCTCGACGCAGCCGCTCAATCTGTTGAGCAGACTCGAAACAGACCAAGGGCGTTGCCAATAACAGAAAGGCCCCACTGCGTGCAGGTTTTTCGCATAGGGGAGAAGATCTCCGAGGGGAATAACCATATATCAAAAAGGAAAAACTCAAAGTGTTGCGCAACTTATCTTTCCTGTCGCCGTGCGGGCGTTCGCTGCACCCGTTGACGACGTTGCTCGCTTGGTCGTCTCCTTTCCCGGAAGCCATGGCGACGAAGAACTATTGAACTAACTGCCGAACCAGATTCTCTCAACAAGCGCAGCGCCCCCTACCTGGCGCGCCAAAGATGTCGGTGGAAACGACACCTATGGGATCAACTAGGATCCCTACTATGGTTACGGGGCACGGGGTTGAGAGGAGAGCGGGATCAGTAGTCAGACAAAGCACACGAGTCATTTACCCAGGTTCAGGCCGCGACGTGCGTAATACCCTAGTCCTGCTTTAGGTGTCTATTTGAGTGTTCTTGCTGTTCTTGAGGTAGCTACGATGTATCACTTGCTCAGGGGTCCGAATCCCTCTCTAGTATGTATTGTGCCTCCTTTTATAGAAAAGGGGATAGCCACAGTGGCACACAGGAGGTGGCATCGGGGTACTATGGCTAAGCTTATCGCTAGCCGTTACTGTCACGACCGGTTCTTCAATAAAAATATTTATTGAACAACCGACCTATGAAGTCCAATATGAGGAAAATCCTTCATACCGGTTGACAAAACTTTGATACAATAAGCCAGTAGCATTACATTAATACAGTGGGTCGGATCAAGATGCCCAACCAATTATTACAAACACACCGATAATTATACATAGCGGCGGATATGACTCAAGGTGTGGGGTGGAAATACTCTTGACTCGAGATATGAGTGGTTGGTGGAATAACATAAGCGGGGTTGGTTAATAAGTCTCATCAGATCGGGCGGCTCATCGAGCGTCGAGGTGAGGCTCGATGAATTTATTTGGGTAGCGGAAGTGGATATATCACAAAGACTAGTCCGAGGATCGCACGAGACCGGGGATTCCTCTAGGCGTCGGACTCGCTATCAAATTCTTCATCCATGAGATCGCCTTCGTCGACATACGGCCAAATCAACAAGCCAGGTGAGTACTTTGAAAGTACTCGCAAGACAGTTCGGACAAAAGATATAACAAATGAATGCATGAATGAGTCATGATAAATTTTAACATTTGCTCAATTAAATCAGTATAGCAAAAATAAATGAGAGGGAATCGGCGGTAGTCCGCTCGAAAACCCAAAGAAAGATAAACTCAAAACCGATCGAGTGTCTGAAGTGACGCCTCGAAGGGTGAAAATAAGTAAAACATGCCACGAGTCGAGGCGTGCAGGCGACACCTCATAAAGGGCTTATATTGGAATAAAAATACATGCGTGCCGCAGTCGGATGTCGGAGCGACATCACAGAAAGGGCTTATAATAAAAGTAAATAATAACGATGCCGCAGTTGGACGTCTGAGCGACATCACAGAAAGGGCTTATAATGAAAATAAATAATAGCAATGCCGCAGTCGGACGTCTGAGCGACATCACAGAAAGGGCTTATATTGAAAATAAATAACAGCAATGCCGCAGTCGGATGTCTGAGCGACATCGCAGAAAGGGCTTATAATGAAAATGAATACCAACAATGCCGCAGTCGGACGTCTGAGCGACATCGCAGAAAGGGCTTATAAGTCATTATAACTGATAAGATATAGTGCTCACGAAAATATTCATCACAAGACAATAAGCGGGTTAGTCTGTTCACAGGAAAGTAAACATTTAATACTCAAATGGTTCTCGGGAGTTTCTGTCACTTAGACTGTCACTTGACAAGATGAGATGATCACGGTACTTGGACATGAATAAGAGGAATTCAAAAAGTTTTACTCTGCAGAGTTTGTACCAAAATTGTCCACAGCCAACGGATTTCCGTAGTCACGAAGGACTAGTTCCGTTTACGGTATTTCAGAGGAAACACAACTAGCTAGTACACACCCATCATACCTCACGTTGCGAGGAATCACCCTAGACAGCGTTTGAGAAAAACTTTGAGACGGGGAGATCACAATCTCGAATAGCATGGGATCAAATTTATATACGCGCGCTCTAAGGGGTGCCCCCCTGTCGGTCCCAACAGGAAACACCCATGCCCCCTGACCGGATGAAAGGCTTTAATCTAGGGCCATTGAACCTTCATCCCGGCCTCTCGATTTGGTGTGTACCAGGAAGTGGTTTGCAACCTACTAGGCCGTATCCCTTGCGGGAAACAAGTGGTGGTATGGAAAGGAAGACGGACGGGGAACTGACCGATTTATGTTGACACTGGGTCAACGATATGGCATAAGCCTAGCATGCTACAACACTGCCATCTTACCCATACTCATGCCAACTCATGGCCATGTAACAAGTTTCCGGCAACTCACGGATTTACCAGGCTCATTTGCCTCAATGCTCACGAGATAAACTATCATCGAAAATGCTCATGAATGTGCCATGACACAAAAATAATGCAAACATGCCCAGACACTCATCATATCAAAAGTTCAAACTTGCTTGCCTGGTTCGGAGTAGTCGGGGTCTAGCTCGGCGAAGTTCACGGTTCCGTCACCTCCTTCGGTATCTACGGTACACAAAATACACGTGCTAACGTAAATACCGTGAGGTGCACAAAAATTACTCCAAATATTTTTCAAATAAACCTGATAAAAAACTAGACAAAATTTTAAAGAGGACATAAAAAGAATCAATCAAAAATTCCTTTCTGTTAAAAAGTTATAAGGGTTTTAGCCCAAGGACTCGTCTATAATGAAACAGAAAACTTACAGGGGGTTCTGCGGAAAAGTCCAGATAACGTTTCGTTTAAAAGAAATGACTGAGAGGCTGACAGGCGGGCTCCACCTGTCGGGTTTAAAAATTTAAAAGAGGGAAACAGGGCGCGACGGCGCCCGAGAGGTCTTGATGGTCGCCGCGGCGCATCCACGGCGAGGCAGAGTGATCGGACGGTACCTTCGTGATCAGCATGTCCTTCCGCGTCTGTGGAAGGTGGAAGTGGTCGCCAGCGAGTACCACGTCGACGGCGATGCTTGCTCCGGTGGACGGCGGTTCGGACGGTCGTGGATCTCGCCGAAGAGAGCTGCGAGGTCAAAATTGAGGTGGGGGTTATCCTACTAGAGGTGGTACGCGGCTATGGGCGGAAGTAGGGCGACGGAGGTGCCCTCACCGGAGAGAATGATGCCGGAGCCCGAGGCGGACGGCGGTGGCCGGAGTCGAGGAAGAAAGGCCCCTCGAGGCCCCTCCAGTGGCTAGGCGGGGTCCGGTGAGGTGGTGGAGTCGTGCGGAGGCGAGAGCAAGCTCGGGGGGGCTATATATAGCCGGACCGAGTCGGTTGCCGTGCACGGATAAGTCCGGCGAGTTGATTACGGCGGCGCTGTGGCTGGACGGTCGGCTTAGGAGCTTGAGCATCGCCTAGGAGGAGTATTGGAGCCGTTCCCGTGTCCAACTCAGCACGGGTGGGCTGGTTACGGTCTGCCCTCGACGGAACGGCCGCACGGCCCGTCGGCGGCCAAGAGCGTGCTCTGTGCGTGCCAAGCCACGGCGACGGTGCCGCATGCGTGCGCTGGCAAGGAGGTGGCCACGTGGAGCCACCAGGATGTTTGGGCGGCGCCGAACGGCGTTGCGCCGCAGTTTTGCCTCCTGTCGCCGTTACGGTGGTGCAGCCGCCGCAAAGCACACCGGCCTTAGCGGGCCAGGCGCCATCGACGCGAACGCGCCAAGCGCGTGTGGAGCTTCGGACAGGCAGGCGGGCTGCGAGCAACGTGCCAAGGGCACTTTGTGGACTCGTGACTTAAGTTATCGACGGAGATCGACACCGAACTTCGAATTTTACGAAAGTGAATGTAGAGCGATTGCATGCGGTGTTCGACAAAATGATTCTGGTATCCAGGGATTTTTCCTTGAGCTGGTTTTTGGTGGAGTGGTCTCTCATTGCAACTAGAGGTTGCCTGAATTTTAGTGGAATTTTTGGAGAAGTGTAGATATGAATTTCAGCAAATTTAGCAAATCTGGTCCAAACTTGCAGTGAGTGAAATTTGAAATATTTGAAAAGAAGAAGAGTGGATCAAGGTGGTTCTGGGTTGTGGATACCAAGGACTATCCAGGGGTGTGAAGTTGAGGTCAAAAATCAAAAGAATTAGGGTACTTGCTTTGCAAATCACCTAGGCTCAAAAGAAATGACAGAATTATTTTGGGAGGAGAAAAAATTGGAATAAAATCCAAAAATGGATTTTACTAGTTTGGACAGAATGTTTGAGTTGTACCAAAGTGGAAGGAGAGATTTTTGGGGAGGTTTTACCATGTGGTGTATGGCCAAACCATAGATGATTTCAAAAATGGGAGAGGATGAAAAACTCCTAGAGTTACT
This sequence comes from Aegilops bicornis, assembly GCA_021605145.1. Taxonomy (NCBI): domain Eukaryota; kingdom Viridiplantae; phylum Streptophyta; class Magnoliopsida; order Poales; family Poaceae; genus Aegilops; species Aegilops bicornis. The sequence continues at coordinate 162,471,970 of CM038674.1, forward strand.
TTTTGAAAGAAAAATAAACTTCAAAATTTTTTCTTGAGTCCTTGAGGAGAGAGCAATCAGAGGAAAAATTTAAAAACCAAACACCAGAGTTGAAGGAGATGCAAAACTAAAATATTTGCAGGAGAGGAAAAAGCTTTTGATAGAGATTTTTGGAAGGGTTTTGGTGACCTCCTTCAAATCCAACAAAGTTTTGAAGAAAACCAAAGGAAATATTTTGGAGTGTCAGAACACCTACCCCCTTAGGAAAAATCTCGTCCCCGAGATTCCAGTTGATCCTCAAATAATTGTGGGTGCTTTGTTCGAAGGAAATCCTCTCTTTCCCAAGTGGCTTCACTTTCGGTGTGGTTGCTCCACTAAACTTTGAAGAACTTGGTGGTTTTCTGTCGGGTTCTCCTTTCTGACTCTTCCAAGATCTTTATCGGATGCTCCCGATATGTGAGGTCTGGTTGCACGTCAATGTTTTTATGGGGTACTTGTTTCTCTGGGTTGCTTACGCATTTCCTCAATTGGGAGATGTGGAATACGTCGTGGATGTCGGATAATTCTTCCGGTAAGTCTAGCTGGTAGGCCACCGTGCCCCTTCGTGCTACTATGCAGAATGGTCCGATGAATCTGGGTGCTAGCTTCCCTTTAATCTTGAATCAGTGCAGGCCTCTCATGGGTGATACTCGTAGGTACACAAATTCACCGGGTTCAAAATGGACCCCACGATGCTTCTGATCGTAATAACTCTTTTGTCGACTTTGGGTTGTCTTGAGTCGGTCCTTAATTACCTTGACTTTATCTTCAGCCTCTTTGAGCAGGTCTGGGCCGAAGATATGACTATCTCCGGTTTCCGACCAGTTTAGCGGGGTACGACATCTTCGTCCGTACAGAGCTTCAAATGGGGCCATTTGCAGGCTGGACTGATAGCTGTTGTTATATGTGAATTCTGCGTATGGTAAGCTCTCCTCCCAACTGGTCCTGTAGGTGAGGACACATGCTCTCAGCATATCTTCTAGGATCTGGTTTACTCGCTCAGTTTGCCCATCTGCTGGGGGTGGTATGCGGTACTGAATGCCAGCTGAGTTCCCAGAGCTTGTTGTAAGTGATCCCAAAACCGGGAGACGAATTGAGTGCCTCTGTCCGAGATTATTTTCTTTGGGACTCCATGTAGGCAAACGATACGGGAGAGGTAGAGCCTAGCAAGCTTCGGAGTGGTGTGTGTTGTCTTCACGGGGATGAAGTGTGCTACTTTAGTCAGTCTATCAGTGATGACCCATATGGCATCATGTCCGTGTCGTGACCGAGGTAGTCCAACAATAAAGTCCATTCCAATCTCGTCCCATTTCCACTCGGGTATCTTATTCGGTTGCAACAGCCCGGCCGGTTTCTGGTGCTCGGCCTTGATGCGTTTGTTGGGGAACGTTGCAGAAAATAAAAATTTTCCTACGGTTTCACCAAGATCCATCTATGAGTTCTACTAAGCAACGAGTCAAGAGAGAGAGTTTGCATCTACATACCACTTGTAGATCGAGTACGGAAGCGTTCGAGGGAGTGGTGATGATGAAGACGTTCCCAACGTGATTCCGATCACCGATGACCAAGTGCTGAACGAACAGCACCTCCGCGTTCAACACACGTACGGGACGATGGCGTCTCCTCCGTCTTGATCCAGCAAGGATGAAGGAGAGGTTGAGGAAGACAACTCCAATGGCAGCACGACGGCGTGGTGCAGTTGGTACGGCAGTTCTCCGGCATGGCTTCGCCAAGCTTCGCGTGGAGAAAGGGAGGTGTTGGGGAGGGAGGGCTGCGCCTTCAATGGTGTGTGCAGCCTCCCCCACCCCTCTATTTATAGGAGGAAGGGAGAGGGCGGCCCCTCTAGATGGCATCTAGAGGGGGGCGGCCAAGGGAGGAGGAAAGGGGTGGCTTGCCCCCCAAGCCGTGGCGCCCTTTGCCCCTTTAGGGTTTCCTCCCCAAGCCCTAGCCGCATGGGCCTAGGTGGGAGGCGCGCCCAGCCCACCAGGGGCTGGCTCCCTCCCACTTAGCCCATGTGGCCCCAGGGGTGGCCCCTCCAGTGGACCTCCGGAACTCTCCAGTGGCCCCAGTACATTACCCAGTATACCACCGAAACTTTCCGGAGTCCGTTTAACCACTTTCCATATATAAATCTTTACCTCGGGACCATTCCGGAACTCCTCGTGACGTCCGGGATCTCATCCGGGACTCCGAACAACATTCGGTAATCACATACTTGTCTTCCTATTAACCCTAGCGTCACCGAACCTTAAGTGTGTAGACCCTACGGGTTCGGGAGACATGCAGACATGACCGAGACCATCTCAGGTCAATAACCAACAGCGGGATCTGGATACCCATGTTGGTTCCCACATGCTCCTTGATGTTGTCATCGGATGAACCACGATGTCGAGGGTTCAAGTAACCCCGTATGCTATTCCCTTTGTCAGACGGTATGTTACTTGCCCGAGACTCGATCGTCGGTATCCCAATACCTCGTTTTAGTCTCGTTACCGGCAAGTCACTTTACTCGACACGTAATGCATGATACCTTGACCAGACACTTGATCACTTTGAGCTCTTTTTGATGATGCATTACCGAGTGGGCCATATGAGACATCTCGTTCTTCCGGAGTGACAACTCCCTGTCTCGATCCGTGTCAACCCAATGACACTTTCGGAGATACCTGTAATGCACCTTTATAGTCACCCGATTCGTTGTGACGCTTTGGTACACCCAAAGCATTCCCTACGGTATCCGGGAGTTACACGATCTCACGGTCTAAGGAAGAGATACTTGACATTGGAAAAGCTCTAGCAAAACGAACTACACGATCTTTGTGCTATGCTTAGGATTGGGTCTTGTCCATCACGTCATTCTCCTAATGACGTGATCCCGTTGTCAATGACATCGGATGTCCATAGTCAGGAAACCATGACTATCAGTCGACCAACGAGCTAGTCAACGAGAGGCTCACTAGGGACGTATTGTGGTCTATGTATTCACACGTGTATTACGATATCCGGATAATACGCTTTATAGCATGAATAAAAGATAATTATCATGAACAAGGAAATATAATAATAATGCTTTTATTATTGCCTCTAGGGCATATTTCCAACAGTCTCCCACTTGCACTAGAGTCAATAATCTAGTTACATCGTGATGAATCGAACACCCATAGAGTTACGGTGTTGATCATGTTTTGCCTTGGAAGAGGTTTAGTCAACGGATCTGCGACATTCAGATCCGTATGCACTTTACAAATTTCTATGTCTCCATCCGAACATTTTCACGGATGGAGTTGAAGCGACGCTTGATGTGCCTGGTCTTCTTGTGAAACCTGGGCTCCTTGGCAAGGGCAATAGCTCCAGTGTTGTCACAGAAGAGTTTGATCGGCCCCGACGCATTGGGTATGACTCCTAGGTCGGTGATGAACTCCTTCACCCAAATTGCTTCATGCGCTGCCTCCGAGGCTGCCATGTACTCCGCTTCACATGTAGATCCCGCCACGACGCTTCGCTTTGGTACCGCACCAGCCATCGCTCCACCATTCAACATATACACGTATCCGGTTTGTGACTTAGAGTCATCCAGATGCGTGTCGAAGCTAAGCGTCGACGTAACCCGTTCTGACGAGCTCTTCGTCACCTCCATAAACGAGAAACATGTCCTTTGTCCTTTTCGTGTACTTCAGGATATTCTTGACCGCTGTCCGGTGTTCCTTGCCGGGATTACTTTGGTACCTTCCTACCAAACTTACGGCAAGGTTTACATCAGGTCCGGTACACAGCATGGCATACATAATAGATCCTATGGCTGAGGCATAGGGGATGACGCTCATCTCTTCTTTATCTTTTGCCGTGGTCGGGCATTGAGCTGAGCTCAATCTCACACCTTGCAAAGACAGGCAAGAACCCTTTCTTGGACTGATCCATTTTGAACTTCTTCAAAATCTTATCAAGGTATGTGCTTTGTGAAAGACCTATGAGGCGTCTCGATCTATCTCTATAGATCTTGATGCCTAATATATAAGCAGCTTCTCCAAGGTCCTTCATTGAAAAACACTTATTCAAGTAGGCCTTAATGCTGTCCAAGAATTCTATATCATTTCCCATCAAAAGTATGTCATCTACATATAATATTAGAAATGCTCTGAGCTCCCACTCACTTTCTTGTAAACGCAGCTTCTCCATAAGTGCGCAAGATAAACCCAAACGCTTTGATCATCTCATCAAAGCGAATGTTCCAACTCCGAGATGCTTGCACCAGCCCATAAATGGATCGCTGGAGCTTGCATACTTTGTTAGCATTCTTAGGATCGACAAAACCTTCCGGCTGCATCATATACAGCTCTTCCTTAAGATATCCGTTAAGGAACGCTGTTTTGACGTCCATCTGCCATATCTCATAATCATAGTATGCGGCAATTGCTAACATGATTCGGACGGACTTAAGCTTCGCTACGGAGAGAAAGTCTCATCGTAGTCAATCCCTTGAACTTGCCGATAACCCTTAGCGACAAGTCGAGCTTTATAGATGGTGACATTACCATCCGCGTCCGTCTTCTTCTTAAAAATCCATTTGTTTTCTATCGCTCGCCGATCATCGGGCAAGTCACCAAAGTCCACACTTTGTTTTCATACATGGATTCTATCTCGGACTTCATGGCTTCTAGCCATTTGTTGGAATCTGGGCCCGCCATCGCTTCTTTATAGTTCGAAGGTTCATTGTTGTCTAACAACATGATTTCCAAGACAGGGTTGCCATACCACTCTGGTGCGGAACATGTCCTAGTGGACCTACGAAGTTCAGTAGCAACTTGATCCGAAATACCTTGATCATCATCATGAATTTCCTCTTCAGTTGGTGTAGGCATCACAGGAACATTTTCCTGAGCTGCACTACTCTCCTATTCAAGAGGTAGTACTTCATCGAGTTCTACTTTCCTCCCACTTACTTCTTTCGAGAGAAACTCTTTTCCGTAAAGGATCCGTTCTTGGCAACAAAGATCTTGCCCTCGGATCTTAAGTAGAAGGTATACCCAATGGTTTCTTTAGGGTATCCTATGAAGACGCATTTTTCCGACTTGGGTTCGAGCTTTTCAGGTTGAAGTTTCTTGACATAAGCATCGCATCCCCAAACTTTTAGAAACGACAGCTTAGGTTTCTTTCCAAACCATAATTCATACGGTGTCGTCTCAACGGACTTAGACGGTGCCCTATTTAAAGTGAATGTAGCTGTCTCTAGAGCGTATCCCCAAAATGATAGCGGTAAATCGGTAAGAGACATCATAGACTGCACCATATCCAATAGAGTGCGACACGACGCTCGGACACACCATTACGCTTGAGGTGTTCCAGCGGCGTTAGTTGTGAAACGATTCCACATTTTCTTAAGTGTGTACCAAATTCGTGACTTAAATATTCTCCTCCACGATCTGATCGTAAGAATTTTATCTTTCGGTCACGTTGATTCTCTACTTCATTCTGAAATTCCTTGAACTTCTCAAAGGTCTCAGACTTATGTTTCATCAAGTAGACATACCCATATCTACTCAAGTCATCTGTGAGAGTGAGAACATAACGATACCCTCCGCGAGCCTCAACGCTCATTGGACCGCACACATCGGTATGTATGATTTCCAACAAGTTGGTTGCTCGCTCCATTGTTCCGGAGAACGGAGTCTTGGTCATCTTGCCCATGAGGCATGGTTCACATGTGTCAAATGATTCATAATCTAAAGACTCCAAAAGTCCATCAGCATGGAGCTTTTTCATGCGCTTGACACCAATGTGACCAAGGCGGCAGTGCCACAAGTATGTGGGACTATCGTTATCAACTTTACATCTTTTGGTATTCACACTATAAACATGTGTAATACTACGCCGAGATTCATTAAGAATAAACCATTGACCATCGGAGCATGACCATAATACATATCTCTCATATAAATAGAACAACCATTATTCTCGGATTTAAATGAGTAGCCATCTCGCATTAAACAAGATCCGGATACAATATTCATGCTCAAACTTGGCACCAAATAACAATTATTAAGGTTCATAACTAATCCCGTAGGTAAATGAAGAGGTAGCGTGCGACGGCGATCACTTCGACTCTGGAACCATTCCCGACGCGCATCGTCACCTTGTCCTTTGCCACTTTCCGCTTATTCCGCAGCTCCTGCTGTGAATTACAAATATGAGCAACGGCACCGGTATCAAATACCCAGGAGTTACTACGAGTAATCGGCAAAGTACACATCAATTACATGTATATCAAATATACCTTTGGTGTTGCCGGCCTTCTTGTCCGCTAAGTATTTGGGGCAGTTCCGCTTCAAAGGACCCTCCCCTTGCAATAAAAGCACTCAGTCTCGGGTTTGGGTCCATTCTTTGACTTCTTCCCGGCAACTTGCTTACCGGGCGCGGCAACCTCCTTGCCGTCCTTCTTGAAGTTCTTCTTACCCTTGCCCTTTTTGAACTTAGTGTTCTTATTGACTATCAACACTTGATGTTCTTTCTTGATTTCAACCTCGGCTAACTTCAGCATAGAGAACACTTCAGGAATGGTCTTTACCATCCCCTGCATGTTGTAGTTCATCACAAAGCTCTTGTAGCTTTGTGGGAGCGACTGGAGGATTCTGTCAATGACCGCCTCATCAGGAGGTTAATGTTAATTTGGGTCATACGGTTGTGCAACCCATACATCTTCAAGATGTGCTCACCGATGTAACTGTTTTCCTCCATCTTACAACTATAGAACTTGTCGGAGATGTCATATCTCTCGACCCGGGCGTGAGCTTGGAAAACAAGTTTCAGCTCCTCGAACATCTCATATGCTCCGTGATGCTCAAAAACGCTTTTGGAGCCCCGGTTCTAAGCTGTAAAGCATGCCGCACTGAACGAGGGAGTAATCATCAGGTGAAGTTTGCCAAGCATTCATAATGTCTTGGTTCTCTGGGACGGAGCGTCACCTAGCGGTCCTTCTAGGACATATTGTTTCTGGCAGCTATGAGGATGATCCTCAGGTTAGGACCCAGTCCGTATAGTTGCTGCCGTCATCTTTCAGCTTGGTTTTCTAGGAACGCGTTGAAGTTCAAGTTGACATGAGCGTTGGCCATTTGATCTACAAGACATATCATTTAAAAGTTTTAGACTAAGTTCATGATAATTAAGTTCATCTAATCAAATTTAAATGAACTCCCACTTAGATTAGACATCCCTCTAGTCATCTAAGTGTTACACGATCCGAGTCGACTAGGCCGTGTCCGATCATCATCACGTGAGACGGACCAGTCTCGCCGGTGAACATTCTCATGTTGATCGTATCTTCCATACGACTCGTGTTCGACCTTTCGGTCTACGTGTTCCGAGGCCATGTCTGTACATGCTAGGCTCGTCAAGTAAACCCTAAGTGTTTTCGGCGTGTGTAAATCTGTCTTACACCCGTTGTATGTGAACGTAAGAATCCATCACACCCGATCATCACGTGGTGCTTAGAAACCATTTAACTTTGGCAACGGTGCGCTTAGGGGAAACACTTCTTGAAATTGTTGTAAGGGATCATCTTATTTACTACCGTCGTTCTAAGTAAACAAGATGTATAAACATAATAAACATCACATGCAATAATAATAGTAGTGACATGATATGGCCAATATCATAAAGCTCCATTGATCTCCATCTTCGGGGCTCCATGATCATCTTGTCACCGGCATGACACCATGATCTCCATCATCATGATCTCCATCATTGTGCCTCCATGAAGTTGTCACGCCAACGACTACTTCTACTTCTATGGCTAACGCGTTTAGCAATAAAGTAAAGTAAGTTACATGGCGTTCTTCAATGACACGCAGGTCATACAAAAATAAAGACAACTCCTATGGCTCCAGCCGGTTTTCATACTCATCGACATGCAAGTCGTGATTCCTATTACAAGAACATGATCTCATACATCACAATATGTCATTCATCATTCATCACAACTTGGCCATATCACATCACATGTCAATTGCTGCAAAAACAAGTTAGACGTCCTCTAATTGTTGTTGCATCTTTTACGTGGCTGCAATTGGGTTCTAGCAAGAACGCTTTTCTTACCTACGAATAACCACAACGTGATCTTGTCAACTTCTATTTACCCTTCATAAGGACCCTTTTCATCGAATCCGCTCCAACTAAAGTAGGAGAGACAGACACCCGCCAGCCACCTTATGCATCTAGTGCATGTTAGTCGGTGGAACCGGTCTCACGTAAGTGTACGTGTAAGGTTGGTCCGGGCCGCTTCATCCCACAATACCGCTGGAAGCAAGATAAGACTAGTAGCGGCAAGTAAATTGACAAGATCCACGCCCACAACTAAATTGTGTTCTACTCGTGCAATAGAGAACTACGCATAGACCTAGCTCATGATGCCACTGTTGGGGAACGTTGCAGAAAATAAAAAATTTCCTACGGTTTCACCAAGATCCATCTATGAGTTCTACTAAGCAACGAGTCAAGAGAGAGAGTTTGCATCTACATACCACTTGTAGATCGAGTAAGGAAGCGTTCGAGGGAGTGGTGATGATGAAGACGTTCCCAACGTGATTCCGATCACCGATGACCAAGTGCTGAACGGACAGCACCTCCGCTGCTCAACACACGACGGGACAATGGCGTCTCCTCCGCCTTGATCCAGCAAGGATGAAGGAGAGGTTGAGGAAGACAACTCCAATGGCAGCACGACGGCGTAGTGCGGTTGGTACGGCAGTTCTCCGGCAGGCTTCGCCAAGCTCACGTGGAGAAAGGGAGGTGTTGGGAGGGAGGGCTGCGCCTTCAATGGTGGCGCAGCCCTCCCCCCACCCCTCTATTTATAGGAGGAAGGGGAGGGCGGCCCCTCTAGATGGCATCTAGAGGGGGGCGACGGCCAAGGGGAGGAGGAAAGGGGTGGCTTGCCCCCAAGCCGTGGGGGCGCCTTGCCCCTTTAGGGTTTCCCTCCCAAGCCCTAGCCGCATGGGCCTAGGTGGGAGGCGCGCCCAGCCCACCAGGGGCTGGCTCTCTCCCACTTAGCCCATGTGGCCCCCGAGGGGTGGCCTCCCGTGGACCTCCGGAACTCTCCCGGTGGCCCGTACATTACCGTATACCACCAAAACTTTCCGAGTCCGCTTAACCACTTTCCATATATAAATCTTTACCTCCGGACCATTCCGAACTCCTCGTGACGTCCGGGATCTCATCCGGACTCAACAACATTCGGTAATCACATACTTGTCTTCCTATTAACCCTAGCGCCACCGAACCTTAAGTGTGTAGACCCTACGGGTTCGGGAGACATGCAGAACATGACCGAGACCATCTCAGGTCAATAACCAACAGCGGATCTGGATACCCATGTTGGTTCCCACATGCTCCTCGATGTTGTCATCGGATGAACCACGATGTCGAGGGTTCAAGCAACCCCGTATGCTATTCCCTTTGTCGACGGTATGTTACTTGCCCGAGACTTCGATCGTCGGTATCCCAATACCTCGCTTTTAGTCTCACATCGCAAGTCACTTTACTGCACCGTAATGCATGATCCCGTGACCGCACACTTGATCACTTTGAGCTCATTGTGATGATGCATTACCGAGTGGGCCCAGTGATACCTCTCCGTCATACGGAGTGACAAATCCTGTCTCGATCCGTGTCAACCCAATGACACTTTCGGAGATACCTGTAATGCACCTTTATAGTCACCCAGTTACGTTGTGACGCTTGGTACACCCAAAGCATTCCTACGGTATCCGGAGTTACACGATCTCACGGTCTAAGGAAGAGATACTTGACATTGGAAAAGCTCTAGCAAAACGAACTACACGATCTTTGTGCTATGCTTAGGATTGGGTCTTGTCCATCACGTCATTCTCCTAATGACGTGATCCCGCTGTCAATGACATCCGATGTCCATAGTCGAGAAACCATGACTATCCGTCGACCAACGAGCTAGTCAACTAGAGGCTCACTAGGGACGTATTGTGGTCTATGTATTCACACGTGTATTACGATTTCCGGATAATACAGTTATAGCATGAATAAAAGACAATTATCATGAACAAGGAAATATAATAATAATGCTTTTATTATTGCCTCTAGGGCATATTTCCAACAGCGTTGACAAGAGCCACAACATGCAATAAACGTGGCTATGTCTCTTTTTATACCATGCCACCAAAATGTTTCCTGAAGATCCTTGTACATCTTTGTTCCTCCAGGATGGATTGAATATGGAGCGGTGTGGCCTTCAGCCAGGATTTGTTGTTTAAGGTCATGGATATTTGGTACGCAAAGCCTATTCCCATACCACAATATTCCTTGCTCATCAATAATGAACTCCGAGGCCTTGCCCAATTTTATCTTCCGTTTTATGCCTTCAATGCTGGGGTGTCCACGTTGAGCCTCTTTAACCTTCTCTATCAGGGTAGGCTGTACTTCTAAGTTTGACACACTGCCTTCGGTGACCACCATCAGGTTGAGCTTTGCGAATTCCTGCTGGAATTCAGGTCTTAAGTCTGGCATGCCGTCGTTGTCCGGACTGGGGTTCCGACTCAGAGCATCTGCTACAACATTTGCCTTGCCCGGGTGGTAGTGGATCCCAACATCATAATCCTTTACTAATTCCAACCAGCATCGCTGCCGTAAATTTAGTTCTGGTTGTGTGAAAATATACTTGAGGCTTTTGTGGTCCGTGTATATTTCACAACGATTACCAAGTAAAAAGTGTCTCCATTCCTTGAGTGCATGAATAACTGCTGCTAATTCCAGGTCATGGGTAGGGTAATTTTTCTCATGCTTGCGGTTGTCCGGAAACATATGCGATAACCTTGCCTTTCTTGCATTAATACGCACCCGAGGCCCTTTCGAGATGCGTCACAAAATACTTCAAAATTTTTGTGTATATCTGGTACAATTAGTACTGGTGCTGTCGTCAGTCTCCTCTTTAGTTCTTGGAAACTTTTCTCGCAGGCTTCCGTCCGTTCAAACTTCCTGTCTTTCTTGAGAAGTTGCGTCATTGGCTTTGCTATGGTGGAGAATCCTTCAATAAATCTCCGGTAGTATCCTGCCATTCCCAAGAATCTTCGTACATCCGTTACGCTGGCTGGTGGTTTCTAGCCAAGTACGGCCTTGACCTTTTCCGGGTCTACGGCGATACCTTCTTGAGTCAGTACGTGGCCCAGAAAACCTACTTGCTTTAGCGAAAATTCACACTTGCTGAATTTAGCGTACAACTGATGTTTCCTAATTTCTCCTAGTACAATCCGAAGATGTTCAGCGTGCTCTTCTGGTGTTTTGGAGTATACCAGAATATCATCGATAAATACCACAACAAACTTATCCATAAACTTCATGAATACTTTGTTCATGAGGTGAACAAAATATGCGGGCGTTTGTTAGTCCGAATGGCATTACGGTGAACTCATACAATCCGTATCCGGAGGTGAAAGCGGTCTTGGGAATATCTTGATTCGCACTTTCATTGATGGTATCCCGATCTCAAGTCAATCTTTGAGAACACCTTGGCCTTAGCGAGTTGATCGAATAAATCATTTATTCGTGGCATCGGATATTTGTTCTTGATTGTGACCATGTTTAGCGCTCGATAGTCTATGCACAATCTCAGTGTTCCATCCTTCTTTTGGCAAACAAAATTGGTGAACCCCAAGGTGAGGAACCGCTGTATGTACCCTTTTTCCAATAATTCCTTTATTTGCTTCTTCAGTTCTACCAATTCGGATGGTGCCATTACAGACGGTTTCTTGTATATGGGAGCGGTTCCGGGTGCTAGCTCAATGCTGAATTCTATCTCTCGATCTGGTGGCATGCCTGGTAGTTCTTCGGGAAATACATCTGGAAATTCACACACTACTGGAACCTTGCTCAATTCAGAAATATCCACCTTATTCAATCTCGTTTGCCGGGATATTTTTCTTTCCTTGGCTGAAACCCTTATGGTCTTCCCGTGGTGATGGGTGAGAATTACGGTCCTGTTGAAGCAGTCAATAAAACCTTTGTTGGTAGTTAACCAATCCATCCCTAAGATGACATCCAGTCCTTTATTTTCCAACACGATAAGATTTACGTGAAACTTCAACCCTTCAAACTCGATAACCACACCACGGCAATAATTTCGGGTAACTTGCTTAATTCTGTGGGACTTGACGATCATAGATTTTCCCAAGGGAAGCATCGAAAAATTATTTTGCAAAGCAAAACTTTTCGAAACGAATGAGTGAGAAGCTCGTAATCAAACAAAACCATGGCAGGTATTGTGTTGATGTGAAACGCGTGCAGTCACGATATCCGGGGCATTTTGTGCTTCCTCTTTGGTCACGTGGTTCAGATGACCCTTCTGTGGTTGTTATTTGGGTTGAAATTGTTGCGCTTTGGTGCTGAATTATTGCTTCCGTTGTTCGGCTTTGGGGTCGAAGTTCCTTGGCTTGGGGCCTTTGCTTGGCATAGTGCCCTTCTTCTCCACAAGCGTAACAGGTAACGCCTGGGCGATATGTGAACTCCTTGTCCCTTGCGTGGAAATTCTTGATTGGGCATGAGACGCTTGTCGTGGGTTTGGGTGTCCAGTTTTTCTGAACATCTGTCCTGCTGCGGTGGTTGCGGGTGTGTTCAGTCTGGTCCCTCTTCCGCTTGCGGAAATCTTCTAAGCTGCATCTCTCATTTTCCAAGGTAATGGCCTTATCCACCAGCGTCTTAAAATCTGGAAATGTGTGTACGACCAATTGGCATTTAAGTGCGGGCGTAATCGTCTAGGAATTTCTCCATCTTTTATTTTCGACATACGCTCCTCGTTGGCGTAGCGAGTCGGCGAGGTAAACTATTTGTTGTATTCGACACTTGTCATTGTCCTTTGCTTGAGGTCATCAAATTCTCTCTTTTGATCTTCATAAGACTCTTAGGAATATGTGCCCCACGAAAACCTTCTTTAAATTCCTCCCATGATATATTATTTTCGTTGGGGTGCATGTGTAGGAAATTTTCCCACCACGATGCGGCTGCTCCAGTTAGATAGTGCGGAGCGTAAAACACTTTCTCAAGGTCTGAACACTGGGCAATGATTACTTTTCTCTCCATGTATCGAAGCCAGTCCTCGGCTTCAAGAGGTTTGTCAGTGTGAGAAAATGTTTGGGGACGTGTCATCTGTAACTCAGATAATTTTGATTGTTGCTGATACTGTCCACGGTGATTTCCCATATTGATGACTTGGTTCAGTATTTCCTGATGTTGCTGCTGACTTTGTCCATAAAGACGGCACATTTGGGAAAGTGCCGTTTCACTATCCTGCTGACTTGTCTGTCCCTGTGTGAAATTGTTGCATGGGGGTGTGCCATAATTTTCCTCTGTCGGAGTTGGCATGGAGCGCGTCCAAGGACGAGACATAGTTCACTCTGGGGATGTATTTTGAAACACTCATAAGAAAAGAAATCGAGCCGCAAAAATCAATAAATTCAAGAAGATACAAAAAGTTGCAAATGCTCCAAGATTTTTTTCAAGAGAAAAATATGTTTGCGCACGGAGAAGGACTGTTCATTACATATCTTACACGCAAGCAGTAATTATACAATACATCACTCAGGATATGCGTACATAAATCCTGACATGTTATTTAGCCTAGTGCACTTCTCCGGATACTACATGATGCGCAAACAAACTACTTCTCACAGCCTATTTACATATAAACATATCAAACAAGTCGGTACATCGCAAGGCGGCTAAGCGTACTAGTCGGAGATGGTAAGGATTTCCCTTGGCCTGCCATGGGTGAGGCGTAGATGGGCTGGTGACTCAACCTCCTCTTCGGAGATAGGCTCCAGACGCGAGGTGCTGCGCGGAGTTGGAGGAGCAGGTGCCCTGTGCGGGACAACTCGAATCTGAGCGGGCACGAGGGGTGTTGCAGAACGAACCGGAGTAGGCGTAATGACTTGGTTGAACTCCTCCGTGGTAGGCAGGCGACGAGTAGCGGTGCGAGCAGCAGGAGCAAACGATGCTGATGACGAGACGAAAGTCAGTGGCGGTGCGGCGCGCAGGAGCTCCCTCCTGTTGGCGGCACAGCCATGGACTGAGTCCATGCGGGCGGCTACAAAGTCGTCCACCAGGTTGTCGAAGGCTGCCTCCCAAGCCCGGAGATACTCGATGAGCATCTCAAAAGCTTCGTCCTGTTCTCCTCTGGGGCAAGAGAACACGTAGTGGCAGGTGTATGGCACGTGACATGGCAGGTAGCGGTAGCGACGAGTCTTCATCAAAGGAAGGATATCCCTGAGACGAGCTATCGCCTCACGGGCTGCCATCTGCAATGCATGCTTCTCTGTGGGCATGGCTCTCCCCATGAACCGGTAGCGCTCAACTCATCCTCTCTTGAATTCCAACGCGGCTTGGTGCATGGTCAGACGGTCGTTGACCTTGTGCTAAGAGAGAGAGAAGACTGGGCGCACATCTGGCCCCATCGCGACCTGAACGATGAAGGAGAAAAGCTTGACGAACCCATCGGGCATGTTGGCGAACATCTGCGACTCGCAGTCGTTGCCAGCCATCTACAAAAGTAGGCAAAAGTCCTGAGTAGTCAAATCATAAATTTATGCCGACTGTCAGAAATTGTCTACATTTGTGAAAAAAAATATCTCTATTATGCTAATAACCGATTAGCGATCGCACCTAGTGGCTTCCTACAGTCAGCCTGGCTCTGGTACCAAGCTTGTCACGACCGGTTCTTCAATAAAAATATTTATTGAACAACCGACCTATGAAGTCCAATATGAGGAAAATCCTTCATACCGGTAGACAAAACTTTGATACAATAAGCCAGTAGCATTACATTAATACAGGGGTCGGACTGAAGATGCCCAACCAATTATTACAAACACGCCGATAATTATACATAGCGGCGGATATGACTCAAGGTGTGGGGTGGAAATACTACTGACTCGAGATATGAGTGGTTGGTGGAATAACACAGCAGGGTGGTTAATAAGTCTACTGCACTGGCGGCTCATCGAGCGTCGAGGTGAGGCTCGATGAATTTATTTCTGTAGCGGAAGCGGATATATCACAAAGACTAGTCGAGGGATCGCACGAGACTGACTAGGATTCCTCTAGGCGTCGGACTCGCTATCAAATTCTTCATCCATGAGATCGCCTTCACAAGATCTCGCCAAATCAACAAGCGGTGAGTACTTTGAAAGTACTCGCAAGACAGTTCGGACAAAAGATATAACAAATGAATGCATGAATGAGTCATGATAAATTTTAACATTTGCTCAATTAAATCAGTATAGCAAAAAAAAATGAGAGGGAATCGGCGGTAGTCCGCTCGAAAACCCAAAGAAAGATAAACTCAAAACTGATCGAGTGTCTGAAGTGACGCCTCGAAGGGTGAAAATAAGTAAAACATGCCACAGTCGGGCGTCTGGGCGACACCTCATAAAGGGCTTATATTGGAATAAAAATACATGCGCAGCATGATGGATGTCGGAGCGACATCACAGAAAGGGCTTATAATAAAAGTAAATAATAACGATGCCGCAGTCGGACGTCTGAGAGACATCACAGAAAGGGTTTATAATGAAAATAAATAACAGCAATGCCGCAGTCGGACGTCTGAGCGACATCACAGAAAGGGCTTATTGAAAATAAATAACAGCAATGTCAGCGATCGGATGTCCGGCGACATCACAGAAAGGGCTTATAATGAAAATGAATACCAACAATGCCGCAGTCGGACGTCTGAGCGACATCGCAGAAAGGGCTTATAAGTCATTATAACTGATAAGATATAGTGCTCACGAAAATATTCATCACAAGACAATAAGCGGGTTAGTCTGTTCACAGGAAAGTAAACATTTAATACTCAAATGGTTCTCGGGAGTTTACATCCTTTGAGGCGTCACTTGACAAGATGAGATGATCACGGTACTTGGACATGAATAAGAGGAATTCAAGAATTTTGATTCTGCAGAGTTTGTACCAAAATTGTCCATAGCCAACGGATTTCCGTAGTCACGAAGGACTAGTTCCATTTACGGTATTTCAGAGGAAACACAACTAGCTAGTACACACCCATCATACCTCACGTTGCCAGGAATCACCCTAGACAGCGTTTAAGAAAAACTTTGATAAGGGGAGATCACAATCTCGAATAGCATGGGATCAAATTTATATCTGGCAGCGCTCTAAGGGGTGCCCCTCTCGGTCCCAACCGGAAACACCCATGCCCCCTGACTGGGTGAAAGGCTTTAATCCAGGGCCATGGAACCTTCATCCCGGCCTCTCGATTTGGTGTGTACCAGGAAGTGGTTTGCAACCTACTAGGCCGTATCCCTTGCGGGAAACAGGTGGTGGTACAGAAAGGAAGACGGACGGGGAACTGACCGATTTATGTTGACACTGGGTCAACAATATGGCATAAGCCTGGCATGCTACAACACTGCCATCTTACCCATACTCATGCCAACTCATGGCCATGTAACAAGTTTCCGGCAACTCACGGATTTACCGAGCTCATTTGCCTCAATGCTCACGAGATAAACTATCATCGAAAATGCTCATGAACGTGCCATGACACAAAAATAATGCAAACACGCCCAGACACTAATCATATCAAAAGTTCAAACTTGCTTAGTCGGGGTCTAGCTCGTCGAAGTTCACGGTTCCATCACCTCCTTCGGTATCTACGGTACACAAAATACACGCGCTAACGTAAATACCGTGAGGTGCACAAAAATTACTCCAAATATTTTTCAAATAAATCTGATAAAAAACTAGACAAAATTTTAAAGAGGACAGAAAAAGAATCAATCAAAAATTCCTTTCTTTTAAAACGTTATAAGGGTTTTAGCCCAAGGACTCGTCTGTAATGAAACAGAAAACTTCTAGGGGGTTCTGCGGAAAAGTCCAGATAACGTTTCGTTTAAAAGAAATGACTGAGAGGCTGACAGGCGGGCTCCACCTGTCGGGTTTAAAAATTTAAAAGAGGGAAACGGGGCGACGGCGCCCGAGAGGTGCGGTGGTCGCCGGCGGCGATCCACGGCGAGGTAGAGTGATCGGACGGTACCTTCGTGATCAGCACGTCCTTCCGCGTCTGTGGAAGGTGGAAGTGGTCGCCGGTGAGTACCACGTCGACGGCAATGCTTGCTCCAGCGGACGGCGGTTCGGACGGTCGTGGATCTCGCCAGAGAGAGCTGCGGGGTCAAAATTGAGGTGGGGGTTATCCTACTAGAGGTGGTACGCGGCTATGGGCGAAAGTAGGGCGGCGAAGGTGCCCTCACCGGAGAGAACGATGCCGGAGCCCGAGGCGGATGGCGGTGGCCGAAGTCGAGGAGGAAAGGCCCCTCGAGGCCCCTCCAGTGGCTAGGCGGGGTCTGGTGAGGTGGTGGAGTCGTGCGGAGGCGAGAGCAAGCTCGGGGGGGCTATATATAGCCGGACCGAGTCGGTTGCCGTGCACCGATAAGTCCTCGACGGAACGGCCACACGGGAGGGCTGGTTACGGTCTGCCCTCGACGGAACGGCCGCACGGCCCGTCGGCGGCAGAGAGCATGCTCTGTGCGTGCCAAGCCACGGCGACGGTGCCGCATGCGTGCGCTGGCAAGGAGATGGCCACGCGGAGCCACCGGGATGTTTGGGCGGCGCCGAACGGCGTTGCGCCGCAGTTTTGCCTCCTGTCGCCGTTACGGTGGTGCAGCCGCCGCAAAGCACGCCGCGCAGCGGCTGTGGCGCCACCGACGCCAGAACGCGCCAAGCGCGCGTGTGGAGCTTCGACAGGTAGGCGGGCTGCGAGCAACGTGCCAAGGGCACTGTGGACTCGTGGATGAAGTTATCGACGGAGATCGATAATCGAACTTCTGAATTTTACGAAAGTGAACAGAGCAAAGGTGCATGCCGGTGTTCGACAAAATGATTCTGGTATCCAGGATTTTCCTTGAGCTGGTTTTTGGTGGAGTGGTCTCTCATTGCAACTAGAGGTTGCCTGAATTTTGGTGGAATTTTTGGAGAAGTGTAGATATGAATTTCACCAAATTTAACAAATCTGGTCCAAACTTGTAGTGAGTGAAATTTGAAATATTTGAAAAGAAGAAGAGTGGATCAAGATGGTTCTGGGTTGTGGATACCAAGGACTATCCAGGGGTGTGAAGTTGAGGTCAAAAACCAAAAGAATTAGGGTACTTGCTTTGCAAATCACATAGGCTCAAAAGAAATGACAGAATTATTTTGGGAGGAGAAAAAATTGGAATAAAATCCAAAAATGGATTTTACTAGTTTGGACAGAATGTTTGAGTTGTACCAAAGTGGAAGGAGAGATTTTTGGGGAGGTTTTACCATGTGGTGTATGGCCAAACCATAAATGATTTCAAAAATGGGAGAGGATGAAAAACTCCTAGAGTTACTTTTTGAAAGAAAAATAATCTTCAAATTTTTTTCTTGAGTCCTTGAGGAGAGAGCAATCAGAGGAAAAATTTAAAAACCAAACACCAGAGTTGAAGGAGATGCAAAACTAAAATATTTGCCAGAGGGAAAAAGCTTTTGATAGAGATTTTTGGAAGGGTCTTGGTGACCTCCTTCAAATCCAACAAAGTTTTGAAGAAAACCAAAGGAAAGATTTTGGAGTGTCACAATTACGGGACAAGGCGCATTAAATGCGAACACCCGTCCCATCCGTTGCTGCTCTACCCTGCTCCGACACACGTCCGGTCCAGCGGGGCGCGTGGTGCCATGTAAGCTGGCAGGCAGCTGAGGTGGCACAGTGATGAGGTCTTCATGAAGATTTGCATGCCACCACGTAGGCCTCGCTGAGTTGGCCTAGAAGTCTCCTATTGACACGCAGGCGCCTGCCTAGCTGGTGGGCTGGCAGCTGCATGGGGAGTGGTGGCGGGATCGTGGCAGGAGTGGGCCTGGCTATGGCCTTGCAGGCGTCCCCGGCAAGGGCCTTGCTGGGGCCCCGACAAGGGTCTTGTCGTGACACCATGGTCGTCCCCGGCAAGGCTGTTGCCGGAGGTCTTGTGGATTTCCTTGGCAAGGATGTCGCCAAGGGTCGTCGTCTTCTATTCTTTGTCTTCACAAAGATCTGTATGCCACCACAGGAGTGCCTCCCGAGCCCTGGTTCCAATGAGGCTGGAGACCTTGGGCTCAAGGGTGGCGCATTCTGCTGGCGGGGGATTGGGCAAGTTGCCCCGGCAAGGCTCCTGCCGGGGCCGCTGAGGCTGCCCCAGCAAGGATCTTGCAGGGGAGAACCACCTCGCCCTCTTGGCCTTCTGGTCATGGCGTTGCTTTGACCGTTCTGCAGCTTCGACTCTTCCCTCTACCCTGCTTAGTGTGGTCGTGGGCGCGGCTCCGATTGCATGTGCACTTAGTAAGGGGTACAAAGTAGTGCCCCTACTTTAGTACACCAACAGGAGGCAAAACTATAAGCCCCTATCTTTCTCTGTGTCTGATTAAAACTCCATACCCATAAGTATTGCGTGAGTGTTAGCAATTTTGAAAGACTAAATGATAGTTGAGCATGTGGACTTGCTGAAAAGCTCTTATATGGACTCTTTCCGATGTTATGATAAATTGCAATTGCTTCGATGACCAAGATTATAGTTGTTAGTTTTCAATGAAGTTTTTGAGTCATACTTGGCATTGTGAATAGATTGTTACTTGAACATAAGAAATCATATGACAAAATATATTTATGTTGTTGTTATAAGAATGATCATGATGCCCTCATGTCTGTATTTTATTTTTATCAACACCTCTATCTCTAAACATGTGGACATATTTTTGGATATCGGCTTCCGCTTGAGGACAAGCGAGGACTAAGCTTGGGGGAGTTGATACGTCCCTTTTTTATCATGCTTTTATACCGATATTTATTGCCTTATGGGCTGTTATTACACGCTATGCCACAATACTTATGGCTATTCTCTCTTATTTTACAAGGTTTACATGAAGAGGGAGAATGCCGGCAGCTGGGATTCTGGGCTGGAAAAGGAGCAAATATCGAAGGCCTATTCTGCACAGCTCCGAAAGTCCTGAAACTCCACGAAAGTTATTTATGGAATTAATAAAAAATAATGGCGAAAGAATCAGCATCAGGGGGCCCACACCCTGTCCATGAGGGTGGGGGGCGCTCCCCTACCTCGTGGGCCCCCTGACAGCCTTCCGGTGGCCATCTTCTGCTATATGAAGTCTGTTACCCTGAAAAAAAATCATAAGCAAGCTTACGGGACGAAACTCTGCAGCCACGAGGCGGAACCTTGGCGGAACCAATTTAGGGCTCCGGCGGAGCTGTTCTGCTGGGGAAACTTCCCTCCGGGAATGGGAAATCATCACCATCGTCATCACCAACGATCATCTCATCGGGAGGGGGTCAATCTCCATCAACATTTTCACCAGCACCATCTCCTCTCAAACCCTAGTTCATCTCTTGTATCCAATCTTTGTACCAAAACCTCAGATTGGTACCTGTGGGTTGCTAGTAGTGTTGATTACTCCTTGTAGTTGATGGTATTTGGTTTATTTGGTGGAAGATCATATGTTCAGATCCTTAATGCATATCAATACCCCTCTGCTTATGAACATGAATATGATTTGTGAGTAGTACGTTTGTTCCTAAGGACATGGGAGAAGTCTTGCTATAAGTAGTCATGTGAATTTGGTATTCGTTCGATATTTTGATGAGATGTATGTTGTCTATCCTCTAGTGGTGTTATGTGAATGTCCACTACATGACACTTCACCATTGTTTGGGCCTAGAGGAAGGCATTGGGAAGTAACTAGTAGATGATGGGTTGCTTGAGTGATAGAAGCTTAAACCCTAGTTTATGTGTTGCTTCGTAAGGGGCTGATTTGGATCCATATGTTTCATGCTATGGTTAGGTTTACCTTAATACTTCCTTTGTAGTTGCGGATGCTTGCAATAGGGGTTTATCATAAGTGGGATGCTTGTCCAAGAAAGGGCAGTACCCAAGCACCGGTCCACCCACATACCAAATTAACAAAGTAACGAACGCGAATCATATGAGCATGATGAAAACTAGCTTGACGATAATTCTCATGTGTCCTCGAGAGCGCTTGTCTCATATAAGAACTTGTCCAGGCTTGTCCTTTGCTACAAAAAGGATTGGGACACCTTGCTGCACCTTATTTACTTTCATTGCTTGTTACCCATTACAAATTATCTTATCACAAAACTATGTGTTACCTACAATTTCAGTGCTTACAGAGAATACCTTACTGAAAAACCGCTTGTCATTTCCTTCTGCTCCTTGTTGGGTTCGACACTCTTACTTATCGAAAGGACTACGATAGATCCCCTACACTTGTGGGTCATCAGGGAGATGAGATATGGAACTTGCACTGCAGTAGGAGTAGCAGGAGAGTCTGCAGTGATCATCTGTTCCGGTTGCTCCACAGGACCACCATCATTTTGTGCCTTCGCCCTTTCAGATTTTACCTTGTTAAGTAAACACACAAGAATAAGGAATGAAATTCGCACTTCCAAATTCGTTGATGCATGGTACCAACGAACACAACTTTTATGTATGGCAACCACATTGTAGGATGATGGAATATGTATGAAAAACGCTAAGCAGAAGGCATTTCAACAAATTGGAAGCAATGCAATCTAGACACCATATGAAAGATCCAACCAAAATCACTCTACCAAGCTAGATGTGTCTCATTATAAGTTGCGCTTCAACAAACTAGAGGCAATACATGTTTGAAATGATATGCAAGATGCAACCAATATGACACTGTCAACTTGAAGGTGTATCGTCAGAAGTGATTGATGAGGGATACACAAGAAAAGTAGTTTGATGTAAGAACATGGTTAATAGAAATACGTAGTATGTACCAAAAACAGGATGGCATGTCATATTAACAGGTATAATGTGTTAACTAAGCAGATGCAATTTACCCTAATTAGAAGCATTACAAGGTAGACACCATATGCAACATGCAACCACATATCACACTGCCAAGTAAGAGCAAGAATATGCGATGGTGGTGTGGGGGAATTGTGGTCATCAACTAGAGAGCAACGTTGACTATCTTCATTTAGCCTTGTTGTTTCTTGAGAATCATGTGGGGAGGACGACAGTGCACTCTTTAAACGAGTAGCGCGTCTCCCAGTAACCCACCAGGGTGATTGTCTCATCATAAGTGATTGATGAGGGATATAAAAGAGCATTAGTTTGATGTACGAACATGGTTAATAGACATATGTAGTATGTATGAAAAACAGGAAGGCATGTCATTATCAAAAGGAATAATGTGTAAAGTAAGCAGATGCAATTTAACCAAATTGGAAGCAAAACAAGCTAGACACCATATGCAACATGCAACCACATTTGACAGCGCGAAGTTAAAGCAAGCACCTGGGATGGTTGTGTGTGGCAATTGAGATCATCAACTGCAGAGCTACGTTTAGTGTCTCCATCTGCTGACACTGCACCCTTTAGAGCGCTAAAACGCTTAGTGCTTATATTCGAATTACACTGGAGCGACTTCTGTCTTTTCTTTTTTGTATTCATCAACACTGCGTCAGAGTCTGAAATACCCATGCATAAAAAAACAATAGTGTGAGTATGGGTGAAGTGTGTGCACAATTATTGCAGTGTAAAGGTAGCAGATAGCAGGTCAGTGAGAAATAAATGACGGGAGACATATGATAGCTCTACAACATGCATGGCACACGCAATTACTACAAGATTCTATGAAAATAACAGTCGACTGAAAACAAATAGGCCAGTCCATTTTTTCTGCACCATTCGATGTACAAAGAACGGGCAGATCGCCTTCATCTACCTCTAGCCAGTCAGTGTTACGATCTTCCTCAAAACGTGAGCGACCACCAGCCCAGTCCCCTTCCTCCGCCCTCCCCTCGACCTCACTGCACCGCCGTTCTTGGCACCGCCCCCGGCCATCCCTTCAAGCCCCGCCGACCTCCAGATCAGGCGCAAGCTGCTCCTGCACTCCACACGCCTATGATAGAAACCGATGCGCAGCTTCCCCGGTGAACAGGTGGATTAGGTGCTCCGCTTAGGTGCTCCTGCACTCCCACTCGGTAGGATTTTTGTCACTTAGGCGAGCACTGAGCTGCAGCTAAGCCCCTGAGTGGGAGGTTTGCTCTCCACTCGGTAGGATTTTCGTCACTTAGGCGAGCACTGGGCTGCAGCTAAGCCTCCGAGTGGGAGGTTTGCTCTCCACTCGTTAGGATTTTCATCACGTAGGCGAGCACTGGGCTGCAGCTAAGCCCCCGAGTGGGAGGTTTGCTCTCCACTTGGTAGGATTTTTGTCACTTAGGCGAGCACTGAGCTGCAGCTAAGCCCCCGAGTGGGAGGTTTGCTCTCCACTCGGTAGGATTTTTGTCACTTAGGCGAGCACTGAGCTGCAGCTAAGCCCCCGAGTGGGAGGTTTGTGAAGGAAATATGCCCTAGAGGCAATAATAAAGTTATTATTTATTTCCTTATTTCATGATAAATGTTTATTATTCATGCTAGAATTGTATTAACCGGAAACATAATACATGTGTGAATATATAGACAAACAAGATGTCACTAGTATGCCTCTACTTGACTAGCTTGTTAATCAAAGATGGTTATGTTTCCTAACCATGAACAAGGAGTTGTTATTTGATTAACAAGGTCACATCATTAGTTGAATGATCTGATTGACATGACCCATTCCGTTAGCTTAACACTTGATCGCTTTAGTATGTTAATGCTTTCTTCATGACCCATACATGTTCCTATAACTATGAGATTATGCAACTCCCGTTTACGGAGGAACACTTTGGTACTACCAAACGTCACAACGAATCGGGTGATTATAAAGGAGTACTACAGGTGTCTCCAAAGGTACTTGTTGGGTTGGCGTATTTCGAGATTAGGTTTTGTCACTCCGATTGTCGGAGAGGTATCTCCAGGCCTTCTCGGTAATGCACATCACTTAAAGCCTTGCAAGCATTACAACTAATGAGTTAGTTGTGAGATGATGTATTACGGAACGAGTAAAGAGACTTACCGATAACGAGATTGAACTAGGTATTGGATACCGACGATCGAATCTCGGGTAAGTAACATACCGATGACAAAGCGAACAACGATGTCGTTATGCGGTTTGACCGATAAAGATCTTCGTAGAATATGTATGAACCAATATGGGCATCCAGGTTCCGCTATTGGTTATTGACCGAGAATGGTTCTAGGTCATGTCTACATAGTTCTCGAACCCGTTGGGTCCGCACGCTTAACGCTTCGATGACAGTTCATAATGAGTTTATAAGTATTGATGCACCGAAGGTTGTTCGAGTCCGGATGTGATCACGGACATGACGAGGAGTCTCGAAATGGTCAAGACATAAAGATTGATATATTGGAAGCCTACATTTGGACATCGGAAGTGTTCCGGTGAAATCGGGATTTTACCGAGTACCGGAGGTTACGGAACCCCCGGGAGGTCCATGGGCCTTAATGGGCCATAGGAGAAGAGGAAGGGCAGGCCAAGGTGGGCTGCGCGCCTCCCCTCTAGTCCGAATAGGACAAGGAAGGGGCGGCGCCTTCCCTCTTCCCTCCTCCAATCCTAGTCCAACTAGGACACGGGGGGGGGGAGTCCTACTCCCGGTGGGAGTAGGACTCCTCCTTGGTGCGCCTCCTCTAGGGCCGGCCACCTCCCCCTTGGCTCCTTTATATACGGGGGCAGGGGGCACCCCATAAGACACAAGTTGATCTACGGATCTTTCCTTAGCCGTGTGCGGTGCCCCCTTCCACCATATTCCACTTCGGTCATATCGTCATGAGCTTAGGCGAAGCCCCGCGCCGGAGAAGTCATATCGTCATGAGCTTAGGCGAAGCCCCGCGTCGGTGGAGCATCAACATCGTCACCACGCCGTCAGGCCGACGGAACTCATCCCGACACTTTGCTGGATCGGAGTCCGGGATCGTCATCGAGCTGAACGTGTGCGTAACTCGGAGGTGCCGTATGCTCGGTGCTTGGATCGGTCGGATCGTGAAGACGCACGACTACATCAACCGCGTTGTTATAACGCTTCCGCTTTCGGTCTCACGAGTGCGTGGACGGACACTCTCCCTCTCGTTGCTATGCCATCACCATGGTCTTGGCGTGATCGTAGGAAAATTTTTGAAATTACTGCGTTCCCCAACAAAGTGGCATCCGAGCCTAGGTTTTTATGGTTTGATGTTATTTGCACGAGTAGAACACAAGTGAGTTGTGGACGATACAAGTCATACTGCCTACCAGCATGTCATACTTTGGTTCAGCGGTATTGTTAGACGAGACGATCCGGACCAACCTTACGTGTACTCTTACGCGAGACCGGTTCCCTCGACGTGCTTTGCACATAGATGGCTTGCGGAAGACTGTCTCTCCAACTTTAGTTGAACCGAGTATACGCCCGGTCCTTGAGAAGGTTAAACGGAGTCTATTTGACAAACTATCGTTGTGGTTTTGATGCGTAGGTAAGAACGGTTCTTGCTCAGCCCGTAGCAGCCACGTAAAACTTGCAACAACAAAGTAGAGGACGTCTAACTTGTTTTTGCAGGGCATGTTGTGATGTGATATGGTCAAGACGTGATGCTATATTGTATGAGATGATCATGTTTTGTAACCGAGTTATCGGCAACTGGCAGGAGCCATATGGTTGTCGCTTTATTGTATGAAATGCAAACGCCATGTAATTGCTTTACTTTATCACTAAGCGGTAGCGATAGTCGTGGAAGCAATAGTTGGCGAGACGACAACGATGCTACGATGGAGATCAAGGTGTCGCTACCGGTGACGATGGTGATCATGACGGTGCTTCGGCGATGGAGATCACAAGCACAAGATGATGATGACCATATCATATCACTTATATTGATTGCATGTGATGTTTATCCTTTATGCATCTTATCTTGCTTTGATTGACGGTAGCATTATAAGATGATCTCTCACCAAAATTATCAAGAAGTGTTCTCCCGAGTATGCACCGCTATGCGAAAGTTCTTCGTCTTTGAGACACCACGTGATGATCTGGTGTGATAGGCTCTACGTTCAAATACAACGGGTGCAAAACAGTTGCGCACGCGGAATACTCAGGTTAAACTTGACGAGCCTAGCATATAACAGATATGGCCTCGAACACGGAGACCGAAAGGTCGAGCGTGAATCATATAGTAGATATGATCAACATAGTGATGTTCACCATTAAAACTACTCCATCTCACGTGATGATCGGACATGGTTTAGTTGATTTGGATCACGTAATCACTTAGATGACTAGAGAGATGTCTATCTAAGTGGGAGTTCTTAAGTAATATGATTAATTGAACTTTAATTTATCATGAACTTAGTCCTGGTAGTATTTTACAAATTATGTTGTAGATCAATAGCTCGCGTTGTTGCTTCCCTATGTTTTTACATGTGTTCCTAGAGAAAATTGTATTGAAAGATGTTAGTAGCAATGATGCGGATTGGATCCGTGATCTGAGGTTTATCCTCATTGCTGCCTTGAGAAGAATTATGTCCTTAATGCACCGCTAGGTGACAGACCTATTGCAGGAGCGTATGCACGGCGTTATGAACGTTTGGCTAGCTCAATATGATGACTACTTGATAGTTTAGTGCACCATGCTTAAACGGCTTAGAATCGGGACTTCAAAGACGTTTTGAACGTCATGGACCATATGAGATGTTCCAGGAATTGAAGTTAATATTTCAAGCAAATACCCGAGTTGAGAGATATGAAGTCTCCAACAAGTTCTATAGCTAAAAGATGGAGGAGAATCGCTCAACTAGTGAGCATGTGCTCAGATTGTCCGAGTACTTCAATCGCTTGAATCAAGTGGGAGTTAATCTTCGAGATAAGATAGTGATTGACAGAATTCTCTAGTCACCATCACTAAAGTTAGTAGAACTTCGTGATGAACTATAGTATGCAAGGGATGATGAAAAAGATTCTCGAGCTCTTCGCGATGCTAAAATAGGCGAAGGTATAAATCAAGAAAGAGCATCAAGTGTTGATGATTGACAAGACCACTAGTCTCAAGAAAAAGGGCAAAGGGAAGAAAGGGAACTTCAAGAAGAACGGCAAGCAAGTTGCTGCTCGAGTGAAAGAAGCCCAAAGTCTGGACCTAAGCCTGAGACTAAGTACTTTTGCTGCAATGGAACTGGTCACTAGAAGCGGAACTACCCCAAGTATTTGGCGGATAAGAAGGATGGCAAAGTGAACAAAGGTATATTTGATATACAGATTATTGATATGTATTTTACTAGTGTTCGTAGCAACCCCTCGGTATTTGATACTGGTTCAGTTGCTAAGAGTAGTAACTTGAAACGGGAGTTGCCGAATGAATGAGAAACTAGTCGAAGGGAAGTGACGATGAGTGTTGGAAGTAGTTCCAAGATTGATATGATCATCATCGCACACTCCCTATACTTTCGGGATTAGTGTGGAACCTAAATAAGTGTTATTTGGTGTTGAGCATAAATATGATTTGATCATGTTTATTGCAATACGGTTATTCATTTAAGTAAGAGAATAAATTGTTGTTCTGTTTACATGAATAAAACCTTATATGGTTACACACCCAATGAAAATGGTTCATTGGATCTCGATCATAGTGATACACATATTCATAATATTGAAACCAAAAGATGCAACGTTAATAATGATAGTGCAAATTATTTGTGGCACTGCCGTTTAGGTCATATTGGTGTAAAGCGCATGAAGAAAACTCCATGCTGATGGACTTTTGGAATCACTTGATTATGAATCATTTGATGCTTGCGAACCGTGCCTTTTGGGCAAGATGACTAAAACTCCGTTCTCCGGAACAATGGAACAAGCTACTGACTTATTGAAAATAATACATACCGATGTATGCGATTCAATGAGTGTTGAAGCTCGTGGCAAGTATCATTATTTTCTGACCTTCACAGATGATTTGAGCAGATATGCGTATATCTTCTTGATGAAACATAAGTCTGAAATAGTTGAAAAGTTCAAAGAATTTCAGAGTGAAGTAGAAAATCATCGTAACAAGAAAATAAAGTTTCTGCGATCTGATCGTGGAGATGAATATTTGAGTTACGAAGTTTGGTCTTCAATTAAAACAAAGTGGAATAGTTTCACAGCTCACGCCACCGGAACACCACAACGTTATGGTGTGTCCGAACGTCAGAATCAGATTTTTATTTTGATATGGTGCGATCAATGATGTCTCTTACCGATTTACCAATATCGCTTTTGGGGTTATGCATTAGAGACAGCTGCATTCACGTTTAATAGGGCACCATCTAAATCCGTTGAGACGACACGTATGAACTATGGTTTAACAAAGAAACCTAAGCTGTCGTTTCTTAAAAGTTTGGAGTTGTGATGCTTATGTGAAAAAGTTTTCACCGATAAGCTCGAACCCAAATCGGAGAAGTGCGTCTTCATAGAACACCCAAAGGTAACTATTGGGTACACCTTCTATCACAGATCCGAAGGCAAGTTTTTCGTTGCTAAGATGGATCCTTTCTAGAGAAGAAGTTTCTCTCGAAAGAAGTGAGTGGGAGGAAAGTAGAACTTGAGGAGGTAATTGTACCTTCTCCCAGATTGGAAAGTAGTTCATCACGTAAATCAGTTCGGTGATTCCTACACCAATTAGTGAGGAAGTTAGTGATGATGATCATAAAACTTCAGATCAAGTTGCTACCAAACCTCGTAGGTCTTCCGTGAGTAAGATCCGCACCCGGTGTAGTACGGTAATCATATTACGGAAGTCATGTTATTAGACCATGATGAACCTACGGACTATGAGGAAGCGATGATGAGCCCAGATTCATGAAATGGCTTGAGGCCATGAAATCTGAGATAGGATCCATGTATGAGAACAAAGTATGGACTTTGATTGACTTGCTCGATGATCAGCAAGCCATGTTAAATAAATGGATCTTCAAGAGGAAGACGGACACTGATAGTAGTGTTGCTATCTACAAAGCTCGACTTGTCACAAAAAGGTTTTCGACAAGTTCAAGGAGTTGACTACAAATGAGATTTTCTCAACTGTAGTGATGCTTAAGTCTGTCCGAATCATGTTAGCAATTGCCACATTTTATGAAATCTGGCAAATGGATGTCAAAACTACATTCTTTAATGGATTTATTAAAGAAGAGTTGTATATGATGCAACCGAGAAGGTTTTTCAATCCTAAAGGAGCTAACAAAATGTGCAAGCTCCAGCGATCCATCTATGGACTGGTGCAAGCATCTCGGAGTTGGAATAAACGCTTTGATAGTGTGATCAAAGCATATGGTTTTATCTGAGACTTTTGGAGAAGCTTTGTATTTACAAGAAAGTGAGTGGAAGCACTACAACATTTACGATAAGTATATGTGAATGACATATTGTTAATCGGAAATAATGTAGAATTATTCTGCAAAGCATAAAGGAGTATTTGAAAGGAGTTTCTCAAAGAAGGACCTCAGTGAAGCTGCTTACATATTGAGCATCAAGATCTATAGAGATAGATCAAGACGCTTGATAAGTTTTCAATAAGTACATACCTTGTCAAGATTTTGAAGTAGTTCAAAATGGAACAGCCAAAGAAAGAGTTCTTGCCTGTGTTACAAGGTGTCAAATTGAGTAAGACTCAAAACCCGACCACGGCAGAAGATAGAAAGAGAATGAAAGTCATTCCCTATGCCTTGGCCATAGGTTCTATAAAGTATGCCATGCTGTGTACCAGATCTATTGTATACCCTACACTGAGTTTGGCAAGGGAGTACAATAGTGATCTAAGAGTAGATCACTGGACAGCGGTCAAAAACATCCTTAGTGAGGACTAAGGAAATATTTCTCGATTATGGAGGTGATAAAAGAGCCCGTCGTAAAGAGTTACATCGATGCAAGCTTTTTACACTGATCCAGATGACTCTAAGTCTCAATCTGGATACATATTGTAAGTGGGAGCAATTAGCTAGAGTAGCCCCGTGCAGAGCATTGTATACATAGAATATTTGCAAAATACATACGGCTCTGAATGTGACAGACCCGTTGACTAAACTTATCTCACGAGCAAAACATGATCATCCCTTAGTACTCATGCTAGAATTGTATTAACCGGAAACATAATACATGTGTGAATATATAGACAAACAGTATGTCACTAGTATGCCTCTACTTGACTAGCTTGTTAATCAAAGATGGTTATGTTTCCTAACCATGAACAAGGAGTTGTTATTTGATTAACAAGGTCACATCATTAGTTGAATGATCTGATTGACATGACCCATTCCGTTAGCTTAACACTTGATCGTTTAGTATGTTAATGCTTTCTTCATGACCCATACATGTTCCTATAACTATGAGATTATGCAACTCCGTTCTGGGAGGAACACTTTGGGTACTACCAAACGTCACAACGTAATCGGGTGATTATAAAGGAGTACTACAGGTGTCTCCAAAGGTACTTGTTGGGTTGGCGTATTTCGAGATTAGGTTTTGTCACTCCGATTGTCGGAGAGGTATCTCGTGCCTTCTCGGTAATGCACATCACTTAAAGCCTTGCAAGCATTACAACTAATGAGTTAGTTGTGAGATGATGTATTACGGAACGAGTAAAGAGACTTACCGATAACGAGATTGAACTAGGTATTGGATACCGACGATCGAATCTCGGGTAAGTAACATACCGATGACAAAGGGAACAACGTATGTCGTTATGCGGTTTGACCGATAAAGATCTTCGTAGAATATGTAGGAACCAATATGGGCATCCAGGTTCCGCTATTGGTTATTGACCGAGAATGGTTCTAGGTCATGTCTACATAGTTCTCGAACCCGTTGGGTCCGCACGCTTAACGTTTCGATGACAGTTCATAATGAGTTTATAAGTATTGATGCACCGAAGGTTGTTCGGAGTCCCGGATGTGATCACGGACATGACGAGGAGTCTCGAAATGGTCAAGACATAAAGATTGATATATTGGAAGCCTACATTTGGACATCGGAAGTGTTCCGGGTGAAATCGGGATTTTACCGGAGTACCGGGAGGTTACCGGAACCCCCCGGGAGGTCCATGGGCCTTAATGGGCCATAGGAGAAGAGGAAGGGCAGCCCAAGGTGGGCTGCGCCCCCCCCCCCTCTAGTCCGAATAGGACAAGGAAGGCGGCGCCTTCCCTCTTCCCCTCCTCCAATCCTAGTCCAACTAGGACAGGGGGAGTCCTACTCCGGTGGGAGTAGGACTCCTCCTTAGTGCGCCTCCTCTAGGGCCGGCCACCTCCCCTTGGCTCCTTTATATCTGAGGGCAGGGGGCACCCCATAACACACAAGTTGATCTACGGATCTTTCCTTAGCCGTGCGGTGCCCCTTCCACCATATTCCACTTGGTCATATCGTCGCGGAGCTTAGGCGAAGCCTGCGCGGAGAAGTCATATCGTCGCGGAGCTTAGGCGAAGCCCTGCGTCGGTGGAGCATCAACATCGCCGTCCTGCCGTCGTCTTGTGGAACTCATCCCGACACTTTGCTGGATCGAGTCCGGGATCGTCATCGAGCTGAGCGTGTGCGAGAACTCGGAGGTGCCGTGCGTTCGGTGCTTGGATCGGTCGGATCGTGAAGACGCACGACTACATCAACAGCGTTGTTATAACGCTTCGCTTTCGGTCTCACGAGTGCGTGGGACGGACACTCTCCCCTCTCGTTGCTATGCCATCACCATGGTCTTGCGTGATCGTAGGAAATTTTTTGAAATTACTGCGTTCCCCAACAGTTTGCTCTCCACTCGGTAGGATTTTTGTCACTTAGGCGAGCACTGGGCTGCAGCTAAGCCCCCGAGTGGGAGGTTTGCTCTCCACTCGGTAGGATTTTCTAGATATAGCTCTGAAGGAGAAGGAAGCAGTCGACCTGCACCTCGTCGTCCTTGCAAAGCGTTCATTATATTGAATGTTTTAAGTAAATCCTTGGGCTGTTAATAAGACCCCGAGCGGGAGGCTGGCTCTCCGCTCGGTAGGAGTTTTAAATACTTAGGCGAGTACTTGGACTGCAGCTAAGCCCCCGAGTGGGAGGCTGGCTCTCCACTCGGTAGGATTTTAAATACTTAGGCGAGTACTTGGACTGCGCTAAGCCCCCGAGTGGGAGGCTGGCTCTCCACTCGGTAGGATTTCAAATACTTAGGCGAGTACATGGACTGCAGCTAAGCCCCCGAGTGGGAGGCTGGCTCTCCACTCGGTAGGATTTTAAATACTTAGGCGAGTACTTGGACTGCAGCTAAGCCCCCGAGTGGGAGGCTGGCTCTCCACTCGGTAGGATTTTAAATACTTAGGCGAGTACTCGGACTGCAGCTAAGCCTCCGGGTGGGAGGCTGGCTCGCCACTCGGTAGGATTTCAAATACTTAGGCGAAGCAGATTCGCAGCTAAGCCCCCGAGTGGGAGGCTGGCTCGCCACTCGGTAAGGATTTTTTTTTACAAACTTAGGCGAAACGGATTCGCAGCTAAGCCACCCACTGGGGGGAAATTTCAATAAAAAGAAATAACAATCTCTGGGAAAATTATAACATTCTTGTCTTAGATAAACGAATTACAGAGGTACTTTTATTACATCTCAACCGAGTGAGTTTTTAAGTATAAATGGGGCGGAGCAGTTCCGCATTCCAAACTCGAGGCTCGTCGATCCGACAATCAACGTTGTAGAGATGATATGCTCCATTGTGGAGAACTCTGGTGACGATGAAGGGACCTTCCCAAGTAGGACCGAGTTTGTGAGGTTTTTGTTGATCCACTCGGAGGACCAAGTCTCCTTCCTGAAAGGTGCGGCTCTTCACATTTCTGGCATGGAACCGACGTAAGTCTTGCTGGTAAATAGTCGAGCGGATCAGGGCCATCTCCCTTTCCTCTTCCAAGAGGTCGACTGCATCTTGCCAAGCTTGTTGTGCTTCTTCTTCAGAGTATAGTTCGACTCGAGGCGCATTGTGAAGCAGGTCGCTCGGCAGAACTGCTTCAGCTCCATAAACCAGAAAGAATGGAGTCCTCCCAGTCGACCGATTAGGAGTGGTCCTCAATCCCCAAAGAACTGATGGAAGTTCGTCGACCCAAGCTCCTGCTGCATGCTTGAGATCATGCATTAGCCGTGGTTTCAGCCCTTTGAGGATGATACCATTTGCACGTACTGCCTGACCATTCGACTGAGGATGAGCAACTGAAGCATAGTCGACTCGTGTGCCTTGAGAAGCGCAGAAAGCTTTGAACTTGTCGTTATCAATGTTTGACCCATTGTCAGTGATGATGCTATGCGGAACTCCATATCTGAATATCAACTCTCTGATGAAACTGATAGCAGTGCACGCATCAAGGTTCTTGATGGGCTTGGCTTCGATCCATTTGGTAAACTTGTCGACTGCGACCAACAAGTGAGTGAAGCCGCTTCTGCCAGTTCTTAGTGGTCCAATCATGTCTAACCCCCAAACAGCGAAGGGCTAGACGAGTGGAATGGTCTTCAAGGCTGAGGCGGGCTTGTGCGACATGTTGGAATAAAACTGACACCCTTCACACTTGTCGACTATCTCTTTTGCCATTTCATTTGCCTTCGGCCAGTAAAATCCCGCTCGGTATGCTTTAGCCACAATGGTCCGAGAGGACGCATGATGACCACAGGTCCCCGAGTGGATATCCTCAAGAATTATCTGACCTTCTTCTGGCGTGATGCACTTCTGACCGACTCCAGTCGCGCTTTCTCTATAAAACAGTCCCTTGATTACTGTAAAGGCCTTGGATCGACGGACGATCTGTCGAGCCTCTTCTTCATCCTCTAGAAGCTCTTTCCTCAGAATATATGAGATGTACGGCACTGTCCAGTCGGGAGTGATGACCACGACTTCCATAATCAGGTCGACCACGGCTGGGATCTCAACTTCAGTCGGATCATTGGCACTCTTTGGCTGCGGGGGTTCTTCTGTGAAAGGATCCTCCTGCACTGATGGTGCACGAATGTGCTCCAAAAACACACCGCTGGGAATGGCTTCCCTCTTGGACCCTATTTTCGCCAAATCATCCGCAGCTTGATTTTTTAGTCGGAGTATATGATGGAGTTCTAATCCCTCGAATTTCTTCTCCAACTTTCTCACTGCATTGCAGTAACCTGTCATGGCTGGGCTTCTGACATCCCACTCTTTCATCACTTGATTAACAACCAGATCTGAGTCGCCGTAGACCATAAGGCGACGGACGCCGAGTGAAATGTCCATACGCAACCCATAAAGGAGGGCTTCATATTCTGCTTCGTTGTTAGATGAATCAAAGTGAATCTGGAGAACATATTTGAGCTTATCTCCTCGGGGGGAAATCAATACTACCCCCGCACCAGAACCATTCAGCATCTTGGAACCATCGAAAAACATAGTCCAGTGCTCCGAGTGAACTTGAGTCGGAAGCTGTTGTTCGGTCCACTCGGCGAGGAAGTCAGCTATTGCTTGGGACTTGATGGCTTTCTTTGCCTCAAATTTGATATCAAGGGGAAGAAGTTCAATCGCCCATTTTGCCACTCGACCAGTTGCATCTCTGTTATGAAGAATCTCTGACAAAAGGGCGTCGCTGACGACTGTAATAGAATGATTAGAGAAATAATGATCAACCTTCTTCGTGGTCATATAAATCCCATAAACAAGCTTCTGATAGTGAGGGTATCTTTGCTTTGATGGGGTCAGAACTTCAGAAAGGTAATAAACTGGGCGTTGAACTTTGAAGGCTTTTCCTTCTTCTTCCCGCTCGACCGTAAATGCGGTACTAACGACTTGTCCAAAGGGCTGCAATGTAAAGCAACAAAGGCTCTTTCTTGATAGGAGCAGCAAGCACCGTTGGGTGGAGAGCAGAGCTTTTAGCTCGCAAACGCTGCATCGACTTCGGAGTCCACTCGAACTTGTCTGACTTCTTCATCAGTCGGTAAAGAGGCAATGCCTTTTCACCGAGTCGAGAGATGAATCGACTTAAAGCGGCCAAGCATCCAGTAAGCTTCTGGACATCGTGCACACGCACAGGGCGTTTCATTCGGAGTATAGTGCCAACTTTTTCAGGGTTAGCATCGATTCCTCGTTCAGAAACAAGAAAACCGAGTAACTTTCCTCCAGGGACTCCGAATGTGCACTTTGATGGATTAAGCTTGATATCATACCTCCTGAGATTGGCAAATGTTTCAGCAAGGTCAGTCAGCAGATCAGAACCTTTTCGTGACTTGACCACTATATCATCCATGTATGCTTCTACGTTCCGACTGATTTGAGCGAGCAATCACTTCTGAACCATCCTCATGAACGTAGCTCCGGCATTTTTGAGACCGAATGGCATGGTGACATAACAGAAGCACCCGAACAGAGTGATGAAAGCTGTTTTGATCTCATCGGGCCCATACAGACGGATCTGATGGTACCCGGAATAGGCGTCTAAAAACGACAACCTCTCACATCCCGTAGTTGAGTCAACTATCTGGTCGATGCGAGGAAGAGGGAAATGATCTTTTGGGCAGGCCTGATTGATTTGTTTAAAATTGATGCACATGCGCAACGACTTGTCCTTTTTGGGGACCATGACAACATTGGTGAGCCACTCGGAGTGGTAGATCTCGCGGATGAACTCTGCCGCTAAAAGCCGAGCCACCTCTTCACCAATGGCCTTTCTCTTCTGGACGGCGGACCGTCGAAGATGTTCCTTAACTGGTTTGACTTTTGGGTCGACTCGTAGGCGGTGCTCAGCCAGCCCCCTGGGAACACCCGGCATGTCAGCAGGCTTCCATGCAAAGATGTCCCAGTTCTCACGGAGGAACTGGATGAGCGCTTCTTCCTATTTAGAGTCGAGTGTTGTGGAGATGTTGGTCGGAGCCGCATTGGGATCAGTCGGGTGGATGTGAACCTGTTTTGTCTCACCGGACGACTGAAACGCTGATTCTGTGGCGGGCTTCTTGGCTCGCAACAAATCACTCGGGTCCGCAATCTTCTGGTATTCTTGTAACTCTATCTCTGCCATCTGAGCATCGGCAATTTTGGAGCCCTTCTAGAAGCACTCCTCTGCCTTCTTCCGATTACCCGTGACAGTGATCACACCTTTGGGACCGGGCATCTTTAATTTAAGGTACACGTAGCATGGTCGGGCCATGAAACGTGCGTACGCTGGCCTTCCAAGTATGGCGTGGTAGCTCTGAAAATCTACGACCTCAAAGGTCAGCTTTTCCTTCCGGAAATTCTTTGAGTCACCAAAAACTACATCAAGAGCGATTTGGCCGAGTGACTCAGCCTTCTTTCCAGGAATGATTCCGTGGAAGCTCATGTTACTGGTGCTGACTCTGGACATCGGAATGCCCATCTCTTTCAGCGTCTCTGCATATAATAAGTTCAAACCACTGCCGCCATCCATTAGAACTTTGGTCAGTCGAGTGCCTTCAACGACTGGGTCGACCACCAACGCTTGCCTCCCCGGGGTAGCAATATGCGTCGGGTGATCGGACTGGTCGAATGTGATGGTAGTATGGGACCAATCAAATAATTGGGTGTCGCCGGAGCGACCATGTTCACTTCCCGATTGATAACCTTCAATCGAATCTTGCTTTCAACGTCAGCAAAAATCATCAGGGTGGAATTGACTTGGGGATATCCATCATCGCTGTCCTCCTTGTCCTCAACTTTGTCTGTCTCCTTCTCTTTATCCTTGGGCTGTTTCCCTTGAAACTGCTGAATCAGGAGCCGACACTGTCGAGTGGTATGTTTTGGGTAAATGAGTTTACCCTCCTCATCTTTCTTCGTGTGAATGTGACACGGCAAATCCAACATGTCATTCCCATCCTGGTCTTTCACTTTCTTGGGGTTCCAGGAACCCTTGGGTTTCCCCTTGAACTTTCCTGGGGTCACAGCCAAGGCCTCTCCGGGAGCTGCTGGCTCGGCTTTGCGCTTCTGCTTCCGACTGGAGTTTCCTCTGCCGGTCTCATTAGCGGCCTACTTGTACTTGCCACTCTGGAGTCTATCTTCTTCTTCACCGTTCGCATACTTGGTGGCAATCTCCATCATCCGACTCAGGGTCATATCTCCGGTTCGACCGAATTTCAAACTCAATTCTTTGTTCTTGACACCTTCCTTGAAGGCACAGACTGCCTGGTGATCAGATACATTCTCGACTGTGTGGTGCAAAGTGATCCATCTCTGGATATAATCCCTTAGAGTTTCACTCGACTTCTGTACACACGACTGCAATTCTGTCAACCCTACTGGTCGCTTGCAAGTCCCTTCAAATGTCCTGACAAACACTCGGGCAAGATCTTCCCAAGTGTAAATACTGCTGGGTGCTAACTGATTCAACCATGCTCTGGCTGAGCCCTCCAACATAAGAGGCAAATGCTTCATGGCTACCTCGTCGTTGCCGCCGCCAATCTGAACAGCCACTCGGTAATCCTCAAGCCAAGTGTCAGGCTTGGATTCACCGGTGAACTTACTAACTCCAGTCGCCAACCTGAAGTTGGGAGGAATCACTGCGGCCCTGATAGCCCTGCTGAAACACTCTGGTCCTGATACATGAACTCTGCTACTGGAGGAAACATCCCTGTCATGGCCTTCTCGGTGAGCTCTGTTCCTATCGACCAGACCTTGAATGATAATGGATCTCGCATCAAAGCCTGGTTCCCTGGGGTCGACTGGAACTCTTCGCCAAAGACCTTTGTCTTTGGCGTATGTAAATCTGCTGCCGAGGAGCGGATGATCCGCCCCTTGGGGGAGGAGTGGGCACTCGACGTCAATCGTTGCGATCGAATCGGTGTTCATATTGCTCACGGCTCTTGTACAGATCATCGCGCCAGCCCCCACGTTCCTCACGCCTCAGGGGCGATCTCGGACTATGAGCCGACTGCACTGAATTCGCAGCGACGGATCTACTGTGAATCATGTTCCGTGACTGTGATACGACTGAGTTTTGATCCCCTGCTGCCCGGAGCAAATCTCTGATCTGCAACAAACCTCTACCCGCCTCTCCGGGAAGGCTGGATCGACTACGCTATGCGGGCTGCGGCTGCTAAATTCTGAATCGGAGTTCGATATACCTGAGTTGGTATTTGGAAGAGCGGCGTCGAGTGGATTCGGAACCCAAGGTCGAAAGGCGCTTCGTCGAGTACTCGCTGGAGGTTCTCCAGTCAAGTGCGTTCAGCCAGGTTGGCCAAGCGCGCATCTTCCAAGGCACGAGCCTCGGGGGTTTCTTCGATGATAGGAGTGTGAAGCGCGTCCATGTTCCGGCGGCGAAGCTCCTCCCTCTGCAGCGAGGTGAGGGGCTCGGGCAGGTACTCTTCGTGGCCTCGCGCCGGATCGCCTCCTCCGGCACCTTCGTCGGCGTGGGGGAATCCGGGGGGACTGCATGGTCCATCGACCATCAGCACCTCCGCCGCTGGATCACTGTTATCGCACTCGGATGCAGTCTCTGCGGAGCCAGTCGATAGATCGAACAGGCCGTAGAGAGATTCGTCGGGCTCGATCGCCGCGACTTGGGGGGTGGCCGACTGGCGGGCCAATGCATGCCTCACCCACCGCTGAAGCCTCGACCGACCGAAACGCTTGCGCTGGCGGGAAACTCGGAGCGATGGCGACATAGGAGCCGGCCCATACTGGGTCGACGGTTGCCGCAGGAGGACGCCGCGAACACACGCACGAAAGTGCGTTGGCCCGCGGACGGGGAGCGCATCCACGTCGAGTGGAGCCTCCTGAAGCCAAGCAGAGTCATCGGCGACGAACGTGAGCGCGCCGAGACGGATCTCGCGGCCCTCAACCAAAACTCCACATGAAGACATGACGAGAGAGATCGGAAGAATCCCAACTTCTCCAAAAATCGCTAGAACACCTGCCCCACGGTGGGCGCCAACTGTCGTGGTTCTAAGTCCGACAAAGAGAATGGGGAAACTATGGAGAGGCAAGATCCTAGCTTTGGAGTAGTTGTATACGCAAGTGATTCTGAGTTCAGCCCTTCTCGGAGGAAGTAACTGCCCCACGTCTCGTGAGCCCGGAGGCGGTCGACTGGATTATATGCGTATGTGTTACAGGGGTGCGAACCCTTCTACCTGTGGAGGGGGCTGGTTTATATAGAGTGCGCCAGGACCCCTGCCAGCCCACGTAATGAAGGGTTTAAGGTACATTAAGACCAGGCGTTACTGGTAACGCCTTACATAAAGTGTTATCATGACCATAAAGGCTACTTAATTACAGACCGTTTGGATACAAAGTGGCTCTAGAACTCCTGGTCG
Organism: Aegilops bicornis; assembly: GCA_021605145.1. Lineage (NCBI taxonomy): Eukaryota > Viridiplantae > Streptophyta > Magnoliopsida > Poales > Poaceae > Aegilops > Aegilops bicornis. The sequence continues at coordinate 162,511,221 of CM038674.1, forward strand.
AGTGGGTCTTCAGGGTCGAGTGTATCTGGCTCAGGTCGACTGGAAGGCAGCTTCTTTCACGAGTGTCCTAGAGGTGGGTACTTATAGACAGGTCTATGACCCTACCCTAGGTACATGGCTTCATCAGCAGATATGGTAGCGAACTGTATGGCATGGAGTCTAAAGATTCCAAACAAGTTGGTTGATGCGTATATTCATCTGGCACTTAATCAGTCTGCACGCCAGGGATGCTCCATTTCAGTTGAATTGCACAAAAAATTTGGGTGGTTCATTTTCTCAACCGCCTCCTTTCTTGTCTGCAATGTAGAATTTTGGCGAGCTACAGGACCAAGATGAGCTAGTAAACTAGTTGGATGAAAGTAGTGGCCAAGTTGGTCAAACCTCCCTCGTCACGAGGCCACTATTTGAGGATAAACCTACAAGCAAAGTTCAGATTGTCTGTGCTGCCTCTTATGTACTCGAAAGTTTACTCGTCCAAGCATTAATTTTAGCAAGAAGTACCTCCGAGTGAACACCATTTACCAGTATGTACCCTAGATAATTAAAGTTCGTCCATGGATCATAGTGGTTGTGATCTCAATCATTTGGATGCATAAACATATTGAACATGTGTATATCTGAATCTTTTTGTGAATTATCTATGAATATTGTCGTGTGATCGATCAATCATTTGGATGCATAGACATGCTGAACTTGTGTGTATATGAATCTTTTGAGTTGTTGATTGTGAATGTTGGCTATGAATATGAACGCGTCCTGTGAACCTGAGTTTGATACGAATGTTTACCTTTTCTGTTGTACTTGTGTGTGAACTTGTTAGTTTGCCTACTATGGGATATGTGACGTGTGGGTGTCAACGTCACACCTTCTTCCCGAGAAGAATTGCAACTGCTTTGTTAGGGTAGCAACGGTGCATCAGCTCTTTTTAATCTTTTTGCTCTGTCTTCCCCCCTCCCCCGCTCAACCCCTGCCGTAATGTTTTCGACCTCAAAACAAACATAGTACTGCGTTGTTTTTGGGGCTTGATGAAAAATCGAGTGCTGGTTTCTGTAGGTTGGCCAGCCCAGCAAATGGGCTGCTGGTCCACCACGGACCGGGAGGCTAAAAATACAAGTTGTACGGTGTAGAGGCAAGTAAAAAAAACGCCATCGAGAGTCATCCACTGAAGAAAAAAATCGTTCCCGATGTGCTTCTTCAGTGTCATGTCGCCGGCCCCCTCTTTAATCCAGTTCGCTTGGGGATCTAGCTGGTATCATTTTTCTTCAGAGGGCGAACAAGTATCAGCTAGGCCTAGGTTTTGTATTTTAACATGCATATCCCACGACATACGGAGCCGTTTTTTCAACTTACTTGAGGTCCATACCGGCCTATGGGCTTTTTCTTAAAGATCGGCAGCCCAGTGTATTTTTTTAATAAAACGCGGGTCTCTGTTCTATTTATCTATATATAAGAATAATAATGTTGTGTCTAATTTATGTTTTCCCTTCTAACCACATTATAAACATTTATATTATTACTATTATCGTATATTTTATAGAGACTTATATATACATTATAAAAACATCCCACGTGTTATTAACTTATAAAAGTAAATGTTTAACAAAAGTTGGCAAGGAAAATCCTGGTTGTTTTTGACTCAGAGGCAAGGAAAATCCTGGTGATTGCATACAAAAGCTTGCAAAGATTTTAAGGACCAATGTAATAATAACGCGCTCATTTTTATTTTGAGCAATAAGTCCCTAATTTGTTAATTTTATATATAAAAAATGTGCCTCTCCGGTTTATTTTTTGATATTAATTGCTCCTTCTAACATAACATTATATATAGAACGAGCCCATCTTATTCGTGTATTTCAAGGAAGTGCAAATGGCTGGGATTTCTTAGAAAATATAAATGGGCCGCATTGACGCGAAATTATTTGTTCACCCAGCCTAGCAAATGGACTGTACATTCTAGAAAACATGGGTTAAATATATGCCACATTTTTGCAGGTGACATGTGGGCCAATAGGTGAAGCCCTCAGGCATTGTCAACTTGGTCAACAAATGATTATGACATCCACAGCCATTGGATTTGTGTCCAATGGCCGGCATGCACCTTCAATCTCCTGTCTTCTTCCTCCAGCGTCGCCGGGGCCGCCTGGTCCGGCCTTCGCGGCTAGCGACTCTGCTTAGCACACATCGCTGCGAAGCGCTACCCCACTGCCAGCCAAGCTAGCCCTCCACCCCTCCACACCTCCCGTTATTCTCCACCAACTGCAGCCCCACGCCGCACCAGAACCAGTTATAACCCTTCTCCTCCTCTCAATCTGCGACTTCATTGTTGCGTCTTCCCATCTTCGAGTCGTTCCCGTCCGGCGCCACGCCGTCGTCCACCGCCTCGCTGCGCTCGGTGCGGTGTGGTCAACAAACGAGAGTCATCGGAAGAGGACTATACGTGGAGAGCCTGACGGCTGGGACCCACGAGGTCCATGGTCGCACGCAAGGAAAGTTCCTCCTTATTAAGCTGAAAAAATGTTTCCTCCCCCTGACAGCTGGGATCCACCGGCTGTATCTTTGTACGGAAGGAAGTGCCTCCTTGTTATGCGAAAGAAATTATTCCTCCCGTTGACAGCTGGGACCCGTCAGATTTGGTGGCTGACTTGTGGGCCTACTACTTCAACCTCTGTTCTTGCTCCTGTCTCCGGTGGGCGGCACCGCGGCTGTGCTGCCGCACACTGATACGTCTCCAACGTATCTATAATTTTTGATTGTTCCATGCTATTATATTACCCCTTTCGGATGTTTATGGGCTTTATTTTACACATTAGTATCATTTTTGGGACTAGCCTACTAACCGGAGGCCCAGCCCGTATTGTTGTTTTTTTTCCTATTTCAGTATTTCGAAGAAAAGGAATATCAAACGGAGTCCAAGCGGAATGAAACCTTCGGAAGCGTGATTTTTGGAATGAACGTGATCCAGAGGACTTGGAGTGCAAGTCAAGAAGCAGCCGAGGCGGCCACGAGAGGGTAGGGCACGCCCCCCCCCCCTATAGGGCGCGACCCCTGTCTTGTGGGCCCCTCGGGCGGCCACCGACGTACTTCTTCCTCCTATATAAGCCTATGTACCCTGAAAACATCCAGGGAGCACCCGAAACACAATTTACACCGCCATAACCTTCTGTATCCGCGAGATCCCATCTTGGAGCCTTTCACGGCGCTCTCACGGAGGAGGGGGAATCGACCACGGAGGACTTCTACATCAACACCATAGCCCTTCCGATGAGTTGTGAGTAGTTTACCACAGAGCTTCGGGTCCATAGTTATTAGCTAGATGGCTTCTTATCTCTTTTTGGATCTCATTACAATGTTCTCCCCCTCTCTTGTGGAGATCTATTCGATGTAATCTCTTTTTGCAGTGTGTTTGTCGATATCTGATGAATTGTGGGTTTATGATCAAGTTTATCTATGAGAAGTATTTGAATCTCCTCTGAATTCTTTTATGTATGATTGATTTATCTTTGCAAGTCTCTTCGAATTATCAGTTTGGTTTGGCCTACTAGATTGATCTTTCTTGCCACGGGAGAAGTGCTTAGCTTTGGGTTCAATCTTGCGGTGTCCTTACCCGGATGTGAGAAAGGGTTGCAAGGCACGTATTGTATTGTTTCCATCGAGTATAAAAGATGGGGTTTATATCATATTGCATGAGTTTATCCCTCTACATCATGTCATCTTGCTTAATCGTTACTCTTGTTCTTTGTGAACTTAATACTCTAGATGCGTGCAGGAGTCGGTCGATGTGTGGAGTAATAGTAGTAGATGCAAGCAGTGAGTCGGTCTACTTGTTGCGGACGTGATGCCTATATACATGATCATGCCTAGATAATCTCATAACTATTCGCTTTTCTATCAATTGCTCGATGAATTGCTCACCCACCGTAATACTTATGCTATCTTGAGAGAAGACTCTAGTGAAACCTATGGCCCCCGGGTCTATCTCTTATCATATTTGCTTCCAATCTACTTTTATTTGCATCTTTATTTTTTGCATCTATATTATAAAATACCAAAAATATATTTATCTTATCATACTATCTCTATTAGATCTCACTTTCGCAAGTGGCCGTGAAGGGATTGACAACCCCTTTATCGCGTTGGTTGCGAGTTCTTGGTTTGGTTGTGTAGGTGCGTGGGACTTTTGAGGAGCCTCATACTCGATTGATACCTTGGTTCTCAAAAACTGAGGGAAATACTTATGCTACTATTGCTGCATCACCCTTTCCGCTTCAAGGAAAACCAACGCAAGCTCAAGACGTAGCACGCACCCGAACCAGTCAAGTTTCCCACTCCTCTCCATCTCTGACTCCACTGATGCGTCTTCCCCATCTCCGGGTTGTTCCAGTCTTGGGCCTCGCTGTCGTCCACCGGCCTTGGTGCGCTCGGAACGGTGTGGTCAACATGGTCAACAACCGAGAGTCATCGGAAGATGACTGTACGTGAGAGGCCGACAGCGGGGACGCACCATGCCCATGGACGCATGCATGCAACGGAATGCGGTGTGGTCAACGTGGTCAAGGAAAGACTTCCATCGGAAGAGTACTTACGTGGAGAGGCTGACAGCTGGGTCCACGGCCGCAGCAAGGAAGTGCCTCCTTATTACACGGAAAATAATGATTCCTCCACCTGACAGCAAGGACCCACCGGACGGGCCACCGTATTTCACGAAAAAACACGTTCCCACCAGACTACTGGGACCCACCAGCTACATCTTCGCACGCAAGGAAGTGCGTCCGGGCAAAAAAACAATTCGCCCCCCTAACTACTGGGACCCACCAACTACATTTTCGCACGCAAGGAAGTGCCTGACAGTCGGGACCCACCTGGTCGAAGCGTACATAACATTGTCATTCTGGTCGCGAACGTGTACGTACATACTGGTCGATGTAGAGGTGCGCACGTGTTGTACTATAGGTGCGCACATAGCATGTACACGTACGTATAGCGGCCAGGGTGCAAGAAAGAAAATACGGCCACGTACTTACATACGGGCGGGATCTCGAACGCCTACTCGCGCATACGTACGGCCAGGGCTCATGTACATGGCTGGGTCGGAATGGAGAAACTGCGTCGTCGTCATGTTCATGGGGAGGCAACGGAATGCGTCGTGTTCATCGGGAGGCAACGGAACGAGTGGGAGCCAACTGGCTTGGACGGAACAACCAATGGAAACGAGGCCTCGCGTACCGCAGAACGGAGGAAACGACCTTGTGTTCGACCAGCCACGGTCGAAATGGGATCCTGTTCATCAGGAGGGGTCTGGCGTACCGCAAAACGGAGGAAATAGACTTCTGTTGGACCTCCTACGGTCGAAACGGGGTCCTATTGATCGGGAGGGGTGTGGCATACCACAAAACGGAGGAAACGGACTTGTGTTGGAGCTCTACGGTCGAAACGGGGGTCCTGTCCATCGAGAGGGGTGTGGCATACCGCAAAACAGGACTCCACGGGATACTGTTCATCTCCACCGTCGACCTCCTCCAGCCTCCACGGGCTACTGTTCATCCACCATCGACCTCCTCCAGCCTCCACCTGTGACTGTTCATCCACGGGCTCCTGTTCATCCAGCCTCCACCGCGCGCTACTCCACCGGCTACTGTTCAACCAGCCCTCTCCACGGGCTCCTGTTCAACCACCCCTCCACGGTCTACTGTTCAACCAGCCCTCCACCGGCTACTGTTCAACCAACCCTCCACCGGCTACTGTTCAACCAGCCCTCCACGGGGTCCTATTCATCCAGCCCTCCACGGTGTCCTGTTCATCCACGCCCAACCGGCTCGATCGATCGGGGTTCTGTTCATTCAGTGGCAACACCACGGGGTCCTATTCATCGAACCCCCACTGGGAACTGTTCGTCCAACCCCCCCCCCCCCCCCCAGCAACGCTCACTGTTCATCCAGAGGCAGCATCAATCGGCTTGATTGCTTAGCAAGATAGTGAAGGAATCGCTCGATCGCTCGGGTTCGATGTAGCGTAGCCTGCGGTCTGTCCTTTCGGAGTTCGATTAAGCTGACGCGTCGCTCAGTTCAGTTAGAGCCCAACGCCTCACCCACGCCAAATGCAGTGCGAGAGAAATGCGCATCGCTCGGCCCCCGACCACCCACCGTAACCGGGAACTCCCCGATATTTTCCTCGCCCTCGCTTCTACCACCATGATATAGCTTCAGCACTCAGCTACCCCATTACACAACTGCACTAGCACCAAGTTTCACATGCAACATCTAGAACCTTTCAAAATTAGCATCATAGATGGTACATAGACAGTTGCATCTCATCTGGAAAACTGCTAAAGCAGAAGGCGAATATTGAGCCTTCATTCATGTTGAAGGTCTTTGCAACTTTAGGTCAGTGCATGTGGATGATTGATCGTCCATCATTCGTCCTCTTTAGGAACACTTCAATATTGAACCATGGGTGTTGTATGAAAACCTTCCTCGGCTCCTAACCATACAGGTGGTTTGAGAGGTAATCATCAGTGAGCTGCTTTGGAAAGGCCTGAAAACGAGGATGTGCATAAATATCTTCTCTATATTGGAAATGGGGCAAAAAAAATAAAAAAGGTCAGGTACAATAATTAGTACCATCTTGTAGTGAACTGATGTCTTCTTCATTGTGCAGAGAAAGATCTTGTTTATTTTTGTCGCTAATTTCTTTATCCTAACAATCTTTCTGAGTTCTTGACTTGATTGATATTCATGGATAACTCATTTCCCCATATGCAAAAAGGGTCGAACAGTGGATCAAAACCTCTGACAGCAGGACCTACATGTGCAAGACCAAATTGTTAAAAACCTAAATATTAGAATGGTTCCTGCAATTGCACAATTAGACAACGGACCATGCACGTGCTAACCTCGAATGTAAACCTCACTGCTTCCCATTGTTTCCTTGCAACACATATAAGGTAGTCAGTCATCAGGTTAAGTAAGGGTTCGCATGCTATCAGTAAAATATGTTGATGAAAAAAAATCACATTGCAGATTCATCAGATTAATTCAAGCCACATGGAAAACTCATTTATACAAACCAAGCATGATAAAGAACTAGAAAACATAGCACTTGTATATGTTTCTCATATATTAAGTGCAGCCAAATTCGATTTTTTCCTCACATGCACAACAATACAAAATTCTACCTACGACAATTGGACGTTGCATTGCAGAATTGAATCAAGCAGTTAACTAAACACCACAACAAATGAACCAAACATTAACTGATCACCACATTGCACAATATAAAATACTCCTAATATAAGATCAAACAGTTAACCAAACCAAGCATTCTTAACACCTTGGAAATATAGCAATTGGATTTGTTTCTCATGTATTTACTACAACCAAATTCAATTTATTCCTCACATGGTATACAATAACAGAATGCACCCACAACAATTGAACATCCCATTGCAGAATTGAACCAAACAGTTAACTAAACACCACAACAAATGAATCAAACGTTAACTGAGCACCACATTGCATAGTATAACATACTCCTAATAGAAGATCAGACAGTTAACCAAACCAAGCATGCTTAACAACTTGGAAATATAGCAATTGTATTTTTTTTCATGTATTTAGTACAGCCAAATTCGATTTACTTCTCACATGGTATACAATAACAGAATGCACCCACAACTATTGAACATCGCATTGCAGAATTGAACCAAATAGTTAACTAAACACCACAACAAATGAACCAAACATTAACTGAGCACCACATTGCACAATGTATAACCAAACCAAGCATGCTTGACAACTTGGAAATATAGCAATTGTATTCGTTTCTCGTGTATTTCGTAAAGATAAATTTGATTTATTTCTCACATGGAATACAATACAAAATTGCAACCTGGAGAATTGAACATCACATTTGCAGAATTGAACGAAACATTTAATTGAAGACAACAACTAATTAACCAAACAGTTAATAAGTGAGCAGCACACTGCACGACTGAAGGAAATATGCCCTAGAGGCAATAATAAATTTATTATTTATTTCCTTATATCATGATAAATGTTTATTATTCATGCTAGAATTGTATTAACCGAAAACTTAGTACATGTGTGAATACATAAACAAAACATAGTGTCCCTAGTATGCCTCTACTAGACTAGCTCGTTAATAAAAAAATGGTTATGTTTCCTAACCATAAACATGTGTTGTCATTTGATGAACGGGATCACATCATTAGGAGAATGATGTGATGGACATGGCCCATCCGTTAGCTTAGCATTATGATTGTTACACTTTCATTGCTACTGCTTTCTTCATGACTTATACATGTTCCTCAGACTATGATATCATGCAACCCGCGAATACCAAAGGAACACCTTATGTGCTATCAAACGTCACAATGTAAAAGGGTGATTATAAAGATGCTCTACAGGTGTCTTCGAAGGTGTCTGTTGGGTTGGCAAAGATCGAGATTAGGATTTGTCACTCCGTGTATCGGATCGGTATCTCTGGGCCCTCTCGGTAATGCTCATCACTATAAGCCTTGCAAGCAATGTGACTAATGAGTTAGTTGCGGGATGAAGCATTACAGAATGAGTAAAGAGACTTGCCAGTAACAAGATTGAACTAGGTATGATGATACCGACGATCGAATCTCGGGCAAGTAACATACCGATGACAAAGGGAACAACGTATGTTGTTATGCGGTTTGACCGATAAAGATCTTCGTAGAATATGTAGGAGCCAATATGAGCATCCAGGTTCTGCTATTAGTTACTGATCAGAGATGTGTCTCGGTCATGTCTAGATAGTTCTCGAACCCGTAGGGTCCGCATGCTTAACGTTCGATGACGATTTGTATTATGAGTTATGTGTTTTTATGACCAAAGTTTGTTTGGAGTCCTAGATGAAATCACGAACGTGGCCAGGAGTCTCGAAATGGTCGAGACATAAAGATTGATATATTGGACTATGTTATTCGGACACAGGAAGAGTTCCGAGTGGTTTCGGGTAAAAACGGAGTGCCGAAGCGGTTACCGGAACCCCCCGGGGGAACTAATGGGCCCTCATGGGCCTTAGTGGAGAGAGAGGAGGGCCGCAAGGGCTGCCCCCCCCCTTAGCAGTCCGAGTTGGACTAGGGGAAGGGGGCGGCGCCCCCCCCCCCTTCCTACTCCCTCTCCCTCTCCTTCCTTCCCCCTCTCTTTCTTGTAGAGGAATCCTACTAGGACTAGGAAGTCCTAGTAGGACTCCCTCTCCTTGACGCGCCCCCTAGGGCCAGTCAGCCTCCCCGTCCCTCCTTTATATATGGGGGCAGGGGGCACCTTAGAACACACCAAGTCTTCTCTTAGCCGTGTGCGGTGCCCCCCTCCACGGTTACACACCTAAGTCATATCGTCATAGTGCTTAGGCGAAGCCCTGCGCCGGTAACTTCATCATCACTGTCGCCACGCCATCGTGCTAACGGAACTCACCCTCATCCTCAACTGGACCAAGAGCACGACGGACGTCATCGAGCTAAAAGTGTGCCGAATACGTAGGTGCCGTACATTCGGTACTTGGATCGGTTGGATCGCGAAGATGTTCGACTACATCAACTGTGTTACAAAACATTTCCGCTTTCGGTCTACGAGGGTACGTGGACACACTCTCCCCTCTCGTTGTTATGCATCTCCTAGATAGATCTTGCGTGATCGTAGGAAAATTTTGAAATTACTACGTTCCCCAACAGTGGCATCCGAGCCAAGTCTATGCGTAGATGTTTTATGCACCAGTAGAACACAAAGAGTAGTTGGCGATAATAGTCATACTGCGTACCACCAACGTGTTACTTTGATTCGGTGGTATTGTTGGATGAAGCGTCCCGGACCGACATTACATGACCGCATTCATGAGACTGGTTCTACCGACGTGCTTTGCACATAGGTGGATGGCGGGTGTCTGTTTCTCCAACTTTAGTTGAATCGAGTTTGACACGGCCGGTCCTTATTGAAGGTTAAAACAGCACACTTGATGAAAAATCGTTGTAGTTTTGATGCGTAGGTAAGAACGGTTCTTGCTAGAAGCCCGTAGCATCCACGTAAAATTTGCAACAACAAAGTAGAGGACGTCTAACTTGTTTTTGCAGGGCTTGTTGTGGTGTGATATGGTCAAGACATGATGTGATATAAATTGTTGTATGAGATGATCATGTTCTGTAACAGAGTTATCGGCAACTGGCAGGAGCCATATGTTTGTCGCTTTATTGTATGCAATGCAATTGCCATGTAATTGTTTTACTTTATCACAAAGCGGTAGCGATAGTCGTAGAAGCAATAGTTGGCGAGACGACAACGATGCTCGAGTTGAGAGATATGAAGTCTCCAACAAGTTCTATAGCTGCAAAATGGAGGAAAATAGTTCTATCAGTGAACACATACTCAGAAAGTCTGGATACCATAACCACTTGACTCAGCTGGGAGTTAATCTTCCTGATGATAGTGTCATTGACAGAGTTCTTCAATCACTGCCACCAAGCTATAAAGGCTTCATGATGAACTATAATATGCAAGGGATGAACAAGACAATTCCCGAGCTCTTCGCGATGCTAAAGGCTGCGGAGGTAGAAATCAAAAAGCAGCATCAAGTGTTGATGGTCAACAAGACCACTAGTTTCAAGAAAAAGGGCAAAGGGAAGAATGGGAACTTCAAAAAGAACAGCAAGAAAGTTGTTGCTCAGGAGAAGAAACCCAAGTCTGGACCTAAGCCTGAAACAAAGTGCTTCTACTGCAAAGGGACAGGTCACTGGAAGCGGAATTGCCCCAAGTATTTGGCGGATAAGAAGTATGGCAAAGTGAAAGGTATATTGATATACATGTTATTGATGTGTACCTTACTAATGCTCGTAGTAGCGCTTGGGTATTTGATACTGGTTTTGTTGCTCATATTTGCAACACAAAACAGGGGCTACAGATTAAACGAAGATTGGCTAAGGACGAGGTGACGATGCGCGTGGGAAATGGTTCCAAGGTCGATGTGATCGCCGTCGGCACGCTACCTCTACATCTACCTTCGGGATTAGTTTTAGACCTGAATAATTGTTATTTGGTGCCAGCGTTGAGCATGAACATTATATCTGGATCTTGTTTGATGCGAGAAGGTTATTCATTTAAATCAGAGAATAATGGTTTCTCTATTTATATGAGTAATATCTTTTATGGTCATGCACCCTTGCTGAGTGGTCTATTTTTGTTGAATCTCGATCGTGGTGATACACATGTTCATAATATTGAAGCCAAAAGATGCAAAGTTGATAATGATAGTGCAACTTATTTGTGGCACTGCCGTTTAGGTCATATTGGTGTAGAGCGCATGAAGAAACTCCATGCTGATGGGCTTTTGGAATCACTTGATTATGAACCACTTGGTGCTTGCGAACCATGCCTCATGGGCAAGATGACTAAAACTCCGTTCTCCGGAACAATGGAACGAGCTACTGACTTATTGGAAATAACACATACCGATGTATGCAGTCCAATTAGCGTTGAGGCTCGTGGCAGGTATCATTATTTTCTTACCTTCACAGATGATTTGAGCAAATATGGTTATATCTACTTAATGAAGCATAAGTCTGAAACATTTCAAAAGTTCAAAGAATTTCAGAGTGAAGTGGAAAATCATTGTAACTAGAAAATAAAGTTTCTACGATCTGATCGTGGAGGAGAATATTTGAGTTACGAGTTTGATCTTCATTTGAAACAATGTGGAATAGTTTCGCAACTCACGCCACCTGGAACACCACAACGTAATGGTGTGTCCGAACGTCGTAACCGTACTTTATTGCATATGGTGTGATCTATGATGTCTCTTACTGATTTACCGCTATCATTTTGGGGTTATGCTTTAGAGATGGTTGCATTCACTTTAAATAGGGCACCATCAAAATCCGTTGAGATGACGCCTTATGAACTGTGGTTTGGCAAGAAACCAAAGTTGTCGTTTCTTAAAGTTTGGGGCTGTGATGCTTATGTGAAAAAGCTTCAACCTGATAAGCTCAAACCCAAATCCGAGAAGTGCGTATTCATAGGATGCCCAAAGGAAACTGTTGGGTACACCTTCTATCAAAGATCCGAAGACAAGATATTTGTTGCTAAGAATGGATCCTTTCTAGAGAAGGAGTTTCTCTCAAAAGAAGTGAGTGGGAGGAAAGTAGAACTTGATGAGGTAATTGTACCTTCTCCCGAATTGGAAAGTAGTTCATCACAAAAATCAGTTCCAGTGATTCCTACACCAATTAGTGAGGAAGCTAATGATCATGATCATGAAACTTCATATCAAATTACTATAGAACCTCGTAGGTCTTCCAGAGTACGGTCCGCACCAGAGTTGTACGGTAATCCTGTTCTGGAAGTCATGTTACTAGACTATGATGAACCTACGAACTATGAGGAAGCGATGATGACCCCTGATTCCGCAAAACGGCTTGAGGCCATGAAATCTGAGAAGGGATCCATGTATGAGAACAAAGTGTGCACTTTGGTGGACTTGCGCGATGATCGGCAAGCCATAGAAAATAAATGGATCTTCAAGAAGAAGACTGACGCTGACGGTAATGTTACTGTCTACAAAACTCGACTTGTTGCGAAAGGTTTTCGACAAGTTCAATGAGTTGACTACGATGAGGCTTTCTCACCCATAGCGATGCTTAATTCTGTCCGGATCATGTTAGCAATTGCCGCATTTTATGATTATGAAATTTGGCAGATGGATGTCAAAACTGCATTCCTGAATGGATTTCTAGAAGAAGAGTTGTATCTGATGCAACCAGAAGGTTTTGTTGATCCAAAGGGTGCTAACAAAGTGTGCAAGCTCCAGTGATCCATTTATGGACTGGTGCAAGCCTCTCGGAGTTGGAATAAACGCTTTGATAGTGTGATCAAAGCATATGGTTTATACAGACTTTTGGAGAAGCATGTATTTACAAGAAAGTGGGTGGGAGCTCTGTAGCATTTCTAATATTATATGTGGATGACATATTGTTGATTGGAAATGATATAGAATTTATGGATAGCATAAAGGGATACTTAAATAAGAGTTTTTTAATGAAAGACCTCGTGAAGCTGCTTACATTTTGGGCATCGAGATCTATAGAGATAGATCAAGACGCTTAATTGGACTTTCACAAAGCACATACCTTGATAAAGTTTTGAAGAAGTTCAAAATGGATCAGTCGAAGAAAGGGTTCTTGCCTGTGTTACAAGGTGTGAACTTGAGTCAGACTCAATGCCCGACCGCTGCAGAAGATAGACAGAAATTGAAAGTCATTCTCTATGCTTCAATCATAGGTTCTATCATGTATGCAATGCTGTGTACCAGACCTGATGTGTGCCTTGCTATAAGTATAGCAGGGAGGTACCAAAGTAATCCCGAAGTGGAGCACTGGAGAGCAGTCAAGAACATCCTGAAATACCTGAAAAGGACTAAGGATATGTTTCTCGTTTATGGAGGTGACAAAGAGCTCGTTGTAAATGGTTACGTCGATGCAAGCATTGACACTGATCCGGATGACTCTAAGTCGCAATCCGGATACGTATTTTTATTTAATGGTGGAGCTGTCAGTTGGTGCAGTTCCAAGCAAAGCGTCGTGGCGGGATCTACTTGTGAATCAGAGTACATAGCTGCTTCGGAAGCAGCAAATGAAGGAGTCTGGATGAAGGAGTTCATATCCGATCTAGGTGTCATACCTAGTGCATCGGGTTCAATGAAAATCTTTTGTGACAATACTGGTGCATTTGCCTTGGCAAAGGAATCCAAATTTCACAATGGAACCAAGCACATCAAGAGACGCTTCAATTCCATCCGTCATCAAGTGTCGGAAGGATACATAGATATTTGCAAGATACATATTGATCTGAATTTTGCAGACCCGTTGACAAAGCCTCTTCCACGAGCAAAACATGATCAGCACCAAAACTCCATGGGTGTTAGAATCATTACTTTGTAATCTAGATTATTGACTCTAGTGCAAGTGGGAGACTGAAGGAAATATGCCCTAGAGGAAATGATAAAGTTATTATTTATTTCCTTATATCATGATAAATGTTTATTATTCATGCTAGAATTGTATTAACCGGAAACTTAGTACATGTGTGAATACCTAGACAAAACATAGTGTCCCTAGTATGCCTCTACTAGACTAGCTCGTTTATGAAAGACAGTTATGTTACCTAACCATACACATGTGTTGTCATTTGATGAACAGGATCACATCATTAGGAGAATGATGTGATGGACATGACCCATCCGTTAGCTTAGCATTATGATCGTTACAGTTTCATTGCTACTACTTTCTTCATGACTTATACATGTTCCTCAGACTATGAGATTATGCTACTCCCGAATACCGGAGGAACACCTTGTGTGCTATCAAATGTCACAACGTAAATGGGTGATTACAAAGATGCTCTACAGGTGTCTCGAAGGTGTTTGTTGGGTTGGCATAGATCGAGATTAGGATTTGTCACTCCGTGTATCGGATCGGTATCTCTGGGCCCTCTCGGTAATGCTCATCACTATAAGCCTTGCAAGAAATGTGACTAATGAGTTAGTTGTGGGATGAAGCATTACAGAATGAGTAAAGAGACTTGCCGGTAACGAGATTGAACCAGGTATGATGATACCGACGATTGAATCTATCATACCTGGTTCAATCTCGGGCAAGTAACATACCGATGACAAAGGGAACAACATATGTTGTTATGAGGTTTGACCGATAAAGATCTTCGTAGAATATGTAGGAGCCAATATGAGCATCCAGGTTCCGCTATTGGTTATTGATCAGAGATGTGTCTCGGTCATGTCTACATGTTCTCAAACCCATAGGATCCGCACGCTTAACGTTTGATGACGATTTGTATTATGAGTTATGTGTTTTGATGACCGAGGTTTGTCCGGAGTCCCGGATGAGATCACGGACGTGATGAGGAGTCTCGAAATGGTCGAGACATAAAGATTGATCTATTGGACTATGTTGTTTGGACATCGAAAGAGTTCCGAGTGGTTTCAGGTAAAAACGAAGTGCCGGATCAGGGGTTACCGGAACAGTCCGAATTGGACTAGGGGAAGTGTCACGCCCAAGATGCGACCCTATCGTAAAGGAACTCGAAGATCCCACCAAGGATAGAAGCGCATCTTGAAGACGCTTTTGCAAGGTGGATATCATTACATCAACATTACATAAT
Organism: Aegilops bicornis; assembly: GCA_021605145.1. Taxonomy (NCBI): domain Eukaryota; kingdom Viridiplantae; phylum Streptophyta; class Magnoliopsida; order Poales; family Poaceae; genus Aegilops; species Aegilops bicornis. The sequence continues at coordinate 162,526,427 of CM038674.1, forward strand.
AGATGGGGATACATACATAAGGTATACAATGTCACACGAATACAACATCACATCATACAAGAGATCAACATTCGACTACGGATGAAACATAAACAGAAACTCAAACAATATCCACCCTGCTATTCCAGGCTGCCGACCAGGAACCTAACCCCAAGATCGACGAACAAGAAGAAGAACTCCAAAGCAAGTAAACATCGCTCTCGCGTCATGATCATCGCATAGCCTGTAACTGCAACTGTTGTTGTAGTAATCTGTGAGCCACGAGGACTCAGCAATCCCATTACCATGGGTATCAAGACTAGCAAAGCTTAATGGGTAAGGAATGGATAAGTGGTGAGGTTGCAGCAGCGGCTAAGCAAGTATGGTGGCTAACATACGCAAATGAGAGCGAGAAGAGAAACAATGGAACGGTCGTGAAGCTAGCTATGATCAAGAAGTGATCCTGAACTCCTACTTACGTCAACCATAACCCAGAAACCGTGTTCTCCTCTCGATCAACCCCGAAAAGAGACACTCATGGTTACGCACACGGTTGGTGTATTTTAGAAGAGTTTACTTCAAGTTTACTACAACCGGATATTAACAAATTCCCATCTGCCACATAACCGCGGGCACGGCTCTCGAAATCCCAGCTACAATACATTTCGACAGTAATAAAACAAGACCAGCAAGACCGCCCGATGCGCCGACAATCCCGATAGGAGCTGCACATATCTCGTTCTCAGGGCAACACCGGATGAGACAGGCTACGAGTAAAACCAGGCCTCGAGTTTCCCCGTGGTGGCTCCGCAAGCGGCTCGGTTCGGTCCAACACTTAGAGAAGCATTGGCCCGAGGGGGGCTAAAATAAAGATGACCCTCGGGTTAATTACTCCCAAGGGAAAGGTATAGGTGGTGGGTAAATGGTAAAACCAATGTTGGGCCTTGCTGGAGGAGTCTTATTCAAAGCGAACTGTCAAGGGGGTCCCATAAATCATCCAACCGCGTTAGGGACGCAAAATCCGGGAACATAATACCGATATGACGGAAACTAGGGCGACAAGAGTGGAACAAAACACCAGGCATAAGGTCGAGCCTTCCACCCTTTACCAAGTATATAGATGCATTAATAATATAAGAGATATTGTGATATCCCAACATAAACATAATCCAACATGGAGCAATCTTCATCTTCACCTATAACTAGCAACGCTATAAGAGGGGCTGAGCAAAGCGGTAACATAGCCAAACAACGGTTTGCTAGGAAGGGTGACAAAAGGTTAGAGGCTGACATGGCAATTTGGGAGGCTTGAGCAGCAAGTGGTAGGTAGCGCAGCATAGCGATAGAACGAAGCAACTAGCATAGCAATGATAGTAATGAGATCTAAGGTGACGGTCATCTTCCCTGAAATCCCGCTAGGATGAAGACCGAGTCCATGAAGAAGATGAAGCCACGAAGACGAACCAAGCGTAGACGAACGCATCCTCACGATCGCAACGAAACGGGAACTATCGAGAAGAAGCACACAACATGGTAAACACACCACACATAGACAAGACATGATGCACAACAAGCATGATGCATGACAAAGGCTACATGAAGCTACTCATGCAAGAGATGATGCAAACAAGAACAACACATCAAAGCAAGTATAAATGAGGCCGGAAACAACATGTAACAATTCCGGTAATTCCTCATATGCAAATTTCGAAATTGGTCCAGATCTGAATAAACATTAATTTGAAGTTGTTAAACAGCAAGTTAAAGAGCACCAAGATGATCTACACAAAATTCTAGTCAATTTACATATAAAGTTCATTAGATTCGGAGCTACGGCCTAGAAGATATGAGCAAAACAAGTTAAACATGGCATTGATGCAAAATGCATACAAACATCAATCAAACACCTCAAAACAAGGATGCAACATGATAATATGAAACTACATGCAATTCTAAGCAAGTTTCATATAGGGCACACTCAAAACGGAGCAACGGTTCAACACATACTCTATACAAGACATAACAATCTGTCCAAAACAGCAACTAGGCATATTGCAAGCACCAAAACACTATCTACAGCATCTCAACGTGAAAACAAAAGGCATGGGCATGATGTACAGGTAGAGCATGACAAAACATGAACACTGAGCTATCTCCAGAAATCACTAGAACATGCTCAAAAGGACATGGCAAGATTGCAAATAATAACAGTTTCAGTTATTAGCAGAAATAACATCAGGTTACAATGTTTAGAGCTATCAAACAACATGCTACAAGAACTTATCATGGCAAACAAAGGCATGGAATGAATCTACTAAATACATATAACAAAATTCCTTACTGACCATGAGCCTAAAAGGATCATAAGATATGATGGCACCCATGTAAACATAGCAAGTTATATTACAGATTCATACACGGCAGGAACAACAATAAGTAGGCATGTTGGTGAGCTCGATGCACTCACTACGAGACAGTTCACGACAAACTAAGAATACACCCAGACACTAGACATGGCATAGAAGTTAGACATGGCAAAAACAACAACATAGAATGCACGGATCAACAAAAACAAGCTAGGCAAAATTGCTAAACATGTTAACAATCTGCCACGAACATTTTATAGCAAAATTAGAGCTAGATTAAGACATGATAAATCACTCTATAATTGCACACAGAGGCATAAAGGGATAGAGCATAACCATATGAACAAAACACTCTTAGTGAACATACTCAAAAGAGGCATGGATCTCACTGTAGCAACATGAATACATGGCATCACAATAACAGCAGAACAAGGGCTGAAATCAGCAACATCACGAAGCCTAGTTAGCATGCTTGTTCTAGTCACCACATAGAACAAACAAATACAAGGCATAAACCCCTGTAAACATGGCATGTCATACTTCAAAACACATGTAGGGCTCAAGTTCATAGGATGCACACACAAAATGCAACAAAAATGACAAATCATCAAATTATAACAGTTTCAGCAGGTTAACATCATATAGCACTCTTGCAACAATGATTAGGGAATCTTGATGACCACAAACAAAGCTGGCACAATGGAACAAAATGTAGAGCATCTCATGATGAATATTTTGATATATTATGCACGCAAAACGGAGCAGCACAGATGAAGTTATGATGCGATGAACATGGGTACATAATGCAAAAATCTCAGGGACTTGGACAAAAAAAACAACCTCTTAGGACGGAGTTGGATGAGGTGGATCCGGGACGGGACGGTGCAGGACGGCGTTTGGTTGGATGGGTGGGTGGATCTCATCCACCCTGGCTGGATCCGGCCGGAGAGAGCTCCGGCGAGCAGTGGTGCGGCGAGGACGGCGGCGGAGCGGGAGGAAGAGGCGCGGCGAGGCTTTGCCGCGGCGATGGAGCGCCGGCTGGGCGGCGACGGCGGCGCGCCACCGGCGCACAGCGGCGGGAAGCGTGACGGGAGGCGCGGCGGGCGGAGTTGACGGGCGGCGCAGCGGGCGGCACTGGGCGCGGCCGGGAGGCAGACGACGGCGGGCGCCTCGGGCGACGACGACGGCGCAGCGGATGGGCAAGCGGCCCGCGATGGGTTTCGCAGGGCCTGCGGCGGCGGGCGACGTGGCATGCGGTTGGCCGAGGGCGGCGGCGCGATTTCGTCCGGTGAGGAACGGACATGTCCGGCGGCGGAGGTAGGTGGAGGCTAGGGTTAGGGTAGGGTTAGACCGCGAATTTGGAAGGGGGAGGCACATTTATAGGTAGAGGGAGCTAGGAGAGTCCAAATGAGGAGCGGTTTTCGGCCACACGATCGTGATCGAACGACCGAGAGCATGGAGGGGGTTTGGAAGGGTTTTGGGCCACTTTGGAGGGGTGTTGGGCTGCACACCAAAGAGGCTTTTACGGTTACCCGGTTAATCGTTGGAGTATCAAACAGACTCCAAATGGCACGAAACTTGACAGGCGGTCTACCGGTGGTGTACCAAGGCCGATTGGCAAGCCTCGGTCCATTCTGAGACCGTTTAACACCCGCACATGAAAAGAGGCAAAAGGGGGCGCCGGGAGACATAGGAGTGTCGGATTGCAAAACGGACAACAGGGAAAATGCTGGGATGCATGAGACAAACATGTATGCAAAAAGAGATGCACATGATGACATGATATGAAATGCAGATGATGACATGGCAAAATGCAACACGCAAGAACATGACAAGGCAACAACGACGAATAACTGGCGGACACCTGGCGCATCGAATCCGGGGCGTTACAGGAAGGGGGCGGCGCCCCCCTTTCCTACTCCCTCTCCCTCTCCTTCCTTCCCCCCTCTTCCTTGTAGAGGAATCCTACTAGGACTAGGAAGTCCTAGTAGGACTCCCTCTCCTTGACGTGCCCCCTAGGGCGGCCGGCCTCCCCCTCCCTCCTTTATATACGAGGGTAGGGGGGCACCCTAGAACACACCAAGTCTTCTCTTAGCCGTGTGCGGTGCCCCCCTCCATAGTTACACACCTCGGTCATATCGTCATAGTGCTTAGGCAAAGCCCTGCGCCGGTAACTTCATCATCACCGTCACCACACCGTCGTGCTGGCATAACTCACCCTCATCCTCAACTGGATCAAGAGCACGAGGGACGTCATCAAGTTGAACGTGTGCTGAACGCGGAGGTGTCGTACGATCAGTACTTGGATCGGTTGGATCGTGAAGACGTTCGACTACATGAACCGCGTTACTAAATGGTTCCGCTTTCGGTCTACGAGGGTACGTGGACACACTCTCCCCTCTCGTTGATATGCATCTCCTAGATAGATCTTGCGTGATCATAGGAAAATTTGAAAATTACTACGTTCCACAACAACGACATATAGAACGTATACACTAGAGCAATAGATTGCATGGTAAAATTAGATAGCACAATTCACTAGAATTTGTTAAGGAAAGGTAGGGGCAGCACACGCAATGGTAAGCCGAGCATGCTTAACCGACGTAGCTAGCAAATGGCAAGGTGCTCCTCCAAGATCTGGGGGTCGACACGAATGGCAGCCATCGCGACCTCATCCGCGCGTGTGGCCGTGATTTGCTTCTACGCTACGAAATGCTCCTTGAGCTCCTGGCTATACTGCGTGCACCATTGCTTAGGGCGGCGCTTATTTGGTGGAGGGGTCAATGATTTGGGTGGAAGGTGTCATGCCGGCGGTCAGGGCATGTGGGATGTGGAAGGAGGAGGAGGATGGGGTCGGGTGGATTACACCGCTCGACAGACGGGTGAAAGCGATGAAGGACGGTCGCCGGCAAGGAGACAACGCTGCAAGCAAGGAGTGAAGGTTTCAACTTGGAAAGGATGGCGGAAATAGGGGAAATGTGGCTTTTGGTAAGGGGAAGGGGGCGGGGAGGTAGATATTTCCATGGAAGCCAATAATTTTGAATCGGTTCAGCAAAAAAACTGGCGCGCAAAGTGTCATCAGACACGGTCCCTTATTCAGAACTGTGTACGATATGTGAACATCACAAACTATTCAGATAGCTTGACCCGTGTGTGATGAGTTCGAACGTTGAAAATTTTGGTTCCAATTTCCCTGGTTACAATGGTCATCCATGTCATTGCATAATTTGGGTACACAAAGGAGACTACAGCACACCCACACTTCTTAATCAAGCAAGTTCAGCAATTAAACAGAGCTAGCTAACCTAAACATTATTAGAACAAATTAAAGACCGGCGCTCTTAATTAAACAAAACAAACAGTACTACTACGGCTGGTGCTCGTCGATCTCTGCCGCCTCCTCCATGTCCATCTCGCGCACGACGGTCTCCTGGGGAAGGGGCTCCATGGCATCCATCACACCATACTTGGCAAGCATCTCGCCATATGGGTCCGCCATCTCTTTGGAAAGGGCTGCCATGAGCTGGGCGTGGGCGGCTGCGATCTGGGCTTGGATGGGCTCCGTCGTGGCAAGATATGTGGTGGAGGAACGGACGACTGCTCAAACGCTCTGTACGGTTGCCAACTCTTAGTCCATGGGTTGCCGACCGTCGTCGGAGAAGCTTCATTCGATTTGTGCGGTCACCTCCACGAGATGGGCGTGGGCGGCCTCGACATGGTCGTGGGCGGCCTCCATCAGGGCTAAGGCCGCTGCTATGGAACGGACAGCTGTTGTGCCGCTCTCGCCCATTACTACCCCCGAGGCAGATGTTGCTGCCGCCACCTGAGAAGCAACAGCGGGCGTTTGGGCTGCCTTGGCCACCCGGTCGCAGATTGCGGCCGCGCTCATGCACTTTGTTGGCACGCACATGGCGGCTGTGTCCGCGCTCTCACCGGAGTGGGCCGCCGAAGTTGCCCTCATGATGCGGGTCCACGTCCCCATCTTTCACCGGCGACGATTGAACAGTGAAATGATATTTGGTGAGCGAGCTAGTGTGCTTGACACGCCGACTGTGGACTGTAGCCGACACACCTTCTCGCGTAAGCCATAGGCGTACTATACACCGACAGTGCTCTAGGATATTTTGTACTGCATCTCACATGGTTGGTGATAATAAACTGTGTGGGATCTACTTGATTTTTCATCTTGATTTGAATTACATAATGGGGTCACAGCGGCAATGGACGGTGTTTGAACTGCTAGACCTTTTATCTGCAGTGAACATGCAATTATATGTGTATCGTAAAAAAATTGGAATTATTCAGGGTACGTTTGGATATTTTATACATTAAATTGGTTTTCTATCCATTTCAGGTGCACAATTCAAAATTAAACTACATGCACATGCTCCGGTGTACCAACATGGGTTGTAAAATCATATATGTGTCCATGGGTTTATGCTTATATCCCATGCAAGAAATGAGGATGAATTTCGAACACCACAACACCGTGGCTCTCTGACAAACGTTGAGGTACTTGCTTTTGTATCTAGTAAACCAAAACCCGTCTGAAATTCATGAACCTTGGCAGGCTACCATGGAATGGCATCAACATGCTGGGGTAAAAAATATTGTCCCATTTGGGCAGGTTATGGTATACTCTTCTCACAAACCAGAGCTTCTCACAAGAAGCGTAATGATTCCGTTAGGGAAACGTGTCATCTTTGTGGACAAAACGATATTCATCGCCTCTTCTTCCTTTCAATTTTTTTCCTGGTGTCAACATAGAACAACAGGAGTGCCGTCTTAAACTTTGGATTTTTTTCGGGGATCGTTTGGACATTTTTATACGTTAATTGAGTTTTCTAGGCATTTATGTGCATAATTCAGAATTGAACTACATGCACATGCTCCAGTCCATACAAATGGGTTGCAAAATCAAATGGTTGTCCTTAGTTGCAAGCTTATGTCATATGCAAGAAATGAGGATGAATGTCAAAAACCTTGACACTATCGCTCGGCCGCTAACATTGAGATACATGGTTTGAAAATTCTAGTAAATAAAAAACTCGTCTAAAATTCATGAATATTGACATGATATCATGGAACGGCATCGAAATGCCATGGTAAAAATATTGTCCCATTTAGGGCAGGTTTGGGTATAAGCTTCTCGCAAATCAGAGCTTCTCTCACAACAAGCCTGATGGTTTCGGTAGGGTACATGCCACCTTGGGGGACGAAACGATATATGTTGCCTCTTCTTACTTTCAAAAATTTTCTCGTGTCAACATAGAACAACACGAGTATTGTGTCAATTTTTGGGATTTTTTGGGGTTCGCTTGGACATTTTTATACATTAACTGAGTTCTCTATGCATTCATGTGCATAATTCAAATTTGAACTACAGGTACATTCTCTAATGCATAAAAATTAGTTCAAAATTCAAATATGTGTCCTTGGTTGCATGCTTAGGTCCCATGCAAGAAATGGGAATGAATGTCAAACACCCTGCCACCATCACTCGGCCACTAACATTGAGATACCTGGTTTTTAAATTCTAGTAAATCCAAAACTCATGTGAAATTCATGAAACTTGGCATGTTATCATGGAGCGGCATCAACATGTCGTGGTAAATTTTTTGTCCCATTTGGGGCAGGTTTGGGTATATGCTTCTCACAAACTAGAGCTTCTCACAACAAGCCTGATGGTTTTGGTAGGGAATGTCCCACCTTTGCGGACGAAACGATATCCATTGCCTCTTATTGCTTTCAAAAAAATCTAGTGTCAACCTAGAACAACATGAGTGTTGTGTTAAATTTTGAAATTTTTCGTGGTTCACTTGGACATTTTTATGCATTAATTGAGTTTTCAATGCATTTATGTGCATAATTTAAATTTGAACTAGAGGAACATGCTCTAATGCATATAAATTGGTTGAAAATTCAAATTTGTGTCCTTGGTTGCATGCTTAGGTCACATGCAAGAAATGGGAACAAATTTCAAACACCCTGCCACCGTCACTCGGCCGCAAACATTGAGAAACCTGGTTTCTGAATTCTAGTAAATCCAAAACTCGTCTGAAATTCTTGAAACCTGGCATGCTATCATGGAGCGGCATCAACATGTCGTGGTAAATTTTTTATCCCATTTGGAGCAGGTTTGGGTATAAGCTTCTCATAAATCAGAGCTTCTCACAACAAGCCTGATGGTTTCGGTAGGGAACGTGCCACCTTTTGGGACGAAATGATATCCGCTGCCTCTTATTGCCTTCAAAAAATTTCTAGTGTCAACATAGAACAACAGGAGTCTTGTGTTAAATTTTGGAAAATTTCGGGGTTCATTTGGACATTTTTATACATTAACTGGGTTTTCTAGGCATTTTATGTGCATAATTCAAATTTGAACTACATGCACATGCTCTAATGCATATAAATTGGTTGAAAATTCAAATCTGTGTCCTTGGTTTCATGCTTAGGACCCATGCAAGAAATGGGCATGAATGTAAAACACCCTGCCACCGTCACTCGGCCGCAAACATTGAGATTCCTGGTTTTTAAATTCTAGTAAATCCAAAACTCGTCTAAAATTCATGAAACTTGGCATGCTATCATGGAGCGGCATCAACATGCCGTGGCAATTTTTTTGTCCCATTTGGGGCAGGTTTGGGTATAAGCTTCTCACAAACCAGAGCTTCTCACAACAAGCCTGATGGTTTCGGTAGGGAACGTCCCACCTTCGGGGACGAAATGATATCTGCTGCCTCTTATTGCTTTCAAAAATTTTCTAGTGTCAACATATAACAACAAGAGTATTGTGTTAAATTTTGTAAGTTTTCGGGGTTCGTTTGGACATTTTTATACATTAACTGGGGTTTCTAGGCATTTTATGTGCATAATTCAAATTTGAACTACATGCACATGCTCCAGTGCATATAAATTGGTTGAAAAATCAAATCTGTTTCCTTGGGTGCATGCTTAGGTTCCATGCAAGAAATGGGAATGAATTTCAAACACCAAGGCACTGTTGATTGCCGGCAAAACATTGAGATACTTTGTTTTTAAATTCTAGTAAATTGAAAACTCGTATGAAATTCATGAAACTTCTCATGCTATCACGGAATGGCACCCGACATGTTGTGCTATTTTTTGTGTCCATTTTGAGAGAAGGCGCACTCGAATAATAGCCAACAATTGCATTTTGAAAAAATAGCTGCCACTTTAATATCTCAGACGTTTGTATAATTCAAATCGTGTGTGTTATGTTTACCATTCATGTGACGCCACGTGTCTTGGTTTTAATGGCTATATGAGGTGCCATGCGGACAACTGCTTAACTGAACGGGAGGCATGCGAGCGCAGTCCGGTGTGCAGGCTGACCAGTAGGCGTGCAAGTTGTCCTCCAATGCGCATACTCACCAGGAAGCGTGCAAGCTATATGCTGTGCAGGCTCACTGAGAAGCGAGCCCTTTGACTTCTAGGGATGCCCGCCTTCCTCTCCATTAATGGCACCCGAGCCGCTACTTAATATGGGCGGCCTTACTGTTCGCCTCCCATTTCCCACCCTCCCGCAGACCTCCACCAACGCCATCGCGCATAAGGATCATCTGCCACTAGTCTTCAAGTTTGGTGAAGTCGACTCTGAGCCGGAGGAGATAGAAAATAAGGAGGAATGGGGCCTCATGGACATGGCCCAGAACGAGCTGGCCGCGGCGGTTGCTGCCCCCGCTCCCGTCCCAGCTCCCATCCCCGTGCCCGCGCCAGGGACCATCCCCATAGCATTGAAGGGCTGGTCCGCGAGCACTATCGCAGAGCTAGAAGCCGCAGGCGTCAGCAAGGTCTCCGCGGACCCGCGCGAACTCATGTACATGCCAGCACCAGCGTCCATGCGTGTGCCTGTGCGCGTCCCTCCACCCACCATGGCACCGGTCCTCGTGCACTTGGCTGCACCCGCCGCGCCCGTGCCCGTGTGCACGCCTCCCTCAACAGCATGGAATGCCGCCGTCGACCGCTACCTCTCAGCGCCGCCAGTTGCCGTCCTCCCATGCCCGACACGTCGATCGCGCGACGACATGGTGTTTGATTTACAAGTGAAGAACATTCTGTGCTACCTTGAAGACTTCAACAATGGCGTCCCGGAGGGTAGGGGATCGCAATAGCTTCCGGTAGCTGATAACCCACAAGGGTAGGGGATCGCAATAGCTTTCGGGGGTAGAGTATTCAACCCAAATTTATTGATTCGACACAAGGGGAGCCAAAGAATATTCTTGAGTATTAGCAGTTGAGTTGTCAATTCAACCACACCTGGATAACTTAGTATCTGTAGCAAAGTTTTTAGTATCAAAGCGGTATGATAGTGATGGTAACAGTGGCAAAAGTAAAGATAATAGTTTTGTAGTAATTGTAACAGTAGCAATGGAAAAGTAAATAAGTGAAGCACAAGATGTGAAAAGCTCGTAGGCATTGGATCAGTGATGGATAATTATGTCGGATGCGATTCCTCATGTAATAGTTATAACATAGGGTGACACAGAACTAGCTCCAGTTCATCAATGTAATGTAGGCATGTATTCCAAATATAGTCATACGTGCGTATGAAAAAAAACTTGCATGACATCTTTTGACAGTATTTTTTATATTTTCCAAAACTTATCTCCGTGGATTTTCATGTCATTCCGAGAAGTTTTGTTTTCTCCACAATAAACAACATCATGGCAGTTCTGCTAAAAACGGCGTTAGTCCGGGTTAGTTTCATTCAAATCATGCAAGTTAGAGTCCAAAACAAGGGCAAAAGTGTTTGGAAAAGTAGATACGTTGGAGACGTATCAGCAGCCTCTCCTTTGCCAAGCACACTCAGTAAGAGGAAGAGGAGGAGGAGCCTACCGACGAGCTGGACACCTGCAATACGCTGTTGCACCTTCAGCAACGCTCACCTCAAACGCCCTCTGCCGCTCCAGACGACCCCTCTCGAAGCGGTGGTTCTCCTCGTAGATCTACTGATTCCTCGCCTCTGAGGGGGCGCGTGTCGCGGCCATGGCGACGGTAAGTCTCTTTGCGTGCTCGACGAGGCGCTCCTCCTCCTGCCGTAGGAACTCGGCATAGCGCGCAAGGTCGCTGACGCACGTGCAGCCATCCACCTCCACCTCCCGCCTTCGGGCGGCGGTGGAGGAGCGGGTGATGACCCCGACAGTCGACGGTGGGCTGGCGGCCATGGCGGCCGACGATGGGGTGGTGGCCACGACCACCACCTCCCGCCTTCGGGCCGTGGTGGTGGAGCGGGTGATGTCCATGGTGGCCGGCAGTGGGGTGGCGGCCACGAAGGACACCTCCCACCTTCGGGCCATGGCGGAGCGGGTGATGGCCCTAGATTTCGACGGTGGTGTGGCAGCAACGGCGGCCGGCAACACCTGCCGACGGGCAGCGCCGGCGGAGCGTGTGGTGGGTGTTCCGCGCACACCCAACAGGGACGCCACGCGCACTACACTATGCCGGGCACTGCGCCGCCTCCGCGGTGTAGCCTCTCAGCTGGAGTTGTCCTCTGATGATGGCGGAGTGGCTGAGCGACGACGACGGACCGGTGCCATTGGCGATTGTGGGAGAAGCATACGAGATAAGCTACAGGGAGGGAGGGGAATATATGACAACAACAAACTGAACTCCCTGGTTGACCTCGCCTTGGCCATCATCGACCCCTACTACATGAAGATGAAGAATGAGAGCAAGAAGGACAAGAAAGCCTGGCACAGTGTTTGGCATGAGAGACTGGTTGAACAACACGTCAAGTACGCGGCCAAGGACGCGTACACAAGCTACGAGATGTACAGGCGGATCGTTGACATGAGGAAGTGTCTTCTTCCTGCCCCAGACGAGGGATCGAGCCACAGAGCAGTGGCGGGAGCGTCACAAGAAGTAGATGACTAGACGATCGTTTCTCCTACTTTAGAATGCATGCAATTGTTTATTGAGGTGTGTGCGAATGATCTGTATAGCCACTTATGTAATTGGATGTTTATTTCAGTTAAATCATACGGCTTATTAGTAGCAATCGTCTGTGTTATTATTGGTCTTCACACACATTTCTGATTACGGACCTGTTTGCCGCGTATCACACACATTTTGTTCAGTTGAACCGTTTTCATTGTGTTGCCTAATCACACACAGTTCATCCTAGTGAACTGTATGCACACACCCTCATCTAGTTGCCCATTTCTATTGTTCTGCATCATCGCAAACAGTTCTTCTAGATTAACTGTTTGCCACTCATCCAATGGAGGGAAGCTTCTACATTCGCGGGGGACGTGGCATTGACCATTGGGCGGCAACAGTCGGTCATTCGGGTGAGCAATAAAGGATGCAAAGAGGGATCCTACAGCAGCAATGACCATCTTCCCTACCGATAGCTCATCTAACAGAACTCCCAAGTTAACTATGCTGAGGCTTGAGTAGTCATCAGATGGGTGACCAGATGGGAAGTGGCCTCGATGTTAAATTAACTGATGGGATGGGTCACTGTAAACATTAAATTGTCTTAAATGTATATATTGCTCCCTCCTATAAGTTGAATTAACTTCGAGGTCCTTGTTTTTTAATTTTTGACATTTTTTATTTTTTGAACACATGTTGATTGACTTGAAGAAGGTCTATCTCGTTACTTTTTGATACTTTTTGTTTTCAGAACACATGTTGATTGGCTTGAATGAAGGTCTATCTCGTTACTTTACGACATGTTTCCAAAACATGGACCTCGAGGTTAATTCAACTAATAGAACGTAGCACTATATACATTCAACGCAATTAAATGCTTTCCAAAAAAAGTGATATAATTTCTGTGAAACTTATAAGTCATGTATGTCAAATTAACCTCTGTGTACTTGTTCTCAAATTGACCACCGGGCCTATGTACTACGTATCATACACATCTTGTTAAGTTAAACCGTTTATGTTCTCTTCCCTAATCGAAAACAGTTCATTCGAGTGAACCGTATGTCGTATATCACTCACACCTTGATTTGGCTGACTGTTTATGTTGCTTTCCCTAATAACAAACAATTCATCAGAGTGACTGTATGCCGTATATCGCACACACATCGATATGGCTGCCCGTTTCTGTTGTTCTGTCTAATCGCAAACAGTTCGCCTGGATCAACCGTATGCCCAGCATCGCACACGCAAGTAAAATCTAAACCGTGTTTTATGTACCCGCCATCGCAAACGTTTTGCATCTTTTTTGATGGTTTTTTAACATCACTGTTTGCGATTAATGCATCGCACACAGTTTCGTCAAAGGGTCTCTGATCGTAGTGTCGCGTTGGCAACATTCTGCAGTAGTGATCCATCAGACTGCAACTAACCTTTGTTTCGTTGGAGGGCGGCGGGAAAGGGGCTAGTTGCATGTCTGGCACTAGGCATGCAACTACAAGTGTCACCCTCGATTGCAGCTGCATGTCTATCCACCCGACTGCAACTCACCTTTATTTTTTCAGTCGGTGGCGGGAGAAGAGGGGCAATTGCATGTCTGATACTAGGCATGCAACTTCAAGTGTCGCCATCGACTGCAACTGGCACTTGTTTTGTCATGTGGTGGCGGGAGTGTGTGTGTGTGGGGGGGGGGGGGGGCAGTTGCATGTGTGACACTAGGCATGCAATTGCATGTGTCGCCCTCGACTGCAACTGCAGATCTACACAAACAACTGCAACTGACCTTTTTTGTCGATGGGTGACGAGAGAGGGGGCAATTGCATGTCTGACAGTAGGCATGCAATTTCAAATGCCACCCTCGACTATGATGTTTGTTTGGGGGGTGGGTAGGCGATTGCATGTCTCGCCATTAGACACGCGAATCGCAAGTGTTGCCTCGAGTGCAAATCGCATGTCTGCAATCTGTTGCAACTCTGTGGTATGTGGTGTTTGTCGGGTTGGTGGCGGTTGCATGTCTGTCACTAGGCATGCTACTGCAAGTGTCACCCCCAACAGCAACTTTGCGGTGCTTATCGAGGGAAGGGCGACAGTTGCATGTCTGTCACTAAGCACGCAACTGCAAGTGTCACCCCCGACTGCAACTTGGGCGAAGGAATGTCGGCCAAATGCATGTATGCCGCGAAACCTTCAACCGCATGTGTCACAATCAGCCCGCAAATGCGAGCGGTACACCGAGACTGCAATTGCGAATTTCCTTTCTATTTTTTTCAACTCCATTCTTCTTTTCTTTTCCTTATCCGTTTTTCCTTTTTCCAATTTTATCATTTATTTTTCATTTGCATCCCTTTTTATTTTATCATTTTTATTTTCCCTCTTGTTATCTGGCTAATTTGCTCTTTTCCCCCTTTAATATGATTTTCCCTTTCCCGTTAGTAGAAATACATTACTTGTGTGTATATGAATATTTAGAAAATACATGTTCAAGTTTCTTTTTGAAAATAATTAGTGAGCACTTTTCCAATACGCGATGAATAATTTTCTAATTTGTTCATACAATTTGTAATAAATGTTTACATATTTTTAAAAAGTGTTTATGTATTTTCAAATATTCATAGTTCTTTTAAAAGTGTCCATGCAATAGAAACTGTTCACGTATTCTTAAAAAATATTCATATATTTTTAGAAAATCACAGTTATTTAAAAAATTGTTCGTGTTAAAAAATGATGTGCTCTGTCTGTCAAGAAATAGTGACTATATTTTTTAACGAGGAAGTATATACTATATACCTGTGTGTGTTGATTTGTCCTTGGGTACCGTAAACAACCTCAGGCAGAAGTTCATAGCTCACGAGCCAACAATAGCAAGCACAAAGCCTCATGTACCATCGAGAAAGAGAAAAAAGACAGCAACTACAGGCAAGGCCAGGCTTGTATCGAGAGAAGAAGGAAAACATGCTATAGACCGACCCGAAGTAAAAAAAAAAATGAAAATGCAAAAAACTTATGCATCACCAAAGGAGAGGCAAACAACTACTCCCTACGTTCCTAAATAAGTATAAGTTTTTGTAAAAATTTCGCTATAGATTACATACAGAGCAAAATAAGTAAATCTACACTTAAAATGCATCTATATACATCCGTATGTGATCCATAGTGAAATTTCTACAAAGACTTATATTTAGGAACGGAGGGAGTAGTAAAGAAAAAAATTTCTAAGTGTAGGCTGCCCAAACATTAGCATAAAACCAAATCAGCCGTTGTTCGGTGTCTTCGTAGTAGTAGTAGTGGTTGCTCTAGTTAGCGGCGGGCCTCATCAAAGTCTACCGTATCTCAACATACTTCCTCCGTTTCAAAAGAGATGACTCATCTTTATACTAACTTCAGTCATCTGCTCTCTCCGCCCGGAATTACTTGGCATCAAAATGTATGAAAATGGATATATCTAGAACTAAAATATATCTGGATACTAAAATATATCTGGATACATTCATTTCAATGACAAGTATTTCCGGACGGAGGGAATATTTTGAAATGGGAGCAAGCTTAGCCCAAAACAAACGTGCAGCAGAAAAAAAACCATACAAAAATTAAATAGATGACATCAGCCGACTTATATAGTCGAACGTAGACACACAAGTACTTTTCCGTCGCAAACTTTCGCGGGCCCTTCCTCTGCTTCGGAGCACCCAATCAGCCCAAGAAGAGTCAAGGCACTCTGTCCCGCTCTGGGCGGCCGGCGAAATGCGTATATACAGTGCCTCCTCCGCCCCCAGGGACAGGAACCACACACGGCACGATGCAGGCTGGCTTCGTCGAGCTCACCAGCAACGCAACCAGTAGCTGCCAGGAAATGGACGAAACAGCAGAAGCTAGCAGCGGAGAAGGAGCAAGCCGCGGCGGCGAGCAACGAACAGATGACCAGCCGGAGAAGAAGGTGTCGTTGCTCGGCATGCTCAGGTACGCCAACCGCCTCGACATGCTGCTCATGGTGATCGGCTCGCTGGGGGCGATGGGGAACGGCGCATCGGGGTCCCTCCTATTGGTCCTCTATGGAGACGTCATCAACTCCTTCGGCCAGAGCACCACCAGCACCGTCCTCCCCGCCGTCACCAAGGTGTGCCACGCCGCCACAGCTTACGGTGATCAGATCACTTAACTCGAAGAGTGGCTAGACGAGTTAACAGAGTATTCTTTTGATTTCCAGGTTGTTCTCAACTTCATATATTTGGGCATTGGGACAGCAGTTGCTTCCTTTCTTCGTAAGTGGAATTCCCATTCTATTCTTGGGATGCATGTTTCCTGTCGGTGAAACTTTAGATGTCAAGTACTAGTACACATGAAAAAGATGGTAATACATTCAGTAGATACCACTTTAAAGTAAACTTTGTGTTTGATACCAAGGTGTTACAAAAACCAAAGTATTGAAAAACTACGGTATTTTAGCCCGTAGGTGGAAGATACCATAGTTTTGACAATTAAGTATTTTGCAGTATTGGGAATAGTGTGACCTGTTTGGCTGGTGCTTTATTATGCAGCAACGTAATTAGCTAACTAGCTAGCCAGTTGATAGCGGCTACAAACACGCATGTTCCTAGCTAGCTACAATCACTCAATGGTTCGTATGTTGTGGCGGACACCGATAGACAAAAATCGCACGAGCAAGAACAACAGCAACTCAGCTTTGCAGAGTAGCAAGCTTGAGTCCAGCAGGATTTGCTTGCCCCTTTCCTCTCGGCTACCTTGGCGGAGTTAGACGGGGGCGACATGGAGAGGCAGTGTACGACGACCCAACAAGCTGCCAATGTACAGTGCACCGTTGCAGCTAGCGCAGGAGAGGCAAAGCGCTTCGGGGCAGCAAGTTCCAGGCGGAGCACACTGACGTAGCATAAGCATAGCTCAAGGACGAGATCCGACAGAACAAGGTTGCCGAGCAGAAGCAATGGGAGAATGAAGGAGGGGCAGCAGCGGCTTGAAGCAAGGAAGAAGATAACAGGGACCCCTTTCTTTCCCGAGCTCAGTTTAAAAAAAAGGTCTGGGGTTCTTTTTTAAAACAGAGATAATACCACGGTTTTGCAAATAATGTAGTATTAAAAAACATAGTTTCCAGTGGCAGCCAAACACCTTGTTGTAACTAAAACTATGATAATCTGAAAAACTACAGTATTTTTAGAATACTTTAAAAATACTGAGCTACCAAACGGGGCCTTAACCGCAGAGGATTGTTTTTCTTTTTCGAAAAGGAAGTTTAACCCTAGGCTCTGCATCATTGCTGAACAACAAAATATGAAGTACTCAACATAACGGGTAGTATTAAGTTAATCTAATGGTCAGCATGAGACCGTCAAATTTTGATTTAAGGACATATTGGTAATTATGTTTCGTTTAATTAATTAGACTGATTGCAGCCGACCGCCGCTGCAGGCCTCCGTCCCCAATGCCGGCCATCCATCGCTATCGCTAGCAAAATAATCAACCTGCAGGTCGCCGCCCAGCGCATTGTCAACCAGACGCTGCGTGCAGGCTGGCGCCCAGCGCATTGTCAACGCTGCCAAAAATCCCAGACTTGCATGCCGGCGGCGGCGGCAGGAACTAACTTAATTAGCTAGTATTTTTTTTTTGGAAAATAATGCACATGGCATGATGCCAAGAAGAGAGCTCGATGGAGTTGAATACTTGCCATGATATGGCCTCGTATTCTAGTTTCTGCATGGTCATTCATGGGACGGGCTGGACAAGGTCGGGGTCATGCAGCCCCAGCGAAGGCTGTCATCTGTATGTCAGCGACCAGTTCCAGATCCCGGAGGCTTGACGAGAAGACTAGAAACCAGGTAATCTAGCAGCGGACGACAGCCGGCAAGGCGAGGAAGAGGGCATGCGGCCGGGGCGGCGCACTCGCCTTTGTCCGCTTGTCGTTTTCGTCGGATGACCTGTGACCCACTCAAAATCCTGTAGGTTCGAGGACAACACAAAGGCATGACAACTCGCCGCTGCCGACGGCTAGCTAGGACGCGACGAGCGATGGCGATGGTGCGGGCTGGCAATGGCGATGGCAAATGGACGAGTGTGGGATTTCAGGGGAAGGTACCTGCAGGATTGATACATGTGAACTACCCAAAACGCCCTTAATTACTTCACATACTACCGAAAATCTAGTGCAGTATTGGCTCATCTGGGCGTTGAACTAAAGAAATAAACGGTCAAAACTAATCTGATGTACCGTAAATTATTTAATATCACATGGAAACCAGCTTCTCTATGAAAATTCCATCGGAAGAGTACTCTATAAACTAGTAAATTTTCAATATCAAACTCAATTGCAGTTCGAAGATACAAAATTCACAAGCAGTGAGCAATAAAACGGAACAATGATGTGCAATCATATATCGCCGTGTTTGCATTAGATGTCTATTAGTTAGTTGTGGGGTGAGCTTTGTTGTTTCCACCTCCTTCTCGGCGTCATCTTTTTGATACAACCTTTTCAAAAAAAAATCTTCTTAACACAAAATGGCACACCCTTTGGTGCGTGATCAAGGAAAAAAACAGTGTTGAACTGGGAGACACAAATTTGTTCTCGCTTGGGTGAGGAATGTAATCGTTAATTCGTCATCAGTTATCATGTATTCATTCCATGAGAAGTACCAATTGCATTCCAAATAATTGAATAAGTTTACTTAAATTCGTGCTGATGGCAGAGATGTTAGTACAAAAGGCTCACCTTTCATTTTCTTCCAGAGATGTCATGCTGGGCAATGTCAGGAGAAAGGCAGTCAGCCCGCATCCGTTCTTTGTACCTGAAATCAGTTCTGAGGCAAGATATTGCATTCTTCGACACAGAAATGACAACTGGCGAAGCAGTTTCAAGAATGTCTAGCGATACGGTCATAATTCAAGATGCTCTTGGTGAGAAGGTAATACTTCCTCTGTCGTACTAAATAAAGAAACATAATATTTTTCATCACATTACAAGCGTGCGCAAATCTGCAGGCGCAAGTCAATGGGGAAAGTTGTGTTTTTATTGCTACTACATTGTGTTACTCACATAAGTGTATTTCATACTTCATACTGTACATTCTATGCAACCCACCTAGTGCTGTGAGTGCTGACATTCCTGCATTCTGATTTACAGGCAGGGAAGCTTATACAAACCGTATCTGCCTTCTTTGGGGGTTTCATCGTAGCATTCACAAAAGGCTGGCTCCTCACTCTTGTCATGCTAACATCACTACCATTAGTTGCTATCGCTGGTGCAGTGTCTGCACAACTGCTAACTGGGGTTTCCAGCAAGCGACTAACATCGTATAGTGATGCTGCAGACACAGTTGAACAGACAATTGGATCTATACGAACAGTGAGTTCAAAATATATCAGTTATTCAAAATTATATCAATTATTTTAGTCAATACAAATTATAGCAAACATTAATATAGCAACTCTCATGTAAACAGGTTGTGTGCTTCAATGGCGAGAAGAAAGCTATAGAAATGTATAATAAATTCAATAAAAATGCATACAAGACTGCTGTTGAGGAAGGCCTCGTCAATGGTTTTGGCATGGGCTCTGTCTTCCTCATCATATTGAGCAGCTATGGTCTAGGCTTCTGGTATGGTGGAAAGCTAATCCTTGACAAAGGATACACTGGAGGGAAGATCGTCACTGTTTTGTTTGCTGTATTAACTGGCGCAAAGTGAGTTTCTAAAACCTTAACATTGCAAATACCCTGAAATCATAATATAACCTCAATTTATGGAAGGACTACTTGAACGAATGGAAATATAAAATATTACATAGTAAAATTTAAAATTCTAATTAACCTTTTTCTTACACATGACTAGCAAATACATATATTTCTATAAATTCTAGAAGGAACTTTCCATGGAAGTTTGATGTTCCTTTCAAGGTGTGTTCAGAGATTACCTTTTTATAGTTAACACTTTTTTTACTTATTTATGTTTAGTGGTAAATAATGCCAATTGGTATGAGCTCAAGGCTAATAATTTTGTTATAAATACAAATAGACCACGAGATTCAAGGTGCCTCCTTCCCTTTGAGGGTCAAAGAAATCAAACAATAATCCTAAAAAATATCTACCATAAATTCAAAAGAAAAATAGATGAGCTACATTTTTACTTTTTGGGATCATATTATATATTAAAAATCTCTTTCTGAAAAAATCAACCCAGTTGACCACACAAAACACAATTTTGAACCAAGTGTAAATTGCAATTATTGCACCCACACAGCAGGGTCCCATGTATCCTGCGAAAGCTATAACGACAATTGCTAGATATTGTCGAAGCTACTTGAAATTGCAACCACTATATTTTATGTATTCAATTAGCGTTACTCGTGTTGGTGAGAACTAAAACATTTTGTCATCTGTCTAACAATAAATATGACAAGTTTATATATTGAATATAGCACTATCAGTAGATGGATTACTAATTGATTTACATTTTCAGCAGATGGATATAATTCTTAACCAGCTTGCAACCCCTATGCAGTACGCTAATTATTCTATTTACATTGCTCTATCTTCTTATGTTACCTCAGCAGAGCATACCTAGATGAAGTACTAGTAGTTACTAAACTGTACTCCCTCCGTAAACTAATATAAGAGCATTTAGATCACTAAAGTAGTGATCTAAACGCTCTTATATTAATTTACAGAGGGAGTACTTCATAAAATAGAAAAGGTGACCATTAAATATGTTATTTCAATGTCCTAAACCTGGCACTTAAATTTCTGTAACAGTTCGTTAGGTAGTGCAACACCATCAATTTCTGCAATTGCAGAAGGTCAATCTGCAGCATATAGACTGTTCGAAACAATTGAGAGGAAACCCGAAATAGATTCAGATGATACAAGTGGCATGGTCATGGAAAATATCAAGGGCAATGTTGAGCTAAAGGATGTGTACTTTCGCTACCCTGCAAGACCCGGGCAGTTAACATTAGATGGAATATCATTACAGGTAGCCAGTGGAACAACAATGGCCATAGTTGGAGAGAGTGGAAGTGGCAAGTCAACTGTTATCAGCCTAGTTGAAAGATTCTATGATCCGCAGGATGGCGAAGTTTTGATAGATTGATTCAACATCAAGAATCTGAGTCTTGATTGGATAAGAGGGAAGATCTGTCTTGTTAGCCAAGAACCATTGTTGTTTATGACCTCCATTAAAGATAACATAATATATGGTAAAGAAGATGCAACACTTGAAGAGATCAGCCGAGCTTGCAAATGCCGCAAACTTCATCGACAAGTTACCAAATGTATGTAAATAATGACTGAATGCTTCAAATGACTTCTTGAAATTTAAGCTAATAGCATTTTAATTTCATACCAGGGCTACGGCACATTGGTTGGCCAACGTGGCACTCTACTTTCTGGAGGACAAAAACAAAGAATTGCAATTGCGAGAGCCATCCTTAAAGATCCAAAAATCCTTTTGCTAGATGAAGCAACAAGTGCATTGGATGTGGAATCTGAGAGGATAGTTCAGGAGGCAATCAATAGTATATTGTTGGAAAGAACCACACTTGTCGTTGCACATCGTTTGAGCACTGTAAGGAATGTTGACTGCATCACGATGCTCATCAAGGGAAAATAGTTGAACAAGGTTAGAATCTCTTGATTATGCATTAATTTCCCATTCTAGGATATATTTATTGTGAGCCTATGATGGTTCATTCACCCCACAAAAATATCCTATATGAGCAGGCCCTCATCATGCATTGGTAAAGGATCCCAATGGAGCTTACTCCCAGCTTATTAGGCTACAAGAAACTCGTGGTGATGAAAGACGTAAAGTACAGGATTCTGGAGTGCCCAATTCCTTATCAAAAAGCACTAGTTTGTCACTTAGACGGTCAATGACTAATGCTTCTTCTGGCAATAGCAACAGACACTCCTTCAAGAACCCCCCAGGACTATCACTTGAGTTGCATGAGGATGCAATCACAGATGAACAGAACACAGAGGGCCTTCCCGATGGGAAGACCCTTCAGAAAGCTGCAGTTGGGCGACTTTTTTATCTTAACAAGCCAGAGGTACCATTTCTTCTGCTCGGCACTATAGCAGCATCGGTGCATGGAATCATTTTTCCATTGTATGGCCTACTAATATCTGGCGGTCTAAAATCATTCTACGAGCCACCAGATAAGCTGCGAAAAGATTCTAGCTTTTGGGCATTGATATTTGTTGTTCTAGGGTTTGCATCTTTCATTGCAATCACAACAGAATATCTTTTGTTTGCAATTGCTGGTGGCAAGCTTATAGAGCGTGTTCGTACTCTGTCATTTCAAAATATTGTGCATCAGGAAGTTGCTTGGTTTGATAATCCCTCAAATTCCAGGTACCATATTCAAATGATCTCAGTTACTTTATCTTCTTGTGCATAAATCTACACAGATACTAAGATTCTACTTTATCACTTACAGTGGTGCACTTGGTACACGACTCTCAGTTGAAGCATTAAATGTTCGGCGCTTAGTGCAGTCTACAGCTTCACTAATAGCTGGCTTTGTCATAGCTTTTACGGCAGACTGGAGGCTTGCACTGATTGTCACTTGTGTCATTCCTTTATTGGGTGCACAGGGTTATGCTCAAGCGAAGTTCTTGAAGGGGTTTGGTGAAGAAGCTAAGGTGAGTCATAACTCTAAAAGTTATTTGATGTTTGTTTCAGGATTGAATACCATAGAATCAATCATTACAATAATGTGATCATACTACTATTGTGCAGGAGATGTATGAAGATGCAAGTCAAGTTGCAACTGACGCTGTTAGTAGTATCAGAACTATAGCATCTTTCTGTGCAGAGAAAAGAGTGGTTACAACATATAACAAGAAATGTGAAGCTTTAAGGAAACAGAGCATTCGAAGTGGAATCGTTGGAGGGCTTGGCTTTGGTTTCTCATTCTTGGTGTTGTATTTGACATTTGCTCTATGTTTCTATGTTGGTGCACAGTTTGTACGTCAGGGAAAATCTACTTTTGCAGCTATTTTCAAAGTAAGAATTGCTAAATCATTTCAAGTAACTGTTTGCATATGAGAATTAACAATCGTTGGATGTTTTTCAGGTTATCCTTGTCTTAGTTTTGGCAACTCTAGGGGTTTCGCAAGCAAGTGCATTGGCATGTAATGTTGAGTATGTGTTTTGTATTGCACGTGTATTGGAGTTGTGGCCCACCTCCTAGTCTTGTATAGTTGAGGTAGAGGCCTTCTCTTGTATTATATATACGTGCACCAGCACCCCATCAATACAACGATTATTGTATTGCAAATCATCTCTCCACATGATATCAGTTTTTAGGTTTTAATCCTCGCCTTTCACTGCCGTCGCTGCCGCCGCGCGCGACTCCTCCCGCGCCGCCGCCGCCGCCACCGCCACCCCATCACCGCCGCCACCGCCGCGCGCTCCTCCCAGCGCCGCCTGGCTACCGTGACCCAGCGCCGCGCCGCCGCCGCGTGACTCCAGCGCCGCCCGCCCGCGCCGCGCGCTCCTCCTGGCGCCCGTCGCCGCGCGACTCCTTCGCCGCCGCCGCCACGACTTCTCCCGCACGCCGCTGCCTTCCTCCATGCGCCGCCGCCGCGCTATCCCGCGCCGCGCAGGACTCCTCCATGCCGCCGTCGCCGCTACCACGCTGCCGCCGCGCGCTCCTCCACGCCGCCGCCAATGGCGTTTCACCGGTCTCAGGCGCCGCCCTCTGCCGTCCGCCACCAGCGCCATCCGGTGCGGCCCCCAACACCATACAACGCGATGCGCCGCCACGGCGCATCCGGCGTCACCCACATGCAGCCGTCCCCGCCCATGGCCGGCGGCCCTGCTCCGCCCGCCCCGTCAATGGCGGGCGCCGGTTGGGCCGCGCACTACCCGCAGGCTCTCCCCGCGGGCCACCGGGGGTTCATCGGCGCGCCTTACCAGTCGACCGGCATCGGCTACGGCACCCTCCTTGTGCCGCCGCCCCTCGGTGGTTATGGCCCGCCTGCTTCGGCGCCGCCCTACGGGGCCCTCTCGCCGCCGCCGGTTCCTGCGTCATGGGACCCCGCCCTCCTCGCCGCCCAGCACTCCGCGTCGTCGCCGAGTAGCTCTATCGGCGGAGGCGACTGGTACATGGACTCAGGTGCTACCGCGCACATGACAGCTCATCCCGGTAACCTAACCTCCTCCACTCCCGTTCACACACCCACTTGTATCACCGTCGGAAACGGCTCCTCCTTACCTATCACTCATATCGATAGCACTAGTTTTCCCTCCACTTCCACACCCATCAATATGTCCAATGTTCTTGTTTCACCAGACTTAGTCACGAACCTAGTTTCTGTTCGTCGTCTTACTCGTGAGAACCCACTTACTGTTGAATTTGACGGCGTTGGTTTTTCTGTGAAAGACGCCCGTACTCGGATGGTCCTTCACCGTTGTGACAGTCCCGATGAGCTCTACCCCGTGCACGCCGGCGCCTCCACCTCCACACCTGTCGCCCTTGCCACCGGCGTTGACCTTTGGCACGCTCGCTTGGGTCACCCCAACCACACCGTGTTACGTCAAATTCTTAGGAGTTTCTCTTTCTCATGTAATAAGCTCGACGAGCACTCTTGTGAGGCATGTCGCTTAGGCAAGCATGTTCGTCTTCCTTTTAGTGTGTCCTCCTCAGTTTTCACTTTTCCGTTTCAATTACTTCATAGTGATGTTTGGACATCTCCCGTTGCGAGTAACACGGGTTATCTCTACTACTTGGTGATTTTAGATGATTATTCTCATTATGTATGGACTTTTCCTCTTCGTCGTAAATCCGATGCCTTAGCCACACTCACCGTCTTTTATTCCTACGTCACCACCCAGTTCGGTCGCCCCATACTTGCACTCCAAACTGATAACGGAAAAGAGTTTGACAACGTTGGTCTTCGCACACTTCTCGCCTCTCACGGCACCATCTTCCGTCTGACTTGCCCCTACACTTCACAGCAGAACGGCCGCGCCGAGCGCATTCTCCGCACTCTTAATGACTGTGTTCGCACGTTACTCTTTCACTCAAACGTGCCTGCTCGGTTTTGGCCCGATGCCCTCGCCACCGCCACCCTCTTAGTTAACATTCGTCCGTGTCGTCCTCGGTGGAACTACGCTCCTCATCACCTTCTCTTCGGTACATCACCATCCTATGATGGTCTCCGCATCTTTGGGTGTCTCTGTTATCTCAGCATCGCGTCCACCACGCCACACAAGCTTGCACCCCGATCCGTCCCATGCATCTTCCTTGGCTACCCTCCCAACACCAAAGGCTACCGGTGCTATGATCCTGTCACTCATCGTGTGTACACCTCGCGGCACGTGTACTTTGTCGAGACGGTGTTCCTTTTTTTCAGGTCCCTCCGGCTGCGGATTCTTCGGCGTCGGCCCCCGCGCCCCCTACCTGGAGCGATGCGCGGCGGCACCCAGCGCCTGGCCCGGCGCCTTCTGCCGCCACCTCTTGGGTTCTCGACTCCCTCTTACGAGGTCGAGTCGGGTATGTGTTTTGTATTGCACGTGTATTGGAGTTGTGGCCCACCTCCTAGTCTTGTATAGTTGAGGTAGAGGCCTTCCCTTGTATTATATATACGTGCACCAGCACCCCATCAATACGACGATTATTGTATTGCAAATCATCTCTCAACATGTAATGCGACAAAAGCAAAGGATTCGGCCATTTCTGTTTTGAGTATTCTAGATCGGAAGTCAAAAATCGATACAAGTAGCGATGAGGGCATGATGCTGGAAAATGTCACAGGCGACATTGATTTCAGTAATGTCAGTTTCAAGTACCCATCACGCCCTGATGTCCAAATATTCAGTGACTTTACATTGCACATTCCTTCCAGAAAGGTATGATTCGCAATCTTTTCTAGTCTTGTTCATTATTGTCGCACCAAGTGTTTTCATTCGGATAACTAACTTTAGGTGCCACCTCTTGGCATGAAACCAAGAATAATACTTAAGAACGGGTGATGCATGGTCTAGTTACAATGTTCTCATATATAAGAAGCTTTCAGCTGATTAATTTCACATATGATGATTGGTAACCACAAAAACTGATATGTTGAAACCTTTTCCTTCCTTTTCCAGACCATAGCACTAGTTGGAGAGAGTGGTAGTGGCAAGTCCACAATAATTTCTTTACTGGAGCGTTTCTATGATCCTGATTCTGGTAGTATCTCAGTAGATGGAGTCGAGATTAAGAGCCTGAGAATTAGCTGGTTAAGGGATCAGATGGGGCTGGTAGGCCAGGAGCCAGTGCTTTTCAATGACACAATCCGCGCAAACATAACATACGGGAAACACGGGGAGGTGACAGAAGAACAGATTACGGGTGTGGCCAAAGCAGCAAATGCTCATGAGTTTATCTCAAGCTTGCCACAGGGATACGACACTCTGGTTGGCGAGAAAGGAGTGCAACTATCTGGTGGACAGAAGCAGCGGGTAGCCATCGCAAGGGCCATTATAAAGGACCCGAAGATACTACCGCTTGACGAGGCGACCAGCGCCCTCGACGCAGAATCAGAGCGCATCATTCAAGATGCATTGGATCGAGTCATGGTGAACAGGACCACCATTGTGGTGGCGCACCGCCTCTCCACAATCAAAGGGGCTGATGCGATTGCGGTCCTCAAGGAAGGCAAAATTGCCGAAAAGGGGAATCATGAGGCCCTGATGCGGATCAAGGATGGACTCTATGCTTCGCTAGTAGAACTTAGCTCAAATTCTAAGTAGAACTGTGTATGTGACATTCATTATTTTCCTTTTGATTCTTACTACATCTGTTTGTTCCTAGTACAATTATTTTGCCAGGAAATACAGTGATTTGTGATCTGAGAAGTGAATGCAAGAAGTTATCCGTATGCAAGCCGACATCAGTAAATAATTGCTTTTAAATAGTACTCCTTCTGTAAACTAATATAAGAGCGTTTAGATTATTATTTTAGTATTCTAAACGCCCTTATATTAGTTTACGGAGAGAGTACCAACTAAAAACTGCAGCAGTATTGGTAGTCTGATAGAGGAAACGCCTAGAGAAGAGACAGGATTTCGTGCTCTGTCCCTTAGAAAAATCTAGATTTGAGCTTCTACTTCAAAAAAACTGTAAGTTCTACGCAAAGGACTCGCACGCAGCAGTAGGGATTTTTGTTTGTTTGTTTGACTGACAACCGCAGCAGTAAGGATAGTCGTGTTGCGGCATACCAAATGACTATGAACACACAAGGTTTCTTGGAAAGGGCGACATCGTCGGCTAAAGTGATAAACGCGCCTACCTCTGGGATGCGCGCGTTCTGAAACCGGAAAACCCAGAATCCATGCAAATTCGCATACCTTTGGGCCGGCTGGCGACCGCGCTGCTGCCGTCGGCCGTGCCGCCATCTTCACCGGCGAGTTCCTTTTTTACGAGGGCATCCCTCTTTCTGGTTTGTGCTCCTGGGTGAGCTGGGCTAGGCCGAAATGGACCTGCATAACTTAGGGCATCTCTTGCCCTAAACCGGTCAAGAGCATCCAAGGACCTTGCAAATCTGACCCCTCAAACGTCCAGACGTGTCCGCGGACAATGGTCGGTCACGCCTTAAAATATTTCATTGTATAATCGGATACCTTAGGACTGCGAATAAAAAAATCTAACATTCATTGTTTATCAAAATCCAAAAATTAATGGAAAAACATAACTTAGGACTGTCATGCATGACTTGTTGATGTTGGCATGATTGCATGGATAGATTATTGAAAAAAGGAAATTATGGCTAACATGCAATTTGTTGATGTGACATTGCTACATGGATAGAAAAAAAATAGATAGTAGGTTTAGGAATAGAGGATTCCATGAATATATCCACATTTCATGGCCGAATCAGCTTACGATCTGTCGACACCTTTTTCCTTTCTACTAGAAACAAACATTGGTCAACTTAAAACAAGAAACAAGTGCCGGTGACCACCAGAGACCATCTTATTAGCGCACCTTTTTTTCCTTTCTAGAAACAATACTGGTCAATCCATTTGACCAACTAGTGACTACCCTGACGCTGCGCACAGAAGTAGGCTGTGAATCTTGAATTGTCGCAGCAAATCACCACATGCCAACGATAAATCCGTGCAAACCCACATACAAAAATCCATAAATCCGTGCGCACAAAAGTACTTTTCCATCGCAAACTTTCGCGGGCCCTTCCTCTGCTTCGGAGCACCCAATCAGCCCAAGAACAGTCAAAGCACTCTGTCTTGGGCTCTGGGCGGCCGGCGAAATGCGTATATACAGTGCCTCCTCCACCCCCGGGGACAGGAAGTCAGGAACTACACACGGCACGGTGCAGGCTGGGCTCGTCGAGCACACCAGCAGCGCAAGCTGTAGCTGCCAGGAAATGGACGCGACAGCAGAAGCTAGCAGAGGAGAAGGAGCACGCCACGGCGGCGAGCAACGAAAAGATGACCAGCCGGAGAAGAAGGTGTCGTTGCTCGGCATGTTCAGGTAGGCCGACAGCCTCGACGTGCTGCTCATGGTGGTCGGCTCGCTGGGGGCGGTGGGCAACGGCGTGGCGGGGTCCCTCATGTTGGTCGTCTTTGGAGACGCCATCAACTCCTTCGGCGAGAGCACCACCAGCACCGTCCTCCCCGCTGTCACCAAGGTGCGCCGCAGCTTACGGTGATCAGATCACTTAACCTGAAGATTGGCTAGACGAGTTAACAGAGAATGTTCTTTTGATCTCCAGGTTGTTCTCAACTTCGTATATTTGGGCATTGGGATAGCAGTTGCTTCCTTTCTTCGTAAGTGCAGTTCCCATTCTATTCTTGGAATACATGTTTCCTGTCACTGAAAATTTAGATGTCAAGCAATAGTACACAGGAAAAGATAGTAATACATTCAGTACATACCACTTTCAAATAGACTTAACCACAGAGGATTGTTTTTCTTTTTCTTTTTCGAAGAGGAAGTTTAACCCTCGGTCTCTGCATCATCGCTAACAACTATACCTAAATGCAGAGAATAATTAACAGGGTTATTTAATATCAAATGGAAACCAGCTTCTCCGTGAAAACTCAAAACTCCATCGGAAGAGTACTCTATAAACTTGTAAATTTTCATATCAAACTCAACTGCAGTTCAAAGATACAAAATAAACAAGCAGTGAGCAATGAAACGAAACAGTTATGTGCAATCATATAGCGCCATGTTTGCGGTCAGACGTTTAGTTAGATATTGGGTGGGCTTTGTTGCTTCCACCTCCTTCTCAGTGTCATCTTATTAATACAAAATGATACACACTTTGGTGCGTGATCAAGAAAAAAAAAGTGTAGGAGACACAAATTTGTTCTCACTTGGGTGAGGAATGCATTCTTCAATTCGTTATCAATTATCATGTATTCATTCCATGAGAAGTACCAACTGCATTCCTAAAAATTGAATATGTCTGGTTAAATTTATGCTAATGGCAAAGAAGTTACCCCACTAAAAGAGGCTCACCCTTCATTATCTTCCAGAGATGTCATGCTGGACAATGTCAGGAGAAAGGCAGTACCTATATGAAGTACTAGTAGTTCCTAAACTGTACCTATATGAAGTACTAGTAGTTCCTAAACTGTACTTCATGCCAAGAAATAGAAAAGGTGACCATTAAATATGTTATGTTAATGTCGTAAACCTGGCGCTTAAATTTTTGTAACAGTTCATTAGGTAGTGCAACACCATCAATTTCTGCAATTGCGGAAGGTCAATCTGCAGCATACAGACTGTTTGAAACAATAGAGAGGAAACCTGAAATAGATTCAGATGATATGAGTGGCATGGTCTTGGAAAATATCAAGGGTGATGTTGAGCTAAAGGATGTGTACTTTCGCTACCCTGCAAGACCCGGGCAGTTAATATTAGATGGATTATCATTACAAGTAGCCAGTGGAACAACAATGGCCATAGTTGGAGAGAGTGGAAGTGGCAAGTCAACTGTTATCAGCCTAGTTGAAAGATTCTATGATCCACAGGCTGGCGAAGTTTTGATAGATGGAGTCAACATCAAGAATCTGAGTCTTGATTGGATAAGAGGGAAGATCGGCCTTGTTAGCCAAGAACCATTGTTGTTTATGACCTCCATTAAAGATAACATAATCTATGGTAAAGAAAATGCAACACTTGAAGAGATCAAGAGATCAGCCGAGCTTGCAAATGCAGCAAATTTCATCGATAAGTTACCAAATGTATGTAAATAAAGATTGGATGCTTCAAATGACTTATTGGAATTTAAGCTAACAACATTTTAATTTTATATCAGGGCTACGATACATTGGTTGGCCAACGTGGCACTCTACTTTCAGGAGGACAAAAGCAAAGAATTGCAATTGCGAGAGCCATCCTTAAAGATCCAAAAATCCTTTTGCTAGATGAAGCAACAAGTACATTGGATGTGGAATCTGAGAGGATAGTCCAGGAGGCAATCAATAGGATATTGGTAGAAAGAACCACACTTGTCGTTGCTCATCGTTTGAGCACTGTAAGGAATGTTGACTGCATCACAGTCATTCATCAAGGGAAAATAGTCG
Source organism: Aegilops bicornis (assembly GCA_021605145.1). Lineage (NCBI taxonomy): Eukaryota > Viridiplantae > Streptophyta > Magnoliopsida > Poales > Poaceae > Aegilops > Aegilops bicornis. The sequence continues at coordinate 162,557,211 of CM038674.1, forward strand.
AACAAGGTTAGAATCTCTTGAATATGCATTAATTTTCCCATTCTATGATGTGTCAGCCTATGATGATTCATTCACCACACAAAAATATCCTATATGTGCAGGTCCTCATCATGCATTGGTAAAGGATCCCAATGGAGCTTACTCCCAGCTTATTAGGCTACAAGAAACTCGTGGTGATGAAAGACGTAAAATACAGGATTCAGAAGTGCCCAATTCCTTATCAAAAAGCACTAGTTTGTCAGTTAGACGGTCAATGACTAATGTTTCTTTTGGCAATAGCAACAGACACTCCTTCAAGAACACATTAGGACTATCAGTTGAGTTGCATGAGGATGCAATCACAGGTGAACAGAACAATGAGGACCTTCCCGATGGGAATACCCTTCAGAAAGAAGCAGTTGGACGCCTTTTTTATCTTAACAAGCCGGAGGTACCATTTCTTCTGCTCGGCGCTATAGCAGCATCAGTGCATGGAGTCATTTTGCCATTGTACGGCCTACTAATGTCTGGCAGCATAAAATCATTCTACGAGCCACCAGATAAGCTGCGAAAAGATTCTAGCTTTTGGGCATTGATATTTGTAGTTCTGGGGATTGCATCTTTCATTGCAATCACAGCAGAATATCTTTTGTTTGGAATTGCTGGTGGCAAGCTTATAGAGCGTGTTCGTACTCTGTCATTTCAAAATATTGTGCATCAGGAAGTTGCTTGGTTTGATAATCCCTCAAATTCCAGACACCATATTCAAATGATCTCAGTTATTTTATCTTCTTGTGCATAGATCTACACAGATACTAAGATTCTGCTTTATCACTTACAGTGGTGCACTTGGTACACGACTCTCAGTTGACGCATTAAACCTTCGGCGCTTAGTAGGAGATAACCTGGGCCTTATAGTACAGTCTACAGCTTCATTAATCGGTGGCTTTGTCATAGCGTTTACGGCGGACTGGAGGCTTGCACTGATTATCACTTGTGTCATTCCTTTATTGGTTGCACAGGGTTATGCTCAAGCAAAGTTCTTGAAGGGGTTTGGTGAAGAAGCTAAGGTGACACATAACAACTCTAAAATTTATTTTATGTTTTGTTTCAGGGTGACAATTCTAATACCCTAGAATCAATTATCACAATAATGTGATCATACCTCTGTTTTTGAGTTGCCGACTAATCGATGATTAGTCGCCGACTAATCGCCAATTAGTCGCCGACTAATCGCCAAGTCGTCGCGGCATGGCTGGCTCGCGCAGGCGACTTGACTCAGGGAGCAAGTCGCGCGACTCGCCGGCGACTTGGTGCGATTAGTCGCGCGACTCGCTGGCTCGCGTGGCTTGCTGTTGCTGGATATGTCATCATGTGGGAACTGGGTAAGGAGGACCGAAGGAAAGAGAGCGCAGGGTGGGCTCTATATGTGCTCTGCTTAGATGTAGTATATGAAAGATAGCACAGGGTGGGCTCTATATGTGCTCCGCTTAGATGTAGTACATTTTCTCTGCTGCATATGTGCTCTGCTGCTGCTGTATATCTATGTGCTCTGCTGCTCTATGTACTGTTGTGCCATGGCGACTTGGGGCGACTAATCAAGCCAAGTCGCTGACTCAAGCCAGCAAGCCACTGGCCGCAGCCTCGGCGACTTGGCTTGACTCGGCGACTCAAAAACCTTGGATCATACTATTATTGTGCAGGAGATGTATGAAGATGCAAGTCAAGTTGCAACTGACGCTGTTGGTAGTATCAGAACGATAGCATCTTTCTGTGCAGAGAAAAGAGTGGTTATAACAAGAAATGTGAAGCTTTAAGGAAACAGGGAATTCAAAGTGGAATCATTGGAGGGCTTGGTTTTGGTTTCTCATTCATGGTGTTGTATTTTACGTTTGCTCTATGCTTCTATGTTGGTGCACAGTTTGTACGTCAGGGAAAAGCTACTTTTGCAGACGTTTCGAAAGTAAGAATTGCTAAATCGTTTCAAGTAACTATTTGTATATGAGAATTAACTTTTAATAATCATTCACAAATTCATTGAATTTTTTCAGGTTTTCTTTGCCTTGGTTTTTGCAACTGTTGGGGTTTCGAACGCAAGTGCATTGGCATCTAATGCGACAAAAGCAAAGGATTCAGCCATTTCTGTTTTCAGTATTCTAGATCGGAAGTCAAAAATCATTACAAGTAGCGATGTGGGCATGATGCTGGAAAATGTCACTGGCGACATTGAATTCAGTAATGTCAGTTTCAAGTACCCATCACGGCCTGATGTCCAAATATTCAGTGACTTTACTTTGCACATTCCTTCCAGAAAGGTATGATTTGCAATCTTTTCTAGTCTTCTTTAATTGTTGCGCCCAATTGTTTTCATTCGGATAACTAACTTTATGTGCCACCTCTTAGCATAGTCCCAAGAATAATACTTAAAATAGGTGATGCATGATCTAGTTGCAGTGTTATCATATACTCCCTCCGTTCCTAAATATTTGTCTTTCTAGAGATTTCAAATGGTCACCACATACGGATGTATATAGACATATTTTAGAGTGTAGATTCACTCATTTTGTTCCGTATGTAGTCACCATTTGAAACCTCTAGAAAGACAAATATTTAGGAACGGAGGGAGTATAAGAAGCTTTCAGCTGATTTATTTCGCATATGATGATTGACAACCACAAAAACTGCTATGTTGAAACCTTTTCCTTCCCTTTTCAGACCATAGCACTAGTTGGAGAGAGTGGTAGTGGAAAGTCCACAATAATTTCTTTACTGGAGCGTTTCTATGATCCTGATTCTGGTAGTATCTCAGCAGATGGAGTCGAGATTAAGAGCCTGAGAATTAGCTGGCTAAGGGATCAGATGGGGCTGGTAGGCCAGGAGCCAGTTCTTTTCAACGACACAATCCGTGCAAACATAACATACGGGAAACACGGGGAGGTGACAGAGGAAGAGGTTACGGGAGTGGCCAAGGCAGCAAATGCTCATGAATTTATATCAAGCTTGCCACAGGGATACGACACTCTGGTTGGCGAGAAAGGAGTGCAACTTTCTGGTGGACAGAAGCAGCGGGTAGCCATCGCAAGGGCCATTATAAAGGACCCGAAGATACTACTGCTTGACGAGGCGACCAGCGCCCTCGACGTGGAATCGGAGCACATCGTTCAAGATGCATTGGATCGAGTCATGGTGAGCAGGACCACCATAGTGGTGGCGCACCGCCTCTCCACAATCAAAGGGGCTGATGCGATTGCGGTCCTCAAGGAAGGCAAAATTGCAGAAAAGGGAAATCATGAGGCCCTGATGCGGATCAAGGATGGAGTCTATGCTTCGCTAGTAGAAGTTCGCTCAAATTCCAAGTAGAACTGTGTATATTTGACATTCATTATTTTCCTTTTGATCCTTACTACTCCCTCCGTACCGAAATATAAGACGTATTTGAAGTTTTGAACTACAAAAACGTCTTATATTTTGGTAGAGGGAGTACAACCGTTTGTTCCTAGTACAATTATTTTGCCAGGCAATACAGTGTTTTGTGATTTGAGAAGTGAATGCAACATGGTTACCCGTATGCAGGCCGACACCAATAAATAATTGCTTTTAAATACTAACTAAAAACTGCAGCAGTATCGGTAGTCTGATAGAAGAACGCCTAGAGAAGAGACAGGATTTCGAGCTCTGACCCTTCAAAAAATCTAGATCTGAGCCTCTACTTCACAAAAACTGCAGGTTCTAGGCAAAAGATTCGCACGCAGCAGTAGGGATAGTCGTCTTGGGGCATGGTTTCTTGGAAAGGGCGACAACGTCGGCTAAACTGATAAGCGCGCCTACCTCTGGGATGCGCGCGTTCTGAAACAGGAAAACCCAGAATCCATGCAAATTTCAGAGCATCGCATACCTCTGGGCCGGCCGGCGACCGCGCTGCTGCCGTCAGCCGCGCCGCCATTTCACCGGCGAGTTCTTCGAGGGCATCCCTCTTTCTGGTTTGTGCTGCTGGGGTGGGCTGGGGTGGGCCAAAATGAACCTGCATAACTCATGGCATCTCTGGCCTTAGACCGGGTTAAAGGAGTAAAAAGTTTAGTACTCGGCCCGCGAAGGAGTAAAAATACTCGGACTCGAGGCAGCCGAGTAAAATCTCGTTGCTCCCCTCCAACCCCGAATCCGTCACCGCTGCCACGTCCAACCCCAACCCCCGGTCCGCGCCACCACCAGCTCAGCCCCCGGTCGCCGCCGAAGCCGCGTCCCACCCCTCGGCCGCCGCTGCCGAATTTCACCAATCTGGTTGCCATGGCGGATTTGGGGCTCTGGAACCAGTGACGGACATGGTGGCGAGCTGCGGAATTGGGTCAGCCATGCGCGCGCTTGCACCGGAATTCTACTCCGCCACGCAGTGCGGCCATCGCCGCCGAAACCAACCTAGGGCTTCGCTTCAGCAGCGTCTAGTGGTGTTCGCCGGTGCCTAGAGGTCCGCCCCATTGCTCTGGGTCAGCTGCGGCGTCTGCTTCACCGACACTAGGCACAGGCCGTGGTTCCACAGGCTGTAGTGCTCGTGTCTGCATCACCGATGGCAAAAAAATTATATGATGCATTTCTTCAGTACAAAACAAGGCTATGCACTTGCTTGCGGTTTATAATTCTGTTAGAGTTTGTCATGCTCAGAATTTTAAGGCAATTTCGGAATAGTGTGGAACTTAGCCAGAAAGGATGAATATATTCCTTTGTAGTTGAAATATACTATATAAACTAAAATTAGAAAGATTTGGCCAAAAAAATTACTCGGCTAGTTTAGGGGATCGGCTAGAAACGACTAAAGCTTAGAGAAGTAAAAATACTTCACTAAAATTCACTCGGCTGTATATTACCCTAATTTTTAGAAGATCGGCTAGAGATGCCCTTGCTCCTTAGAGCATCTATACTTCAACAAGAATGAAACATCACCCTCTATCTAAATGATATAACCACTAGCATAATACCTTTCACATTGGTAAGTCAAACCATGGTGAAGACATCACGAGCAATGATATAACGACATCATCTCCACTTTGTAGCCCATCGATCTTCATTCATTGAAGTCGGGGCATTGACAGACTTTTGATGATCGCTATAAGAAAGACATAAAAAAATTATCATGAACTCAACAATAAAAGTAAATGACTAGTCATTACATGCCAAAATAAACGTCAATAGTTCATACATAGATAGGGGATACACAAATGAATCAATGACTTTAGTTTGTGTGTTCATTGATCATCTTCTTCATGCGGACCAACCACTTCTTGTCTTTATCATCCAAGAGGTTCACGCCCTGCAACATGATCCTCGATTCCTCCGTCTCTCTCGCAAGCCCCAATTTCTTTCTCTCCAGAGCTCAATTCTTTGGATGGTGGCCGCTTGTTGAAGCACCCATTTTGCAACCTCCTCTTGTCTCTCCAATTCTATTTTGTTCTCCAAGTTTAACTTTTCCAGGTCGAACTCCATCTTCCCCTTTGCGCATCTATGAACATCTTGTACCTTTCCTCCTTCTCCACCTCCTTTGCGAGAAAAATGCCCGTCCAAGTCGGGGACATTTTGTTTGCCGCGCCATGACGCGTGATCCTCTCCTTCTCCCACTTGTTCCCCATGACCTACCGGTTTCTCTTCAGCACGGTTGCTTGTATGTCCGCCCCATCATTTTCTTCTTCCTCCTCATCCAATCCAATCCAATCGATTGAGCAGAACTAACCCATCAATTTTCTTCATTTTCTTCATGCCGCTTTCAATCTCCTCGAGGACAGTTTGCCACTTAGGTTTCCCATTCAATTTGAGCCAACAATGTGACATAATGAATGCCTTCTTCTCGACTTGATGGTATAAAGCCGCCAACAAAGTTGCATGGGTTTGAACTCCGATGCCGCTTTGGTCCGGCCAACAACTTGTTTGAGAAAACCAACAAATTTTCTCACACACTCTTGGATGGTGGACCATCTATGTTGGAGAGAGCATGGGCCACGGTTGGTATTGATTGGGTGTGGCTTCACATGGTGTTTTCGCTCATGATAAAGTTTGTGAATATTTTTCCCAATATCTCTCTCCATTTTTCTTGGTTTCACATATTGAATCCATGCTAGTGTCCAACCAACTTTCACACAACAAAACGTCTTCAAATTATGGGAATGCCGAACATCTTGACTTCACTATACCTTCTTCTTTTTAGTGTGCGACGTTCGCCCAACTTTAGACGCAGAGAAATTGATATCCCTATGGTAAATTGCAAACACTATTGACAAACAGGAAAACTTTGTTTTTGCCACTCTAGCTTTTGACCACTTTGCTTATGCCACTCTAGAATTTGACATTTCACTTTTGCCACTCTTAGTTTTTTGACAATATATCACAATTGCCATTCCGTGGCAAAAGCAATAATTTTAGAGTGGCAATTGTGATACATTGTAAAAATCTAAGAGTGGCAAAAGTGAAATGAAAAGTTATTGCTTCTGCCACTGAATGGCATTTGTGATATATTGTCAAAAACTAAGAGTGGCAAAAGTGATATGTCAAATTCTAGAGTGGCATAAGCAAATTAGGCAAAAGCTAGAGTGGCAAAAACAAAATTTTCCCATTGACAATATCATTTATAATGCTATGCAATATTTATTCCTACAATATGCATCACAATTTGATTATTGTCCTACAAGTTTGATCCAGTGGTATGTGCAACAAATGAATCAACGAAAGCAAATTTGAAAATGGCAAAGATTGTACCTATTCTTATTTGGGCGTTTCATCGAACAGGATGTGGGCATATACCTGGAGCTGGCATTGCCCAACGTCGCTCGATGCCTTTGGAGTTGCGGTGAGTCGGCCATCGTGGATGCGTTAGGGACATCTTCCGGAAACCTCAAATCCTGGATGCCCATCCACTGGGAGGCGAAACGGAGTCGGGATTGACTGACAAGTTGTCCCCCTCGTGGGCCAATGGCTGCATTTAATTAGTGCAGGTCGCTACTCTTTCGACCCATATTCCATGTCCTCATGACCGACCATATCCGCAACTGCCTTCTCCACCGCCTCATGATCGGGCTGCCTTCAATGGCGGTCCTTACAGCCAAGGTTCTCCGCCTTGCAAGGAACCTCCACGCCAGGGAGCCCGACGATTCCGCCAAGGCATCATCCATATGCCAATGGTGGCGGATATGGTTGTCAGCGACGACATTAGCGACAATGGACGAGGATGACTACACAGACTGCGAGCAAGGGAGGGTGTTTGTCGGGGATATACCCCGGGGTATAACCCGGCCGGGACTTGGCGCCTCATCGGTAACCCGCCTGAACTTGGCGGTTCGTGAGAGGGACGGCTCAAGGAGAGGCCTGGACGTCCGGCTCACGAAAAAGGTCCAAGAAGAGCAAGATATAGCAAGGGAAGCAAGACCCGGACTTGTATCCGGCTTGTAATAGAAAATAGACTAGTCCTAATCCTATTAGGACTCTACATGTAAGCCGCCCCTTCAACTTATATAGGGAGTGGCAGGGCACCCCACGAGGGACAAGTTTTTACAAGTTTTAGAAAGACAGATAAGTCTTAGACAAGATAAAAGTAGATGCTCTCGAAATAGAGGGGGCGAAACACCGCCCTTGTAATCGAGATCATCATCATCATCATCAATATCAATCAAGCAGGATGTAGGCTTTTACCTCGACCGCGAGGGGCCGAACCTGGGTAAAACTCGCGTCTCTCGATTCCGACCAATCCCGACAAGCTACTACCTAGTTGCGATGACCTCATGACTAAGTCCTCACACTAGGACATCTTCCGTGACAAAACCACGATAGTTGGCGCCCACCGTGGGGCCCATGCTGAAGGAAATATGCCCTAGAGGCAATAATAAAGTTGTTATTTATTTTTCATATCATAATAAATGTTTATTATCCATGCTAGAATTGTATTAACCGGAAACTTAGTACATGTGTGAATACATAGACAAAACAAAGTGTCCCTAGTATGCTTCTACTTGACTAGCTCGTTAATCAAAGATGGTTATGTTTCCCGACCATAGACATGTGTTGTCATTTGATGAACGGGATCACATCATTAGAGAATGATGTGATGGAGAAGACCCATCCGTTAGCTTAGCATAATGATCGTTAAGTTTTATTGCTACTGCTCTCTTCATGACTTATACATGTTCCTCTGACTATGAGATTGTGCAACTCCCGAATACCGGAGGAACACCTTGTGTGCTATCAAACGTCACAACGTAACTGGGTGATTATAAAGATGCTCTACAGGTGTCTCCGAAGGTGTTTGTTGGGTTGGCATAGATCGAGAAAAGTTTTTATCACTCCGTGTATCGGAGAGGTATCTCTGAGCCCTCTCGGTAATGCTCATCACTATAAGCCTTGCAAGCAATGTGACTAATGAGTTAGTTATGGGATGAAGCATTACGGAACGAGTAAAGAGACTTGCTGGTAACGAGATTGAACTAGGTATGATGGTACCGATGATACAATCTCGGGAAAGTAACATACCGATGACAAAGGGAACAATGCATGTTGTTGTGTGGTTTGACCGATAAAGATCTTCGTAGAATATGTAGGAGCCAATATGAGCATCCAGGTTCCGCTATTGGTTATTGATCGGAGATGTGTCTCGGTCATTTCTACATAGTTCTCGAACCCGTAGGGTCCGCAGTCTTAACGTTCGATGACGATTTGTATTATGAGTTGTGTGTTTTTGATGACCGAAGTTTGTTCGGAGTCCGGGATGAGATCACGGACATGACGAGGAGTCTCGAAATGGTCAAGAGGTAAAGATTGATATATTGGAAGGTGGTATTCGGACACCGGAAGGGTTCCGGAGTGTATCGGGTACATACTAGAGTACCGGAGGGGTTACCGGAACCCCTCGATGGAAGATATGGGCCATATGGGCAATAGGAGGGATGCTAACTATCCCACAAGGGGCTGGTGCGCCCCCCACAAGGGAGGAGGCCGAATTAGACTAGGGAAAGGGGGCGCCACCCCCCTTTCCTTCTCCTACTCCCTCTCCTTCCCTCTTTCCACCTTCGGAAGAAGGAAAAAAAGGGGACCGAATCCTACTAGGAGTGGAGTCCTAGTAGGACTCCTCCCCCCTTGGAGCCCCCCTTGTGGCCGGCCTCCTCCCCTCCTCCTTTATATATGGGGGCAGGGGGCACCCCGAAGGGACAACATTATCTTAGCCGTGTGCGGTGTCCCCCTCCACCGTTTACTCCTTCGATAGTATCATCGTATAGTGCTTAGGCGAAGCCCTGCATGGATCACATCATCAACATCGTCATCACGCCGTCGTGATGACAAAACTCTCCATCGACCCTCTGCTGGATCAAGAGTTCGAGGGACGTCATCGAGCTGAACGTGTGCTAAACATGGAGGTGCCATACGTTCGGTACTTAAATCGTGAAGACGTTTGACTACATCAACCGCGTTAACTATCACTTTCACTTTCGGTCTACGAGGGTACGTGGACACACTCTCCCCTCTCGTTGCTATGCATCTCCTAGATAGATCTTGCGTGATCATAGGATTTTTTTTGAAATTGCATGCTACGTTCCCCAACAGTGGCATCCGAGCCAGGTCTATGCGTAGATGATTTGCACGAGTAGAACACAAAGAGTTGTGGGCGATAATAGTCATACTGCTTACCACCAACTTCTTACTTTGATTCGGCGGTATTATTGGATGAAGCGGCCCGGACCGACATTACATGACCGCGTTCATGAGACTGGTTCTACCAACGTGCTTTCCACACAGGTGGCTGGCGGGTGTCTGTTTCTCCAACTTTAGTTGAATCGAGTTTGACTACAGCCAGTCCTTGTTGAAGGTTAAAACAGCACACTCGACAACAAATCATTGTGGTTTTGATGCGTAGGTAAGAACGGTTCTTGCTAGAAGCCCGTAGCAGCCACGCAGGACTTGCAACAACAAAGTACAGGACGTCTAACTTGTTTTTGCATGGCTTGTTGTGATGTGATATGGTCAAGACATGATGTGATATAAATTGTTGTATGAGATGATCATGTTTTGTAACAGAGTTATCGACAACTCGCAGGAGCCATATGGTTGTCGCTTTATTGTATGAAATGCAATCACCATGTAATTGCTTAACTTTATCACTAAACGGTAGCGATAGTCGTAGAAGCAATAGTTCTCTAGTCACCATCACCAAGTTACTAGAACTTCGTGATAAACTACAATATGCAAGGGATGACGAAAGTGATTCCCGAGCTCTTCGTGATGCTGAAAATCGACGAAGGTAGAAATCAAGAAAAAGCATGAAGTGTTGATGATTAAACAAGACCACTAGTTTCAAGAAAAGGGCAAAGGGAAAGAAAGGGAAATTCAAGAAGAATGGCAAGTAAGTTGTCACTCCCGTAAAGAAGCCCAAAGCTGGACCTAAGCCTAAAAGTGAGTGCTTCTACTACAAAGGTAATGGTCACTGGAAACGGAACTACCCCAAATATTTGGCGGATAAGAAGGATGGCAAAGTGAACGAAGGTATATTTGATATACATATTATTGATGTGTACTTTACTAGTGTTTATAGTAACCCCTGGGCATTTGATACATGTCTGATTGCTAAGATTAGTAACTCGAAACAGGAGTTGCAGAATAAATGGAGACTAGTTGAGGGTGAAGTGACGATGTATGTTGGAAGTGGTTCCAAGATTGATATGATCATCATCGCACACTCCCTATACTTTCGGGATTAGTGTGAACCTAAATAAATGTTATTTGGTGTTTGCGTTGAGCATGAACAAGATTGGATCGTGTTTATTGCAATACGGTTATTCATTTAAAGACAGAGAATAATTGTTATTCTATTTACATGAATAAAACCTTCTATGGTCATACACCCAATGTGGATGGTTTATTGAATCTCGATCGTAGTGATACACATATTCATAATATCGATGCCAAAAGATGCAAAGTTGATAATGATAGTGCAACATACTTGTGGCACTGCTGTTTAGGTCATATTGGTGTAAAGCGCATGAAGAAACTCCATGTTGATGGGATTTTGGAATCACTTGATTATGAATCATTTGATACTTGCGAACCGTGTCTCATGGGCAAGATGACTAAAACTCTGTTCTCCGAAACAATGGAACGAGCTAATGACTTATTGGAAATAATACATACTTATGTATGCGGTCCGATGAGTGTTGAGGCTCGTGGCGGATATCGTTATTTTCTGACCTTCATAGATGATTTGAGTAGATAAGGGTATATTTACTTAATGAAACACAAGTTTGAAACATTTGAAAAGTTCAAAGAATTTCAGAGTGAAGTGGAGAATCATCATAACAAGAAAATAAAGTTTCTACGATCTGATCGTGGAGGTGAATATTTGAGTTACGAGTTTGGCCTTCATGTAAAAAAATGTGGAATAGTTTCACAACTCACGCCACCTGGAACACCACAACGAAATGGTGTGTCTGAACGTCGTAACCGCACTTTATTAGATATGGTGTGATCTATGATATCTCTTACCAATTTACCACTATCGTTTTGAGGTTATGCATTAGAGACAGCTGCATTCACGTTAAACGGGGCACCATCAAAATCTGGTGAGACGACACCGTACGAACTGTGGTTTGGCAACAAACCTAAGATGTCATTTCTTAAAGTTTGGGGTTGCGATGCTTATGTGAAAAAGCTTCAACCTGATAAGCTCGAACCCAAATCGGAGAAATGCATCTTCATAGGATACCCAAAGGAAACTGTTGGGTACACCTTCTATCATAGATTCGAAGGCAAGATATTCGTTGCTAAGATTGGGTCCTTTCTAGAGAAGAAGTTTCTCTCGAAGGAAGTGAGTGGGAGGAAAGTAGAACTTGATGAGGTAGTTGTACCTTCTCCCGAATTGGAAAGTAGTTCATTAGAGAAATCAATTCCAGTGGTTCCTACACCAATTAGTGAGTAAGCTAATGATGATGATCATGAAACATCAGATCAAGTCACTACCAAACCTCGTATGTCAACCAGAGTGGTACGGTATTCGTATTCTGGAAGTCATGTTACTAGACCATGATGAACCTATGAACTATGAGGAAGCGATGATGAGCCCAGATTCCGCGAAATGGCTTGAAGCCGTGAAATATGAGGTAGGATCTATGTATGAAAACCAAGTATGGATTTTGGTGGATTTGCCCGATGATCGGCGAGCCATAGAAAATAAATGGATCTTCAAGAGGAAGACATACGTTGATGGTAGTGTTACTATCTACAAAGCTCGAATTGTCGCAAAAGGTTTTCGACAAGTTCAAGGTGTTGACTACGATGAGATTTTCTCACTCGTATCGATGCTTAAGTCTGTCCGAATCATGTTAGCAATTGCCACATTTTATGAAATCTGGCATATGGATGTCAAAACTGCATTCCTTAAATGGATATCACTAAGAAGAGTTGTATATGATACAACTAGAAGGTTTTGTCAATTCTAAAGGTGCTAACAAAGTGTGCAAGCTCCAGCAATCCATCAATGGACTGGTGCAAGCATCTCGGAGTTGGAATATACGCTTTGGTGAGTTGATCAAAGCATATAAGTTTTATACAGACTTGCGGTGAAGCATGTATTTACAAGAAAGTGAGTGGGAGCTCTGTAGCATTTCTGATATTATATGTGGATGACATATTGTTGATTGGAAATAATACAGAATTTCTGGATAGCATAAAAGGATACTTGAACAAGAATTTTTTTCAATGAAAGACCTCGGTGAAGCTGCTTACATATTGGGCATCAAGATCTATAGATATAGATCAAGATGTTTGATAAGTTTTTTCAATGAGTACATACCTTGACAAGATTTTGAAGTAGTTCAAAATGGAACTGTCAAAGAAGGAGTTCTTGCCTGTGTTGCAAGGTGTAAAGTTGAGTAAGACTCAAAACCCGACCACAGCAGAAAATAGAAAGAAAATGAAAGTCATTCCCTGTGCCTCAGTCATAGGTTCTATAAAGTATGTTATGTTGTGTACCAGACCTATTGTGTACCTTATCATGAGTTTGGAAAGGGGGTACGATAATGATCTAGGAGTGGATCACTGGACAGCGGTCAAAGTTACCCTTAGTTACCTAAGAGAACTAAGGAAATATTTCTCAATTATGGAGGTGATAAAGAGTTCTTCATAAAGAGTTACGTTGATGCAAGCTTTTACACCGATCCGGATGACTCTGAGTCTCAATCTGGATGCATATTGAAAGTGGGAGCAATTAGCTAGAGTAGCTCCATGCAGAGCATTGTAGACATAGAAAATTTGCAAAATACGCACGACTCTGAATATTGCAGACCCGTTGACTAAACTTCTATCACAAGCAAAACATGATCACACCTTAGTACTCTTCGGGTGTTAATCACATAGCGATGTGAACTAGATTATTGACTCTAGTAAACCTTTTGGTTGTTGGTCACATGGTGATGTGAACTATGGGTGTTAATCACATACAGATGTGAACTGTTGGTGTTAAATCACATGGCGATGTGAACTAGATTATTGACTCTAGTGCAAGTGGGAGACTGAAGGAAATATGCCATAGAGGCAATAATAAAGTTGTTATTTATATTTCCTTATATCATGATAAATGTTTATTGTTCATGCTAGAATTGTATTAACCGGAAACTTAGTACATGTGTGAATATATAGACAAAACAAAGTGTCCCTAGTATGCCTCTACTTGACTAGCTCGTTAATCAAAGATGGTTATGTTTCCTGACCATAGACATGTGTCATTTGATGAACGGGATCACATCCTTAGAGAATGATGTGATGGACAAGAACCATCCGTTAGCTTAGCATAATTATCATTAAGTTTTATTGCTACTGCTCTCTTCATGACTTATACATGTTCCTCTAACTATGTGATTGTGCCACTCCCGAATACCGGAGGAACACCTTGTGTGCTATCAAACGTCAAAACATAACTGGGTGATTATAAAGATGCTCTACAGGTGTCTCTGAAGGTGTTTGTTGGGTTGGCATAGATCGAGAAAAGCTGTTTTCACTCCGTGTACCGGAGAGGTATCTCTGAGCCCTCTCGGTAATGCTCATCACTATAAGCCTTGCAAGCAATGTGACTAATGAGTTAGTTGCAGGATGAAGCATTATGGAACGAGTAAAGAGACTTGCCGGTAACGAGATTGAACTAGGTATGATGATATCAACGATCGAATCTCGGGCAAGTAACATACCGATGACAAAGGGAACAATGTATGTTGTTGTGCGGTTTGACCGATAATGATCTTCGTAGAATATGTAGGAGCCAATATGAGCATCCAGGTTCCGCTATTGGTTATTGATCGTAGATGTGTCTCGATCATGTCTACATAGTTCTCGAACCCATAGGGTCCGCACGCTTAACGTTCGATGACGATTTGTATTATGAGTTATGTGTTTTTGATGACCGAAGTTTGTTCCGACTCCCGTATGAGATCACAGACATGATGCGAAGTCTCGAAATGGTCGAGAGGTAAATATTGGAGCAAATAAGTACCATAGGAGGGCCACCAGGTGGGCACAACCCACCTGGGCGAGCCAGGAGGCCCAGGCGCGCCCTGGTGGGTGCTGCCCTCCTCGGCCACCTCCGGTGCCCATCTTCTGGTATATAAGTCATTCTGACCTAGAAAAAAAATTAGAGGAGGACATTCGGGACGAAGCGCCGCCGCCTCGAGGCAGAACTTGGACAGGAGCACTTTTGCCCTCCGGCGGAGCAATTCCGCCGGGGGAACTTCCCTCCCGGAGGGGGAAATCATCGTCATCGTCATCGCCAACAACTCTCCCATCTTGGGGAGGGCCATCTTCATCAACATCTTCACAGCACCAACTCCTCTCAAACCCTAGTTCATCTCTTGTGTTCAATCTTTGTATCAAAACTATAGATTGGTGCTTGTGGGTGACTAGTAGTGTTGATTACATCTTGTAGTTGATTACTATATGGTTTATTTGGTGGAAGATTATATGTTCAGATCCATTATGATATTTAATACCCCTATGATCTTGAGCATTTTTATCATTTGTGAGTAGTTACTTTCATTCTTGAGGTCACAGGAGAAATCATGTTGCAAGTAATCATGTGAACTTGATATGTGTTCGATATTTTGATGATATGTATGTTGCCATTCTCTTAGTGGTGTCATGTGAACGTCGACTACATGAAACTTCACCATATTTGGCCCTAAGGGAATGCATTGTGGAGTAGTTATTAGATGGTGGGTTGCGAGAGTGATGTAAGCTTAAACCCCAGCTTTATGCGCTTATTCCGTAAGGGACCGATTGATCCAAAAGTTTAATGCTATGGTTAGAATTTATTCTTAATACTTTTCTCAGAGTTGCGGATGCTTAAGAGGGTTAATCATAAGTAGGAAGTTTGTTCAAGTAAGAACAACACCTAAGCACCGGTCCACCCACATATCAAATTATCAAAGTACCGAACACGAATTAAGCCAACATGATGAAAGTGAATAGATGAAATTCCCGTGTACCCTCAAAAACACTTTGCTTATCATAAGAAACCGTTTTGGCCTCTCCTTTGCCTCAAAAGGATTGGGCTACCTTGCGTGCACTTTTGTTACTTGCTCGTTACAAATTATCTTGCTATCAAACTACTCTGCTACTTAGAATTTTAGCACTTGTAGACAATACCTTGCTGAAAACCACATGTCATTTCCTTCTGCTCCTCGTTGGGTTCGACACTCTTACTTATCGAAAAGGCTACAATTGACCCCATATACTTGTGGGTCATCAAGGCTATTTTCTGGCACCGTTGCCGGGGAGTGAAGCACTCTTGGTAAGTGGAAATTGGTATGGAAACATTATTACTACATGCTGAAATTTATTGACACTTGCTACTATGGAACAATCCTTTGAGGGGTTTGTTCGGGGTATGTTCACCTCGACCGGAACCACAATTAGTTGCCCCTCAACCTACTGCACCTACTGAAAATATTGAATATGAAATTCCTTCGGGTAAGTTAGAGCAACTGCTAGCTAATCCTTATGCAGGAGATGGAACCGAACGTCCTGATATGCACTTGATATATGTGGATGAAATTTGCGGATTTTTTAAGCATGCAGGTCTGCCCGAAGATGAAGCTACGAATAAGGTTTTCCCTTTATCTTTGAAGGTAAAAGCATTGCCATGGTATAGGCTATGCGATGATATTGGATCTTGGAACTGGAACCGTTTGAAATTGGAATTCATCAAAAAAATATCCTATGCATCTAGTTCTTCGTGATCGGAATTATATGTATAATTTTTGGCCTCGTGAAGGAGAAAGTATCGCTCGAGCTTGGGGGAGGCTTAAGTCAATGTTATATTCATGCCCCAATCATGAGCTCTCGAGAGAAATTATTATGCAGAATTTTTATGCTCGGCTTTCTCGTAATGATCAATCCATGCTCGATACTTCTTGTACTGGTTATTTTATGAAGAAAACTATTGAATTTCGATGGGATCTTTTAGAAAGAATTAAACGCAACTCTGAAGATTGGGAACTCAAATAAGTTAAAGAGTCAGGTATTGAACCTAAGTTTGATTGTGTTAAATCCTTTATGAATACCGAAGCTTTTCAAAAGTTTAACACTAAATATGGACTTGATTCTGAGATAGTAGCTTCCTTCTGTGAATCTTTTGATACCCATGTTGATCTCCCTAAGGAGAAGTGGTTTAAATATCACCCACCAATTAAAAGAAGAAATTAAAGAACCAGTAAAACTAAAGAAGAAACCATTGTTTACAATGTTGATCCAGTTGTTCCCACTGCTTATATTAAAAAAAACCTTTTCCTGTTAGGGTGAAGGAACATGCTAAAGCTTCAACTGTGGTTAACAAAAGTTATGTTAGAACACCCAAAACATCCAAACAAATCAGAGTTGAACCTAGTGTTGCTATGGTTAAAGATCTCTTAGTTGATAATATTGATGGGCATGTTATTTACTTCTATGGTGAAGCTTCTAGAATTGCCAAACCTGAAGGAAAAGATAAACATAGACAAGTTGTTGGCATGCCTGTTGTCTCAGTTAAGATAGGAGATCACTATTATCATGGGTTATGTGACCTAGGTGCTAGTGTGAGTGCTATTCCTTTCTCCTTATATCAAGAAATTAAAGATGAAATAGCGCCTCCTGAAATAGAAGGCATATATGTCACTATTAAACTTGCTAATAGAGATATTATATCACCAATTGGGCTTCTTAGAGATGTTGAAGTCTTGTGTGGGAAAATAAAATACCGTACTGATTTTCTTGTTCTTAGATCCCCACAAGATGACCTTTGTCCCATTATTTTTGGTAGGCTTTTCTTGAACACCATCAATGCCAAAATAGATTGTGATAAACAAACTGTCGGTGTTATCTTTGGTGATGAATCTCATGAATTTAATTTTTCCAAGTTTATTAAACAACCTCATAAGAAAGATTTGCCTAATAAGGATGAGATTATTGGTCTTGCTTCTATTGCTCTACCTCCTACTGATCCTCTAGAACAATATTTGCCAGACCATGAAAATGATTTGCATATGTGTGAAAGAAATGAAATAGATAGAATCTTTTTCGAACAACAACCTCTGCTTAAACACAATTTGCCTATTGAAACTCTAGGAGGTCCTCCTCCACCTAAAGGTGATCCCGTGTTTGAATTAAAACAATTGCCAGACACTCTAAAATATGCTTATCTTGATGAAAATAAGATATATCCTATTATTATTAGTGCTAACCTTTCATAACATGAAGAAAAAATATTATTTAACGTTCTAAGGAAGCACATGGCCACTATTGGATATACTCTTGATGATCTTAAGGGCATTAGTCCCACTCTATGTCAGCACAAGATTAATATGGAACCTGATGCTAAACCCATTGTTGATCACCAACATCGGTCAAGGTAGTCAGAGTCAGGATTCAGAGTCAGATCGATTTTCCTTAGATGGAATCGAGTCATAGTATTGAGTCGCGGAATCGAGGATTCTACTAGATTTACTCAAACAAGATATTTTGTATCCACATCAATGCTAGTTGTATTCCACCTCTTTTCTAGGACAGTCTACTATCTAGCTTGTATGTATGGAACATATACAAGAAATATATAGGACATTCAAATCTTCAATGCACAAAATTTACTTAGAAGGTTTTATTAGAGTATGTGAATAGCCGATCACTTGTATAGCTGACCTGCAACGCTGAACCTTGAAGGGTCTTGCTCACCTTCTCCGATCAATATTAACACATCCTCCTTGTCACGCCAATTCTATTCATCGACAAGCCAGATCCTCAGTTTTGATATAGGGTTTCTAAGAGCTAGATCAAAGGTGTCGGCGATTGAGCATTTGGGCTTGGGAGGACAATAAAGGGTCATGAGGAATGTGAAGAGTGGTTTGGATGATGGCATACTATTCTGATATAACTAAACAAACGACTTAGATAAATTAGTAGAATCGGACATAGTCCATAGCATAGCTGGGGTTCTACAATTTTGTATCGGATTCTATGATTTGGATCGTGACTCAACATGGATTCTACCAGTTTCAGATTCATAGTGGGACTTGGATCGACACGCTTCCATAGGGTCGTGAAGTCGTATGATTCTAGGAGTCGAGCCGGGATTCTGACTACGTTGACGTCGGTTAAATCTGAAAATGAAAGAAGTGGTAAGAACGGAAATATTGAAACTTCTGGAAGCAGGTATAATCTATCCTATAGCTGATAGTAGATGGGTAATTCTTGTTCTTTGTGTCCCTAAGAAAGGAGGTATATTGTTGTTCCTAATGATAAGAATGAGCTTATTCCACAAAGAATTGTCACGGGCGATATAATGGTAATTAATTATAGAAAATTAAATAAAGCTACTAGAAAAGGTCATTACCCTCTGCCTTTTATCGATCAAATGTGAGAAAGATTATCCAAGCACACACATTTTTGCTTCCTTGATGGATACTCTGGCTTTTCAAAATACCTGTTTTACAATCTGATCAAGAAAAGACCCCTTTTACTTGTCCTTTTGGAACATTTTCTTATATACATATGCCTTTCAGTTTATGTAATGCACCTACTACCTTTCAAAGATGTATGACTGCTATATTCCTTGATTTTTGTGAAAATATTGTTGAGGTTTTCATGGATGACTTTTCTGTTTATGGTAAGTCTTTTGATGATTGTTTTAGCAATCTTGATCGAGTCTTGCAGAGATATGAACAAACAAATCTCGTCTTGAATTGGGAGAAGTGCCACTTTATGGTTAACGAAGGTATTGTTTTGGGCCATAAAATTTCTGAAAAAGGCATTGAGGTGGACAAAGCCAAGGTTGATACAATTGAGAAAATGCCATCTCCTAAGGATATCAAAGGTATTCATAGTTTCCTTGGTCATATTGGTTTCTATAGGAGGTTTATCAAAGACTTTTCTAAATTATCTAGGCCTCTTACTAATCTTTTGCAAAAGGACATTCCCTTTGTGTTTGATGATGATTGCATGGAAGCCTTTGAAACACTAAAGAAAGCCTTAATTACTGCACTTGTTGTTCAACCACCTGACTGGAACTTGCCTTTTGAGATTATGTGTGATGCTAGTGATTATGTTGTTGGTGCTGTTCTAGGATAAAGAGTTGATAAGAAACTAAATGTTATTCATTATGCTAGTAAAAATCTAGACAGTGCTCAATGAAACTATGCTACTACTGAAAAAGAATTCTTAGCAGTGGTGTTTGCTTGTGATAAATTCAGGTCTTATATTGTTGATTCTAAAGTAATTGTTCACATCGATCATGCTGCTATAAAATATCTTATGGAAAAGAAAGATGCTAAACCTAGACTCATTAGGTGGGTTCTTGTGCTACAAGAATTTGATTTGCATATCACTGATAGGAAATGAGCAGAGAACCCCGTAGCTGGTAACTTGTCTAGACTTGAAAATATTCTTGATGACCCACAACCAATTAATGATAGCTTCCTTGATGAACAACTAGCTGCAATAAATGTTTCTCATGGTATGCTGACTATGCTAATTATATTGTTGCTAAATACATACCACCTAGCTTCACATACCAACAAAAGAAAAAAATTCTTCTATGATTTAAGACATTACTTTAGGGATGACCCACATCTTTATAAAGAAGGAGTAGATGGTATTATTAGACGTTGTGTACCTGAGCATGAACAAGAACAAATCCTATGGAAATGACACTCTGAAGCTTATGGAGGATATCACGCGGGAGACATAACCGCTCATAAGGTATTGCAATCTGGTTTTTATTGGCCTACTCTCTTCAAGGATGCTCGTAAGTTCGTCTCATCGTGTGATGAATGCCAAAGAATAGGTAATATCGGTAAGCACTACTAGGGAAATGCCTATACACATGAGCTTAGTAGTAGCGCTGGTTATGGGCCCAGCGCTACTGAAACTTAGTAGTAGCACTAGTTGGCAACGCGTGCTACAAGTACCAGAGTAGCAATAGCGATGGGCCCCCTGACAGCGCTACTGCTAAGTGGTCCCATGGCAACCGACAGGGGCTACACGTAGTAGTAGCGGCTGGCTGGAACCAGCGCTACTGCTATAGATATAGGCGTAGCGCCGGGCCTCCAGCCAGCGCTACTACTAATGACACCTTATCCTCTCCCCTGCCAGCCCGATCGATCACTCTCCCTCCCACACTCTCATCTCTCTCCCGTCCAACTGCGCGCTGCCACCGCCCGCCGCCGTCGTCGCCCGGTATGTCTCCCTCTCTCCCTTCTCCTTCCATTCCTCCCTTCTCCCTCCCTTCCTCCGACCCTGCCTCTCCCTCCATCCCCTGCCCTTCTCCCTCCCTGCTCCCTCCCTTCATCCCTCACCCTTCTCCCTTGCAGCCCTCTCCTTCTGACCCTCTCCCTCCCTCTGTCCCTCCTGCATTGCATAGATAGCTAGATAGATAGATGATTGGATAGATAGATAGATGGTTAGAACAATGATTTTTTTATATTGCGTAGATAGACAAAGGGATGGATTGATGGATGGAGGATATATAGATAGATGGATGGATGGATAGATGTTAGGGTTAGAACTAGGGGATTTTTAGTAAATGTATAGGTCTTTTCATTTTTTAGGGTTAGAACAAGGTTTTACCAATTTTTAGATTTGGAACTAGGTTTAGACAAATGGATGGACAGATGGGTAGTACAAATTATTAGGGTTAGAACTAGGTTTTATAAGTTTAGGAGAAAGTTTTAGACATAGGGTTTCACTAAGTCCTAGGATGATGATAATAATGTTTTTGTTTATATTTTGTTTTTGCAGAAATAAAGAAGCCCATGTCGTCACCGCCGTCGTCCCCGTCACAGGCCCCCTCCGACCTCGAGGTGAGACCAGCCAAATCTCCATGTCAATATGAGTCTTATAAGACATTATGAAATGCAATGACCATCATGTTTGAATGCAATGACCATAAAGTTTGAATGCAAATAGGATATGTCCTCCGAGTGGCCTATGTTTTGCCGGAGTGTTGATTAATTTCCGTTCCGGAAAATTTCAGGCGCTCGATATGTCCTTTTTTAGCAAAGGTCATGCCGGATTTTTCCGTGAATTTTAGCATGACTTGTGCTAGAATATGTAGGAAATATCGAGTGGCCTGGATTTTCTAGAAATATAATTAAACGACATTTTGGGTTGACTTTAAGTCCGCCATACATGAGAGAGGAAGAAACCCGACTGTTGTCGTGGGGGTCGTTTCTCCTTATTCTCCTTGTGCTAGACCTTTGTTAGGCACTAGGGGAAGGAGGAGTAACGACCATCACCGACGGTTGAAAAATCAGTGAGGGAGTGTGTCCACCATATATGAGAGAACGAAGAAGAATGTCGACTGTTGTCATGGGGGTCGCTTCTCCTTCGTTCCCGTGTGCTAGACATTTTGGTTTAATGCACTAGGGGATGAAGGGAGGAGCGACCATCACCAACGGTCGAATATACACCACGTGAGCTGAGAGTTAAAAAAAAGACTCAACGGACCGATAGTCAACCCGTGCTGAATAATAATGATCTAATTTAGTTTTTGTAGTACATATATTGAATTTTAGAAGTTTAATATTTGAATTATGAACATAGGAAATGTCGTTGGATGAAAGTCCTGGGGAGTGCTTCTGGTGCGGCGACAGCCGGGGTTTCTACGATAGGCACTACAAAAAAAAGACACATCCGTGACATTTTGGGCCGAACGAAACTTTTTTCTGTCATACATATGACACTTCTATGACGATAATTGTGACAAAACCCGGTATCATCATAGATGTGGTGGGCTCCTACTTCTCTGACAAAAAATCATGACAGAAAATGGGCTTTTCTTCCTAGGCGGGCCAGAGACGCAGCTGCATGACATTCTTTGGGCCGTCCATGACGGGAAAAAACCATGGTAGAAGCAAGGGCGAGGAAAATTTCGGGGAGTTCCCGGTTATGGTGGGCGGTCGGTCGAAGCGCGATGCTGCTTTCTCGTACATGTACGCTGCTGTGTGCGGTAGGCGTTGGCTCTAATCGAACCCGAGCGAGGCGTTGGGCTCTAATCGAACCCGAGCGATTGCAC
Source organism: Aegilops bicornis (assembly GCA_021605145.1). Taxonomy (NCBI): domain Eukaryota; kingdom Viridiplantae; phylum Streptophyta; class Magnoliopsida; order Poales; family Poaceae; genus Aegilops; species Aegilops bicornis. The sequence goes on from CM038674.1 coordinate 162,579,733, forward strand.
CGCAGGCTACACGTTATCGAACCCGAGCGATTGATCGATGGTCGTTAATCGAACCGGATCGAGCAATTCTTCGCCATTGCTGCTAATCAAGCCGATCGATGCTGCCTCTCTGGATGAACAGTGATTGTTGCGGGGGGGGGGGGGGGGTGGATGAACAGTGAGCGGTGGCGTTGCCTTTGGAAGAACAGGACCCCGTGGTGTGGTGGGCTGGATGAACAGGATGACCCCATGGAGGGCTGGATGCACAGCAGACGGTGGAGGGGTGCCCGTGGAGGGGTGGTTGAACAGTAGCCGGTGGAGTAGCGCGCGGTGGAGGCTGGATGAACAAGAGCCCGTGGAGGCTGGAGGAGGTCGATGGTAGCCCGTGGAGGCTGGAGGAGGTCGACGGTGGAGATGAACAGTATCCCGTGGAGTCCTGCTTATGCGTACGCCACACCCTCCCGGCGAACATGACCCTGCTTCGACCGTAGCGCCCAACACAAGTCCGCTTGCTCGCTTTTGGCGGCACGCCACACCCTCTCGATCAACAGACCCTGCTTCGACAAAGAGCGCTCCAACACAAGTCTGTTTCGTCCGTTTTGCGGTATGTCACACCCCTCCTGACCAACAGGACCCCTGTTTCGACCGTAGGAGGTCCGTTTCGTCCGTTTTGCGGTACGCCACATCCCTCCCGATGAACAAGATCCCGTTTCGAACGTGGCCGGTCGAACACAATGCCGCTTCTCCGTTTCGCCAGACGCCAGCCTCGCTTCCATCGCCTGTTCCTGGCCCAAGCCCTCCCAATGAACACGACGACGCATTCCGTTCCGACCCAGTGGTTGGCTCCCCATGAACACGACGACGGCGATGCTATTTCTCCGTTCCGACCCAGCCATGTACACGAGCCCCGGCCAGACGTATGCGCAAGTAGGCTGCCGAGACCCGCCAGTATGTACATACGCGGGTCAGATTTTCTTTCTTGCACCGGCCGTTGTAATGCGTGCGTGTGCATGCTACGGGCGCCTCTACTACGACACGTGCGGCGCCTCTACATCGACCAAAGATGTACGCATACCGCTCATGACCAGAATGACAACGCCACGCACGCTTTGACCAGGTGGGTCCCGACCGCCGTGCACTTACTTGCGTGCGAATATGTAGCTGGTGGGTCCCAACAGTCAGGGGGCAAATCGTTTTTTTTGCCCGGACGCACTTCCTTGCGTGCGAAGGTGTAGCTGGTGGGTCCCAACAGTCAAGGGGGCGAATCGTTTTTTTCCCGGACGCACTTCCTTGCGTGCGAAGATGTAGCTGGTGGGTCCCAGCAGTCAGGGGGGTGAATCGTTTTTTTGGACGCACTTCCTTGCGTGCAAAGATGTAGCTTGTGGGTCCCAGCAGTCAGGGGGGCGAATCATTTTTTTTGCCCGGACGCACTTTCTTGCGTGCGAAGGTGTAGCTGGTGGGTCCCAGCAGTCAGGGGGAAACGTTTTTTTCGTGAAATATGGTGGCCCGTCCGGTGGGTCCCTGTTGTCAGGTGGAGGAATAATTATTTTGCGCGTAATAAGGAGGCACTTCCTTGCGGCCACCGTGGACCCAGCTGTTAGCCTCTCCACGCACAGTACTCTTTCGATGGAAGTCGGTCGTTGACCACATTGACCACGCCGCGCCAAGAGCACCACGGCGGTGGACGACGGCGAGGCCTAGGAAGGGGACAATGTGGAGCCGGGGAAGACGCAGCAGTGGATGCCCACGTGAAGAGGAGTACGAGGGTTCACTGGTTCGGCTGCGGTGTGAGGCTGCCGTCGCCGCAGAATAACAGGGGGTGTGGGTGAGTAGAGGGATGGCCCGGCCAGGGGTGGGAGTAGTAGGGGGCGGTGAGGCCTCCGCGACATCACAGCCGGCCACGGGAGGCAGGAGCATGCGGCACGACCGGCGCTGCTTTGGGCGGCTGGAGCACGAAGACCAGAGGTTGAAGAAGCACTATGGCCGTTGGATGGACATCGTACGGTCACTGGAGCTAGAATCGTTCATATTGACTAAGTTGACAAAGCCCTCCGTCCCTATAAACTTAGTAGGCCCACAAGTCAACCTCCCACCAAGGTGAGTCCCAGCTAGCAAGGGGAGTATTCATTTTTTTGTGCGTAATAAGGAGACATTTCCGGTGGGTCCGAAATGACAATGGGGGAACGTTTTTTATGCAATCTGCAGAGGCCCTTCCGGTGGGTCCCAGCTATCAGGTGGAGGAATCATTATTTTGCGCGTAATAAGGAAGCACTTCCCTGTGTGGGCCCCTACTGTTAGCCTCTTTCGATGGCTGTTGTTTGTTGACCATGTTGACCTCGCCGCGCCGAGAGCACAAACGCGGTGGACGAGGGCGAGGCCCAGGAAGAGAACCACCCGAAGTCGGCGAAGCCACCGCGGCGGATGCCCACGCTGAGGGGAGAACGAAGCGCCGATCGGTCGGGCAAGGGGGTGAGGCTGACGTCACCAGAAAATAACAGGATGCGTGGGTGGTTAGAGGGATGCCCTGGCGGCAGCACAGCCAGCCACGGGACGAGGGAGCAGGCAGTCCCGCCGGTGCTGGTTTGGGAAGCCGGAGCAGGAAGATCAGAGATTGAAGAAGCACGGCGGCCGTTAGATGGACATCCAACAGTCACTGCTGTGTGTTGACTAAGTTGACAAAGCCTTGCGTACGCGTCAAAATTTTTTTAGGACAGCGTCATCGTCAACCTAGTAGGCCCAGAAGTCGGCCTCCAAATCGGTGGAAAACAGCATACAACCAATTAGCCATTATTTTCAATAATTTACAGCTCATTTGCTAATTCTTAAGGATATTTGAAGCCCATATTCTTTTTATTAGCATTACAGACCATATATTCGGCAATCGCTAAAAATTCAACGAAATTTTGCATATTTTGGTGGGGTCCGAACTCTTTTAATCACGAAATTTCGAGTCACGTTAAAAATAATTTTCAAAAAATTATATCAAAATAAAATTCAAAAAACAATTCTCCGCAAAAAAATGAATGAAATTTAGAATCTTAACTAGCAAGATGCTCGTTCGTTGGACGGAACATGAAGATGCATTTGTATGAGTAGTTTATCTTGTGGGAGAAAAGATGATATTTTAATGTAATTGCTAGTTGGCTTTGGTTTTTATAAGAGTAGAGAGTAGAGAAATCCTGAAAAAATGATATTTTAATGCAATTGCCGGTTGGCTTTGGTTTAAAAATTTACAGCCCATTTCTTACAACTTATAGCCCGCTTTTTGGGGAAGCCCATTTCTTACTACTTACATCCCTCCTCATCTTGAAAGATTTGCAGCCAAGAGCTGAGAAAAGCAAGTAGGCCTCGGTTTTGGTATTCTCCAAAAAAAATAACTGGGCTAGCCAATTTCGTAAAGAAAAAATATATCAATCGGCCTCGTCATGTGCTTAATAAAAGCGTGGGCTAGACGGGCCACAGCCCTCAAGACTTACAAGTAGCTTGAGCTCCGTCTCTGAAACTAAAAAACAACTGGGCGAGCTGCTGGGTCCCTGGTGTTATCCGCTCGTTGTGTAATTTTCTCGTTTATTGACTATATTGACAATGGTGTGGAACCTAGTTGTCAAACAATTAGGAGGTGGTATTTTTTTGGCTTGTAATAACGAGGCACCTGCTTGCAAAATGTAGTGACCTTGGTGGGTCCCTACTATCAGCCTCTCCATGTACAGTCATCTCCTGATTCCTCTTGGTTGTTGACCATGTTGACAACGCCAGACGGCGGCGGGCACAGCGAGCGAACCAAGGCGGAGAGAACTATTTACAAGGCCTCGGACGGGAACGAACAGCAGCCGTGGAAGATGCGGCAGTGTAATGGCAGGTGGAGGGGAGTACGAGGGCAACAACATGCAAGTCAAGCATACAAATGGTACAAAAGCCCAAGGATTAATTGTTCATCAAATTTTTAGACAAAACCTAGATTGAACATGACAGTAACATCTAACCCAACCACTCTTTTTGCAGTCACAAACAAATGGATCGGTCTGATCCATAAAATCAACATCCTGTGCAAAAAAATTTATTTCAGGATGTCTACAACTTGTTGTAAATAGAAGCCGAGCACGTTTAGAAGCCCATTTGTCCACCTGAAACTTATTTTTTTGCTGTTCAGCATGTTCGTCCGTGAGAAATATCTTGCTGTAAAAATTAAGCCTCATGGACAATAGTAACCTCGCATTCAACATGAAGAATGTGACAAAGCTTCTATTTGCCTGGTTGGATGCATATTGTCCCATCGTTATTGTCCTCAAACGAATGTCATGAGAACTGAGAAAATCCTTGTGCTTATTACGCCAACGATTGGTTATATGTTTTTCTCCATGTGGTTTTGCCTAAGTAGACATGAAGATTGAAAATAGTTAAGGTCTGAAAAAAGAGTATGTCGAAAGAACGGCAATTTGGACAATTAATTCTAGTACAATATATAATGGGCTTTTAATGTGCATGAAATCATCACCTCTATGTATAAATTCTCCAGAGATCGAAAGCATCACAGCAAGCCAATAATTATGTCCAGATCAAAACTATACATTCTCGATATATATGATCTTGACAGAATCCAGCAGCATTGATAGGCTATCAATGGACGAACTCCTCATTGAGCATATAACATAATATTAGTACCCAAAGTGTACTCCAAGATGATATAAAACTTATGCGCCCAAATGAAAAATGCAGCATATGATTACAAATGTGTAGATGATAATATACGGTACCTGAAAAAGTGAGGAGCCAAACACCAACTCCTTGTGATTATTAAACGGGTCACGAATTACACCCAAGGTCTCCAGTCTGGGCGCAGAGACGACATTTATTTCTGAAGGTGTATAACAATTATGAAGGAGCAACCTTTCAAGTGAAGGGGCATCTTCGATGACGAGCTGCTGTCCTTTAAAACAAATTCCAATGCTTTTAAGGTGGGGCGACTTTATTTGGAGACAACTGATACCGATTTCTATTCCCAAAACAATCAGCAAGCGCTCCAGGGCAGGGCAACTGGAGTGGATGATGCTGTGCGGTCAGGCCTCCGACAGATAAACCACCACAAGCGAAAGGTTTTTTAGCAGTGGGAGTCGAAGCATTTGTACCAGATCATCTGGTAGATGGCACCGGGCAAAGGTGGCGGTGTGGAGAGAGGAGCAAAACCGCAAGATGGACAACAGTGGTGTGGGCACGAATTCTTGGTATGTTCGTGGTATGAAACTTTCGTGGTAATGGTAGAACTCAAACTGCTGGAGTTTTCCAAATTTAGGGGATGTCAGCCAAGCGTCCACCTTGCCGGGTATGGACAGCAGGTAGCTTGTCGGGATGCAGAGGCATTGAACGGGGCCTGCTGGTGAGAAGAGACGATGGCTCTGAGGAGATCAAATTCAGGAAGGCCAGATATTTGACGATAGTCGAGATTGAGGGGCGCGGTGCACCATAGAGGGCGCCACCGAGTTGAGAGGACTTGTGTGCGGCAGCAATCCTTGGTGGGGAGAAGAGAGATGATCTCCTCAAGGATGACGACCGGGAGATCGCTGATGCGGTCCACCGGAGATTCTAACGGTACCTCAGATCCGGGTGGGGGGGGGGGACTCGCCGCTTCTCCCAGCTAAGCGGGTCGGGTTCTACAACCCGGCGTCGCTGGCAAGGGAGCCTCATCTTCTTGCGCTGGGACCAGCCGACTCCATTTTCCTTGTGGGCGTCATGGCCACGAGCTCATGGGTTTGAGCAGAGTAGCTAGAGACGAGCCTAGTGGCGGTCGAGTGGGGAAGAAGGAGGGCTGGGGATTTCAGAGGAGTGGAATAAGAGGAGTAGGCGTCAGACGAAAGTGAGGAAGAAGGTGAGCGGGGTTTTACGGACGAGTGAGGAAGATTGGGGAGCGGGGGATTGGGGGAGACGGAAGCGGGAGAACGAGTTGTTCGTGTTTATAAGGCCCGCTGCACTAACTACTCATTTTTTCCCAAGAACCGCTCTCTTCTTTATGCGTTCTTTGCATTGGAGCCGGGCGATGGACTTCTGGCTGGCCATGCATGCAGGATGCATGTGCCCGCCATTGCATGCTACCGGTTTGTTACTAGGCCTATTAATTGGGTGGTTATGGAGTAAATTAAGGAGATTTATTTTCTCTCTGTGCATCCACCAAATTAGAGGATGCGGTACTGGATGCAGACACTCACATTAAACTAACATTCAGAAGAACAAAAGTTCTGTATGTCTATGCATCTCAATGATTCACCATACTATAACCAATACAAAGCTGTGAGAAGGTGTGGAAATAAAGAAAATCGGTCGATGCTTCTCTGAGCAAACGACCTCCCTCAAGACGCATTAATTTCTGGGCATGCTTGTTTCTTCTCAATGTTGCGAGCACTTTGAGCATGTTGGCAACTCCATAGCTAGCTAGCTGCCTCATCTTGCAATTGATCTTTGACACATTTGCAGCAAACACATGAGGCAATAGAGATGACTCAACATGAGTCCATATTGTGCAGTTCCCCTGAAATGATATTCATTGTCCTAAATCTGAAAAGATAGGAAAACAATAGCTATACTTAAACGGTGTTGCAAAACAGTAGCACATATCAATAGCTTGGCATGACAAAACACGATCATCTGGACGAACGGGATACTGACCTGCCTGAGGAAGATTATATATAATTTCATAAGTCCTTGGTCGATTTCCACCTTCGGCTGCACAGCTTGTTTGCTCCTCCACACATGACAGGATCGTCTCACACTGCATTCAGCAAGTCAACGTACGAATAAGCTAATTTCATCTTGCGGTGGTCATTGTATCTAGTTACGAATGTAGGAATACCTAGAGCACCATGAGGTTAGCTGACAGAAGGTAGATGCAGCCATATAAATTTTGTGCGGTGCTACCAAAATTGAGGTTTGTATCCCTTCCCGTTATGAGAATTCTTCTTGAAGTTGGTAGAATGTGACGGCTTGTTCTTTGCATCAAACTTGTCTTTCCCCTGAGATTTGTTCTTGTTGTTTTGGGGCTGGTTGGGCTGGAAGTTCTTCTCATGTACCATGTGGGCACTAGAAGCTCCCTCAGCGACCCGAGCACATGTGTCTTTTGCTCTCGCCTTCTCCTCAAAATCAAGAGTGCTAATGAGATCCAAAACAGAAAACTCATGTCTCTTGTTTTTCAGAGAAGTAGCAAAATCGTTCCACGAAGGTGGAAGCTTGGCAATGATGGTCCCAACAACAAATTTGTCCGCAACACACACTTAAAGTACTCAAGTTCCTTAGAGAGTGATCAGATCTCATGAGTCCGCTGAACAACAGAGCGCCATCGGTCATCTTGTAGTCACAAAATTGCTCCATGACGTACAACTCGTTGCCCCGAGGGCCCAAACGCGTGGCCTCAGAAGCGCATCCCACATGTCTTTGCCGCTGTCAAACGACATATATGAATCCACAATGGAATCGTCAAGAACACTCAACAGGGCGGCTTTGAAGAGGGTATCCATGTTCTGAAAAGCTTCCTGCTATGTAGGATTAAGATCGCCCTCAGGCTTACCCTTAGTGGCGGCATAGCAGTACATGATCTGAAACCAATATACTGCTCTTGTGCGCCACCTTCTATATTGCACCCCCTTAAAAGTAGGCAGCTTCAAAAGCGCAGCAAAACCACTCGAAGTAAATTGCCTGTAATCAGGTTTTTGGATTGGATTGTTGAATATATGAGCAATTTAGTATGAGATTTAATCCGAATCAGCAGTAAATAGATCATGATGACAATTGCAAACATCAAAGTAATGATGCCGACTAAACCAGGAGGACAGAAGCACATATTATATAGCGGGAGCAGAACCAATGTGGTTGATGTTGTCACTCATGTCGTTGATGAAGAGGTTACCGAGGTCGGGGAAGAAGGTTGTTGTTGAGGAAGTCGTCGCTGGCAGCAGTCATAGGAGTGTGCTCCCCAAAAACCTGATCCCCCTCTCCCGTACAGGATCACGAAAGGCGCGGTTCGGAAGACTGATGTCCCTTCTCGCGGTGCACGCCGGAAGGAGGGATGGAGAAGAATTGCGTGGTGGCGCTAAGATCTGGAATGGTGCGAAACCATATGATATAGCGACGGCTAGGGTAGAGCATGTCAGGTCGGTCGTGCGAGTATAATAGTAGGCCTTTGGCCCCCAAACCCCACGTCCAAGTCAATAATAGCTAAAAAAAAGAGTCAATAATAGCCCCACCAAGGTTTGTCTCAAAAAAAACGGAGTAATTAAGGCGTCCATTAGTCCCTTTAGTATAAATACTATATCAGTAATAATGGCCCCACCTTTTTGCTCACAAAGTATGTTGGAGTACAACCTTCTACACGTTTACAATCCGCTTCTCTTCTCTCTCGTCTTCTCTCTTCTTCAACTAAGCACAAATACTATATTTAAATCCTTATAGCCTGCTTATGTCATCTAATTGTAGTACTTGCTCTAAAGTTACTCTCCACTGTGTAGTCTGAAATGCCGGGCGTGCAGCGGGCGGTGCCCTCGGTCGACGCGCCACTTCAACGGCGGAAGCAGTGAGAGGTCGCATCACCCTAACTTGCCATCAATGTGGAGCGGCGGGCTCAGCTGGAGCCGGGCGGGAAGCGCACGCGGGAGGGGGCAGGGGTTTTTGTTGGGCCAAGAAGGTGAGAAGCCAACTTGGGATCGGTCCAGACGGGGAAATATCATGTGCTCCCATACTCTGCATATGACACTAGTCTATGTTACTACTCCCTCCTTCCCGATTTATAGAGATGTTTAGAGTAACATAGTAATATGTTACAGTATAAGTTACTCCCCACTATGACCAGCCTTGGCCTCTCCCAGTGCTCCACCATGTATAGCTGCTAAGCCTGCCATGTAGGCATAAAATATGATGTGGCACCAATAAACTAAGCACATATGCATTGAAGACTTGAGTTACTAAGCCATTTAATGCACTTAGCACCTCATCTAAAGAGCATGGTTAATAGTATAGCCAGCTGCTGGCTATAAGCCAGTGCCATGTCATCTACAACCCATCTTATACTCCCTCGTTTCCTAAATATTTGTCTTTCTAGAGATTTCAACAAATGACTACATACGGAGCAAAATGAGTGAATCTACACTCTAAAATGTGTCTATGTACATCCGTATGTGGTAGTTCATTTGAAATCCTAAAAAGATAAATATTTAGGAACGGAGGGAGTAGTCAACATGTATAATAGTAGATCAAAAGAGTGTACCTCTTTTTTATTATGTGGCCCACCTTTCATTCTCACAAAGTGCCTAGGAGCACGTACTAGAGCTGGCTCTTCACGAAGAGCCCACTTACCTTCTCTCTCCTCTTCTCTTTCCTCCAACTAAGCAGAAATATACTAGTTTATTCCTTATAGCCCGCTGACTCAACTCTATTGTACTTGCTCTAAGCACATCTAAGCACTTACTAGCACCCCTTGACCGTGGACCTTGACGGTGTACGTCACCTTGTGTCTCATAATTTTCCTCGTCATCATCTGATTCCTAGAAGATCTCACCCACATCATCATTAGCATGCAACCGCCTTGATAGACAACATGCGTAGAAGGAGTAGAGGCGACTGGGGACGCACCACCACCACGTCGCGGGCACTCCGTATGTGCTCGTGTGCATGCAGCGTGCATGTTTTTCCATCGGTGCTAGCTCTGAGGCCGAGGCTGCGGTCGTCTTCGTCTCCGACTAGTAGTTGCGCAACGACGTCAAAGAGGTGCTGCAAGAGATGCGTATGCGCCGTTGCGTGCGAACTTCGCCGTAGCACGACGAACCAGACGTCCCCGCGGATGGTGCACGCCTCCATGCAGCCGAGTGTGTGCGCATGCATGTGTTATTCACGTGCATTCTGCGGCTGAGCGTGTGTGCATGCATGTGTTGTGTACGTGCGTTGTGTGCTCCATGTTGTGCGCGTATGTGCATGAGTTGGATCAGATGGAGTTAATGTGTTGGCTTGTGTACATGCGTGGCTGCATGCGTCCTGTACATGCGTGGCTTGTTGCGTGGTTATCAATAATTCAATATAAACTACTCCCTCCGTTCCTAAATATAAGTCTTTCTAGCCATTTCAAATAGACTACAACATACGGATGTATGTAGACATATTTTAGAATGTAGATTCACTCATTTTGTTTCATATGTAGTCCCTTATTGAAATCTCTAAAAAGACTTATATTTGGGAACAGAGGGAGTATAAAACATCTTCAACTTAGCATCCTGATGTACCGTTTCTAGTGGTTAGCGAAAAGTTCATGTTCTTTTATTTGTTTATAGGTGGGCAGGCAGCAAAAAACAGGTAAAACGCGCGAGGTTCCTTGCAGACGCTCCACCGTGAGGTACCTTGCTCCTTCTCGGTCGTCAGGAATCTATGCTCTTCAACTATTTTCTTTTACGTGAGCTTTGTTCATCCTTTTCCCAACACGCGAGACATCTAGCATCAAGGTGCACGTGTCATGCAAGAAAATGGAGATAATCAGATAAGCGGCGTAAGTGAGTCGTAAGGGGGGAAGCGGGGGGAAACCCTTTTTTGTAAGTGAGTCATGCACTTCGATGGCACCTACGCAATATTTTTTCTCCTCGATGGCACGTGAATAGTGCACGTACTCAACGACGGAGCACGAGATGGTAGCAATGACATGGTCAGCCCTTTTTTGGAAAGAGTATGTACTACTAGTAAATAACTTTGATGTGTCCCGTCAACTCGTAGAACGACGAGAAGCTTGATTACGCCTTCTCCCTCGCCAACGCGTGCGCGGTGGCTCGCAGCACGAGGAGAAACTTTTGCTTACAAGCGGTGGACGTGTAGTAGTTCATTTGGTGTCAGATTGCCAAAAGCACTACTGTAGAACCATCGACTTCCGGAAGAGGCGAAGAGCCAAGCGCACGGTCACCTACTAACCTTAGGCTAGGCGTAGTGGGAGTAACATAAGTAGGGGTACCTCCTTTTTTTATTCTAGAAACAACCACACACGAATATCAAGGTGCTGGTTACATAGAACAAATTTCCTAGAGTTCGTGCTCAGCCCTCCTCTATCTCTCTTCTCAGCCAGCCAGCGGACGCACGGAGCCCATCATCTGTTTGCTCACATGCGGTCCCACATGTCAGTGAAAACGCAAGAGGACCCACTGAACCTGCACATCTTTCACCTCGACGTCTTTGGTGATGAAAAATATATCCAATAAAGATCTTCGTGGCCGCTTTTGGAGTTACTCAAGAGTAGTAAGATTCTATTTACGCTTTAACCCAAGATGCACATCACGTGGCTTCAACTACCACTCTATTTTCTTGCATGACACGACACGGATGCTGGATGTCCCACGTGTCGGCAAAAGGAGGAAGAACCCGACCAAATCTTCGGTTGTGCTCTCGGATTAGACTAGTTGTGCTAACTTAAAAAAATTATTGTGTACTCCCTCCGTTCCAAAATACTTGATTTCCATTTGTCCAAAAATGGATGTACCTATATACTAAAACATGTCTAGATACATCTATATTTTGACAAATAGAAGGCAAGTATTATGGAATGGAGGGAGTAGAATGGATGCAAGTTTTGGTATTGGGAAGAAGAGTACATCCATATATTGATAGAGCGTTGGAGTTGGCCTTACAAGTGGGACCGCAGTTGAGGAAACCGACTATCGGCAAACCCCCACCTCGCCGCCTTGTGATGGCTGAGTTAGAGAAACGATGAGGTTGAAGAGATTGCTCTAGCATGGACTCCAAGAAATATGGTGTCGATGGAAGTCGTCTTTGGTGGCATGTGCCGTACTCCTGGACGTGAATGCTTGTTCTGGCCCATGCCACCCTACTACTCCTACTACTTACTATATAGTACTAGTATCGAGGATTCGAGGTGCTGGTTACATATAGTATGGCTACAGTAAAAACACCCGCCCGATGCGCGAAGCATGTGAAGCTAGTACAAATAGTGTACTACTATTGTTGATTGGCCTCATCCGATAACCTGTTGCAATGCACGTACAATTATGTATTCGGAAAATATTTTTTGCCTCGTGGCACCACTCACTCAGAGAAGCGACTCGAAAGCCATTCATAAATTTAGTAAGTTTATCACAGGCATATCATTTTATTATATACAACAGTTCATCAACCCACATCGACAACGAGGATACATTATAAATACTGAAGTTTTCATCACACAACAAATAACAAGCAATGAAATGAACTTCAACTCAACCAATCCTCGGTGTTGGAAACGCTTGCTTTGAACCACAAGTGATTCTCTGGGACGGGCCATTTATTGTCGATCTCGAGACCAACGCAGGACTGATCATCCAGGGTGAAGCGGCCTACTATATCAGTACCAGGGTAGGGAACCACCCAAATGTCCGAGGTATAGACACAGTTGCTTCTCATAAATGGTACTAGTAACGTTGTGTCAACAGCAGTTGGATCGCCTTTCACCATCATCGGATAGTTTTGTCCAAGGAAGAGCGAGTTTTCTCCAAGACTATCAATTCGGTACCAGGGAGAAGGAGTTGGCTCTAGCACACTAGTATCCATCCTGAATACCATGCAACGGGTGTTGGAATAGGTCCGGAGAGTGCGACCATGGGAGACAACAGGTGCTCCCTCAGTAGTAACAAACTCAGTGCATTGTATACACACAAGAAGAGGTGATCCATCAGAATTATTTGCCAGGCGCCACTGAGTATATACGTTCTGCTCGTCCTCATGCTCGTGATCATCACCATCGTCATCTCCCCCATGGTTATAAAATTTTTCAAGTATAGGTGGTGGAATGTTCACAGGACATTGGAAACACAAGAAGAAGGTTAATTAGTAAAGGGAAACTTGCTAACCCGCATGCATGTGGATGAAACAATTATAATTACGGTGGAAGACAAACGTACCGAAAGTATAAGGATTCGATGCAAAAACAGTGCCACGAGTGGCGGCAGCAAACACAAGGCCCTCGTATTGAATTGCATCACAGTACACATCCGTGTATAGAAACTGATTTTTGAGCAATATCCATCCAGTCGAACCATGAAGGACGGCAACAAGCTTGTCGAAGATAGCAACGACTTCATAGTTGTTGTAATTCCAAGAGCGGTTGGGAACTTGAAAAATTGCTATCTTCTGTAGAAGACAGTCACCATGATCGTATTTGAACGTGCGTATAATACCGGTGTGCTCAACCTCTGGGTAGTCTGCTGAGATTTTTGGAAGTGGAACCCGGTCACGAGTGTACACATTCACAAGTTCCCACTCGCAGTTGGACCCAATGTGAACAACCCAATCTCCATTTGCGCCTGCCCAATCCTTGCCCTCAAGCGATGGCATGTTAACATCATATGTATCATTATCAAGCGGCATCAACTTGCACAAGGCGAGGCCTCCGTCGTCCCCGCGCCAGTAGTCATCAGGGTCACAGCGAAGAAGATAGGGGAGATCAAACTGCTCCTTGACTCTTGGGTTCCTTGTAATGATGTTATTAGTTGAGTTGAGAATGGGCTTGAACGAACCTGCCATGCTAGCCGAGGTGATGACGTCGCACCGATCAGTGAGTTCCTCCACCATGTCATCTTTCAGATCGGGGCAATAATAACGGGGTCGTTTCCGGCCTGTTCCTCAATGGAGAAGACGATCGAACAATGGCAGAAGGAAGGGTGAAGGGATGAAGGAAAATGAAGGAGGGAGAGGAAGAGCGTGTGACAACAGTTCTAAATCGAGAGGGAAAGGCGATGAGTTGGTGGACGGTTGCCAGTTTGCCACGGTTCACGAAGAGGCGCCCCGGCCTGCACGTTCATTTGGAAATACTAGTAGAAAAGGACTCGCCGTTGTCTCAATGATATGTTGGAACGGGACCACATGTCAACGAAACATGGTTCGTAATTTCTCGTGCAAAATGCGATCTGGCCGCGTTGGCCCGAGGTGCCGCATTAGTTTTTTTTGAAAGTTTGCCGCATTAGTTATCGACCTTTATTTTTTTTAACATGCAATCTGAATGGATAGCTCATGTTGTCATCACACATGAGCGGATATAGTGATGGTTGATTCGCCCGAGCAACTTATTACTGTGGGAATATGGGAGTACCAGCGGATTCACGGAACAGAGAAATGATGGTTGCTTCGTCTGAGCAACTTACTGTGGCGAAGGTGGGGCTCTGTGATTTGACTGCTCACTAGTCATTACTACTACGGCGCAACGACCAGGGTGAATCTTTCCCTGAAGTTGTGTTGTGCAGTCAATATTGCTGCATGGCAGATGGAGCCGGATGAAGGATGTCCAACATGTCGGCGAAACAAAGTTGAATTGTTTCTGGCATTGCTATTAATCCTTCAGGATGTATTTATATGTACGCATAATTGTGATGAAATTGTACTGTGATGCTATGAAGGTTTCAACTTTGGTTCCCGCAGGGAAAAAAGGTTTCAACTTAGGATTCATGTGTCTTGCCTCGAGATTATCTCGTTACAACATTCCATCAAATACAAATGAAACTACCATGGCTAATGCATCTCAATGGTTCGCAGATCAGCGCCAATATTCACATCACAACTGAAGACAAAGTTGTGAGAAGGTGTACAAATAAATAAAAAATATAATTGATCGATGCTGTTCATAGGCATGGCTCCATTTCCTTGGCACATTGTTCATTGCTTGGCAGCTAGTTTCACCCAGCTCTGTAGCCAAAAAAGAGGTGTATGAAGGACACCACAATCCGATCATTTTGTGCAGCTCCACTAAAATCGAGCGGACCATCCCTGTTTGCAAAGATACCCAGTCAGTGTGATTGCAATAATAGTGGAACTAGATGATGAAACATAACACACATAAATAGAAGCCGATCACCTCGATGATCTCTCTTCAGGACTAACTTCTTGTTGGAGAATATTAGGCACGGAGTTGGATGAGGAGGATAGCAAAACCAATCTCCCTTTCCGCAGTCCCACAGAAATGTAAAAACGTTCCCCGTGTGATATTTTGGCGGAACTGCACAGAACACTCTTTAGAAAAGTGATTTGTGCAGTTCACCAAAAGGTCGCAATAGCAACGAGGTGAAAATGGATAGCCCTATTTGCAGAAGGAGGTCGAAAGGAAACATTTACTGCCCAATAACACGATTTGAAGACACATACGCTGACAAAAAAGAAGCATGTTCCATGTAATAAGGGAAAGATAGCACATGGTGGTTTATCAAAAATGGTTTGAGGACGAGATTGCAAGATGGAAAGTACGCCGGCCGAGATACGATTTAAGCAAACAACTAAAGAAGATCCACATGCAGCAACGTGGGAAGATGGGTAGTGGAGCAAGGCCGGAGGAAGCTGTACCTGAGGGTCGTTGGGATGTTACTAGGAGGGTGCCATTGGCCGGGATCTGCCCATACTGCGGCAGCGAGCAAGTGGTGAAGGACCTACCGCGCCGGAGCTTGGTCAGAGAGAACGGTGGGTACCGCAGATCGGGACGTGCTGCCTCAACACCGTCGAACGGAGAGATGATGCACATCCTCCCTTTCTGCCGGCGGACGGGATGCGGCCGGATCACTGACCAACGCTGAGAGAGAGAGAGGCCACGGCGGCCTTGTGTGAGATGGTGTGACGAGAGACAATCCCATTTTTCCATTTTCCCCACGGCAATCGTTTTATATTCTGGACGTGCCATTGAGGAATATATAACTTTATTTAATGCTAACGCGTCAAGTCGAACTTTGTTCCCTCTAGGCGTGGTACCCGACCCTCCTTCGAGTAAACAACCGCTGCACGCATCAAATTAGCACGTGGGCTACCTTTTCGTACAGAAACGAACTCCACCGTGTACCCGCGCGGGTGTGGCCGGGATGAGACATGAGTACGTGCGTCCTGCGTGCACTTCTTATTTAGGTGCAGGTACATACGTGGGTGGGTGTGAGAGAGATGGTTTGTGCGAAACAAAGGCAATGTGTTGATGATATCTTAATCAGAAAAATGTAACATATGCAATGTGTGTGAAATGGAGTCATGGATGTGAGATATCGATAGAATTGAAAACAGGGATGAAGTGTGTGGCTGCGCGATCGAAAGAGCGCCATCGAATTTGTGTTTGCCCACGTTAAAGATATAGGGCGGCTGGCCTACTGGAATTTGAGAGGGCAGAGGTGCAGTTTTTCTCCGTGGCATGGATACCTACCTACAACGTTCGACTATCGGTGTGTGTGTGGGGGGGGGGGGTAGAGACCGGTCGACTAGTATATGTGTGGGGAAGGAGAGAGACCTAGCTATGTATTGAGGGAGATCGATCGACATCCATGAATATGTGTAGCAGAGGAATAAGGTTGGGAAAAGACAAAGGTAGAGCGTCGGAGGGTTGGTGGTGGAGTGGCGTCTCACAAATGATGGGAGAGGCCTGCTAGACAAACGGAGGGTATGAGTGCAATATCAATAAGAGAGGGCGGGGATGTCTGTCTGCCTATGCACGTGCGTGTGAGAGACGGGTCGGGAGGTATTCAAGGATGATGAGGGAGAAGATATGGTTGTGGTAAGCATGCGTAACTACATAGGAAGATCAACCGTCGTGTGTCCGAGAAAAGGAGAGACATAACTAGCGAGGTAAGTGTATCGGTGCTTGGTGAAAACGAATTATAGTCGACCTGGATATATGTAGGGAGATCAGTTCATATACATGCCTGCATGTGTTAGAAGCAAATAAGGTCCAAAGAGGCAGACATGGGGAGAGGGTGTGGCTGGGAGGTGGTGCGAGAGGCCTACCATGTCGAGGGGGGATGAGTGTGCGAGCATGTGATAAATGAAAAGAGGGGCGGGAGAGTACACCTGCGTGGAATCGTATTGGACATATGGGGGCATGGACGGTGAGAAGAGAAGAGGGGAAGTATATATGTGTTTGTTGTAGGAACACTTGGCTAGAGAGGTATATCGACCAGTGTGTGCCAGAAAGAAGGAGCCGGGGGCCTACACACACCGCTGGTGGACGACCTAAAGAGAAATAATGAACGTGCGCGATGGAGGGGACGCTAAGGGTGGGTGAGAGGGGGCGGGCGTGTGCATGCATGATAGAAAGTTAGCGCTAGCTAGCTACAAATAGAAGAGGATCGTGAAGGTGTAAAAGACGAACAAAGATCATGATTAATTATAAAAAAGTGGATACGGAAACTTGAAGAAGATATCATAATGTAGAACATTGATTATAATTTGGGCTAATGTGTGGCTTTTGAAACTCAGGTCTAAATACTTGTCATAATGTAGGGGGAGGGGCACTATACTCTGTGTGATAAACACGGTGTACGTATGGAACATGGTTTAGATTATGAATATATAGTTAGTACATCAAATGTACTATTATTTGGAATCAACATCAAGTGTATTCAAAAAATATAATTCGAGTTCATGTAGTACACATAGTTCATATCTATCTCTATAGTAATAATGCGGTGTGTTATTAAGGTCATACACGAATGATGGTTGAAGTTGGCAACAATCATGATTGTAGATTCTTATTGAAATAGAGAAACGGATTCAAATTTAGTTCGAATTGTAGCGGTAGTATAGACATTTGGAATGCACTAAAATGTTGGTATGAGTAGGTTACATGCATTATACAGCAAGCGAAAAAATTTAATCGAACATAACATGGATTCATACTCCCTCCTTCCATCTATATAGGGCGTAATGAGATTTTTAAGACCGCCTTTGACTATTGACAAGATTAATAGTATGTGAAAATTATATCATTGAAAGAACCTTTCACAGACGAATTTAACGGTGTGCTTTGTGTAAGTTGCATGTCATATATTATTGCTCCAATATTTGGTCAAAGTTAGCATCAAAAAACACATTAGGCCCTATATAGATGGAAGGAGGGAGTAGCTTTGAATAGCATTTGTATAGTAAAATGGGGCAAGACTCTCTCTTTGTGTGGTGTGAATAGTTTTACTTTTTTTGTTTTCTTTTTGGTTGAGGGAACTGCGAACTGATTTGGTACGTACAAGTACAATATTACTAGACGTTAGGCTTGTCCCTAAAATTCAACCCGCGTCTTGTTATATCCCAAAAATTCAGATATCATGCTCCCAAAACTGGCGCCTTCACAACCCGCGCCTTGCTATCCCGAAATTACAACGCGCGCGAAAACTCCCTCCAGCTGCCAAATCCCGACACGCGAAATCCTCCTTCTAACCCTGAGCTGAAAGGGCCGCTAGTTCAAATTGGTGGGGGGTACTTCCGTAACACACCCTGTATTTTGGACAAGCGCGTCCCTAAGTCATGCTTCACCCCCTCCAGTCGCACCCTTTTCGCCATTCGAAATCCCAGGCCGCCATAACCTCTCCGCTCCAGCCGCGAAACCACACCCTCCTCCGTCCGCCACCTCACCGCTGCCCGCCAGAGCCTCTTCCCCGACGACGTCGTCCACTGCAACAGCTCGACGTCCCTCGTCCACCTCCCCGGATGAGGATCCGTCGTCCATATCGTCGTCCCGCCGGTTCAGCTGCCCCGTCCTCCACCTCCAAGGAGCTGCTCCGACGATCGCCTCGTCTATCGCGGCTGCTCCATCCCCACAGCGCCGCCTTAACGTGCTCCACCGGAACCGCAACATCCTCACCGACTCCTCGGACGAAGCCGAGGCCTACTCGGCGCCACCAAAGAGGTTATACACTCATCGCAACGCACCTTCTCCTTAACTCGACGTCCCGGTGACGACGGTGCTCCATCCCGCACCCCCATGGAGCGGCTACCTTGAAGCCGGCGCCGCAGGCGACATCTCCACGGCAGCTCTCAAAGGCGAGGCCCTTTGGCGGCGGGCGCCATACCAGCCGGATCTGGTGCTGCTGCTCTAGCTCTCGCTTCCTTCGCTCGCGCTCTTTGCTGCTTTCCGGCTCTCGCCGATCGCCGCTTCGCCCAGCTGCTGCTGCTGCTCTCCCCTCGCTTCGTCTTTGCTTTCTGCTCCGATTTAGCCACACTTTAGTTGATTGAATCGACTTTTGGGTCAGTCGATTTTCAGGGGTTGGGGGGGCTCGCCGGAGTTAAGGAAGAACCACCCGCGGCGGGGACGGGGGCTCGCCGGAGAGGTACCCCACTATCTATCTTAGGGTTCAGGGTGGGGGGCGGGGGGCCTAGAGGGCTGGCCGGGGCGGCGGTGGGGAGTTGTTTCGGGGCGGCGAGGCGGCGCTGGGGCCGGCGGTTCGGCCGGTGGTGGCTGGCGGCTCAGGGGGGTGCAGGTTGAAGATGAACTGTAGGCCCTCCCTAAACTACATGTCAAGTGCCTCTCTGCTACCATTGCGTTCAGTTTCGACAGTAGCATTCAGATTCCACAGTAAATTTCAGTTTTTGATTAAGTTCGAGTCAACAGTTTTTACCTCATCTGTTGTAGTCGGTGGTTTTTGGTGATGTAAATTTTACATCCATTTTACATCATCTATTGAAGATGCTATTAGAATCCCACTTGAGATTGACGATGCTGTCTTGTCTTTGCTTCAGCCTTGACGCCTTACGGCTAACCGAAGCTGCTCCAACGATAGAACGATCCATCACAACAGAGCAGTGCCCTGGACGCCGTCTACAGATTCCTCAGATCTTCCTCACACCTCCGACAGCCACCTCTGCCTCAACTGCTTCAGCGACCAACCCAATTATTCATGCATTTTGTTGAAAGGCATGAAGCAAAACATCCACCTGGATCTACTTTTCAAAACCCTATGCATGAAAACAAGACCAAGTGCATTAGTGCCATAATAACATTCTAACTGTACATGCTTTCATATGGTTTCACTTTATTTTGGCCATGTTTCTTTGCATTCCTCTGCTCTTCCAATTCCTGTAAACCAAATACCGAAGTTGACAGAAATCCTGTGTTTATAAATGCTCTGTTTACCATGTGCATTTTCCTATCCTATTCCAAAGGTTTTTCCTATCCTGCGTTTTAAGAATCATGCAAGCCAAATGAGCCCTTACAGAATTACTTGATTCTGTGCACGTGTTGAAGGGAACTTTGTGTGGTTTGTCCTGCTCCTACCGTGATGTCGTCCACCTCACCTGAGCTGCTCCATCGACAGAAGCATCCACCAAACCAGACATCACGACTCCTGACTGTCGTGGAATTAACACGTCAGATGTCCTCATGAAAGGACTTAGTCGTGGAGCCATCGAAACGGGTTAGCTTGAAGGGGTTAAACTGGACAAGGGACACGAGAGTTTATACTAGTTCGGCCCCTTCGATGAAGGTAAAAGCCTACGTCTAGTTGTGATGGGATTGATAGGGTTTCGATGACCAGGGAGCAAATATGCTTGCCTGAGTCTCGAGTTGTTGTCTGTCGTCCCTGGACCGCCGCCGGGTCGTCCATTTATATACACAGGTTGACGCCCGACCGGTCTACAGAGTCCCGAGGCCGACTCATACAATGGTCCGCCTCGGACTCTCCTTTCCTATCTTACAACACAAGTTACATAATGATGGCGGTTTGTTATTATGGGCCCTAATCCGCCACTGGGCTCCGGGCTTCTATGCTTCACAGTAAAAAGGTCATCTTCTGAGTCTTCATGGGCTTCAATACAGTTGAGGGTAAACCGGCCCCTCCTGGGCGGTTTATGCTCAATAGTTATATCCCCAACATTAGGCCCCAGAGTGATTTGAATTTGTTCATATCAATCTTCAGTACCTTAGAAAATCCTGTGAACATCTTCCTTTGCTTCTCGTAAACCGCCATGACGTCTTGTTTTATGAACTTTGTTAAACCGCCGTGACGTGATACTCTGGATACAACAATGGATTATCATGACGTCATCTCTATAAAAAATGAAAAAATAAAAAGATTCCTTTCATTAATGTCATCTCGGAAATCGAGGCGACAGCTGCGCCACTCGCCGCTTTGGACTCCTTGATTTTCGCGTCAGTCTTTATCCATTTTGCTTATAAATAGACCCGAGGGCCCTTTCTTTTCCTCCCCTTCCATTCTTCTTCTTCCTCACGACGCCCCAGCTCTGAAGCTCCGTCGCCGTCCTCGAACTTCGAACGCTGCATCAACAAAGGCCGCTGCATCAACCTGGTCGTACCAGAGATCTTCGGTGTTCCTCCGCTATCCTGCGCATCCGGTAAGCTTCTCCCTCATAACCCTAGATCTGCATTTTAGGGCTCCTGTTTTCACCTGCATTCATAGGTGTTCATCCCTAGTTTCTTCGTATTCGCTTCTGTCATAGCTTGTCTGATTCAACTGTAACATAAATCTTTGTGCGGTAATCACTCCGTATCCAGTTTAGTACTTAGTAAGTCTTCCTTCTTGTATAGAATCCCTTGACAGAACGCCTGAACTTCTCTGTTCTGTTTTAACGCCTTTATAGATCACAGAAACATTTCTTTACGTAGGTGCGGTAGATCCAAATAAATTTGATCATTGTGTGAAAACTGTTTCTGTCAATACTTAGAAGAAATTTTGAATCCTGGCCCTTCTGCCTATGGGTGGTTTAACCTTTGATAGCCAATCCGCCATATATCATTAGCCCTCTCTTAAACCGCCAACTGAACCTTGCATAGCAATTTTCCGGTTTAACACTGAATTGTACACTTTAAACCGTTAAATTGTAAACCGGCATTTATTTTTCCTTTCAGTTCCCCTCTTCCGAGATGACCAAACAATTCTCTGCTTGCAATTGGGTTCCGTCCCGGATCACGGAAACACAAATCAATGGTTATGTCACCACTGGCGCTTTAGCCTCAAAAAGGGTTCTCCATTGGCGAGTTCCGGAATCGGAATGTCCACCTGAACCTCAAGATGGAGAGGTAATTGTATTTATGCAACACTTAGACCGGGGATTCAGCCCGCCCGGATCAAAAAATTTCCGGGATGTCCTCGCAAGCTTCCAACTTCATCCGCAAGATATTGGTCCGAACTCTGTGTCCAATATATGAAACTTTCAAGTATTCTGCGAGGTCTATCTTCAAGAAGAGCCAACCGTGGAGTTGTTCCGGGACTTCTTTCATCTGAACCGCCGTACAAAATTCTCAGACGGTCCCAACACAGAGCTTGGTGGCATTTCAATTCAGAAAAGAAAAGAAGTTGACTTCCCTCATGCAAAACATCATAGCCATCCTAAAGATTGGAACCAGACATGGTTTTACTGCCGGAACACTGCCCCTGATGGAGAGAATCCTTTGTCGGGTTATCGCCCTCACTGGCTTAGCAACGGCCACCCATTACCTTCACCCTTGACCACCGCAGAACGGAAGAACTTTGCACCTCAACTCGCCAAGCTCCGGGCTCTGATGGCCAACGGTTTGACTGGCATTGATCTTGTCCGCTGCTGGGTTTCTTGGGGCATCTTGCCTTTAAGCCGCCGCCCTGGTTTAATACATGAATATACTGGCAATGTCAAAGACCCTCAACGATATCATGAAGTAGTAATGACCGATCTTGAAGTTACTGAATATGTGAAGAAAATGCTTGATGAGCCGATCTCTGCATGCAGCCAAACCGGGTTGCCACCTTTTTGCGTCTCCAATAAACCGCCAGCGGTAAAGTTCATCTAAATACTTTACTGATTTGCCACCGAGTCTTCTGATCCGCCAGAAGATGAGGAATCAGACGCAGAGGTAGAACTTGACTCACTTGGTTCCTTTTTCATACATCTTATTGACAATGACTATTCCCAGGATGATGCTGAAGCCAGCCACGCAGACCATGTTGAGGTAATCCTTCTTTCTTCCGATTCAGATCTTGTACCGGTTCAAAGAGTTCGCCGCATAGTCCGGAAAGTAAAACAATCTCACCCCCTTGCTCATTTGGATCCAAAATTTTCTTTGAAGACTCAGCAAGTTGAAGAGCGTCGCACAACCTGGCATAGCGGTCAGCAAATCACCTTGTCCGTTTTAGCAAATACGCCAACCCGAAAACGTCGTCCAGAGGTGACTTGTTCTCCTAAAAAACGTTATCCTTTGAAAGGTTTCTTCCGATGCCCACTCAATCCGTCTGACCCGAATTATCAGGCCTCTTCCAATTCATCTGGCGGTTCATCAACCACTCAGCCGCCTCCTCTCAAAGTCGTCGCTGGGTAAGTACATTACTCCTCAACTTGTTTCTTTTATGTGTCGGTTTACCATATTCTAACCTTTGATGTTTGTAGTGCCAAGGCTTGATTAAGTAAGAAGGCCAAGACCAGCGACCCTACTGATGATGTTGATCCGGAGAAGACCCCGGAGCATGATGGCGAAAAACCTGAGATTGCCATAGACAGCTCTGCTGCGCAAAACCAAGATGCTGATGCTAACCCGCCAGAGGTTGAACCGAATGTACATGTTGATACCTCACATCTCCATGCCCCTCCAAGTCCAAGCGTTGAGCAGCGGGATTCAACTGCTGATCCGCCAAGCCCTGTTAACAGACCGCCGAGCCCTGCTGCCAAAGCGCCAAGCCCTGTTAAGAATGTCAATTCATCCAGCCCAGCCAAAGATGACGATGTTGTTGTTACTGGCACTGCATATACCGCCCCTGGTAATCCGGTTGCTCTATCGAAGCACATTGCCAAGGATGAATTTGCTGCTATGAGCAAGGGGAAGGGGAAGACTGATTTGTCAGCTTATGTGGATCTCTCTGCTCAAGACCTTCACTCTGGTTTCTTGAACCGGCTTTACACCAGTCGTGATTATGAAGCCAGTTTAGTAAATCTGATGGAGCGCTATGAGGTAAACAGTTTGATCTTTGCTCTGTACCTTCATAGCATTGTAGCCCCCAAGGGCCGGTTTGTCTTTTTAGAAAGTCAAGCCGGGACTTTGTAAATTCCATATTATGCTTTGTTAATTTTCTTGTGTACTTCTGATCAAACACACATTAGCCCCCAAGTGCCATGATGAAAACTTGTATTAATCCGTGGGACTTCAATAATTAGGAGAAAAAATGATCCGCATTAGCCCCCAAGTGCCAAGTGTATAGCTGGTTATATGCTTGGGACTTTGGCAAAGATATTGACCTGCTCTTCTTACTGTTGCAGAGTGAGATAAACCAACAAGTCTCTCAAATTGCCGATCTTCAAGAAAATCTGAAAACCGAGCAAGCAGAAACCACCAAGGCCAAGGATGAAATGAAAACCGCCTTAACCACCAATGAACAGCTCAAAGAATGGTTCAAGTCTGAATGTGCCAACTGGGATACTGAAAAGGCCGGATTACTAAAGCGGACAGAAGATGCTGAAGCAGCTCTTAAACCGGTGGCGGAAGAACTGAGCAGACTGAAACGCCAAGTTAATGCCATGACTTCTGCAATATTTGGTAAGCACTGTTGACCAAGGTTTTATGAATATTCCGCTTTTGAAATTTTGTTGTTTAACGGGAAGTCCTTTAACCGATGTAGGTAGCCGCATTGCTCATCTGGGCTCTGACATGCGGAAGAAACTAAAGGCTGCCTATACACTGATTGAACAGTTGTATACCGGCGTCCAACGGGTTATCTACGCAACTTCTTATGACAACGCAGCTCCAACACTGATCAAGGACACGCTGGACCGGTTATCTATGACGCCAGCGTAGATAGAAGAGTTGAAGCATTCCGCTGCCAGGGCCCGTACTTTGGTAGCACTTACTCGAGCCAAGGCATGGATAGCTGATCTTGATCCGGCTGACATAGCCAAGGGCTTCCCCAGTGAACAAGAAAATGGTGAAGTGTTTGATAACGACGCCCTCAAACGTGTGACAAGGGAGATGCGTCCTCTGGCGAGTCAGTTGGCAGAAGAAGCTAACCTGACGGTTCACCGATCCTTCTATGATGCTGACAACAAACGGGTTGAGGCTGTTATTCCAGAAGTGCAAAATCTTGTTCCGCCAATCCGTAAGCATACTTACGCCCCTGACGTTGATCCGACTGAGCTTATAAGTGAAGAGGCTGTCTTTCAGGCCTTAACCCGGATTGGCTGGACCACCAATGATTTCCAGCCATTGGATGGGGAGGAGGAGGCTGAACCGACGCCAGACGACCCATCTACTTCACATCAACCCAGCGATGAAGCTTGATCCGGCAATCCGGTTGATATGTCACAAACTGTCCGTTTTGAAACAATTCCATATTTTGGGCTTCTGAGCGCCTTGTAATAGGGTAGCAAAAACTATTTTGATCTGCTGCCATCGTGTAGAAGATACTTTATGTGATCCGCCATGATAATTTCAATGTTGGTTCATGTATCATAATATGCAATCCCTATGTCTGTGATGTAATATCACTTTAGTTGGTTGCCCAACTTTAACTGTAATAAGGGTGAAAACCCAAATCTTAAAATCTTGTATAACACCGCGTATAATAAGTCATACCGGGTGATGATAAACATCAGATGATCAAAGCTGGCGACAGGTAGTCAAAGCCAGGCCGGGTTAACGAACTCCGGGTTAATAATAAGGTCTGTCAACGTCTAGTTGAATACCAAGCCGGTTTAAGGAATACCGGGCTAATAAGATGACTCACCAGGTCAAGAAAATCGGTTTAACATAAAATTTACCAATAGAAAAGTGACAAACACAAATAAAACCGTGTAGTCGAGGCTTTTTGAGGGCTGCCAGGCCCAAATTCGAGGCTTTTCATGGGCTGCCAGGCCGCTGAGTTGAACCATTTAGCAAAGCCTTTTAAGATGGACCTCCAACTAACCAATCACCGTTTTAACTTTGACAAGTGCAGGGTCTCAAGGAGAGTAACTGTCAAACGTTCGGAGGGTCGTGCCCGGATGACTTGGATAGCAGTGTCTTACTTGATGAAGGCAGGTTAACCCGGGGTTTTAGGTAAATATACCAGCCTTCCAAGCCGTGGGTCGATACCCAGCTACAAGGGTCCATTCAAGCTCCTTGGTATTTGACACAAGGAGCCCCCAAGTAACGTGATGAGCTGTGCTCATTGGGTGCCTATGTTTGAGTCGTGCATAGCATCCAGACTCTCTTTGGCCCCTTGGGTGTGAAGCTCCCAAGCTATGTTGTGGTGTAATAGCCGGTTTGATAGGTAGTACTCCGCTTTGTCAGCTGAAGCCCCCATGTGCCTCAAAGGATATTTGAGAAAAAACAGCAGAGGCCCTGCTTAGAGCAAGGATGCTGGTTTATTTATTGATCATAATATATACATTGTCGAAATATATACATAAGAAGAGCCTATGGCTCAAGTGTAGTAAGGCCGAAGGAGAGCTATGTTCCACGGCCACCGGGTCTCCTCCTCAGAGTTGCGTGAGTTGTCTCAAACGTCAATGAGGTAGTATGATCCGTTGTGCAGATTTTTGCTGAGCACAAAGGGTCCTTCCCAAGGCGGGGATAACTTGTGCATGTCGGTCTGATCCTGGATGAGCGGAGCACCAAGTCACCTTCTTGAAAGGTTCTTGTCCTAACCCGGCGGCTGTGATAACGCCGTAGGTCTTGTTGATAAACCGCCGATCGAGCCAGAGCCATATCCCGTTTCTCATCTAACAGGTCCAGCGCCTCTTGGCGGGCTTGCTCGTTGTCCGCTTCAACATAATTAGCAACCCCGGGGCGAGTCATGACGTATAGCACTTGGTAGAACTACCTCTGCCCCGTATACCATAAAGAAAGGCGTGTAACCTGTTGATCGATTGGGGTGGTGTTGATACTCCATAATACAGAAGGTAATTCTTCCACCCAACAACCCGGCGTCCGCTTCAAGGGAATCATGAGCCGGGGTTTAAGACCCTTCAAAATTTCTTGATTGGCTCGCTCCGCTTGGCCGTTGGATTGAGGGTGCGCCACAGATGCTAAGTCAAGCCGGATGTGCTCTCTCGATGTAAATCCTCCATCTCACCTTTGGAAAGGTTTGTACCATTATCCGTGATAATACTATGTGGAAAGCCAAAGCGGAAGATAATCTTTTTGAGAAATTGAACTGCTGTAGCTGCATCACACTTGCTGACAGGCTCCGCTTCAACCCACTTGGTGAATTTATCAACTGCCACCAACAGGTGGGTCTTCTTGTCCTGGGAACACTTAAAGGGCCCCACCATATCAAGCCCCCAAGTAGCAAAAGACCAAGTGATAGGAATCATTCGTAGTTCCTGAGCCGGAACATGAGCTCTGCGTGAAATTTTTTGACAAGCATCACATCACTTTACCAGATCCTCCGCATCAGCATGAGCTGTCAACCAGTAAAACCCATGACGAAAAGCTTTTGCAACCAGGGACTTTGAACCGGCATGATGACCACAATCCCCTTCATGAATTTCCCGTATGATCTCTTGGCCTTCTTCTGGAGAAACACAACGCTGAAATACGCCTGAAACGCTACAGCGGTGTAACTCGCCATTGTGAATAACCATGGACTTTGATCGCCGGACTATCTGTCGAGACAGGACTTTATCATCTGGTAGCTCGCCCCGGTTCATATATGCCAGATATGGAACCGTCCAATCCGGTAAAACGTGTAAAGCGGCCACCAACAGAGCCTCTGGATCAGGAACAGCCAAATCCTCCTCTGTAGGCAACTTAACAGACGGGTTATGCAAGATATCTAAAAAGGTATTAGGAGGTACCGGCTTACGCTGAGATCCAAGCCGGCTCAAAGCATCTGCTGCTTCGTTTTTGCGCCGATCGATATGCTCGACCTGATACCCTTTGAAGTGACCCGCCACAGTATCCACCTCACGCCTGTAAGCCGCCATGAGTGGATCCTTAGAATCCTAAGTACCAGAAACTTGCTGAGCCACCAGATCAGAATCTTCGAAACAACGAACTCGACTAAAGTTCATCTCTTTGGCCACACGGAGACCATGGAGTAAAGCTTCGTACTCAGCTGCATTGTTAGTGCAGGGAAACATCAAGCGGAGGACATAGCAAATTTTATCACCTCGAGGGGAAGTGAGAACAACTCCAGTCCCCGAGCCCTCCAACTGCCTGGATCCATCAAAATGAATAGTCCAGTATGTATTATCCGGTTTGTCTTCTGGTGCTTGCAACTCGGTCCAATCATTGATAAAATCCACGAGGGCCTGAGATTTGATGGCTGTTCGAGGTACATACTTCAAACCGTGTGGTCCAAGCTCAATCACCCACTTTGCAACCCGGCCAATTGCTTCCCTGTTTTGAATTATATCGCCCAAAGGGGCAGAACTAACCACTGTGATGGGATGGCCTTGAAAGTATTGCTTAAGTTTTCGACTTTCCATTAAAACCCCATACACCAACTTCTGCCAATGTGGATAGCGTTGTTTTGACTCGATCAGGACTTCACTGATGTAGTATACAGGTCGTTGAACCGGATATTCCTTCCCAGCTTCCTTACGCTCAACCACAATTGCCACACTGACCGCTCGGGCGTTAGCAGCCCCGTATAACAGCAAAGGCTCATTATCAACTGGGGCTGCAAGAACCGGCGGTTCAACTAGCTGCCGCTTTAACTCCTCAAAAGCCGCATTGGCTGCATCACTCTAGACGAAATCATCTGTCTTTTTCAACATCTGATACAAAGGAATTGCCTTCTCTCCCAGACGACTGATGAACCGGCTAAGGGCTGCAATCCGACCTGCTAGACGCTGAACATCATTGATACACTTCGGTTTAGCCAGGGATGTGATTGCCTTAATCTTTTCCGGATTAGCCTCAATGCCCCTGTTGGATACAAGAAAACCGAGAAGCTTGCCTGCCGGAACACCAAAGACACATTTATCCGGATTAAGCATCATCTTGTAAACCCGAAGATTGTCAAACGTCTCCTTGAGATCATCTATTAGTGTTTCCTTCTTCCTGGATTTCACCACAATGTCATCCACATAGGCATGAACATTACGCCCAATCTGCGTGTGAAGACAATTCTGCACGCAGCGCTGATAAGTTGCCTGGGCACTCTTGAGCCCAAAGGGCATAGAAACATAGCAGAAGGCTCCAAAGGGAGTGATGAAGGCTGTCTTCTCCTGGTCCTTAACTGCCATCTTGATCTGATGATATCCTGAATAAGCATCCAAAAATCTCAAAGCGCCACAACCCGCCGCCGTCGCATCAATGATCTGATCAATACGCTGGAGAGCAAAGGGATCGGCCGCAAGCCTTATTCAAGTCCGTGTAGTCCACACACATACGCCAAGTGCCGTTTTTCTTAAGAACAAGCACCGGATTAGCCAACCATTCAGGATGAAACACTTCGACGATAAACCCAGCAGCCAACAGCCGGGCTACCTCTTCACCAATTGCCTTGCGTCTTTCTTCATTAAAACAACGAAGAAATTGCTTGACCGGTTTAAACTTGGGATCAATATTAAGAGTGTGCTCAGCGAGTTCCCTCGGTACACCTGGCATGTCAGAAGGCTTCCATGCAAAAATGTCCCGGTTCTCACGGATGAACTCGATGAGCGTGCTTTCCTACTTCGGATCCAGATTTTTGCTGATGCTGAACTGCTTGGATGAATCGCCAGGAACGAAGCCAACAAGCTTAGTCTCATCAGCCGGTTTGAAATGCAGGGTTGGGTCATGTTCAGTGGTGGGCTTCTTCAGAGGGGTCATATCTGCCGGATCAACATTTTCCTTATAGAACTTTAGCTCCTCTATAGCACAAACCGACTCAGCATAGGCCGCATCACCTTCCTCGCAATCCAAAGCGATTTTTCGACTTCCATGAACCGTAATATTCCCTTTATGACCTGGCATCTTGAGCTGCAGGTAAATATAACAAGGCCTCGCCATAAATTTTGCATAAGCCGGTCGCCCAAACAGTGCATGGTACGGGCTCTGGATTCTCACCACCTCAAAGGTCAATGTCTCAGACCGGGAATGATGTTCATCACCAAACACAACTTCCAAAGCGATCTTGCCTACAGGATATGCCGATTTACCTGGTACCACACCATGAAAAACAGTGTTGGACGGTTTAAGACTCTTATCTGTCAGCCCCATGCGACGGAAGGTCTCATAATATAGACTGTTGATACTACTTCCTCCATCCATGAGTACCTTGGTAAACTTATAACCTCCCACCTGAGGCGCCACCACCAAAGCCAGTTGATCCGGATTGTCAACCCGGGGCGGATGATCCTCCCTACTCCACACAATAGGCTGTTCGGACCACCGTAGATAACGTGGAACTGCCGGTTCAACAGCATTGACTGCCCTCTTGTGAAGCTTCTGATCACGCTTGCACAAACTAGTGGTGAACACATGATACTGCCCACCATTCAATTGCTTTGGGAGACTCTGGTAACCCGACTGCTGCTGATTTCCTTGGTTATTCTGCTGGTTATTACCATCTTGGTTGTTCTGGTTGCCATGATTATTCTGAAATCCAGAGTTTGAACCGCCGCCACCATGAAAACCTGGACCTGAACCGCCCGACGGACCCTGATCATACCGGAAAAGATCAGAGTTTTTGAACTCCTTCATAATGTTACAATCCTTCCAGAGATGCGTTGCAGGAGCCTCCTTGGTCCCATGCTTCGGACAGGGCTGATTCAACAAACGCTCCAGATTCATCGCCCCGCCGCGCTGGGGCGGTTTACTTTTACGATGCTGCACATTAGCGTTAGCCACAAAATCTGAATCCGCTTTATGCTTACCATTATTCCCATGGCCTCCTTGGTTGTGCTGCTGTCCCTTTGCACCGCCGTTCTTCTTTCCCTTCTCCGGTTTCTCATTATCAGAATCGGGATCCTTGGTATTATCAGAATCGGCATACTTGACCAAGGCTGCCATGAGGGTTCCCATGTCGTTGCAGTGGCGCTTGAGCCGTCACAACTTCATCTTCAGCGACTTAAACCAGCAATTGCGCTCCAGTGTTATAATCGCTTGACCAGCGTTAATCCGGTCGGACGAGTGCAAAACTTCTGAAACCCGGCGTACCCAATGAGTTGTTGACTCGTTTTCCCCTTGAACACAAGCATCCAGATCCACAATGGACATGGGCTGTTTGCACGTGTCTTTGAAATTGGCTATAAACCGGGCCTTCAGCTGATCCCATGATTCGATGGAATTAGCTGGTAGATTTTTCATCCAGGTACGGGCCGTTCCTTCCAACATCATCGTGAAGTACTTTGCACAGGCCGCTTCATCTAGATCCAGCATCTCCATTGCCTTCTCATAACTCTCGACCCACGCCTCAGGTGGCTGATCTGCCGTGTAATTAGGCACTTTGCGTGGACCCTTGAAATCTTTGGGCAGACGCACATTACGGAGAGCCGGAATAAGGCACGGCACTCCCCGGGAACTGAAGGCAAGCCCAGTGCCTCGGTCAACTGACGCTGCTGGCTGAACCGGGGCGGGTTGATAACGACCCAAAGCGGCATCCCTTCGTGCCCTGCCATGATCCACCACATCTTGAGCATTACGATGCCGCGCGCTGCTAGACACTTCTGGTTCATCCATGCGCCTGATATAGCTTGGGCTCGAACGAGGGGTTGAATGAATTCTATCCCGGCTATACGAATAAGCCCGCTGTTGTACCACGGCGGTTTGAAGAAGGTCTCTCCCCCGCCGCATTTCAATTGCTGCTACTGAATCACCCTCCATCGGAATGGCTGCCAGGCGTGATGCTGCGGCAATCATGTTATCCAGAGGGCTCGAGAAGTGACCCGGTGGTGTAGACACGTATTGCGGCGGGTTATCTGTTCGTCGGGGTGGCTCTGTTATCCGCAGTTGATCCGGAGCTGTCCTAGGCGCATCAATCCGGTTTACAACTGCCGGATTGCTCGGCCCAGCGCCTGGCGTCTGAAAGAGATTTAATCCTTCGTAAACCGGTGGCAGAGGAGACCGGTACTTCCTTCGCATTACATCCTCTGATGCAGTCTGATCCAGCATGAGCCGATAATTCTACGCCTGTATCTGCTATGACTGGGCATCCAACGTGGCCCGTTCTTCAGCCATCCTAGCATCCTCAGTTGCCAGGTCCTCCTTAGCCTGTATTATTTGGTCCTTCAGCTTCGCAATGTCCGCATTGTGCTGATCCCTCGTCTCCGGGGTGACTGCCGTGGTTAACAAGGTCGCCCAGGCATCCATCAAACCAGAGAGGACTTGAGCCGGTCGGCGCGCCGGGACTCCTGCCGCGGCTGCTGATCCGGTATTCGTTGCTGCTGTAGACGAAGACTGCAACGTGGGCTGCGTTCCGGCCATGTAAACAGCAACCCGACTTGGCGGTTCAAGGAGGTCCGGAATACTATTGCCATCGGAATATCCTTCGAACACACCGTCATGAATCTGGTACAAGGACTCAGTTTCGCCAGTGGATGACTCGTCATCGGAATATACGGCCGTCTCGCCTTCAGACACCGGTTCAGATCCGATCCCATGGACACATCCTACGAACGCACGCTTCATGGCGGGCTTAATCCGGGCTGGACTCGCACACTGAGCCGTCTCGACGAGGTCGGCGCAGATGTCCGGCTCAGGGCCCGGTTTGCCGATCTTGTCGATGAAGACATGAATTCCGCCAAAGGGAACTCGGTACCCGTACTCGATTGAGCCGGCCTCGGGGCCCCATCCTTCGTCCTCGATGTAGAGCTTGCCGCGACGACTTTTGGTCATCCGGCCGATCACGTACCCCTTAAGTCCTTCAGAGCAGCCCTTCAAGAACTCGACACCATCGTGCGATAGCCCCATGGTGGGCGCCAACTGTCATGGAATTAACACGTCAGATGTCCTCATGAAAGGACTTAGTCGTGGAGCCATCGCAATGGGTTAGCTTGAAGGGGTTAAACCGGACAAGGGACACGAGAGTTTATACTAGTTCGGCCCCTTCGATGAAGGTAAAAGCCTACGTCTAGTTGTTATGGGATTGATTGGGTTTCGATGACCAGGGAGCAAATATGCTTGCCTAAGTCTCGAGTTGTTGTCTGTCGTCCCTGAACCGCCGCCGGGTCGTCCCTTTATATACACAGGTTGACGCCCGACCGGTCTACAGAGTCCCGAGGCCGACTCATAAATGGTCCGGCTCGGACTCTCCTTTCCTATCTTACAACACAAGTTACATAATGATGGCGGTTTGTTATTATGGGCCCTAATCCGCCACTGGGCTCCGGTCTTCTATGCTTCACAGTAAAAAGGCCATCTTCTGAGTCTTCATGGGCTTCAATACGGTTGAGGGTAAACCGGCCCCTCCTGGGCGGTTTATGCTAAATAGTTATATCCCCAACACTGACCGTCTTTCGCCGCCTCAGATCTCCTTCCCTGCCGCCAGCACCCACCGCAACGGCATCACCATCATTGACTCAGCAGATGAACCTAAGGAGTACACGGGTCCACAAGAGAGGTCACACTCTTTTGTTTCTGCTTATGTTATGCATTGCTTAAACTTACATGCTACTTTATCGTCCTGTTCAGCTCTTGGACTCCCAAGTCAGGTCCAAATTAATGTTCAAACTTGAGTTCTAAATTAGTTGTGGGGCACATATCGAGGCAGTAATGAATAGTATGTACATCTAATATCTGGTTCACCTAGGGTATGCCTATGTTGTTCATCTTGGGTGGGAAACAAATAGTAAAGCAATCATCATCTGTCTTTTTATTAATTTAAAGCAATCATCAGCCTGCTATCATTATTTTTCGATCCATCCACTGGTTGTTACCATCACTCTAAATTTCTGCATGCTCTCCTTACATAGTCTCACCATATCTTTTTTGTATGCATGTCAGATATTGTACACAGTCATGCTGAACATGTAGAGAAAAAGAGAAGAGTTTTGCGCGGCAATACAATGTCATGCAGACATCGCTCCATGGTGGGTTCAATGGAAAACCCTCCCCACCCCTCTCCAGATTGTAATCCAAAGGAAGATATCTGTTCTGAGGTGGATCTGCACGTCACGACCACTCCTATTTACCCCCAAGGTGTTTGTTCTGCCTTGGCATGATGATGTTAGTCATATCATGCATATGTTGCCTTGCGATTGCCTACTTTTGACATCATATATGTCATCCGCTTAGTTTAGACATGTTACGTAATGCCACGGTTTAGTTTCTATATCATATATGGGAATTATGCAGTCTCATGTCTTTTAGCCAGCCATAATATATGTGAAATGTGCAATGCCATCCTATTTAACCAGGCATCATATATTTGAATGATATCTTTCCCATCCTTTTCTTCATTACATTTCCATTTGTTGACAATGTTTGTACATTAAACTACTCTTCCTGTGAATCAACCATTTGGGTGGGAGATGGACAAATCTGGAGTGAAAACAAGGCCTTCAGAGCAGACAGTGCTACCTGTCGAAGCAGATCTCTTGTTGGGTCCCGATAGCTCCTCAGAGATGGATTCAGAGACAAATGACCAGTCCTATTCCCCCACTGAGGTGTATGCTCTAACTTGGCACGGTTATACTGCTCATATCATGCATATGGTGTCTTGCATTGCATAGTTTAGACATCATATACACAATATTCAACACCATGTTCTTAGTTCAGACATCATATCGAATGCCCTCTGTTTAGTATATAAATCACATATGTGAATAAAATGATGCGATCCTGATTACTTAGATAACATGTAGGTGAATTATGTCATGCGATCATGTTTAGTTATTCATCATATCTTTGAATTATGTTATGCTATGCTATCCAGTTTAGATAGACATCATATATGTGAAATTATGTCATGCTGTCCGCTTTTAGTTAAACAATATACATGTCAACTATTTCATGCCCTCTTTTTCCACACTATCTATTGCATCATCTCTCATACAATGTCTGTACATTCAACTATGTTTCCTGTTTATCAGCCATTTGAATTGGAGCGGGTGATGTGATATCTAGCGGACTAAAAACACGGTCTTCAAATAAAACAGTGCTACTTCTTGGTGGAGATAGCACCCCGGTTGTACATGCACAAGAACCAGCCCTACCACACATAACCTAAACTCTCGTAGATTGTACCCTAATGCGATGGACAGAGAACCAGCTTCACCCAATCTAACCCCAACCCCAGCCGATAGTAACCCAGTTCCTGTTGACACAGCACCATCTCCACCACAGAGCTCCCAAACAAGAGCAGTTAGTAAGGCAACTCCAGTGCCCAAAGGGCCAGTACTATCACGGCGAACCCCAACTCCACCAGCTAGTATGCCTATTCCTGTGGAGGAAGCACAACCAGCTAGTCATAGTTTAGCATCTATCGCATTTGATGTTGTTAAATCGTATGTGTGTATCTTCCCATCTTGAAAATATTATATTGAAGATGAAGGAAAATGCCAGTTGCAGGTGTTTGTCCAGGAGTTATGTGTAAGTAATGTTATTCATGGCAATTACTTTGTTTCGTCCCATACATCCTACCTCCATGATGGTTATAATACAGCAAATTTTCCCATTTTTCTCTATAGAGAAGGACCGATTTGGAAACTTCGGGATGAGGTAACCTGTGCTAATACCTCTCGCTATCTTCAAGAATGCTTGGTGGCGATCGGAATTACCGTAAGAAAACGTACTTCACCGGTAAAGAAACTCATCAAATTCCCTTTACGTTCTCCTCGAGACACATTTATCGGACGATGATCGGGAACGCCTTTGTTCAGATCTTGGTCCCGAACCAAGAATGTGGTAAGGTCTATGAGCTCATTTTCTATTTTTAAGTATTATATTCTTGCGTCTTCTTGTACTCTGTTCATGTAAAACAAGTGCCTAAACCTCAAGAACAACTGTTCTAATTTAAGATTCCATTGCTATCATAGTTCAAAAAGCGCTTAGGCGTTAATTGCGCTTTTGCCACCGCCTTTGCGCTTTATCGACCAAAGCGCATGCTTATGCGCAGTTATGCACAGATTAAGCGTAATTATGCGCAATGCGTTTTGCCAACGCCTAGAGCCTAGGCGTGCTTAAGTGCTCGCTTAGGCGCGCCTTTTTTAACTATGATTGCTTTGCTCTTGTATCACTGTATTTACTCATACAAACTTATTTTTAAATTGAAGGGTCCAATCGAAACTCCAATGGCACAACAGGTATGTTCACGCATGTTTCTTTAACAGGTTTGCTCTTATCAATAGCTCTGTTGATTTCAATTTCAATTGTTTATACAGTTGACTTTCATATCATGCACATTACTAGCATCACAACAGAGCCAATAGTGTTGGTGTACATGTAGACCCGTGGTACCCATCTGAAATCTTGTTGTGCCGTGTAGTTTCCCACGCTTTGTATTCTTTTACTGCTGCTTTTTCTCGAACTGATATGATTTGAACCGTGTCTTTATTTTGATTTGGCAATACAATGCAGTGACCATAGGACATAGATATATGTTTGTTTGATGCTTTTATTATGCACTAGTACTTGGAAATAGAAGAATTGGTAGTTTAATCCTGTCCACCTTACTAATGAACTGGTTCACCGAAATGAGTTTCATATGCTAGTACATGCTAAACTTGTTATGTGTCTGCTTGTTTCTTATTTTAGAATGCTGACAGAATATTGGGGAAGAGTGCCTTATTAAGCAATGGTAAAGGAAGTAATGCAGATAAGGTTCAGGATAGTGATACATCCTTGTTGGTCTCCAACAAAGCTGATAAAATAGCTAAGGAAGACTATCTTGAAGACAGTGAGACAACCCCAAAGTCATGTCTTGCTTTAGTGTTCGAGTTACTGGCCACTACCGCTTGCACAAGCTATTCAAACTCACTGTCTGAATCAGTTCGGTTTCTTGAGTCTCAACTACAAGCTGAAAGACATCGATCAGTTGTGCTGTGACAAGAAGCAGAAGTACTGGGGAAGTCTCTGGAGCATTCAGATGCATACTTTCTAGTGCAACAGCAAGCATTGGAGGATTTTAGCGCCAAATAGGACAAAGCTAATAAGCTTGCTAAGCTTATTGCCAGCATGGTGGATACCCAGGATAACGTTTCTTGAGCTCTTCTGAAGTTGTTTCAGTTATATATGCTCTTGTTTTGCTACCGCGTTTATTTGCACTGGTGGCCAATTTTGACGGACAGTGTATGTAATATGCTGCTTCGTTCCCTATATTTGCACTGGTGGCGAACTTTGATGCCCAGTGGACGTAATATGTGTAATAGCGGTAATAGGCTAGCGTTAATTGCTTGCTTATTTATTTCCTTATTGTCTTGTTTAGTTGTTTGCTTGTAGTCACTGCAGTTCTTTTTCTATGTTTTTCTAGTGGCCACAATAGCATATTTTTGGTAACTAGGCCAAAATAATCATGGCAACACACGGACTGTTGTAACCATGGGCCTCCTGCAGGCCGTATGATCCATGGGCCTTCTTCCGGCCGTAGGATCCATTGGCCTTCTATACGGGCCGTAGGATCCATTGGCCTTCTATACGGGCCTTAGGATTCATGGGCCTTCTACGGGGCGTAGGGTCCATGGGCCTTCTACGGCCGGGTAGATCCATGGGCCTTCTATGGGTCGTACTATCCATGGGCCTCATACGGGTCGTAGGATCCATGGGCCTTCTACGGGGCGTATCATCATTTTGCCAATCATGGGTCGTACTATTCGTGGACCATAACGGGCCGTTAATAGGCCGTATTTGATAACTCTATGAAAACATCCCAACGGGGTTTTTTACATGAAAATGGCCCAACGTATTAATGGTCCGCAAACGGGCCGACTGTAACGACGGGCTGAATTTGGCCCACAAGCAGAAAGTGACAGTAACGGGCCGTATGTAACGGAATGCTGCAAATGAGACCAAGAATCAATGGGCCTTGAGAAGGCCGAAAGATAACTTAGGCTGAAACGCCCAATGGAATAACGGGCCGTTAATGGGTATAAAGTGATACACTGTTCATTACGGGCCAGTTTCACCACGGGCCGTTAATGGGCCAAGAGTTACAAAGGGCCTCATATGGGCCGAAAGAAGTCATGGGCCACACATGGGCCAGAAGTTAAAATGGGCTGGAATCATATTGGATGGCCCAGATGACGCTACTGGGCCTAATTCGGAGAGGTCGTAACGGGCCCTGGGTTAGCGGGCTGTAAATGGGCTATGTGCGAACAAGCCGTTAATAGGCTTTCCATGGGCCGACCCGCCACCTTTTGACCAAGTCAAACGGGCCGGCCTTTTCACAGGAATGGGCCTCTATTGGGCCGTGCCACGTGTCGCCGTATCATAGGCGCCTTCGGTCCAATGAGTGGAGGACATATGTCCCAACGGTGAGCCGACACGTGTTTCCTCCAGCCAATGATGATTTTATACGTGGAAAATCCCCATTGGTCGGGGCTGTTAACGGGTTATCGGATCCAAAACCGGACCCGATAGCTTAACGCGCTCGTTACATTGCGGATGCCACGTGTCGGTCACCCTTGACGAAAGCACTTATGTGACGCGTGATTTATCGTCATGGAAGTGGACATTTCCATGATGATAATTTTGGTAGTGTCATGGAACACTTCTACGACAGCACATGTATGACTATCTTGATTCTGTCATAAAATCGTCATGGATGTACATGCATGACAAAAAACGCGACCTACTGTGACAAACACGTATCATCACGGAAGTGTATTTTTTTGTAGTGAGGCCTCACTTGGTAGAAGGTTGGCGCTTCAGCATTAAGCTCGAGGAGGCCTTCGATTGTGAAACGGTACGCTGCGACACAAAGTGTTTTTTCGTAATTAAGCTCGACTTCTACTACTTCAATGTGTAATTTTCATCTTTTACAATTCGACTAGCTTATCCCATGGCATGCAAGACGCTATGTCTTGGAGAGGATGGATTTTTAAGATCA
The DNA here is from genome assembly GCA_021605145.1 of Aegilops bicornis. Classification (NCBI taxonomy): domain Eukaryota; kingdom Viridiplantae; phylum Streptophyta; class Magnoliopsida; order Poales; family Poaceae; genus Aegilops; species Aegilops bicornis. The sequence continues at coordinate 162,618,309 of CM038674.1, forward strand.
TGAGAGGAATGAAACAAAGAAAATTCACCTAAGGACTCATCATGGTATGGATTTTTAGGTAAATCTATACAATTATGAGAGCGTATCCAATTTTGGTTGCCCGGAGTGGGAAGCACTTTGCAAGATGTATGATTTTCAAGAGAGTATGTTTGTCACCATGGATCTTGGTGATCCTGACATCGAGGTAGACAATTTGGACATTTGGGTCCTTGTTGATACGCTTCCAATTCTACCGCTATGTGAGTTTCACAAACATAGTTATTAAGTAATTTATATTGTTTATTTCAAAATAGTTGACAACTTATTTCCATTGATAGCTTATTTTCATTCTTCAAAGAATGTGCGGAAGATGGTATACAGAACCTACTATGCCGATGGCTCTGAGTTAACTTATCAGGAGAAAAATCATCTGGTCGCATTTTGTACTGATCTTGAGAATTACAATGTCTATTATCAAACTCCTCCACCTTATGGTCAATATGTGCCACTAGTGCGCGAGTTGAACTATGCAAACATCCATGGAGATCTCATGGTAAGATTTTTAAGTATTACGACATCTGTGCATCTTTTGCATAAATTCTTCTAAAACTGAACTACATTGCTAACTACGAAGTTATTACTATGTTTTTCAATAGATAATCCCGCAGGAGTGTGTGCCTCATCTGATGTTTCCGAAAGGTCACCTTGATGTTTTGAATATACAGCCAGGTCATCCTACGAATCACTCATGTTCATATCGGATTTCTAAAAGCAATGAAGACATGACCATCAAAGATTGGAACAAATGTATGGCCACTCGTAAGGAGGTACTTGGAAGCAACATTAGGCGAAGTGCAAGAATTGGAGACATGATAATCTCCATTCTCCATAATGGAGAGTCAGGGCCTATCTTGTTTTATGCTATTTTACCTAAGATAAGTTAGTAGGTTTGAGCTAATACTCATGATCATGTTCGATCATGTGCTAAGAACAACTAAGTAGGATTGGTTAGATGACTATGATGATGATGTGGTATCGAGTAGAAGTTGTATGATCGACGATGATGAGTAGGATTTGTTATTATGATACCAATGATGAGTTATTTATTATTATGATCGATGATGCATGATGCTAAGTTATTATATGAGCATGATGAGTTATTATATATATTAGTAGGTGAAATGAACATGGAATAGATTCAAGTGGAGGCAGCATGTGGTGCACATCGAAAGTACTACTAATCCAAACTAGATCAAGTTTGGATTAGTAGTACTCTCAACATGCACCACATGTTGCCACCACCTGAATCTACTCCACATTCATTTCACCCACTGTTATATATAATAACTAATCATGGTCATAAGACATATGATGATAGTACTATATATAAAATCACAACAAAAATAAGCTACAATTTAAAAAATACAGGAAAAGGTAGCAGCGGAGCTTTTCTATAGAAACGCTACTACTACTTATAACTATCAGCAGCGCTTTTCCAGCATGAGCGCTACTGCTAACTAGGTATAGCAAGAAGGCTGGCACTCCAAAGACCATCGCTAAGAGTTAGTCAGAGCGCCTTAGTAGTAGCGTTGGCACAAGCGCTACTAGTAACTCTAAAACTAGCGCTGCTACTAGGATTTTCCCTAGTAGTGAAGCGTCAAGAAATGCCTATGAATTATTCACTTGTTGTTGAACCATTTGATGTTTGGGGATTTTACTTCATGGGACCTTTTCCTTCCTCTAATGGGTATACACATATTTTGGTTGTTGTTGATTATGTTACTAAATGGGTAGAAGCTATTCCAACCAGTCGTGCTGATCACAACACCTCTATTAAAGAGCTTAAGGAAGTTATTTTCCCAAGGTTTGGAGTCCCTAGATATTTAATGACTGATGGTGGTTCACACTTTATTCATGGTGCTTTCCGTAAAATGCTTGCTAAGTATGATGTTAACCATAGAACTGCGTCACCTTATCATCCTAAGTCTAGTAGTCAAGTTGAACTTAGCAATAGAGAAATAAAACTAATCTTACAAAAGACTGTCAATAGGTCCCGAAAGAATTGGTCTAAGAAATTAGATGATGCACTTTGGTCTTATAGAACGGCTTATAAAAATCCTATGGGTATGTCTCCATATAAAATGGTTTATGGAAAAGCTTGTCATTTGCCTCTTGAGTTAGAACACAAAGCATTTTGGCAATAAAAGAACTAAATTATGATTTCAAACTTGCTGGGGAAAAGAGGTTATTTGATATTAGCTCATTAGATGAATCGCTACTGCAATCTGGCACTTTGCCATCTGCCATGGCAGATGGCAAAGGCATGGTCGGCGGATGGCAAAGGCTTTGCCATCTGCCAGCAGATGGCAAACAGTTCGTCTGAAACCTCGGTAAAGGCTTCTTTGCCATCTGCTGGCTGATGGCAAGAGTTCGTGGCTTTGCCATCTCCGGTAGATGGCAAAGCCTCTTAACGGGTTAGCCCGTTAGAAGGCTAACGGCATACTTTGCCATCTCGCCAGCAGATGGCAAGGTCGCAGTTTCTTTGCCGTCTCGCTAGCAGATGGCAAGAGATTTGCCATCTATTTGTCGGATGGCAAAGAGCCCAAATAGGCCAGGCCAAATGTTACATGTAGATGACACGTGGCCTCTTTGCCATCTGCCGGTGATGGCAAAGTTTTTGCCATCTGCCAAATAGATGGCAAAGTGACTATATTGCCCCGTTTAATTTCGTTTTTCTTATATCAATTCATTTTCACAGAAATCAAACATAAATATATTTATATGACCAATATAGCATATTCAACACATATTACCAATAGTCATGAACACATATGTATCCAACACATGTTACCAATAGTTGCAAGTTTCATCCGTACATATACATAGTTTCATCAATATTACACAGTTTCATCCATAGGTAGCAAGTTTCACAAGGTCAAAACAAAAACAAGAAAACATACTTCTTGGACCGTGAGCAGTACATGGCTCTACCTATCAAAACAAGAAAACATACCTATCAAAACAAGAAAACATACTTCTTGGACCCTGAAAACAACGGACATCGGTTCTTCCACTTGAAATCAACACCATGGCTCACAGGCAGAATACTGGCAGTAATAATCAAATAAACTATACAAGGAGTTGTTTCGATTCCACAACAAGGATCAAAACATGCACAACCATGTCTTATGTTGCAACTGAACAACACATACTACAGCCATCAAAACCAGCAGATTGATAGGTTAGAGTCAATCCCACCATCTCATTTACTCCTTCCTTCCCTTGAGAAAAACAAAATTCTTTACAAATATAATAGCCAGCACATGGAATATATTTGCTGTGCTCTAAGCATCTCAACTCAGCGTCAGTAGTGATGGCACAACACACATACCTTGGTTTTTATGTGCTCTTTCTCCTTGACATCCTTGTTATACTTGTCTTTGTGGAAGTCCATGATCTTGCAAGCAGGATGGTCCTATTTCCGATGGACCTGCATGGGCGGCGACAAGATAACCATGAGAAATGGAAATGCTGACAGACGCGCACAAACAATTGAAGAAGAATCACAAGAAAATGCTAAAACTTGGGCTCAAACAATTGAAGAAGGAAATGCAGCACTACCTCAACCAGGTGCAAGCCCATCCTGGATACAACTTTATGCCCTCGGTACAACATGATGACCTGCAAAGTTGAAACATGATATGTGAAAGCCTATGATCTTGCAAATCAACAATATAACATGTTTGTTAACGCACAACAAGGAAGCTTCAGTTCAAAATTATATGATGTCCACACTTTCAAACGTGGCTCTGTTCTAAGCATTCCAACTCAGCTTCAGTTGTGGTGTGACGACAAATTTACCCAAGCAGGATGATTTTATCACATACCTTGTTCTTTTAGGCGATCTTTCTCCATGGCATCCTTGGTATACTTGTCTTTGTGAAAGCCTATGATCTTGGAAACAGGAGGGCCTGATTTCCCAAGGACCTGCACATGCGGCAACGAGAAAACCATGAAAAACAGAAATTCCGACAGTTGCGCACAAGCAATTGAAAAAGAATCTCAAGAAAATGGCCACTACAACAAAAATACCACGTATGGTCGCTTTTTTTGGGACGCAATTTTATTCGTCTCTATGGCCATGAACACAGGCGACTTAAAGACGCTTTTTAAGACGTTTACAAGGCGCCACAAACTTTTGTCTTTTCAGAAAATAAATATATAATTTTAATTAACTTAGAGACGATTTGTGAGACGTTTATTTGTACGACTCAATTATTATCTTAGACTTACTAAAACTTTGAATAATCATTTTTAACTTGGATAGTATAGCTATTAAAATTGTTGTGCTAAACTTTGAACAATCATACTTTGTTATTTTTTGTAACCTTAATCATCCCATGTGTAATATTCTTCTATTTAATGTATATTACATTACCTGTCTGTAATATTGTCATGTTATGTTAAAACAAAAAACAACCATCCCAAATATACACGGCTCCCTGTGACAAAAATGTAGCTGCCCATAGTTCCACAACATTCTGTGCTAATAGACATTGCATCGACCAACCATAGCTTTAGATATCACCCTTATTGTTACGAGTAGCACTCTGCAAACAGTTAGAAAAAATGAATCGGTGGCGAACCGGTGAACCCGTCAATTCTAGTTAGCTTAAAGATCTACAATCAACACTGATTTTGTCTTTTTCCGCAGGACCGCTGGCCTGGTCTGATTTTTTAATCTATGGCCCTGACCCAGCTTTATACTCACTATATAAACTAATATAAAAGCATTTAGATCATTAAAATAGTGATCTAAACGCTTCTTTATTAGTTTACTGGAAGGAGTATTTTTTAGTGAAATATGTTGGTATTACATTGAATCTGTATATTATTGAATAATGTTTGTTCTTTTTATATAAAAGAAAAAGGAATAGAGACTGATCCAATAAAACAAAACCTCAAAAATATTGTTTATTCATATATATGGTTATAATTGGCGCTACTTATTTTTGAACTCCGAACTATTTTAGTTGATTAAATGTGGTGTTTCGGACTATTTTCGCTTAACAAAATTTGACGCTCCAAATTATTTCTTTACCGCCTAGCTTCCTCGCCTCACTTTCCCCACCTCCAATATATGCCCGGATAAATGTAGCCGTCTCCTTACTTTCTGCTGGTAGGCAATGCACTCTGTCTCTGAAGTGTTTGGTGATTTGCTTCCTTGCCTAGAAATCAATTTTTACATGTTTCCTCGAAAATATGTGAGCAACTGTATGGTCCAATAGAATTCTGTATGGTAAAACATAAAAAGTAGTACAAATGTTGTTTCTTACCCTGACGACCTAAAAGCAAGTGTTTACCATGACTTTTCTGAATTTTGATTACGGAAACATGGCAATGTGCAGTTGTATAGGAAGATGTATATGCACCGGCTCATATAAAAATGTAGAACATCTTAATAATGCGATTGGAAAGCGGGGAGGTGGAGAAAATCACAGTACAAATATACTGATGCTTACATCTGAATTACGTAAGGGAGTGTAGAAGTAGCTACATCTTCTCTGTTTGTAACACAAATTGAATCAGTTTCAACTTTGGGTAATGCACAGTGGGAACCTATTTTGTTAAATTAAATTTCGGACGTGATTGCAGCAATATGTTCAATGGCTGCTTGCACACGCTAGATTTGTATACTGGCTGCTGCTGCATAATGTACATGTAGGTACAACTGAATATTGAACATTCAGATATACTACTGAATCAATGCAGTCGGTGTGCATACACTATATATTTCTTCAAGAATTAAGAGTAATGGTAAATAGGAAACCATATATATATCATGTAAATATATAAACTACAGTATATAAAACAACTCCTTTCAGTACATAAAACCGTCAAGTGCCACCACACATACTGTCCATGTGCACAAGAGTAAGTGTCTTCAGAATTTAGAATTCAGTATCTTATATTATTTAGCAGGTTGTATCATACAAGTTTCAGTCTCAATCTCAGGATGTTTCTTTGTTGAAAACCTGAAATGCAACTGGCTAGAATCATGATCCTGCCATCATGTCTTCTTTGCCAAACTAGAATATTTAACCAATACACCACGACAGGTATACGTACAGATGCAGCATGGTGTGGTAGAGCAAGGAGAGGAGCTGCGGTATGTAGCTCATACATTGAGGTCTGTGTGTGTTCTCCCATCTCTGACACTATGATCTGGTGATGCAAGAATAATAAAAAATCTCAAGAAAAACAACACACCACATGATGATCTTGCAAACATAGTTGTCTACATGAATGGAATACTCACAGCACTCAACATGCCTGTTATCTTCTGGCTATGACCATTCGCCCGCTAACTGGCTGCAAGCCTGCAGCTGCACGATGCTGCAATTTACATATGCGTAAATGTTTCTATTGTAAAACAGCAAAAACAGAGAAGAGGATATATCCAGGATCTTTAAATGTGAAGATTTAGCGCCTACTGAATATAGATAGCGCCTACATATATAAGCTTCAAGAAAACAAACTAGGTATCCAAATTAGACTGCATGACATTTTGAGCCATAATTATGGAAAAATCAGAAGTTTATTATCGAACAATGATGCAATTCTGAATTTGCAAGGAAGGATATAAAATTCCACGTATAATGCAATAACGGGTTCACCAGCCAGCCATACAAAATTAACCACTCAGTATGTCAGAAATTGATGAATGGGATTAGATGATTCAAAGACCAAAGTGGGGGATCATGGCTGCACTTGCTCACCGCTGCCTCGCTTTGCTCCATCGTTGGCTCGTACACTGCTATGTTACGTCACGAGTCACTCTGCTTCTTCTCCAGATCGAGGATGGGCAGCTCACCTCCCAGGCACAACGGCCGCCCGTGCTCCACCCAGTCTCGACGTGGCACGGCGAATGACTACCACCACGCGAAGGACGTCGGGGCACACAGTCATCCTTCTCCGCCACCTACACGATGCAGCTGTGTCCGCCACCCTCGAAGTGAAGCCCTGCTCCAGCCGCAATGGCACCGCCCCGTGATCCCTTCCCCTCCTCCGCAACCAAGGCGCTGACCATGCTCCCCCACTAATCCTCGGTCGAGGCGGCCAGATCCAGCACGGACGCGCGCGGCGGCGTCCAGATCAGGCAAGGATGCGCATGGTGGCACCTAGATCCAGGCGTGTGGTGGCGCCCACGACCTGTCCTCCCTCACTCTGTCTCAATCGGGCGTGGATGGGGGAAGCGGATGCGGCGGCGTGGTGGTGGGTAATGGAGCAGCAGCCTGGGCGGGCTGTGTGGATGCGGTGATGGGAAGCGGCGGTGTTCACGGCGATGAGTGCGGGTGGGCCGGGCTTCATCAGATGCAAGAAGTCGTGGGAAGGCTGATTGTGGGGTCCCTTGGGAGAGAAGAGAAGAGGAGAGGAGTGGAGAGGAGAGGAGAGGAGGGGCGGGAGCGGCGGCCGTGGGAGGGCCGAGGGGAAGAGGAGGCCCAGGCCATGGCCGGGCTCGGCCCCGCCTGCTGCTGCTAGGGTCGCCGTGGCTAGGGTTTCAGCGCCAGGGGTGAGAAGGAGAGGGAGGTCGTGGCGTGGATGGGGAGAGGAGGCCGCCCGGGCGAGGCCGAGTGGTGGGGCAGAGGAGATCGGCGCCGAGTTGGGCTCCGTTGGTTGGGAGACGAAAGGTGGGAAGGAATTGGGGATTGGATTGGATTAGCTCGTGTTGTTGGTTCGGTGGGGATACTGGGCGTTCTGGCGCCGTTATCCATTGGGCCCCACCCACTTCTTTGCCATCTCGCCAACGGATGGAAAGATTCTTTGCCATCTGGCCGGATGGCAAAGAGGTGGGTTGACAGCCGTTACAAAGATCGACCCTACCCACCTCTTTGCCATCTGGCCGGGCAGATGGCAAAGATTATTTGCCATCCACTAGCAGATGGCAAAGAATTGGCTGATGGCAACCATGTTCTTTGCCGTCTGTCAGTTCTTTGCCATCTGTTTTTTATAAGCAGATGGCAAAGACGTTCTTTGCCATCAGCTGGTAGATGTCAAAGAGCTGGCTGATGGCAAATTCCCAGTTTCCAGTAGTGAATGGAGAACCCAGGCTTATGAAAATGCTAAGTTGTTCAAAGAAAAAGTTAAAAGATGGCATGAAAAAAGAATCCAAAAGCGTGAGTTCAAAGTTGGAGAATATGTTCTTTTGTACAACTCTCGTTTTAGATTCTTTGCGGGAAAACTCCTCTCCAAATGGGAAGGACCCTATTGAGGGAGTCCTGGACTAAGGGATCCTCGGACAGCCGGACTATATACTTTGGCCGGACTGTTGGACTATGAAGATACAAGATAGAAGACTTCGTCCCGAGTCCGGATGTTCTCCTTTGCGTGTAAGGCAAGCTTAGCGATTTGGATATGTAGATTCCTTTCTCTGTAACTGACTTTGTACAACCCTAGTCCCCCCGGTGTCTATATAAACTGGAGGGTTTAGACTTCTAGAGTTTAGTCACAACAATCATAACCTCATAGGCTAGACTTCTAGGGTTTAGCCATTACGATCTCGTGGTAGATCAACTCTTGTAATACTCATATTCATCAAGATCAATCAAGGAGGAAGTAGGGTACTGCCTCCATGGAGAGGGCCGAACCTGGGTAAACATTGTGCCCCCGCCTCCTGTTACCATTAGCCTTAGATGCACAGTTCGGGACCCACTACCCGAGATCCACCGGTTTTGACACCGACATTGGTGCTTTCATTGAGAGTTCCGCTGCGTCGTCATCAGAAGGCTTAATGGCTTCATCAATCATCTACAACAACGCAGTCCAGAGGGGATCTTCCTCCCCGGACAGATCTTCGTATTCGACGGCTTCATACTGCGGGCCAACTCGCTTGGCCATCTAGAGCAGATCGATAGCTACGCCCCTGGCCATCAGGTCAGATTTGGAAGCCTGAATTTTGTGGCCAATATCCATGGAGACTTGATCTTCGACGGGTTCGAGCCCATGACGGCTGTCCCCGGCCACCACGATGAACATCACCTAGATCTGTCATCTGGCCACACGCAGGAGATAGCGCATGTGACCGCCCTGGCCCTAGAGCCGGAGCGGACCGTACCGTGCGAAGACGGGAAGCTTAACCCCGCCACGGAGGCCATAGACTCAGCGGCGCTCGAGCCACACACAGACCCAACATCGAGCTGGGCTTGTGTCACCGGAACCCCGGACTCGTCTCCGGCCATGGGTTCCTGACCACGTGCATCCGCGTCGATCGAGCCTGATTGGGCGTCGGTCTTGGAGTTCAGCTCCGCGGACATATTTTAGCACTCACCTTTTGGCGACGTGCTAAACTCATTGAAGTCCCTCTCCTTGTCAGGGAACTCCTGGCCGAACTATGTCCGGCTCGAATGGGAAGCGGACGACGAAGAACTTCATTTCCCACCCACCACCCACTTCATTGCCACTGTAGAGGACTTAACCGACACGCTCGATTACAGCTCTGAGGACATCGACGGTATGGACGACGATGCCGGAGAGGAGCAGGCACAAAAACCACCACTTTTGGGGCAGTGGACAGCTGCATCGTCATACGATATATGCATGGTGGACACACCAAAGGAGAACGAGGCCGACGGTGATAACAACATGCCTGTAGATGAACCTCCTAAGCGCCGGCATCCCAAGCGCCGACCTCGATCCGGCAAAAGGAAAAACAGCAACATTGTCACGGACGATGATGATAATCTGAACCAAGCCGAGGACCCCGTAGACCCAGCGTTGGAGCAAAGTGTGCGAGAGGACGGTGAACACAGTCCAGAGATGTTGTCCGACCACAGCGACGCCAAGATAGCAATCACCAACCTGACTCTGAAGAGGAGATCAGCCTGGGCGACGACGAGTTCGACATCCCAGAAGAACCATTAGAACAAGAACGCCTCCACCAAAGGCTTATCTCCACTGCAAGGAGCCTGAAGAAGAAGAAGAAGCGGCTTAAAGCCGCACATGATATGATCAATGACAGATGGAACAAAGTGCTAGATGCTGAGGAAAAACACGGTGGTAATCGCCAGACAAAGAGCTATCCTAAACGTAAGCTTCTGCCCGAATTCGATGATGAGGCTATCACGCCTATACCGTCAAAAAATAATACGGCCAACAGGCCGGACCGACCACCTTGTGGTCCAGACTGAGCGGCTAGCAATGCTGTACACAAGCCTGCACCCCCTCCATGCAAAGGAAGGAAGGTTGCGGCCCAGGACCAGAAACACGATCTACGTGAGGACCTGGACAAAAAAGCTGGCAAAATAAGGCCCATCTACGGATCCAGGGAACGTGCTCCTACACGGGATCACGAGTATCAAGCAAAATACGCCGGCCATTTACCAGCTTGGGACCAATACCGAACATTACAACCGTCGAACCCAATCCACGACACAGCCAGATACAGGGGTGCCGCACACCCCCTGTGCTTCACCGATGAGGTGCTGGAACATGATTTTCCAGAAGGGTTCAAACCCCTAAACATCGAGGCATATGATGGAACTACGGACCCTGCGGTTTGGATAGAAGACTTTATTCTTCATATCCACATGGCTCGTGGAGATGATCTCCACGCCATCAAATATTTACCCCTCAAGCTAAAAGGACTAGCTCGGCATTGGCTAAAAAGCCTCCCTGAAAATTCCATAGGAAGCTGGGAGGAACTTGAGGATGCTTTTCGGGCCAATTTCCAAGGGACCTATGTCCGGCCCCCGGATGCAGACGATCTAAGTCACATAATGTCAGGACCCCGATTCCAAATCACATCGACCTAGCCGGTAACACCTCATATCACTTTGCGGCCTCACGCACGGTATTCCCACGGGTGTCGCCTTACCATGGCCCGGGACCGTTTGCGTCTTTTGGCTCACGTATATGACAGTGTCGCTAGCATCCATATGATAAAGAACCCGGGCCGACATGGCTAGTCGTGAACCCAAAGCGGCACTAACCTAAGGGGACATGCATACATGAATCACATCGAGCATGTGGGTTATCAACGTATAGATTCGGGCTGTAGCACTGGGCTAATAGGACTCCGGTGAACCGGGCTGTAGCAGGCTAGGCAGGACTCCGAATAACACCGCTGACATTTCCCGAAGGACGGACATAGGAACGATGTGAAACACATGCCGCCGATCAAGTGTCCAAGCAGTAGTGCCGGGCTAGCAGGACTCCGGTGAACCGGGCTGTAGCGGACTACTATCGCTCGGAAGCACGAGACTACATTTCCCCATATGAGAGGCTGCCAAGGATAAACAACTAGTTTGTCGGATCCCACTCATACCAAGCATTTCAATCATACACGCAATATGCCCGATATGAGTAAATACAACAAGGCATCATAACAAAACTCTACAACTCAAAGTACTTTATTTAGAAGGCTCCGAGGATCCATACATAACATATCCATACAGGTAGGGGTCACATGACCCAACACTCAAGTCATACAACATACAAGCACATGCCGAAGCAAACTAGTCTGAGTACAGACTTTAAAAAGAAAGAAGGCTTGTTGAAGCCTTTCTATCTACAAAGGGCCCTTCACAAGCCTTGGATCACCACACGGGTGGCTAGTTCACTCGTCGATGTCAAGGTCTACATAGAACCCATCGGAAGGGGCAGCGTTGTCGTGCGAAAAACATTAATTAAGCAAACATGAGTGCGGAGGTACTCAAAGAAGTCTTACCACAGAATCCTATCATACATGCACATTCTCAAGAAGGTGGTGGAGTTATTTGCAGCAAGCCAGCTTTGACTCTTGGCTAAGCTATCCTACGTGACACCACTTGAAAAGCATTTTTGTCGCACACGAGTCCACTAATCACCATCACAATACTCCACCGTGGATCCTCTCTCGTCATCCCACGAGAGGGCCATCCACGATACTCACACTTATCTTGAGGCTTTTAATAGTATCCATTTTACTTGTCTATGAACTGATATAGGTAACCCAGAAGTCCTTCTCCGTGGACACGGCTATTCGAATAGATCATATTAACCCCTGTGAGGTGTACTTCTTCACACACGCTCTCACCACTTACCGCCGTTTACACGACATGTACTCGGCAACCTTCAAGCGGAAGCCCAACGTGGGTGTCGGCCACAGCCTACCTAAACACACAAGTCCCAAGTCCAGGTTTATCGCCTATTCGGGTTCCATCCGCAGGGAGTCCGGCCGAGGTTTCCCATACGGCCCCGAACGATGTGTACAGGGTTCCCGAGACACCAAACAGGCGAATCGGTACACCGGCCACGGTGCCTACCGCAACACAACCCACCCCTATGGTCAGCGTTATGCGGCCCCCAAAGCATGCTACAAACACCGTAAACTACTTGCAACTCCCTGACCGAGGACAAGAGTGGTTAAGAAGCCGAGAGGGTCCATTGGTTTCGGGCCCAATGCGTGGTAGTAACTGTTTCATGGATCACAAACACAGATCTCAGTTCTTAGGGACGGCTTCAATGAAACAACCCACCATGTACTCCTACATGGCCTCTCATCGATACCTTTACCAAAACGTGTTCAACACTTTCACTCTCGAACCCGACACAACCTTTCACTCCAGTTCATCATCCCGATGAGCGGACTGACACAACTCTAAGCATAGCAAGCATAGAATGGTAGGAATCAAAAACATGGCTCAGTCAACTCCTACACATACTAGTGGGTTTCATCTAGTTAATGTGGCAATGACAGGTCATGCAAAGGAAGTGTGTTCAACTACCGCAAAGACACAACAGCTTTGAATCCGTTGTCTTAATGCGATAAAACAAGAGCAGAAGCGAGAACATAGGTTTGTATCGGAATGATCAATGGGTTGCTTGCACGATGGAGTGGTGGTAGGATACCGCCTTCGCATTTGATAGTCGGGATTATCCTGAGGCGTAACCTATCACGAAAGACATACCAAAAATAAACACACATGGCAATATGCAACAATATGATGCATGCTATGACATCGCAATATGGATGTGTGTTGGCCTAATGCAAGCTGAAACAAAAAGGGATGAACTCATTTGAATCAAAGTTTCAAATGCTAGCTCATTTAAAATAGTCCTAAAGGTGTAATATCATATTCTGCTTAAACAGCAAGGTTAACTTGTTTTATCATGCATGAAACCTGTACCAATGGATAGAATGGATTTTTCTGATCATTTTTCATATATAGATCTTTGCATTTGGAGTTCTGAGAATAAAAGTTATGAATATTTGAAGTTTGAATTATATTCTGAAATTTCCTATATTAGAATAAATCCAGTAATTGATTTATTGCGTCAGCATGACGTCAGGGTCAACGGCGACGTCCAGGTCAAACCTGACTATGGGTCCAGGGTGTCAGGATAATTAGTTTAGTTAAAGTTTAATTAAAACTAAACCTATTTAGTTAGCAGGGCTGGGCCCCACCTATCATTGACTCATCAGAGTCAACCAGGGCCCACCGTGGTCAAAGTCCACGTCGGCTGCACCGGCGTCTAGCCGCCAGCGAATGACGCGACGCGCGGAAGTGCGTTGGCCATTCCGCGACCAAACGAGCCGCGGAGGGTGGCTATGGGTAGCTGGGGTTGAGCCGCAGCTCTTGGTGGAGTGGGTTGGGGTTGGGGCGGCCGGAATCTGCGCCGGCGACGACCTAGGCGGCCGCCGGAGTTCGGCCGAGGACGAACTCGAGGCTAGAGGGGTCGGTGAGGTGCGGGGAGTAGGTGATTAGGTGCTGCGGAGCGTGGTGAGTGCGTTAGACACCATGAGGTGGCCGGAGGATGACCGGGGGCACGTCGGCGACGAGCTCCGCGGCGGCGGGTGCGGTTGATCCTCGTGCAGTCGCTACACAGCTCGAGAGCGAGAGAGAAAGGGAGGGGAAGGTAGCTAGACTCACGGGCAACTCAGAGGAGCACTCGGTGCGGTTGGGGACGGACTGGAGCGGCGACGGCGTTGAAGGGGATCTCTGGCGACGGTGGACTCGGGCGAGGTCGGTGCGGTCGGCTCGGGCTACTCGAGCACGCGGGGCTCAGCTAGCTCGACGAAGACGAGGGCGGCGGAGCTCCTGGACACGGTGAGGAGGAGCACGGACGGCGGGGAGCACGTCTACGGCGATGGTGCGGCGGCGGTGGCGTCGGCCATGGCGGGGGAGCGCGAGAGAGAGGAGCCGGGGAGGAGAGGAGGTGTCCAGGGGGTTCGGGGGAGAGAGAGAGGACGGTCCACGTCGCGGCTGGGCGAGGGGAGCGGCGAGGCGGCGACCAGGTGCGTGGCACCCATGCGGTGCTCGCCGCCGAGCACTGGCTGCCTGGCGAGCCAAGCAGCTTACGGCCAGCTTGGCTGGGCCGGCAGGTGGGCCGGTTGGTGGACGCCAGGTAAGTGTTCTAAACTATTTTTCTTTTTCTATTTTTCTGTAACTTTGTGGAATTTTTAAAAATACCAAACAGTTTCAAAAATCACCAAACTGCTCCTGGTCCAATGTTGGAATATTTCCAACATGAAACATTTTAGTTTGGCAATATTTGGGCATTTGAAATATTTTATATAATTTGAAATGCTCAAACTCAAATACTTATGATTTAATTCAAAGACCTTTGGATGACCTAGAAAATGGTGCACCACTTTTGGCGAGGCTTTGAACCAAAGCAAAGATGATGAACATTTTGAAGGGCATTTCAGGTTCATTGAAATAATTTTTAGTAAACCCTAGTTGAATTAAGAGGGGTTCTGGGGGTTTTTTGTCTTCCCCATTTCAAATTCAAATGAAATTTAAACATGATGCACACACCAATGCATGGTCTAACTGGGATGTGACAACTCACCCCCACTCAAAAGAATCTCGTCCCGAGATTTAGGATCTGTTGTGAAAAAGGTGGGATACTCAAGTCGAAGACGATCCTCCCTTTCCCAAGTTGATTCTTGCTCGGAATGGTTTGACCATTGAACCTTTAGAAACTTGATATTCTGACGTCGAGTGGTACGCTCGGCTTGATCAAGAATCTGAACGGGATATTCTCAATAGGTGAGGTTATCTTGGAGATCAAGCGTTTCGTGGTCCACTCCACGGATAGGATCCGAGAAGCAACGCCTGAGTTGGGAAACGTGGAAGACATCATGGACTCTAGAAAGATGCGGAGGTAGTTTCAATTGGTAGGAAACTTCTCCTCGTTTGGCAAGAATGCGAAAGGGTCCAATGTAACGAGGAGCCAACTTGCCTTTGATACCGAATCGATGGGTTCCCTTCAAAGGAGTAACCCGAAGGTAACCCTTCTCGCCAATTTCATAAGCCATAGGCTTATGCTTGCGATCATATTGACTCTTTTGACGAGATTGGGCTGTTTTCAATTGCTCACGAACAACGCGAACCTGCTCTTCTGCTTCCTGAATCATATCCGGGCCAAAGAGTTGTCACTCCCCGGTTTCTGACCAGTTAAGAGGCGTTCGACATTTCCGTCCATAAAGAACTTCGAAAGGAGCTTTGCCTAAGCTGGCTTGATAGCTATTGTTATAAGCGAACTTCGGCGAATGGAAGGCATTTCTCCCAATTCATGCCGAAAGAGATGATGAAGCTTCAAGCATATCCTCTAGGATTTGATTG
This sequence comes from Aegilops bicornis, assembly GCA_021605145.1. Taxonomy (NCBI): domain Eukaryota; kingdom Viridiplantae; phylum Streptophyta; class Magnoliopsida; order Poales; family Poaceae; genus Aegilops; species Aegilops bicornis. Next base: position 162,633,896 of record CM038674.1, read on the forward strand.
ACTCGTTCTACTTGACCACTTGATTGAGGATGGAATGCGGTGCTAAAAGAGAGACGAAGTTCCCATAGCATTTTGGAAACTTTCCCAAAATAGAGAGGTGAAGAGACTTCCACGGTCCGAAAGTTAATCTCCAATGGAACACCATGAAGAGACACTATTCTAGAGATGTACAAATCAGCTAGCTGGCTAGCGGTTATACTCTCACGAACGGGTAGGAAGTGAGCTACTTTGGAAAGACGATCAACGACAACGAAGATAGCATTATTCCCTCTCTTGGTCCTGGGAAACCCGGTAATGAAATCCATACCGATTTTATCCCATTTCCATTCAGGAATTTCCAAAGGTTGAAGGGTACCAGCAGGCCGTTGATGCTCGCTTTAACTCGACGACGACGCCGCAATTAGCAATGTATTGAGCGATTTCTCTCTTCATCCTAGTCCACCAAAACCGGGCGAGGGTCTTGATACATTTTAGTACTACCGGGATGAATGGTGAGAGGAGAGTCATGAGCTTCCTTAAGGATCAATCGCCTCAGGTTATGCACCTTGGGAACCACTAGACGGTCTCCAAAGAACACGACACCTTGTTCATCAATGGAGAAACAATCCGCGACTCCTTTCTTGATGTTTCTCTTGATGCGGAAATTCCGGATCTACCTTCGTGCCTTGATGATCTGATCCATAAGGGTAGGTTTCGCCACCAGGGTGGAAAGGAACCCTCGAGGAACAATGTGAAGATTAAGCTTACGAAATTCCTCGTGGAGAAATGGTTGACTTTGTTGTAACATCAGATTGTTGCAATAAGACTTGCGACTTAGTGCGTCAGCCATGACATTGGCTTTGCCTGGTGTGTAAGATATTCCTAAGTCGTAATCTGTAATCAACTCGACCCAACGTCTTTGCCTGAGATTCAAATCCGGTTGGGTGAAGATGTATTTCAGACTTTGGTGATCGGTGTAAATTTCGCAACGATTACCAAGAAGGTAATGTCGCCAGGTTTTGAGTGCATGAACCACTGCTGCAAGCTCTAGATCGTGTGTGGGATAGTTATCCTCATGTGGACGAATCGCCGGGAAGCGTAGGGCAATCACATGACGATCTTGCATGAGTATGCAACCTAGTCCTTGTCGCGATGCGTCGCAATAGATAATAAAGTCCTTAGAAAAATCTGGTGGAACAAGTACGGAGCAGATGTCGAGCGCCTTTTTCAGTTCCTGAAAGCTGAACTTCGCACTGTGGCGTCCATTCGAACTTCTTATCTTTCTTGAGGAGTTCGATTAGAGGTTTAGCAACTTTAGAGAAATTCTCGATTTAAGCGACGGCAATAGCTCGCTAAACCGAGAAAACTCCGAACTTGCTTGACCGATTCAGGTGGAGTCCAGTCAAGGACGGCTTGAACTCGCTCGGGATTGACAGCAATGCCCTTACCAGAGATTACATGGCCTAGGTAGGTCACTTCTGGTAGCCAGAATTCACACTTGGAGAATTTGGCATAAAGGCGGTGCTCTCGAAGTTTCATCAACACTAGCCTTAGATGTTCGGCATGTTCTTCCTCATTCTTGGAGTAGATGAGTATATCATCGAGGTATACCACGACCTAATTTATCCAAATACTCCATGAAGATTGAGTTCATTAACCGAGAGAAGGTGGTCGGAGCATTGGTTAATCCGAAGGACATGACGGTGTACTCGTATTGGCCATAACGAGTAACAAAGGCCGCTTTTAGGAATGTCCCGTTCTTGATTTTGATTTGATGGTAACCCAACCTCAAATCCATCTTGAAAAATCGAGGATCCAAATGAGCTGATCATACAGATCGTTGATCCTGGGGAGCGGATACTTGTTCTTGATAGTGACCAAATTGACAGGTCGGTAATCCACAACCATCCGATCCGTACCATCCTTCTTCTTGACGAAGAGGACGGGGCAAGCCCATGGAGATGAACTAGGACGGATGAAACCCTTTTGCAAGGACTCATCGAGTTGCTTCTTAAGTTCGGCTAGTTCTAGGGGTGCCATCTTATAAGGTCTTCTAGAAATTGGGACGGTTCCCGGAACAAGATCTATCACGAACTCGACATCTCTGTCAGGTGGAACACCTGGCAGTTCTTCTGGAAAGACATCCGGAAAATCACGGACTACCGGAATATCTTCGAGGTCTGGAAGGGGATTGGCGTTTAAGGAGTAAAGCTGGCGCTTGGACACTCGGGTTAAAACATTAACCGTCTTGCCCGAAGGATGAGTGAGTTGAACAGTTCTAGTAGAGCAATCAATCTTAGCATAATGGGCTGACATCCAGTCCATACCCAAGATGATGTTTATGTCCGAGGACTTGAGAGCTATTAGGGAAGCAAGAAAGACTAATCTGTCGACAAGAATTTCATTCCCATGACTTATTCTAGAGGTTTGCCATGTAGAACCGTGGGTCTGAATTTCCATGGAGGTGTGCATGTCACAGAATCGTGGTGTTGTGCAATCGAGCATAGCTCTCGTAAATAAATGAATGAGATGCTCCGGTATCAAAAAGAACAAATTGCGGATGACAATTAACAAGGAGCGCATCGAGAATGACGTTGGGATCCTCATAGGTTTCCTCACCTGAAACATAGTTGACGTGGCCACGGCGATGGCAGCTGGTTTAGCATAGGGCACCTTTCCGCTAGCTTACCACGGCCAACAGACTTTCCGATCCGACTGGGGTTGTTCTGGGACACTGGCGGATGTAGTGGCCCGCCTCCACATTTGAAGCAAGTTATCATATTGGGGCGTGGAGGCGGCATTAGCGGCGGGGCCTCCATAAGTCTTGGGCGAAGCATATTGTTGGTTGGGGCGAGGCGCCTCAAAGGATGGCCTCGGGTGAACACAGGTGGCGAGCAAAGATTTGGAATCCAAACCCGGGCGCTTCGAGATCCAGAGCCGGATGAAGATCCAGTAGTCACGGACATGCTTGCGTGAAGCTTCAAAATCAGATCGCCTAGCCGCACCGATAGCCTTATTGACTAACTTCGGAAAAGAGGTGCACTCATGCAGACGGAGATCACGACGAAGCTCGGGGCTAAGTCCCTTGCGGAACCTTGCCTGCTTCTTGGCATCGGTAGAAACTTCTTCGGAGCATAACGTGCTAATTTCCCAAACTCACGGCTGTAAGTATCCACCGTCGACCTACCTTGGGTGAAATTGCAGAATTCCTCCTTTTACGATCCATGAGACCTTCCGGGATGTGATGCTCATGGAAAGCGGCACTAAATTCAGCCCAAGTAGTAATTTGTCCAACCGGACGATAGCCTCATAATTCTCCCACCAAAGGCTAGCAGGCCTTCGAGGTGATAGGCAGCAAAAGTAACCTTATCAGCTTCAGCCACGTTAGCGTAACGCAGCTTGTGGTTGATGTCGCGAAGCCAATCATCCACGCCGAGAGGCTCAACGGAATATTTGAACTTCGGTGGATACAGCTTGACGAAGTCATTGAGTGACACCGAATCATTTCTTGGCTGGCGTGCGGTGTTTTGCTCAATCCGCCCAAAGAGGGCGATTGGTCTCACGCTTATTGCGCTCGCTTCAAAGATAACCTCGGCCAAAGATGGCGGTTCAGGCAGATTTGCATTTCCAGCTGCGTTGGCTTCTGCCTGCTCCGGAGCGGCAGGATTGTTGCGGGTGTTGACCATCCTAGGAAACAAAACAATGGTTTAAACCAGGATGGCAGAATTTAGCAAGAAAGTGCGGAATGTAATGGATAACACGGAATGCAGAGATGTTCATCAGTATGACATGGTAATATAAAACTGCCATATATATACCAACGGTCATACACACCATACATAGTTTAGTACAAGCCCGACGGAGTACAACTATCAGGAAAGGCGTTGCATCTCATCGGAAGCATTCCAACTCCTATACATTATTTTTCTACACTTCCGGAATGATACACACTAAGTCATATTCCACAAGTCACGCAGGACGGCGGAAATACAACTATTACAATACTAGGGATACTACTACTACTCGACAGCTCCGTAGTAGTCCTCATAGAAGTCACCACCCAAGCTCGGAAGTGGAACATGATCATCCAGGAAGCAGGCGATTTATCCTGTGGAGCTTGCGGACCAAAGGGGCTCGGATGTGGACGTGGTCCAACAAACGGCGGCAGACGAGGCCCACGAGGAGGAGTGATGCCTCCTACCTCACGGCACTCCATAAAGTCTGGCAGACCAGCCCGCACTGGGTACAAGTCAATCATGTCCATGTATCCGGCTTGCACGGCAGTGCAAACCGAGTCGAGTAGCCGTGATCAGCACGGGCATTAAAGAGCTCCATACGCAAGGCCCGGTTTTCACGGTCCTTGTCTTCCAGCATCTCCGTGGTGGTGCGAAGAAGTGAGTTCTCATGGGATGCATCGCTGTACATACCCTGAAGGTAGCCATGCGCCCCAGGGAGGGATGCTGGCATGTAGCGGAAATCGATGTTGCACAGCAAGGCAGTTCTGGCTCGAATAATAGTCATCATTGAATAGGCTGCATCTTGTACTGACATCCCAATAGTGATCCCAAGACCATAAGAACAGTGGAGCGGTTCAGTAGCTCCGGGATAAGATGGATAAATCCTGACCGTGCATAGATATTGGCTTTGATTAAAATCCCTAAACTGCTCCTCGACGGTATATTCAGGATACCATCGGTAACCAGTCTCGACCATCACCCGAACCAACATTGCAGTGTGACCACACACATCAATCCAACGGGTCAGACGAACCACTTGGTTCTGGGGACGGGTGGCCATCTAAAAACACAGCCATAATGCAAAGACATTAGAATTTCTAGGGAAAATCGGGCAGCATAACATCTGTAATGCTCAAAAAACAGATTTGAGACATTCATAATCAGATTGCAAAGCCACACTACAACATCATATCAAGGTTCTGGTTCAACTGGTAGCATACCAAAAATAATAGAAACTGAACTGAGGATGTAACCAACAATCCTATAAGTTACTACAGATTAGTAACACGTGAACCTGATAGAGAGAAGAGAGCCTAGTCCTATACCCACGTAGAATGAGAAGAGGATGACTCGGATCGGAGGGCATAAGGTAAAGGAGTAAAAAGAGCCTTACGTTCCTCCCACAATCAATTCCCTACATATAACTAAAGCATTTCTAGACTCAACATCGACCAGTTTGGCTTAGCGAACCTCACAGGCAGCCCTCGCTCGATGCCAACGCTGTCGGGACCCCGATTCCAAATCACATCGACCTAGCCGGTAACACCTCATATCACTTTGCGGCCTCACGCACGGTATTCCCACGGGTGTCTCCTTACCATGGCCGGGACCGTTTATGCGTCTTTTGGCTCACGATATGACGTGTCGCTAGCATCCATATGATAAAGAACCCGGGCCGACATGGCTAGTCGTGAACCCAAAGCGGCACTAACCTATGGGGACAGGCATACATGAATCACATCGAGCATGTCGGTCATCAACGTATAGATTCGGGATGTAGCACTGGGCTAACAAGACTCCGGTGAACCGGGCTGTAGCAGGCTAGGCAGGACTCCGAATAACACCGCGCGACATTTCCCCGAAGGCACAGACATAGGAACGAAGTGAAACACATGCCGCCCGATCAAGTGTCCAAGCGGTAGTGCCGGGCTAGCAGGACTCAGTGAACCGGGCTGTGGCGGACTACTATCGCTCGGAAGCATGAGACTACATTTCCCCATATGAGAGGCTGCCAAGGATAAACAACTAGTTTGTCGGATCCCACTCATACCAAGCATTTCAATCATACACATAATATGCCCGATATGAGTAAATACAACAAGGCATCACAACAAAACTCTACAACTCAAAGTACTTTATTTAGAAGGCTCAGGAGCCATACATATCATATTCATACAGGTAGGGGTCACATGACCCAACACTCAAGTCATACAACATACAAGCACATGCGGAAGCAAACTAGTCTGAGTACAGACTTTAAAAAGAAAGAAGGCTTGTTGAAGCCTTTCTATCTATAGTGGCCCTTCACAAGCCTTGGATCATCACCTGGGTGGCTAGTTCACTCGTCGATGTCAAGGTCTACATAGAACCCATCGGAAGGGGCAGCGTTGTCGTCTGAAAAACATTAATTAAGCAAACATGAGTACGGAGGTACTCAAAGAAGTCTTACCACAGAATCCTATCATACATGCACATTCTCAAGAAGGTGGTGGAGTTATCTGCAGCAAGCCAGCTTTGACTCTTGGCTAAGCTATCCTACGTGACACCACTTGAAAAGCATTTTTGTCGCATTACCAGTCCACTAATCACTATCACAATACTCCACCGTGGATCCTCTCTCGTCATCCCACGAGAGGGCCATCCACGATACTCACACTTATCTTGAGGCTTTTAATAGTATCCATTTTACTTGTCTATGAACTGATATAGGTAACCCAGAAGTCCTTCTCCGTGGACACGGCTATTCGAATAGATCATATTAACCCTGTAGGGGTGTACTTCTTCACACACGCTCTCACCACTTACCGCCGTTTACACGACATGTACTCGGCAACCTTCAAGCGGAAGCCCAACGTGGGTGTCGGCCACAGCCTACCTAAACACACAAGTCCCAAGTCCAGGTTTATCGCCTATTCGGGTTCCATCCGCAGGGAGTCCGCCGAGGTTTCCCATACGGCCCCGAACGATGTGTACAGGGTTCCCGAGACACCAAACGGGCGAATCGGTACACCGGGCCACGGTGCCTACCGCAACACAACCCACCCCTATGGTCATGCAAGGCGTATGCCCCAAGATGCTACAAACACCGTAAACTACTTGCAACTCCCTTGACCGAGGACAAGAGTGGTTAAGAAGCCGAGAGGGTCCATTGGTTTCGGGCCCAATGCGTGGTAGTAACTGTTTCATGGATCACAAACACAGATCTCAGTTCTTAGGGACGGCTTCAATGAAACAACCCACCATGTACTCCTACATGGCCTCTCATCGATACCTTTACCAAAACGTGTTCAACACTTCCACTCTCGAACCCGACACAACCTTTCACTCCGGTTCATCATCCCGATGAGCCAGACTGACACAACTCTAAGCATAGCAAGCATAGCATGGTAGGAATCACAAACATGGCTCAATCAACTCCTACACATACTAGTGGGTTTCATCTAGTTCTTTGTGGCAATGACAGGTCATGCAAAGGAAGTGGGTTCAACTACCACATACACAACAGTTTGAATCGCGTTGTCTTAATGCAGTAAAACAAGAGCAGAAGCGAGAACATGGGTTTGTATCGGAATGATCAATGGGTTGCTTGCCTGATGGAGTGGTGGTAGGATACTGCCCTTCAGACGGATAGTCGGGATTATCCTCGGAGGCAGAACCTATCACGAAAGCCATACCGAAAATAAACACACATGGCAATATGCAACAATATGATGCATGCTATGACATGGCAATACGGATGTGTGTTGGCCTAATGCAAGCTGAAACAAAAAGGGATGAACTCATTTGAATCAAAGATCCAAATGCTAGCTCATTTAAAATAGTCCTAAAGGTGTAATATCATATTCTGCTTAAACAGCAAGGTTAACTTGTTTTATCATGCATGAAACCTGTACCAATGGATAGAATGGATTTTTCTGATCATTTTTCATATATAGATCTTTGCATTTGGAGTTACAGAATAAAAGTTATGAATATTTGAAGTTTGAATTATATTCTGAAATTTCCTATATTAGAATAAATCCAGTAATTGATTTATTGCGTCAGCATGACGTCAGGGTCAACGGCGACGTCCATGTCAAACCTGACTGTGGGTCCAGGGTGTCAGGGTAATTAGTTTAGTTAAAGTTTAATTAAAACTAAACCTATTTAGTTAGTGGTGGGCCCCACTGTCATTGACTCATCGAGTCAACCAGGCCCACCGTGGTCAAAGTCCACGTCGGCAGATGGCGTCTAGTCACGGGCGAGGGACGCTGGCGGCGGAAGTGCGTTTGGCCATTCCGGCGACCAAACGAGCCGCGGAGGGTGGCTATGGGTAGCTGGGGTTGAGCCGCAGCTCTTGGTGGAATGGGTTGGGGTCGGGGCAGCCGGAATCTGCGCCGGCGACGACCTAGGCGGCCGCTGGAGTTCGGCCGAGGACGAACTCGAGGCTAGAGGGGTCGGTGAGGTGCGGGGAGTAGGTGATTAGGTGCTGCGGAGCGTGGTGAGTGCGTTAGACACCATGAGGTGGCGGAGGATGACCGGGGCACGTCGGCGACGAGCTCAGCGGCGGGCGGAGTGTTGATCGTCAGTCGATCGCTACACAGCTCGAGAGCGAGAGAGAAAGGGAGGGAAGGTAGCTAGACTCACGGGCAACTCAGAGGAGCACTCGGTGCGGTTGGGGCCAATTTGGAAGCGGCGGCGGCGTTGAAGGGGATCTCTGGCGACGGTGGACTCGGGCGAAGTCGGTGCGGTCGTCTCGGGCTACTCGAGCACGCGGGGCTCGGCTAGCTCGACGAAGACGAGGGCGGCGGAGCTCCTGGACACGGTGAGGAGGAGCACGGACGGCGGGGAGCACGTCTACGGCGATGGTGCGGCGGCGGTGGCGTCGGCCATGGCGGGGGAGCGCGAGAGGGAGGAGCCGGGAGGAGAGGAGGTGTCCAGGGGGTTCGGGGGAGAGAGGGAGGATGGTCCACGTCATGCGGTGGCGAGGCGGGCGAGGCGGGCGACAGGTGCGTGGCACCCATGCGGTGCTTCGCCGCCCGAAAGACGTGGCTGCCTGCTGGCGAGCCAAGCAGCTGTTGGCCAGCTGCTTGAGCTGGGCAGCAGGTGGGCCGGTTGGTGGACGCCAGGTAAGTGTTCTAAACTATTTTTCTTTTTCTATTTTTCTGTAACTTTGTGGAGTTTTTAAAAATACCAAAACAGTTTAAAAAATCACCAAACTGCTCCTGGTCCAATGTTGGAATATTTCCAACATGAAACATTTTAGTTTGGCAATATTTGGGCATTTGAAATATTTTATATAATTTGAAATGCTCAAACTCAAATACTTATGATTTAATTCAAAGACCTTTGGATGACCTAGAAAATGGTGCACCACTTTTGGCGAGGCTTTGAACCAAAGCAAAGATGATGAACATTTTGAAGGGCATTTCAGGTTCATTGAAATAATTTTTAGTAAACCCTAGTTGAATTAAGAGGGGTTCTGGGGGTTTCCTGTCTTCCCCATTTCAAATTCAAATGAAATTTAAACATGATGCACACACCAATGCATGGTCTAACTCGGATGTGACACATAATCCAACAACCCGGAGAATCAGCCCATAAGCTTTGGAACCGATTTCTCACTAAGAAGAACCAAATCGTCGACTGTCCTGACACCGAAGCCTTAGCAGCCTTCAAACACAATGTCCGGGACGAATGGCTAGCCAGACACCTCGGCCAGGAAAAGCCAAGGACAATGGCCGCCTTAACCACACTCATGACCCGCTTTTGTGCGGGCGAAGACAGCTGGTTAGCCCATAGCAGCACCAGTGATCCCAGCACATCCGAGGTCAGGGATGGCAATGGAAAACCATGATGCAACAAAAAAAACGTCAGAACAATGAAGAAAGCCCAGACAATACAACGGTAAACGCCGGATTCAGGGGCTCCAGACCCAGTCAACGAAAGAAGCCATTTAAAGGAAACAAGGACAATCCATCCAACCTGGACAAAATCCTAGACAGGCCCTGCCAGATCCACGACACTCCCGATAAACCAGCTAATCATACCAACAGAGAATGTTGGGTCTTCAAGCAGGCCGGCAAACTCAATGCCCAACACAAAGGGAAGGGACCTTAGAGCGAAGACGAGGACGAACCTCGCTAGCCGAACACAGGGGGACAGAAGAAATTTCCACCGGAGATCAAAACAGTAAACATGATCTATGTCACTCACATCCCAAAGAGGGAGCGCAAATGCGCACTCCGAGACGTCTATGCTGTCGAGCCCGTCGCCCCCAAATTCAACCCATGGTCGGCCTGTTCGATCACCTTTGATCACAGGGATCATCCGACTAGTATCCGTCACGGGGGTTCGGTTGCCCTAGTGCTCGACCCAATAATTGACGGAAACCACCTCACTCGAGTCCTCATGGACGGCGGCAACAGTCTCAATCTGATATATCAGGACACTGTCCGCAAGATGGGGATAGACCCGTCAAGAATCAAGCCAAGCAGCACTACCTTTAAAGGAGTTATACCAGACGTGGAAGCCCGCTGCACGGGCTCTCTAATATTGGACGTTGTATTCGGCTCCCCCGACAACTTTCGAAGCGAAGAACTAATCTTCGACATTGCTCCGTTCCAAAGTGGCTATCATGCACTACTCGGAAGAACGGCCTTCGCCCATTTTCATGCAGTCCTGCATTATGCTTATCTAAAACTCAAAATGCATGGACCATGTGGCGTCATCACGATCAGCGGAAATACGGAGCGCTCTCTTCATACAGAAGAATACACGCCAGCTCTAGCAGTCGAAGCACGAAATGGCCTATTCAAGCCGAGCAGCTCATCAGTCCTTAAGAAGGCGGACACAACTAAACGTGTTCGGCGCACACCTCAGTGCGGTAGCTTAGATAAACCTAAGCTCGATTAGCAGCTACGCCTCCACCGACCGCCCCATAAGGAGATAGCGCATGTGCCATGTATACATAAATATACAACCAAAACTCCTTGGGTGGCACCATGGGCACACTCACACAAAAAGTCCATAGTTCGGCTCGACCCTATTCGGACGCTAGAAGTTACATTTCACGGTTCATTAAAACGAACCAGCCTTACTTACGGCCACACCAGAATCTTTTACCTGGTTTCTTCCTTTTTTTACAGATGGCCATCGTACTATACCCTTCAAGGACACTTCATAACGGAGACAAAGGCGCAGACGTGCAGCAGGGCCTCGTATTAAGGTTTCTTTTTTATATTAAGACCCTGTGTAAACCTTTTTTATCTATTGTTGTTTTATACTTTCCTGGCATGTAAAATGTCCAAGAAAGATATCGGCATTATCTATAAACATACGGCTCGCCGTACTAAAGTGGATGTTATAGAAGCAGCCCGATACGTATTGTGTTTTGAGATTTATGCTCTCACCGCCTGCGCTCCTTCCCCATGACGGATTGCCATACGTGCCTTGATACCAGGGTATATCACCAGGGGCTGTACTTAGCCCGGTGTATATTGAAAATTCTGGACACCTGTAGGGAGTGTTCAGCGTCGCGAGTTTGGCCTTATATGCATCAAGTCTGAATCATGTCTTTGGTCAATAGTTGGGTTGCCCGACTCCTGTGCTTACTACCTTACGTTTCGCTATATCGGCTAGGGTAGTAAAGGGAGAACTACTGCGATTGTGTCCCGGTTCGTCCGGATGAGCACCTCAGTAGAGAAAGCCGAAAACTGACTGTCATGATGTGGCGAGAGCTGGTCAACCACTCGATGACTCATCGGAATCTTCGCGATTCCCTCTGTGTTAAACGAAGGACCATTCTTTGGTCACAAATGTAAACACACCGTATTCGGATAACCGCGGACATACCAGGGGCTATATAGTAGCCCCACCGTCAAACTCCTCTGGCTAAGTGAAAGTGTTAAAGCTCTATAGTCCGATTGCCTAGTTCGCCGCACTAACACCTCCTTAACGGACCAAGACGTTGGGTCAAGTGTGATCAAGTGCTTTCCCGAAGACCCCCGTGTTGTACGCGAGGGGGCTGAAGCCGACGGCTGCAAACTTTCAGATTCTATATATGAAAAAGACGGCCGCACAGGAGGCGCCAAAACTTTTCGGGAAAAAAGTATAAAAACATAGCCTTAAATATATCATAATATTGTTATTACAATATTGATACACTTTACTCGAACATAATATTCTTCGAGCACTGACCCTCTATCAAGCGGGCACCCTCTAGGACATCTTCAAAGTAGCGTTCTGGCATGTTAAGGTCCTTGCCTTCGGGTGGACTCTGCGCTGCAATCGGTGGCCGTCATCTTCGCCCAGTATATCTTGACACAGGCAAGGGCCATCCGTGCACCTTCTATGCACGTTGACCGCTTCACAGCATCGATACGCGGCACCGCATTAACAAGTTGCCACATCAAACCGAAATAACTATTCGGAATGGGTTCAGTTGGCCACAGCCGGGCTATGACGTCCTTCATGGCAGTGCCGGACATCCGGTGGAGCTCGGCCCACTGGGCCATTTGTTCGTTCAATAGTGGACGCTTCGGCGCGTCAAATTGCGACCAAAATAGCTTTTCCATCACATGTCCTTCTTGCGCGTGGAAAAACTGATTCGCATCGGCAACACTTTTCGGCAGGTCCATAAAGGCGTCTGGATAACTCCACAATTGATTAAGCGGCACATACTTCGGATCGCCATACTTAGTTTGCAATAAAAAGGGCTTACCAGGCGCGATCTCCCCAGCTTGTGGGATCTCCTCCCGAGCTGCTCTAGACTTAGACTGGGCTTGCTTCGCCTCTTGTAAGGCCTTGTCAAGATCGTCCGCTTTGGCTTTGTTATCCTTCTCAAGAACTTGGCATCGGCTAGTGGCATTCTTCAGCTCAAGTGCCATGGTAGATATCCTCTCCTCGCACTAACGCCGAGCAGTCTGCTCGACTTTTAATTCGGCGGCTACCTTTTCGGCAGCCACATTACTCGTCCTGGCTTGCTCCTTGGCCCGGGCAAGTTCCGCCCGGAGGGTTTCAACTGCAGCGGCACTATCTGCAGTCATGCATACACAAGTAATCAGTATCATGCTCATTTTATAATACTAGCATGTACTGAATGCCCCAAAGACATACCCTGCGCCTCGTCGAGCCGCATGTTAATAAGCGTGATGTCATCATCCGCCACATCAACTTTCTGCTTCAGATGTGCTACCTCGGTATCTTGGGCAGTCGCCACAGATGTAACAACCTGTGTTTCAATTAGTCAGATCATTTCCTGGGCATATATTTTTGATCCTCTGATCGCACTCCTTTGGATGTCAATCAGAGTCTCAGGGGCTACTATCTATACATAGGTGCAATTTGCGCTTACAATATAATTACACTACGTACCTCGAAGCCTCTTAGTAGGCTAGAAAAGGCTTCATTCAATCCGCTTTTCGCGGACCGAACTCTTTCAAAAACCATACCCGTCAAGGTACGATGTTCCTTTGAGACGGAGGCACGTTGCAATATGTCCATCAATGTATCCGGCGCCTCCGGATCCGGAACAGGTAGCGTCGTCCCTTCGACATTCGATAGTCCGGGACTTTTGTTGTTCCCTGTAGGGGCCGCACACCCCAAACCCTGGGCGGCCGAAGTATTACCTTCGGCCCCGGTCCTCACTGCCCCTTGCGCCATGCGTAGATCGGGAAAGATCCTCCGAGACGACACCCCAGCGTCATCTGCCTTATCAGGCAGGGAGATCTGTGGAGACGTCTCGCCCTCCATCATCTCCGGGAGTAGATGCCCCGAAGAGGAGGACTGTTGAGGAGGGCTGCATGCCGGACTGCAAACATGTGTTTAGAATATTACCCTTATAGCCAGGAAAGAACGGGACATGTTTAAAACCACCCTAATTTACTTATGATTCGGCTAAGGGCCTCTCTTTACGGGGTGACTGTGTGCCAACATCACCCCCTGACTGGGATACCTTCCCCCGCTTAGAAGCTTCTCTTTTCGAGTCTTCGGAGGCGGCCCTTTTCTTCCCACAAGGAGAAGGGATGTCAGTTCATCCTTCCCTTCCACCTTTGGAAGTGGAAGTTCTAACACTACTAGGGAAAAGGCTAGCAGCAGCGCGGGTTTTAGATGTATCAGTAGCGCGGGGAGTGGCGCTACTAATAAGGCGCTCTGACTAACACATAGCGATGGCAGCGTGCTCACCGACACCTCTTGCTACACAAGTGTAGCAGCAGCGCTTAGTGGAAGCTTCGCCATCGCTAGTAGCTCTAGCGCAGCTTTGCATGGACGCCTTATCGCTATCGCGGCGCTGCTGCTAACTTTTATACACTCGCTACTGCTAATTTAAGTAGTTTTTTTTGGCATATTTGTTTTGTATTTGAACAGGCTTTATAGAGGAATCTTTAGCACATTGAAATGTCATCATGATACACATACAAATGCCTGTGATACCACAAATGTAATCATAGCATGTACATACAAATAGTCTCATCATAATAATCATCCAACACAGTGGTATCTTGTCATCATCTCGAAAATTGCGATACATGCAAGTCTCGAATACTTGCAACTACAACAACGTCATCCATCTAAACAAAGGTATATGCAAGAAGAGCTATCACTATGAGTGAGAGCGGAACTATGCAGTACATGAGGTGGCGATTCTGAGTCCTCTCTCACGCTAGCGTGAACCTCAAGTAACTAGCTTCTCCTTCTTGTCTGCTTTTGAAGCCTTTATGGCTGGCGCAGTGAACCCATTCACTTGCGCGACACTCATGCCACTCATTGTACACCCCGGAACCTTCCCTTTGTACATGACATAGCAATTCCATCTCGCCATCAAGAAACTAGGTACTGTTAGAGATGCATGTTCATGAAGAGGATGTACAATCATATATATGCAACAAAATATACTAGAGCAACACCGAAAAAGAAAGGGTTAGCAACTAGATGCAACATACAAGACGCGAAATTAATTAACTAGAGGTGCATGCGTCATCGACGCAAACTAAAAAAGTAGCGTTACACAAGTTCGACAGGGACCGTGGACATCACAAAGTTTCATCGCTACAAAAAGTATACAAGTTCAACCGACACATATCATCATCACCGGCATCATAAATCACTAGAAGTTCCATCCTTCCATATCATCGAGGACGAACCCTAGCTTCTTGAACGGCGTGAGGTCTAGACGTTGCATGCCTATGCGAGTTCGGACGTCATTTCGCGATATAGGGCCGTGGTGGAACATCCCTTCTCATCGGCGACTTCTTTCATGATGATCGTCGCAATGTCGCTTTGGATGCGAAAGAAGTCATCTCTAAGTTTATAATCCGCTTCTCCATGAGATTCTAGCCACTTGTGGATATGATCATCATTTCTTCTGTTCATCTGAAGCTTTGGTGATCTGTTGAACTGAATCATGAGATGGACGATGTAGAATCCATCATTCATGCATGGTTTTGTGACAATGAAGAAGGAGAAGTTAGTTTTATCTGTGAAACTCGTCTACTTGTTCCTTTGTTTCTAGATCAGAACGAGGCCACCTCTAAAGCTAAAGACATGGAGAGCATCATCTAGAATATTCATTATGTGGGTGTAGTATTTTTCTCGTAGTCTCTGGAAGGGTCAAAATACACGGGCGTGGGAGACTTGCGGGTAAAGAACGATAAGAATGACGGCGCCCGTTGCTCTGAGGAAAAGACACCTCAAATTATTCCCCATATGAGAGAGAAGGAATGATTGAAATGTACGAAAGGGTTGTCCGGAACTGACTTACTTTGGATGATAAGGCACGAGGACAATTCCCCGGTCCTTATTCTGTACCATGAAGTTTTGGAGGTACTCCCTAGCAGTTTCACTCTCAAAGTCGCCGAGACTCAAGAAAGACTCGTGCATGTAGTACGGATCCGCCACACAGATTTGCGAGACTTCTTCACTCTTGATGACGGAGCTCATATGTAGCGCAAAAAAGCGGACGATAGTAAAATCGAGCCGCCTTGTTAGAAACATCTCAAAGATATGGTCAAACCGTAGGAAGAACACCTCCGCGGGCCGTGTCTCGGCATAGCACTTCCCCTCACGCACACAAGCTGCGTATGTTGGATATCCTGGATCCTTTGAGGCTAGTAGGCTTTTCTCAGTCGACAGCATATGGTCGTGCAGTCTCCTGAGATCCACTGATAGTGCCTCCAGCGGTTTCGGCGGTAGCATCGGCTCGCCCGTGAGATGGAACATGACCACACCTTTCACGGGTACACGCTCTTCAGAATGCATCGTCTGGCTGCTATGTGCTCTGGCTTGTTTGGAGGCAGTTACCTTCCCCGATCTCTTCCTCTCCTTTTTCTTGGGCACACCTTCCAGACCCTTCCTTAACCCCTGCCCCAGTGTTCCGGGGCTAAGTACTATACGACCCTCGTGCCCGGCTAGTTGAGCCTGTGTTGAGGCGACATCTTCAAGCGTGTCCTGTGAGGATTTCATGAAGAGAGACTTTTTGCAATCCCTTCTACGACCCTGCCCGGGTATATCATCCATATCCTCATTAGCAAGCTGATAGCCCGATTCGTCATATGGTTGACTCATCATATCTATGTCACAGTCATACGCGTTTGTATTGAGGAAATCCATAGGGTCGACCTCCGCCTCATCATCCATTCTACATTCTCTGGGAGAAATTACATCAGCCAGTACTATTGCACCCCTTCATCATGTCGTCCGCCGCTCTCACCCGACACTATAGGAGCTGGTAATTGCGTAGGCGGGGTGGTGGTCTCCGCACATGCTTGTTGATGTGTGGTAGTTATTGGTGTGCTCTCGGCCGGCTCCAGACGAATAAGATTCTTCATCCATAGCAGCACCCAATTCTTGCAGCTTCCAATCCGCGGCGGGGTCTCGTCGTCCGCTCCCACATGCTGTACTGGAGGAGGCAAATCCTCGTGCCCCAATTTCACACTGGTCAAGCTAACCCTGAAGTGCCCAGTGGGGATCGGCTGGTTGTGGAACATGCATTGAGAGGGGCCCATTATCATCTCCTTTCCCACGTCCACCTTCTGGCCTTTGATCAAGTAGAGTATGGTGCACGGGGTTTCTTTCGCCTGCAAACACATATATGCGTGGCGTAAAACAACGAAAGGCAACAAAAATGGAATATTATATATATATATATATATATATATATATATATATGTTGGTCCGACATGTAATTACCGTGACGACGTCGAGCTCAGCCAAAAGCGAAGGCCCACCTAGAGCGCTGAGGCCGAGGACGGGCTGCTATGAGCGAGGCGAGCTGCGAGAGGAGGCCCAGTTGCGTGAGCAAGTGATGGTGCGATGGTGTTGTTGTTCATGGAGTTGCTCCCGGCGAAATTGGGCAACGGGAAATCATGTACCGTCTTGTCTGGATTTTCCTTCACCCAGTTGATGATAACTGGAACCAAGTTAGTAGCGAAATCATTTCTGTAGGCAGTTACAACTGCATTGACTACCTGCTGTAGCAACTCATATTTGTCCTTAGTTGCTTTTTTCGCGTCCTCAGCTGCTTTTTTCTCGACCGCAAGCTTCACCTTCGTGTCGATGTCCGCCTGACTAAACTTCTTTTTCTGCTTCTTGGCCTCCGGGCCCTCGTTGTAAAACACCTTCCATGTGGCGCCGTCTCTAGCGCCGTGCACACGACCATATTGCGGCCGCTGGTCCAAAGGGAGTCCCTTAAGTTCGTTCAAGGCCCGGTTGAGAGAGGTGTCCCACTAGGGCCTCATCGGATAAGTAGGGCTTTCGGCTGCAAGCTGGTGTTGCTTCTCCAGTAGTCTAATCAATTTCCTCGTGATCTTGTCCGTGTAAAAAACCTTTTTCTCCTTGTCCCACTTGTAGCGGGCCCTGATGAAGTCACACTCCAAGGGGTTGGTGAACTTCGCGAAGGGGTCTGGGAGACCCGCGGCTTCATGTTCCGCGCCCTCCTTATCCCATATGGGCCTTTTACCGAGGTAGCCACGGCTTCCGAGGCGATGCTTCCCCGTGTTCCTCTGCTGAAGGCTCTTGAATTTCGCAGCCTTAGCCTTGGCTGCCTCGGTAGCGCAAGTGTCCTTGAACTTTTTGAACTCCTCTTCCGTAAGTGTCGGATTTTCCTGCAGAATCTTGGACAAGGGTTCATCAGCCTCAATAGCTCGTTTCACCCTCCCTTTCCAGGAGGCCAAATCATTGCTGAACATGCCCATAGCATGATTGTTAATCTTTTTCATCTTCGGATCATCCCACGGTTGTTCTATGTTATCATCCCGGTCGGGGAACTTGAATCTCTTGTGCAACTTTGTTAGGAGCAAGCTCGTCAAATGTTCTTTACTCCTTAAGTCATCGTCGTTGATGCTCGCGCATTCCCGTAGGATGCATCATACTTGGTTCCCATAGCACTTGCGAGGTTCTTCCGGCTCTAACGGCTCAAACTTGCTAGGTGCCATCTTTGTGATCACAAGTCGTCCAATCCCTAGTTTGTTAGGTTTTCGTATCCTCTGCTTCTTATGCTTCCTCTTTTCGGTAGTGGCATCGGGGCCGGTACCTTCCCCGCCGGTACCTTCCCCACCGGTCTCGGTGCCGCCATCGGTGCCGGTGCTGTCTGTATCGATGTCGGCATCAGTACCATCATCGAGGCCGACCTGCAAACCTTGCTTAGCAGTCAAATAGTCGAGGTACTCTTATTCACCCTCATAATCCATCTAAATGTGCATCTTGGTCGAGAAGGCCAAGTTTCTTAGATTGTTCGACATGTTTCCTATGATTAAGTGTCCTCATTTATTTCTAAAAGTATGAATAAATGAGAAATGACATAAAAACAAATCTATGTGCCAAGACTCGATATGCCAACTATGTAGCACAAATCATGCCTTTATTCACGGGAAATTTCGGCATGACCTTTGCTAAAAATGGACATATAGGCGCCTGAAATTCACCGGAACGAAATGAATCAACATTCGGCGTAACATAGGCAACTCGGATCATTTTCCAAACATGACATGTCCAAAACATGACATATGCACATATCACATGTCCAGTTCAAATTTGCATATAAATTCAGCTAATTTTGAAACCTAGCTAAATTCATAACTAAATAGATAACCTAATTAACATACTGCCCTAACTAAAACCTAAGTAAATTAACCAAAGAACCCTGGCAGAGAGAGAGGGGGTTCTGAGGGCTAGGGCGAGGAGGTAGGCCTGACGACCGGAGGGGAGAGGAGGGAGGCGAGGGCCGACGGGTCAGGTCTTGGCCTTGGCCGGGTCGAGGCGGGCCGGCGCCGGGTCGAGGCGAGGGCCGGGTCGAGGCGAGCGCCTGGGTCGGGTCCGGGTCGGGCGAGCGCCGGGTCGAGGTCGAGGCCGAGGCAGGTCGGGGCGGGTCGAGGAGCTAAGCGCCGGGCCGAGTCGGGCGGCGCCGGGGCGGTCGAGTAGCGGTCTGACGGGGAAGAGAGTGGGGATTTGGGGAAAAGGCGGGATGAAGCAGGGAGAGTGAGAATTTTGGGTTAAGTGGGCGTAGTAGTAGCGCATTTGGACAAAACAGCTGCTACTACCTTGATAACTGTGGCGCTTTACGAAATGCGCTACTACTAACTTCGCTACTGCGAGTTTTCCTTTTTCTTTTCCTTTATTTTATCCCACTTTTATTTCCCGAGGGAAGTGAACGAAGGGAGGGCGATATATATTGCATCATTTGACGGTTAAATATGTATACAAAATAGGAACATATATATTACACATCAGTGGACCCATGCATAATAATGGCTAAGTGTGTATACAAAATAGCTAGGAACATATATATATATATATATATATATATATATATATATATATATATATAATATTACATCATTTGACCGATAACATACGTTTAAATGGTCTTGGCGTTTTCGTTTTGAGTCATCTTCTTTCCCTTCTTGTTCGTGAAGAATAATTGAGCCCCTCATTGTGACTTTGCCTTTTCCATGGAGTACGATTTTTCTTAGGTAATGTAGTATTGATTCTTCTTTTGGCGTATACTTCATCATCATCGTCATCTTCCCTCATTGGGTTGCCGTCTTGATCATAGTATTCCTCGTTGGCGACTCCATCCATTCCAATGATGTTCCTTTTGCCTCTCCTCACGACAACACGGCTGGGATTGCGCGGGTCAGTTATGAAGAAGCATTGTGTCACGTGCTTAGCGTGTACCCATGGCTCGTTTTTTGCGATAGCGTTCACAGTAGCGCTCTTGGCGTCGGGTATAGTCATGGTAGTGAAAATCCGGCTTTCTCTTTCGACATTCTTAGCCCATCTGACACGGAACATCGTCGTGTTGTGCAGTCCAGGGTAGTCAAGCTTCCAGATCTCCTCGACCCTTCCATAAAATCATTCAGTTGCGCCATTGTCGCTGCCGGTCATGCATTCCATCGTCACCCTGAAGTTCGATCATCACTGTCCATATCTTTGGCCTCCGTGTAGAACGTGTATCCGTTGATATCATATGCACGATAGGTTACGAGGTTGGGCGAGGGCCATGTTCTAAGGCGTATATGAGCAATCCGTCCTTAGAGCCCTCCTCCGGGATTAGCAATAATATGCTCTTTGAACCAATGCAGGAAAGTGGAGTTGTGCTCTCTAGTAACATCGGCGTCCGTCCTGCATACCCCCGGTCAAGATACCTCTTTGCGATAATTTCTTTGTGTATTGCCACGAAAGGATCTACCTCGTCTAGGTGTTGTAGCACTACCAAGTTTGCTCTGTTAAAGTCGCTGCATCGATCTGAGTATGCCACGTGCAGTTCCCTGCGACCGTTGCAGTGACCATCTCCTTCGAGCCTCCCATCGTGCTTGTTAACGGGCAAACCAACACTAACACCAAAGCGGCTGGCCTGCGCCATATAGAAAATTCTCACAAAAGAGATGCACTCTTGTGCCAAATAGCCACAGACGATGCTTCCATCCGGACGGGACATGTTCTGAACGAATCCTTTGATGATCCCATTCATCCTATCAAACGGCATCATGTTGTGCAGGAATGGCGGCCCCAGTCTATTATGTCATCCACAATATGGACACACGGATGCACCATCACGTCAAAGAAGCAGCGGTAGGGAAGTACATCTCAAGCTCATTCGATTATCACAACGATCTCTTCCTGTAGCCTTCAGAGCTGCTTCACACTGATCGACTTTCGAGAGATGACGTCGAAAAAGTTACAGAGACCAATAAGCGTGTCACGGACGTGCTTGTCCATTATCCCTCTAAGGGCAACAGGTAGTATCTGCGTCATCATCACATGACAGTCATGAGACTTCATCTCGCTGAACCTTTTCTTGTCCGTGTATAGATATCTGCTTATCTTGCCACGGTAACCGGAACTAACTTTGACTCTGGTAAGGCACTTAAAGAATTGATTGATCTCAACCTGACTTAAGGTGAAGCAAGAAGGGGGGCAATAATCTTCTTTCTTTATTTTCTTGCCCTTCTTCTCCCATGCCTCTATCTCCGTCTCTGTCTCGTCTGACATTTTACAGGGCGGCATGTGCAGATCTTCCCTGATTTTCAAATCTTGCAAGTCTTTTCTTGCCTTCGGCCCATCCTTGGTCTTATCCGGCATGTTCATCAGTGTTGCGAGCAAGCTCTCAAGGACATTCTTACAGATATGCATTTGATCAAGGCAATGAGGTGTATCGAGTTTTTGCTAGTAGTCCAAGTCCCAGAACACAGACCTCGTCTTCCATACCTTTAGCAGCGGCTCCGGCGCCTTTCTCATCGTCATTCCAGGCGCGGGGCACTCCTTCTAGTTTTTCAACAGCTCATCGATTTTGGCACCGCTCCGCTTACGTGGAGGTCCTCGATGCTCAGCGTGACCATTGAATAGATCTCCACGGTTTCTCCACGGGTCGTCCTGTTCAAGCCATCTTCGATGCCCCATGTACCACGATTTTCCCAGACCCACCATCTTTCCTTGGCGTTAGCTGCTTTGAGGCGTCGTATCATCCATGCACCACGTGCATCCGCAATATCCATGGCACACCTGGCCTACCACATATCCGTAATCGAGATAGTCCTGCCTTGCCGTGATCGGTAGCGACTCTCATGTTGAAATACTCGCCTTTCTTTGGCGTCCCATGTCTTGGCGGTGTTTTCCATAACGTGTCTAACTCCTCTTTAAGTAGCCCCAGATACAAATTAATATTATTTCCTGGTTGTTTCGGCCCTTGAATAAGCATGCTCATGTGAATGTACTTGATTTCATGCACAACCGGGGGAGGTTGTACATCCATACAAACACGGGCCATGTGCTATGGTTGGTGTTACGGTTGCCAAACGGATTCATGCCATCGGTACAGCGCCACGAGCACGATGTTCCTTGCATCACATTCAAAATACCGATAGAAGCTGTTCAACGCTCTCCATGGCTTCCATCCTTCACGTGTCTCAGCTTCGGATCATCTCCATCGTCGGGCTTCTACCTCTCCGTGTGCGGCGCATTAGCTTTGCTTCCTTGGGATCTACAAAATACCTCTGGAGACGGGGAGTGATCGGTAAGTACCATACAACTTTCTGGGGACATTTCTTCCCGGCCTTCTTGTATCGAGAAGCATTGCACACCGGACAGCTTGTTTTTTCCGTGTGCTCGTTCCGATAAATTATGCAATTGTTGATGCATGCATGGTATCTAATGTGTGGCATTCAAGAGGGCACACGATCTTCTTGGCCTCATCAACACTAGTAGGACATAGATTACCCGCGGGAAGAACATCCTTTAGGTACTTGAGATGCTCATCGAGGCTAGTGTCGGTCCATTTGTTTTTAGCCTTCGTCTTTAGGAGTTGGGCGTGAAACTCAAGCGGGTCACCTCAGGATTGCAACCATCATACAATGGAGTGTTTGAGTCTACCACAGTTGCTCGGCTTAGCTTCCTCTCTAGAAGCAGCTCTCTTAGTACTCGTCTCCTTGCGAAACAATGCTTGAACATGAGGGTCCCGCACGATTGAACTTAGTACCGACGAACTCTGCTGCGTGGAGTCCATGTCGTTCTCTCCGCCGCCATGTCCGGCCCCTTCTCCTCCGCCATGTCCGGCCCCTTCTCCTCCGCCATGTCCGGCCTCTTCCCCCCCGCCATTATCGATCATCTCTTCGTCTTGCCCCGTGTCATCATTGCCTGCCCCATCGGCATCCTCAACATCGTCATCCTCATCTTCAATTATCCACCGAGTATAGCCATCCATGAAACCATTCATGAGTAGGTGCGCTTCGACACGACCATCGTCATGGGGGTCGAGCCAAACTATTCCTTTGCATTTTCGACACGGACAAAAAACCTCTGTCCGGTTATTTTCTTTCATGTCCTCCACCGCCGACCGCAACCACCTGTCCACCATCGTTCCACTGGCCATCGTCAACTCTGCACGGTAATAATAAACAAATTGATTGTAAAAATGCATGCATGCATCAAAGTCATACAAAAATTTGGCATGTTCTTCCCTAAAAATAGGACATATATGGATCTAGAGTTTGCCCGGAATTCGCCGGAACGGAAATAAATCGACATTTCGGCAAAACATAGGCAACTCAAAAGCACAATTTGGCATCAACTCATGCCACACACACAATTTTCACAAACATATCACACATACATAAACATATTTCCATTTCGAGATCGAGCACACGGTGGAGATGATGTTGTAGGGAGATCAAAAGTGCACAAAGCTCTTCTTGACAAAGATAGATCTAGTTAGGGGGCAAATAGGTCACTTAACTAAATCCTACATATACCTAGCTACCTAATTTGGGAGGAGACAACTTCAACTAGTGGAGGGGAAAGGAAAAAGAAAAACGAGATGCATTAATGGAGGTGGTGTAGTTAGGTAGGAGTAATGAAGAGAGAGAAAGGTGGATAGAAGAGAGAGAGTAATATAATGGGGGAGAAGTATTCAGGAAGAAGAAGAGTGTGAGTGGGAGCATGTGGGGGAGATAGGGGAAAGGGAAGAGAGGCGGGGGAGGGGAGGGACGGGTGGGGAAAAGGTGGTGGGTTGGTGCGGGTTAGCGGTAGCGCGGGAGCCAAAACGCGCTGCTGCTAAGGAATTAGCAGCAGCGCGCTTTGGGCGACGGCGCTACTTCTAACAGGGACAAAAAAGTGTGCCAAGTTGAAATTTAGCAGCAGCGATCTCAAAAAAAGCGCGCTACTCCTACATCCGTAGCAGTAGCGCGGTTCGCGCCTCCGCGCTACTGCTAATTGGAGTTAGGGGGACACCGCCGGTCGATATTTGTAGCAGCGCGATTTACGCCCGAAAGCCATCTGCTAAAAACTAATCATGGCGAGTTTCCGCGCAGCGCTACTACTAATTAGCAGCGGCGCTCCTTTTGAGCCGCCCTCTTTGCTAAACTTCTGTGTATAGGCTTTTCCCTAGTAGTGTAATCTCCCCGGATGAATTGCCTGGTGTGCCTCCAGAATGGAAGCCGCCTTGGGCCTCTTCGCCCTCCTCCTTATCTTCCCCCGCTGGCACTTGATATGGTGTCGGAGCCAGCATCGTTGTTAACACCGGATCGGCAGAGTCTTCGGGAAGTGGAGCCGAACACCTGATTCTCTCCGCCTTCTTTAGCCAGCCCTGGCCGAATAGAGTTTTAACAGTACATTGTCATGAATAATTTGACTAAACCATGTTCGGGGGTCGAGTACTTACCGGAGTATCCGGATGGTTGCAGCCAAGGCCGAGGTCTTCTGTAGTATCCGGCCATTGTTTTCGTGCACCGAAGAACAATTTCCACATTTCTCTGAGCATCATGCCAGAGAGGTGATGAAGAGTCCGTGGACCTTCCGGATTAAACTCCCACATGCGGAGAGGGCGTCGCTGACAGGGTAGGGTCCAGCGGACTAGCATTACTTGGATTACATCGATGAGACCGGTGTCCTTCTCTATAAGGCTCCGAATGCGGCTTTGCAGCGTCCGCACTTCATCAGGAGATCCCCAGTCCAGCCCCTTGTTAATCCACGATGCGAGCTGTGGCGGAGGGCCGGGCCGAAGCGCAGGTGTGGCTGCCCGCTTTTTACCGCGGGGTTCGGTGATGTAAAACCACTCCCGTTGCCATAAGTCAGAAGTTTCTGCGAAGGAGCCCTTCAGCCAAGAAGAATTGATGAGCTTGCTTATTGAAGCGCATCCGCACTCCATTTGCTTCCCGTTGATTACCTTCGGCCTCACGCTAAAGGTCTTAAGCCATAAGCTGAAGTGTGGGGAAATACGGAGGAAGGCCTCGCACGTGGTGATGAATGCTGAGATGTGGAGAAAGGAGTCCGGGGCTAGATCGTGGAAATCTAGCCCGTAATAAAACATGACCCCTCGAACGAAGGGATGGAGAGCAAACCCAAGCCCTCGGAGGAAGTGAGAGATGAACACGACCCTCTAATTGGGTCTGGGAGTAGGAATAACCTACCCTTGAGCAGGAAGCCTGTGGTAGATCTCCGCGGTCAAGTATCTTGCCTCCTTGAGCTTCCAGACATCTTCCTCTGTGACAGAAAAGGCCATCCACCGGCCTTGAAGGTTGGGTCCGGACATGGCAAGAGGCTCGAAGCAGCTGGATTGACCATTGAGTGTTGGAACTTGAGGTGGGTGGTAGAGGGAAGGCCTAGCGTGGAAGAAAGATGATAGACCTTAACCCCTTTATAAAGGCAATGAATATCGAGCGTCCCCTCCGTGGCCTTAAAACATGCCTATTCCCAAGGAATTATGCCAACAGAACAGTTGGGTTACCCACGCCCGTGTTGATGAAAATCCCGTAATATGGGGACACGATCTCTGCTTTGATGAGACGTGCCAATAAAAACCGCCCCCCTCCCCCCTCCCCCCCCCCCCCGAAATGTGAGGTGGCTAGAAAATGATTCAAAATAATGGCCGGGTAGTGACGTAATGTGGTGCTGCCAAAATTGTCAGCGGATTGGACTCGTAAATATTATACTCTCTACGGTTGTTTATGGAACTTGCCTTGCAGAGCCGGACACGATTCTTGTGTTCGAGATTTACTTTGAAGTATTCGGAGAAGGAACCCGCCTTGCAATGCCGAAGACAATCTGCGCGCCGGACTCATCGTCATTGAAGCCTAGTTCAGGGGCTAATGAGGGAGTCCTGGACTAAGGGATCCTCGGACAGCCGGACTATATACTTTGGCCGGACTGTTGGACTATGAAGATACAAGATAGAAGACTTTGTCCCGTGTCCGGATGGGACTATCATTCGCGTGGAAGGCAAGCTTGGCGATTCGGATATGTATTCCTTTCTCTGCAACCGACTTTGTACAACCCTAGCCCCCCCCCCCATTGTCTATATAAACCGGAGGGTTTAGACTTCTAGAGTTTAGTCACAACAATCATAACCTCATAGGCTAGACTTCTAGGGTTTAGCCATTACGATCTCGTGGTAGATCAACTCTTGTAATACTCATATTCATCAAGATCAATCAAGCAGGAAGTAGGGTATTACCTCCATAGAGAGGGCCCGAACCTGGGTAAACATTGTGTCCCCCGCCTCCTGTTACCATTAGCCTTAGACGCAAGTTCGGGACCCCCTACCCGAGATCCACCGGTTTTGACACCGACACCTATGTCATTGAGGAGGTCTATCGATCCAGAGCTATCAAAATAAATAATGCCAAAGGGACTAACCCGAAGGTTGTCAATGGGCAACGAGTAAGACACTATATCTCAGGTACACCCATTAATGTCGAAAGCAATGTTATCCAAACTTTGACACCGGAAGAACACATAAAGGAAACCTTCCGGAACACTCTAGAATAATGAAAAAAGGAGGTACGTGATATGTAAGTAAACGGGCTCCGAAAAATCCGCAAAAATATTTGTTGTCAGTTTTGGAATATTTAGAAAATTAGGAAAATAAGAAACTTCCAGAAAAGTGACTCTGGTGGGCACGATACACCAGGGCGCGCTAGGCATTCCTGGTGCGCCCAAGTGGGTTGAGCCCACGTCGGGTACTTTCTGGACTCCGTTTTTCTTCTATTCTGCTTGTTCCCCAAGATAAAAAAAATCTATATATACCTCGCGAACCTGTTAACCTCTGTATCGCGGAGAAATCTCCTGTTTTCTTTTCTTGCTGTTTTCTGTCAGATCTGTTGAGCCAGGCATCATGTCTTCTCCCTCCTCCAACACTGAAGAAGGTGAAGCTTGGTTGCTTCAGGTAGAATCCAGAGGAGTGGAATTTGAGGAGATCGTTATGGAGGAAAATGAGGGGGACTCGTTCGAAATTCACCCTCCCGCTTCTGAGAGAGGGACCCTGGCTGGTATCTTGATAACCCACAAGTATAGGGGATCAATTGTAGCCTCTTTCGATAAGTAAGAGTGTAGAACCCAACGAGGAGCTAAAGGTAGAACAAATATTCCCTCTCAAGTTCTATCGACCACTCATACAACTCTACGCACGCTTAACGTTTACTTTACCTAAAACAAGTATGAAACTAGAAGTACTTTGTAGGTGTGATAGGATAGGTTTGTAAGATAATAAAGAGCACGTAAATAAAAAGTAGGGGCTGTTTAGATAAAGAAGCAATAAAGTAAATATAGCGAGTGTGGAAAAGTGGTTGTAGGAGTTGCGAAAGTGTCCCTAAGAAATTGACTACTTTACTAGACCGATACCAAGTTTTATGCGGGAGAGGCATAAGCTAACATACTTTCTCTTCTTGGATCATATGCACTTATGATTGGAACTCTAGCAAGCATCTGCAACTACTAAAGATCATTAAGGTAAAACCCAACCATAGCATTAAAGCATCAAGTCCCCTTTATCCCATACACCACAACCCCCTTACTCGGGTTTATGCTTCTGTCACTCAAGCAACCCACTATAAGCGAATCATGAACGTATTGCAACACCCTACAACGGGAATCCCTCACGCTTGCGTGACACGGAGGGCACAATAGGACAGCAACATAACCACAAGCATAGCAATTCACAAATCATCGATAGGACAATGAAAATCTACTCATACATCATAGGATGGCAACACATCATTGGATAATAATATGAAGCATAAAGCACCATGTTCAAGTAGAGGGTACAGCGGGTTGCGAGAGAGTGGACCACTGAATATAGATGGGGGAAGGTGATGGAGATGTTGGTGAAGATGATGGAGGTGTTGGTGTAGATCGTGGTGATGATGATGGCCCCCGGCGGTGTTCCGGTGCCACCGGAAGCAAGGGGGAGAGAGCCCCCTTCTTCTTCTTTTTCCTTGACCTTCTCCCTAGATGGGAGAAGGGTTTCCCCTCTGGTCCTTGGCTCCCATGGCGTGGGAGGGGCGAGAGCCCCTCCGAGATTGGATCTATCTCTCTGTCTCTCTCTGTTTCTGCGTTCTCAGATTCTGCCCTTTCACCGTTTCTTATATATCCGGAGATCCGTAACTCCGATAGGATTGAAACCTTCGCCCAGATTTTTCTCCGAAAATTAGCTTTCTTGCGGCAAAAGAAGAGCATCAACCGCCTTACGGGGTGCCCACGAGGGTCAGGGGCGCGCCCCCTGCCTCGTGGCCCCCTCGGGCACCGTCTCGCGTTGATTTTTCTTCCCAAAAATCATAAATATTCCAAAAATAATCTCCGTCCGTTTTTATCCCGTTTGGACTCCGTTTGATATTGGGTTTCTGCGAAACATAAAACATGCAACAAACAGGAACTGGCACTGGGCACTGGATCAATATGTTAGCCCCAAAGTTAATATAAAAAGTTGCCAAAAGTATATGAAAATTGTAGAATATTGGCATGGAACAATAAAAAAATTATAGATACGACAGAGACGTATCAGCATCCCCAAGCTTAATTCTTGCTCGTCCTCGAGTAGGTAAGATAAAAAGATAATTTTTGATGTGGAATGCTACCTAGCATAATCTTGATCATATATCTAGTCATGGCATGAATATTAAGACACGAATGATTCAAAGAAATAGTCTATCATTTGACATTAAGACGATAATACTTCAAGCGTACTAATAAAGCAATCATGTCTTTACAAAACAACATGGCCAGAGAAAGTTATCCCTACAAAATCATATAGTCTGGCTATGCTCCATCTTCACCACACAAAATATTCAAATCATGCACAACCCCGATGACAAGCCAAGCAATTGTTTCATACTTTTGTCGTTCTCAAACCTTTTCAACTTTCACGCAATACATGAGTGTGAGCCATGGACATAGCACTATAGGTGGAATAGAATATGATGGTGGAGGTTGTGTGGAGAAGACAAAAAGGGAGAAAGTCTCACATCAACGCGGCTAATCAATGGGCTATGGAGATGCCCATCAATTGATGTCAATGCGAGGAGTAGGGATTGCCATGCAACGGATGCACTAGAGCTATAAGTGTATGAAAGCTCAAACTGAAACTAAGTGGGTGTGCATCCAACTTGCTTGCTCCTGAAGACCTAGGGCATTTGACGAAGCCCATCGTTGGAATATACAAGCCAAGTTCTATATTGAAAATTCCCACTAGTATATGAAAGTGATAACTCAAAAGACTCTATATATGAAGAACATGGTGCTATGAGGAAGCACAAGTGTGGTAAAAGGATAGTAACATTGCCCCCTTTCTTTCTTTCTTTTTTCTTTTTTTCCTCTTTTTTTTGATGGGCTTATTTGGCCCCATTTTTTATTTAGGCTTCTCTGGCCTATCTTTTTTAGGGGCAATGCTCTATAATGATGATCATCACACTTCTATTTACTTACAACTCAATACTAGAACAAAGATATGACTCTATATGAATGCCTCCGTGATGTGCGGGATGTGGAATGATCTAGCGTAGCAATGACATCAAAAAACGGACAAGCCATGAAAAAATCATGCTAGCTATCTTATGATCATGCAAAGCAATATGACAATGAATGCTCAAGTCATGTATATGATGATGATGGAAGTTGCAAGGCAATATATCTCGGAATGGCTATGGAAATGCCATGATAGGTAGGTATGGTGGCTGTTTTGAGGAAGATATAAGGAGGCTTATGTGAGATAGAGCGTATCGTATCACGGGGTTTGGATGCACCAGCGAAGTTTGCACCGACTCTCGACGTGAGAAAGGGCAATGCACGGTACCGAAGAGGCTAGCAATGATGGAAGGGTGAGAGTGCGTATAATCCATGGACTCAACATTAGTCATAAAGAACTCACATACTTATTGCAAAAATCTATAAGTCATTGAAACAAAGTACTACGCGCATGCTCCTAGGGGGATAGATTGGTAGGAAAAGACCATGCTCGTCCCCGACCGCCACTCATAAGGAAGAGAATCAATAAATACCTCATGCTCCAACTTCGTTACATAACGGTTCACCATACGTGCATGCTATGGGAATCATAACCTTCAACACAAGTATTTCTACAATCCACAACTACCCACTAGCATGACTCTAATATCACCACCTTTATATCGCAAAACTATTGCAAGGAATCAAACATATCATATTCAACGACCTACAAGTTTATGTAGGATTTTATGACTAACCATGTGATTGACCAATTCCTATCATATCTCTAAATAGATATAAGTGAATCAAGAGAGTTTAATTCTTTCTACAAAAGATATGCCCACGCTCTAACAAATATAAGTGAAGCAAAAGAGCATGCTACAAATGGCGGTTTTCTATGTGAAGAGAAACAGGCAATCCAAACTTCAAAAGATATAAGTGAAGCACATGAAGCATTCTATAAAGTCATACTCAAAAGATTTAAGTGAAGTGCAATGAGCATTCTATAAATAAACCATGCACTATCTCATACCAGCATGGTGCATAAAAGAAAAGTGAAAACTAAATGCAAAAGACGCTCCAAGATTTGCACATATCGCATGAAAGAAACGAATCCGAAAACATATCGATACTTGTTGAAGAAAGAGGGGATGCCTTCCAGGGCATCCCCAAGCTTAGACGCTTGAGTCTCCTCGAATATTTACTTGGGGTGCCTTGGGCATCCCCAAGCTTGAGCTCTTGCCTCTCTTCATTTTCCTCATATCGAGGCCTCCTCGATCAAACACTTCATCCACACAAAACTTCAACAGAAAACTCGGTAAGATCCGTTAGTATAAAAAAGCACATCACTACTCTAAGTACTGTTGCAAACCAATTCATATTTTGTTTTTTCATTGTGTCTACTGTAATATAACTTTTTCATGGCTTAATCCACTTATAGAAATTGATAGTTTCATCAAAACAAGTAAACTATGCATCAAAAACAGAATCTGTCAAAAAACCAGTCTGTAGCAATATGAACATTCACCATACTTCTGTTACACCAAAAGTTCTACCAAAATTATGAAAAATAAACAATTTGTATGGCAAGACAGTGCAAAAAGAATCATAACCGTTTGACGTTCCAGTAAAAAATGTAAAATCACGCACTACAACCAAAGTTTCTGTCCCGCACCGCACAAACCAACAAGCATTGAAAACATCCTAAAGGCAAACCTTGGCACATTATTTTTATAATAAAATGGAATTGTACAAGGGGATAATTATTTTTGATGAAAAGTTTCTGTAATCAAGATTCACAAAGTTTTCGTGAGCATGAACAAAGTTCAAGGAGCTCTCCCACTTCAACAATGCTTGTCTATCTCACTTTCACTTTCCTTTTTGAAAAGTTTTGGGTTCCCCTCTTTATTTTTGTTTTGTTTTTAGACTATATAAAACCACTCAACAGAAATAAATGACTCTCCAAAACTTCCGGGTTGTCTCCCTGGCAGCGCTTTCTTTAAAGCCATTAAGCTAGGCATATAGTGCTCAAGTAATGGATCCACCCGGTTCCCAAGGTATATCAAAGCCAATTTTAATTAAAAATGATTTGTAATTTAGTAGTGAGCACAAAGTAACATATATCATGCAACCGTGAAGTCTAACTCTCTTCCTATGCATCGACATGTCATAAAAGAACGATTCATGCACACATAGTAAAGGCCAATGCATAGTATAAACGGTTTCTTGCAATTTTATCATATTGGAAACATAGAGAGGCGGAGATATAGTTCCTCTCTCATAATAATTGCAAGTAGGAGCAGCAAGCACATGCATATTATATCTATCAAAATTATCATGTGCAACGGTAAAAGGCAACCCATCAATATAATCCTTAATAAGCACAAACTTCTCCGATATAGTGTAGTCGGGAGAATTCAAAAGGATAATAGGACTATCATGCGTGGGTGCAATAGCAACAATTTCATGTTTAACATAAGGAACTATAGCAAGTTCATCTCCATAAGCATAATTCATATTGGCATCTTGGCCACAAGCATAGCAAGCATCATCAAAAAGGGATATTTCAAGAGAATCAACGGGATCATAACAATCATGATAGCAATCATCCTCCGGTAAACACGAAGGGGAATTAAACAATATATGAGTTGAAGAGTTACTCTCATTAGAAGGTGGGCATGGGTGATCAATCCACTCTTCCTCCTTTTGTTCTTCGCTCTCCCCATCATCTTTTTCATCCAATGAGCTCACAGTTTCATCAATTTTCTTCTTCCATAGACTCCTGCAAAATATTAGTCTCTTCTTGGACAGCGGAGACTTTCTTAATAAATGCATCAATATTGGAATTGTATTCATAATTCTCATAACAATATTTTAAGTATAGAAAAATTTTCAGGTCTGTAAACAGCATCATCAAGATTTTCACACTCTTTAAACAAAGATTCAATTTCATAAGCACCCATAAAAGCAACGAATTCTTCTATTTGTTCCACATCATAGTAATCATATATACCATTAGCATAAGAAGCTAAGGTTTTATTATCACTAAGTTTGCATGAGAAGGGGAGGTGAGGGAGTCCTGGATTAGGGGGTGTCTGGATAGCCGAACTATCACCTTTGGCCGGACTCCTGGACTATGAAGATACAAGATTGAAGACTTCGTCCCGTGTTCGGATGGGACTTTCCTTGGCGTGGAAGGCAACCTTGGCGATATGGATATGTAGATCTCCTACCATTGTAACCGACTCTGTGTAACCCTAACCCTCTTTGGTGCCTATATAAACCGGAGGGTTTTAGTCCATAGGACGAACAACAATCATACCATAGGCTAGCTTCTAGGGTTTAGCCTCTCACGATCTCGTGGTAGATCTACTCTTGTACTACCCATATCATCAATATTAGTCAAGCGAGGAGTAGGGTTTACCTCCATCGAGAGGGCCCGAACCTGGGTAAAACATCGTGTCCCTTGTCTCCTGTTACCATCCACCTAGGCCTTGATTCGGGACCCCCTACCCGAGATCCGCCGGTTTTGACACTAACATTGGTGCTTTCATTGAGAGTTCCTCTGTGTCGTCATCTTTAGGCCCGATGGCTCCTCCGATCATCAACAACGATGCGGTCCAGGGTCAGACTTTTCTCCCCGGACAGATCTTCGTATTCGGCGGCTTTTGCACTGTTGGCCAATTCGCTGGCCATCTGGAGCAGATTGAAAGCTACGCCCCTGGCCATCAGGTCAGATTTGGAAGTTTGAACTATACGGCTGACGTCCGCGGAGACTTGATCTTTGACGGATTCGAGCCACAGCCAAGTGCGCCGCACTGTCATGATGGGCATGATCTAGCTTTGCCGTCGAACAGTGCCCTGGGGCCGCACAAGTGTCCGCTCCGACCCTTAGCTCGGAGCCGACTGCGCCGATCGAGGAAGGGTGGCTGGACACCGCCTCGGGGGCTGCGATCTCTACGGTGATTGAGCCGTACACCAACCCTGTCGCTACTGGCTTCGTGACTCCAAGGTGCCGGACTCCTCTCCGGACTCCGAACCTTCCGCGCCCCTGCCAATCGAATCCGATTGGGCGCCGATCATGGAGTTACCTGCCGCGGACATCTTTCAGCACTCGTCCTTTGGCGACATCCTGAATTCGCTAAAGTCTCTCTCTTTATGAAGAGAGCCCTGGCCGGATTATGGTCAGGAATGTTGGGATGCGGACGATGAAGAAATTCAAAGCCCACCCACCACCCACTTCGTAGCCACTGTCGATGATTTAACCGACATGCTCGACTTCGACTCCGAAGACATCGACGGTATGGACGACAATGCAGGAGACGACCAAGAACCAGCGCCTACAGGGCACAGGAAGGCCACCTCGTCATACGACATATACATGGTGGGCATCCCAAAAGATGGGAATGGCGACGGAACAACGGAGGATGACCCCTCCAAGAAATAGCCTAAGCGCCGCGTCAGCGGCGCCGCTCTAAGTCCCGCCACAGCAAAAACGGCGATTCCGGCCCTGGAGACAATAACACCCCGGACAGTGCCGAAGACAACCCCCTCTAGCAGGATTCAGTACAGGAGGATGGAGAAGCCAGCCCTCATGAGAAAGCGGCGGACAGAGAGGTAGAGGACGATAATTACATGCCTCCCTCCGAAGACGAGGCAAGCCTCGACGACGATGAATTTGTCATGCCTGAGGATCCCGCCGAACAAGAGCGTTTCAACCGCAGGCTTATGGCCACGACAAGCAGCCTCAAGAAAAAGCAGCAACAGCTTAGAGCTGACCAAGACTTGCTAGCTGACAGATGGACAGAAGTCCTTGCGGCCGAAGAATATGAACTCGAACGCCCCTCCAAGAGCTACCCAAAACCCAGGCTGCTACCCCGATTAGAGGAGGAAGCACCTAAACCTACATCAGCAGCGCATGATACGGCCGACCGGTCACCTCGTGGCCGTGACAGAGAGGCCTCTCGGCCCTGCACTCAAGCTGCACCCCGGCCGCTCAAAAAATACCAAGGCACGGGGAAGCGCGCCAGACCTGCGAGATATATTGGAGGACAGGGCAAGGCAAACAAGATCGATCTACGGATCGCGTGGGCGCCCCACTACACATGACGATAACCGTCATGCCGGATATGGCAATTCCGGCCGGGCCGAACACAGTAGACAAAGCTCATTTGAGCTGCGTTGCGATATAGCCAATACAGAGGCGCCGCACACCCACTATCCTTCACAGATGAAGTGATAGATCATCAAATCCCCGAGGGTTTCAAACCCGTAAACATTGAATCATACGATGGCACAACAGATCCTGCGGTCTGGATCGACGACTATATCCTTCACATCCACATGGACCGCGGTGATGACCTACACGCCATCAAATACCTCCCACTCAAGCTTAAAGGACCAGCTCGGCATTGGCTTAACAGCTTGCCAGCAGAGTCAATTGGTTGTTGGGAAGACATGGAAGCCGCATTCCTCAACAATTTCCAGGGCAATTACATGCGACCACCAGACGCCGATGACCTAAGCCACAAAATTCAGCAGCCATAGGAATCGGCCAGACAATTCTGGACACGGTTCCTAACCAAGAAAAATCAAATCATCGACTGTCCGGATCACGAGAGGCCCTTGCAGCCTTCAAACATAATATCCACGACGAGTGGCTTGCCCGACACCTAGGACAGGAAAAGCGAAATCCATGGCAGCCCTCACAACACTCATGACCCGCTTTTGCGCGGGAGAGGACAGCCAGCTAGCTTCGTAGTAACAACATGACCAAGAGCCACAGTAATTCGGATACCATGGACAACAACGGCAGTCGGCGTCGCAACAAGCACAAAGCGCCGCATTAATGGCGATAATGCTGAAGAATCTGGCGATCAATGCGGACTCGAGAGGCTCAAAACCCGGTCAGCGGAAAAAGCCATTCAAAAGAAATACTCGGGCCCGTCCAATTTGGACTGAATACTTTCGATCGCTCGTGCGGATACACGGCACCCCGAAAAACCAGCCAACCACACCAACAGGGATTGTTGGGTGTTCAAGCAAGCGAGCAAGTTAAATGCTGAAAACAATGACAAGGGCTACATAGCAGCAGCGAGGAGGAGCCCGGCTGCCGAACAATAGAGGACAGAAGGGCTTCCCCCTACAAGTGCGGACGATGAACATGATATCATAACCCACATACCCAAAAGGAGGCGGAGCGTGCACTAAAGGGGCGTATATGCGATGGAGCCGATCGCCCCAAAGTTCAATCTGTGGTCCTCCTGCCCGATCCCTTTTGATCGAAGGACCACCCCACTAGCATCCGCCATGGCGGATTCGCGCGTGGTTCTAGACCCAATCGTTGGCCAGTTCACCTCACTAGAGTCCTAATGGGCCGGCGGCGGCAACTTTGAACCTGCTTTATCATGATACGATTGCCCAAAATGGGCATAGACCCCTCAAGGATTAAACCCACAAAGGCGACCTTTAAAGGCGTCATACCAGGTGTAGAGGCCAAGCTATGCAGGCTCGATTACACTTGAAGTGGTCTTGAGATCCCGGATAACTTCCGAGCGAGGAGTTAATCTTGACATAGTCCCGTTCATGGCGGCTATCACGCCTTGCTCCGGACGAACCACATTTGCAAAGTTCAATGCGGTGCCGCTTTTCGCATACCTCAAGCTCAAGATGCGAGGCCCTTGAGGAGTCATTACGGTCAGCGGAAACACGAGCGCTCTCTCCGAGCGGAGGAGCATCTGGCTGACCCTCGCGGCGGAAGTACAAAGCAGCCTCTCAAAGGCAATTCTCGAGTCCGGCTATCAAGCGTCCGGACACCGTCAAGCGCACCGGAGTAACCTACAACAAGACCGCTGGCACGTTCCGAAACGCAGCGTAGCAATGCGGCTAACCCCAGCCCTCGCGAAATTGCGAAACCAGTACTACACGTACATAATTACGCTCTGGAAATACCATGGGCATAGGGGGAGGGGCACGACCACGGCAGGCCCAGAATGCGGCTCAACCGCACCAGGGGCTCCCTATTATGTCATTCCTTTTCTTTCTTACTTTCAGGACTCCGTTCTCAAGAAGCCTTGTCCGGCAGTAGAATCGCCGAAACACACGATGCAACAGCCAGGGAAGCAGAAAGCTACGTCGAGTGTCCAGGTGGTCTCTATAACGAGCAGTATACCTGTTTCACATATCATCCCGCAGCTCGTCCCTAGAGAGGGACAGGTCAAATAGTCCCGTCCATTGCTTATCGCACCATTTGTATCGTTCTGCTTTTACCGCAGCCTTTTTGAATAAACAATACATAGCTCCCGCCTATTATTGCATTCCTTTTTATCTATATATGTTCACTTATGACATGTTGCATCCGTACACTTTGGTACGGCCAAATACACCAGGGGCATAAGTACCCTAAAATATGGTGTGATA
Organism: Aegilops bicornis; assembly: GCA_021605145.1. Lineage (NCBI taxonomy): Eukaryota > Viridiplantae > Streptophyta > Magnoliopsida > Poales > Poaceae > Aegilops > Aegilops bicornis. The sequence goes on from CM038674.1 coordinate 162,670,717, forward strand.
AGTCCGAACACTTTCACAAGTGCGGCACCCCGAACTTATAGCATTATATGCATCAGCTCCGAATCATGTCTTAGGTCAATAGTTGGGTTTGCCCGGCTCCCATGTTTTGGTACCTTACGTTCCGTTATATCGGCTAAGGTAGCGCTGGGAGAACCACTGCGATTGTGCCCCGGTTGAGCTGGGTTAAGCACCTCAGTGGAGAAAGCTAAAACTGACCATCATGATATGGCGAGAGCGATGCGTTGTTCGAGAGGTTTCGAGTCCCTAAATACTTATGCCGCTTAGGCGAGGAGTCGGCTTTGTCCGGCCCAGGCGTGGATAGCGCCCCGAACTCGGTCTTCCAAATACTAGGGGCTTCGCCGAAATTTAAAATTATAGAATTCTATGGCTAAGTGAGAGTGTTCAAGCATTATAGTCTGGTTGCCTTGTTAGATTGCGTTGAGCGCCTCCTCGAAGGACCCAAGAATGGGAAAAAAGCGCTCAAATTTATCCCGAACACCCCACACTTTCGTGGCATGGGGGCAGAAGCCGACGACTCGCCATCTCTCAAATTTAATAAACGGCCGCACAGAAGGTAATACTTTAAATTCACAAGCGTTTCTTAGCGCATATGAACAAGTTTTTAGCGTACAGGATAACAAATGCGAGTTTACTCAAAAATTATATCTTTGGAGCATTCACCCGCTATAAGGCGGGCACCCTTCAAGACGCCCTCATAATACATCTCGGGCTTGCGATATTCCCTGCCCGGCGGTGGTCTGTCCGTCAGAAGCTTCTCAGCGTCCATCTTGCCCCAGTACACTTTAGCACGGGCAAGGGCCCTACGGGCACCTTCGATGCAGACGGAGCGCTTGACGGCTTCAATCCATGGGCAGGCGTCCACCAGCCGCCTCACCAGCCCGAAGTAGCTCCCAAGCATGGCTTCCTTAGGCCACAGCCGAACTATGAGGCCCTTTATGGCCTGTTCGGCGACCTTATGGAGCTCGACCAGCTGCTTCAGCTGGTTGCTCAAGGGCACCGGGTGTCCGGCCTCAGCATACTGAGACCAGAACACCTTCTCCGTCGAGCTCCCTTCCTCGGCTCAAGGACTAGGGGGTGTCCGGATGGCCGAACTATCATCTTTGGCCGGACTCCTAGACTATGAAGATACAAGATTGAAGACTTCGTCCCGTGTCCGGATAGGACTTTCCTTGGCGTGGAAGGCAAGCTTGGCGTCTGGATATGTAGATCTCCTACCATTGTAACCGACTACATGTAACCCTAACCCTATTCGGTGTCTATATAAACCGGAGGGTTTTAGTCCGTATGGACGAACAACAATCATACCATAGGCTAGCTTCTAGGGTTTAGCCTCTCTGATCTCGTGGTAGATCTACTCTTGTACTACCCATGTCATCAATATTAATCAAGCAGGAGTAGGGTTTTACCTCCATCGAGAGGGCCCGAACCTGGGTAAAAACATTGTGTCCCTTGTCTCCTGTTACCATCCGCCTAGACGCATAGTTCGGGACCCCCTACCCGAGATCCGCCGGTTTTGACACCGACAGAAGGTGTGGAGCCTTCATCCTAGAGCAACAAGTATAATCATATCTCAAGCATAGTTCCCGAGCATACCAATGAAACATATGAATTTGATCCCATAATAATTTCCCTTTTTGAGTCAAGCAATAATCCCTAAAGTATTCACGTTGATCCAACGTGTCTCCCATTACGTAATGAATGGGGTTTTCTCAGGATTATTAAAGTAGTACATAATATTTTTCACATAACCAGCATCGAGGGTTTTAGGAGGTTCCCCATCTCCATGAGTAGCAAGTACACCTAATTTTTTTGGTATTTCGTGTTCCATATCCATAACTAAAGATAGAGAACAACTTAGAACAACAAATAAAATCTACTTAGTGATAAAGCAAACAACCACACACGAGAATATTCACCCCACGCTATGACTCCCCGGCAACGGCGCCAGAAAAAGGTCTTGATAACCCACAAGTATAGGGGATCAATTGTAGCCTCTTTAGATAAGTAAGAGTGTCGAACCCAACGAGGAACTAAAGGTAGAAGAACTATTCCCTCAGGTTCTATCGACCACTGATACAACTCTACGCACGCTTAACGTTTACTTTACCTAAAACAAGTATGAAACTAGAAGTACTTTGTAGGTGTGATAGGATAGGTTTGTAAGATAATAAAGATCATGTAAATAAAAAGTAGGGGCTGTTTAGATAAAGAAGCGGTAAAGTAAATATAGCGAGTGTGGAAAAGTGGTGGTAGGAGTTGCGAAATTGTCCCTAAGCAATTGACTACTTTACTAGACCGATAGCAAGTTTTATGTGGGAGAGGCATAAGCTAACATACTTTCTCTTCTTGGATCATATGCACTTATGATTGGAACTCTAGCAAGCCTCCGCAACTACTGAAGATCATTAAGGTAAAACCCAACCATAGCATTAAAGCATCAAGTCCCCTTTATCCCATACGCCACAACCCCTTACTCGGGTTTATGCTTCTATCACTCAAGCAACCCACTATAAGCGAATCATGAACGTATCACTACTAGGGAAAACCTTATACACAGAACTTTAGCAGTAGCGTGGGTCAAAAAAGCACGCTGGTGCCAAGTAGCAGTAGCGCGCCCGTGCAAACCGCGCTGCAGATAAAGATCTAGCGATGGCGATACGTCTTTAAACACGTTGCTACTAAAATTCACACGGCTTAGCCGATAGGCGACACATAGTAGTAGCGACCTATGACGAACCGCTACCGCTACTTCATTTTGTAGCGGTAGCGTTTTAATAAAACTCGCTACTGATAAAGTTTATAAAATTAAATGGAAAGAAAATAGAAAGGTAATTGAAAATGAAAGAATAGAATAAGGTGAAAGGAAAAAAATAAAATGTTAAGAAAACTAAATGAAAAAGGGGAAAAAAGAGAAAGGAGTAGCAGTAGCGTGTATCACGGAACGCGCTGTAGCTAAGATTGCAGCAACGCTTTTCCTGGAACGCGCTACTGCTACTACTGACTTAACCACGGGGTTCGTCCTTCCCCACGCAGCCACTTCTCCCAAATCCAACTCTCTCCACTGTCGCCACTGCCGTCGCCCGTCGGCCGCCGCGCGCTCTCCTCACCCTCTACGCCGCCCTGACCCCAGATTCAACGCCGCCCCCGCCCCCGACCTCAACGCAGCCCCCGACCCCGACCTCAACGTAGGCCGCCATCCGCCGCGCGCCCAAGCCCCGACCCTGACCTCGACGCCGCCCTGCCCCTCCCTCGTCGCAGGCACCCGAGGTGAGCACGCCCGCTCCTCCCTCTCCCCTACCTCCGCCTAGGGTTTGTTTATATTTTAGTTGCATCAAATTAGTTAGGGTTCATGTACGAGTGGAAACAAATCGGATGCGAATGCGGCTCAAATGAGTTAGGGTTCATGTAAGGGTGAAAACGAATCAAATTTCTAAGATGAATCATAAAAGCGAGTAAAATTTGACCACTTATTTCACTTTATAGTTGGATAATTGAAATATCCGCTACCACTTTCCACCTATAGGTTCATCAAATTAGATGGTAATTAGGGCAGTAGTTCCTAGGTACTAATTAGTTAGTAAGAACTAGGTACTAATTAGGTACTAGAACATTTTTATTTATAGTAAGTTTATTTTTAGTAAGAACTAGTTGAATTAATAGAACTAGTTAGTAAGAACTTGTTGCTATTTTTTAGTTAAAGCAACTTTTCCCGCCTCGGCGTGGACGATGCCTATCCCACATCCTCGTCGTCGAGTCGGCGAAGGACGACACCTTGACCAGATCGGCCATGTCCGGGACTGGCTCGGGGTGGTCTTGGGGCGCTACCTATCGGGGGCAGAGGTTGGTGAGGAGCCGGCTGTCATTGACCGAACCTTCTTTGGTGGCGGTCGCGTGGGCGATGGCGATCCGAGGCTCGACGAATCCGCGGAGGGGGGGTGTCACCGGGTCAGTGAGGAGGACGCGCACGTCCGTCGCTACTTGTTTGCGTTGGAGCACAGGTCGTTCTCCAATACCTGGCAGGTTCTCGAGGGATCTCACTAGAGCTATGATCCCGTGATGGTTCCTTCTCTGTGGGTGTCCACCGCAGCGCCGATACCCGTCGTGTGCTAGGGTTTTAGTTGTATTAGTGATGTTATATGTATGACACTATTCGTGATGTATTAGTGATAATATTGACGATGTAGGGACGCATGAGATGATTTACTTTGCTGATTGAATGCATGCTAATTTGAGTCCTATAAGATATTTTGAAATGTATATCTTGTATTGCTCAATATCAAGTGGCAGTCATGTTTGCATGTTACACCTCCGAGTGGCCTATGTTTTGCGGAGTGTTGATTCATTTCCGTTCGGCAAATTTCAGGCGCTTGATATGTCCTATTTTAGCAAAGGTCATGCGGATTTTCCGTGAATTTTGGCATGACTTGTGCCAGAATATGTAGGAAATATCGAGTGCCCCGGAATTGTGAGATGAGTATCATGGTATTTGAATACGATCGAATTTCAATTAAGGTTTTAACTATGAACATAGGAAATGTATGACGACGAAAAGGATTAAGGTATTTGAAAATACGGCGAAGACGGCCAGCCTTTGTCGTGGAATCTTTCTAGATGATGATAGGCGCTTGACATCAAGCTGGACAAGAACTTGAAGTGGATCTGATGAAGTCATAACGACAAGTCTTTTTAAGTAGCTAAGCATGACATCTGCTTCATTTGCTTGAACTTATATTTTTTACTATTCTACTAGCGTATCCCCTGCCATGCAAGAGTTTTTGTATTGGATAAGATAGGTTTCAGTCATACTGCGGAGGTAAAGAAAGTTTATTTGAAGACCGAGCGTGGTTATATTTTCCGTGCAAAACATGGCGAGCACTATGCAAGACTTATGCATTTGAGCCTGATATGGTTATCACCTTTGATATTCGTCCGGAAGATGATATTGAAGGTAATACCGACATTTGGGTCAATGTGCTGAGGCGCCTCGATTATACCATTATGTAAGTTTCTCAACCATATTTATGTCTTTGATATTGTTTATTCAAAATAGTTGACAACTAATTTGTATTGTCGACTTATTTCGGTGCAAGCAAACATGTCCGGTAGCTTGGTAGGCGGGACCTACCTCTGTCCCGAGGCTGAACTAAACTGCGAGGAGCTAAGTCATTATGTTTCATGGCTTGAGGATCTTGATACTTGTCAAGACAAATTTTCTTCTGGATTTAGAAATGTTGCTGAAAGCGATGCGACCAATAGTGTTCGTAATGAACTACGGTCACATCCATTTAGGAAGGATGGTAAGATTTTTACTATTTGTCCTCATTGTATCTTTTCCATACATTATTTTTGAAGCTAAACTTCATTGCTAAGTATGTTACCATACGATGTTCTTCAATGAGGACTCCCGATGAATGTTGTGCCTTATGGGATCGAGACTAAAGGTACCATGAGTATTATCGACTTCGGCCAAGATATCCTCTGATTACTTTAGTGCATTCAAGATTAGCGACGGATGCTTAATAGTGCAAGACTGGACCAAATATGTGTTGGGGGAAGCGCAGAGAGAAGTACCGAGGGCAGCAAGCAGGCGCTTTCCATGATTAGGAGACAGGTTCATCTGCATGATCCAACTTGATCAAGGAGGAGAGCTACACATGTTTTATGTTGTTTTACCTAAGAGGGAGCAGCAGGAGTGATTAGCTAGCTAGAAATGAGTTTCAGGATGATGATGTGCTACACTATTACTATGATGATAAAATAGCTAGTGTTGGTGGTAATGACTATGATGATTATTATTAGCTAGTGTTAGTGGTGATTAAATAAATACTGTTTGTGGTAATGACCATGATGATGATTAAATATCTTGTGCTGGCGGATTAGATTCAAGTGGAGGCAACATGTGGTGCACATCGAAAGTACTACTAGTCCAAACTAGATCAAGTTTGGATTAGTAGTATACTGACATGCACCACATATTGCCTCCACTTGAACCTAATCCACCTTCATTTGACACTGTTATGGACATAATGATGTAAACCTCATAACTGGTATTTTATCAATATTTGTATTATGGAGAATAAATAAACTAAAAACAAAAAATAAAAAAAGAATACTAGTAGCGATGGAGAGAAAACACCCTGCCAGTAGTTACATTAGCAGTAGCGTGGGAGTGAAACAATGTTGCAGCTATTTGTCCTAGCAGTAGCGCGTGCGGGCACGCGTTACTGCCAAGAAGTAGCTGTAGCGCCTTATTAGTAGCGCGCCTACCCGCGCTACTAGTGAGCACAAAACCAGCGCTACTGCTAGGGTTTTCCCTAGTAGTGTATTGCAACACCCTATAGCGGGAATCCCTCACGCTTGCGCGACACGGAGGGAACAATACGACAGCAACACAACCACAAGCAAATTAAACCAATCATAGCAATTCACCAATCACCGATAGGACAACGAAAATCTACTCAGACATCATAGGATGGCAACACATCATTGGATAATAATATGAAGCATAAAGCGCCATGTTCAAGTAGAGGGTACAGAGGGTTGCGGGAGAGTGGACCGCTGAATATAGATGGGGGAAGGTGATGGAGATGTTGGTGAATATGATGGAGGTGTTGGTGTAGATCGCGGTGATGATGATGGCCCCCGGCAGCGTTCCGGCACCACCGGAAGCAAGGAGGAGAGAGCCCCCCTTCTTCTTCTTCTTCCTTGACCTTCTCCCTAGATGGGAGAAGGTTTCCCCTCTTGTCCTTGGCTCCCATGGCGTGGGAGGGGCGAGAGCCCCTCCGAGATTGGATCTGTCTCTCTGTCTCTCTCTGTTTCTGCGCTCTCAGATTCTGCCCTTTCACCGTTTCTTATATATCCGGAGATCCATAACTCCGATTGGATTCAAACCTTCGCCCAAATTTTTCTCCAAAAATTAGCTTTCTTGCGGCAAAAGAAGAGCGTCAACCGCCTTACGGGGTGCCCACGAGGGTCAGGGGCGCGCCCCCTGCCTCGTGGACCCCTCGGGCACCGTCTCGCGTTGATTTTTCTTCCCAAAAATTATAAATATTCCAAAAATAATCTCCGTCCGTTTTGATCCCGTTTGGACTCAGTTTGATATTGGGTTTCTGCGAAACATAAAACATGCAACAAACATGAACTGGCACTGGGCACTGGATCAATATGTTAGTCCCAAAAATAATATAAAAAGTTGCCAAAAGTATATGAAAGTTGTAGAATATTGGCATGGAACAATAAAAAATTATAAATACGATGGAGACGTATCATATCTCCACTCATCCTAACCCCCATCAAGCAATGAGGTTCCTAGACCATCAAGAGGGCCCAAGAGATCCATAAGAATTCCCTGCAAGGAGGCCTCTACACAGGTTACACCAAAACAATTTTCACAATTTGATTCATAATTATGGGTTCGAAAACACTCCTCGTGTGCATATACCATCCAATTGGGACATATCTCGTCCAAGAGAAAGTGATGTAGGGACAAACTCTTGGGGTCCAGAAAATAAGCATATCATGGTTGAAGTAGAGAAGAACACTGAGCTGCTCCGTCAAGCTCTTCGAGAGATTCATAGCTTAAGAAATATGCTCAGAGATGTATTGGACAAGATTGCTTCTTCATCATCACCACCAAAATAAAACTGAGTATTGGGTATGGGCACCCCCCTTGGCTTGCGCCAAGCTTGGGGGAGTTGCCCCGGTATCGTATCAATCTCCACTATCTTTTGCCTTTACTTTCTTAGTTCGATCAATGGTTATCTTTTGCTATTAGATGAATAAAGTTTAGTCCGATCCTTTCTTTTTGTGAGTTTGCTTAGTGATCAATCCTTGTAACCGTGTGCGAGATATAATAAAGTTTAGTTTGAGTTTTGCCTTCTTTAATTTCTTGTTCCAATAAAAAGAAAGGAAATAAAAAGAAGAAGATCATATGCTAATCTTATGGTAAGTGATGACATTACACAAGGAAAAGTATAGGTAGAAAAATTTATTGTAGATTGACAAACATAGCATTGGCCAATGATGCAACTCATAAAAGAATTAATAAGGGAAGAGAAGATTCACATATAAATATAATATCATGGAAATCTTTTATGATTGTGAGAACCCATGAAAATATTATATGCCACAATTGTTGACGTTGGACAAGGAAGACAACTTAATGATTTATGTTTGTCCATATTCACATAGAACTTATATTGTCATAGATCCTTCAACATGTGGTGCTTGCCCCTATCTTTGCTAGACAAAAACTCTGCACTAAGTAGAGATACTACTTGTGCATCCAAAACCCTTAAACCCTATCTTGTTTGAGAGTCCACCGTACCTACCTATGGATTGAGTAAGATCCTTCAAGTAAGTTGTCATCGGTGCAAAAAGGGCAATAAAATTGCTTATAAAAATGTGAGATCATTTAGTGTAAGGGAAAATTGAGCGTTGTACGAACTTGTGATGGTGAAGAATAAAAGTGAGAGACTGGATAATAAAGGTTGCCATCACAGAGGGCAATATAAAGTGACATTCTATTGCACTAAGGGGTTGAGCATACAAACAAAAGCGCATGGCAACCTCTACTTCCCTCTGCGAAGGACCTATCTTTTACTTTCATGTACTTACTTTCATGCAAGAGTCAAAGTTTTTGTATCTATTCCTTTTATTTTTTTCCATTGGCAAGCATCATGTGGTGAGGAAAGATCTAGGCACATATGTCCAGTTGAATATGGGTGGCATAAGTTATTATTGTTGACATCACCCTTGAGGTGAGTTTGTTGGGAGGTGAAACTATAGGCCCCTATCTTTCTTTGTGTCTGGTTGAAACGTTTTGCTCATGTGTACGCGGTGAGTGTTGGGGATATAACTATTAGGTATGACCCGCCCAGGAGGGGCCGGGTTATACCTATGGCGATTCATCATATGAAGCCCATGAGGATATTTGAATATGACGGTTTAGTTAAGGGCCCAAGGCCCAAAGGCGACTTAAGGCCTGTGAGGGTAAACCACCATATATGTACGACTTGTATTGTAAGGCGTGAATAGATAGTAACCGAGCCGGACATTGTTTATGAGCCGGCCGGGACTCCGTGAGCCGCTGGGCGTCAACCTGTATATATAAAGGGATGACCCGGCGGTGGTTCAGGACAAGAAACAACAGATCGAAAGCTAGGTCAAGCGTATTCGCTCCATGGTAATCGAGACATAAGCAATACCACCTCAAACTGGATTTGGCCTTGACCTTCACCACAAGGGGCCGAACCAGTATAAACTCTCGTGTCCTTTGTCCCATTTTAACCCCTTTAAGCTACCTAGTTGCAATGGCTCCATGACTAAGTCCTTTTGCTAGGACAACTGCCGATACCTTTCCACGACAGTGAGTGTTATCAATCATAGAATACTAAATGATGGTTGAGTATGTGGACTTGCCTAAAGGCTGCGATACGTGACCCTTCCTGAAAAGATGATGAATTGTAGTTGCAAAGTTAACTAAGAACATAGTTTGTCGGTTTCCAATAGATTTTATGCTTTATACTTCGATGTTGTGATGAATTGTCACTTGTTCATGAGAAGTCTATGATAAAAGTTATATGATAAAAGTTTTACATTAAAGTTTGTTGTTGTTATAATAAGTCACATGATGCTGCTATGTCCGTATTTTTTGTTTTTATCGACACCTCGCTCTCTAAGCATGTGGACATGTTTTTCGATTTCGGTTTTCGCTTGAGGACAACCGAGGTCTAAGCTTGGGGGAGTTGATACGTCCATTTTGCATCTTGTTTTCCTACTGTTATTTATGTTGTTTTATTGTATAATAATGCTTTTGGAGTAATTCTAATGCCTTTTCCCTCATAATATGCAAGGTATGCACCAAGGGGAGCATTAAATTTGGAAATCTGGACCTGAAAAAGCTACGTGAAGCTACCTATTCTGCACAACTCCAAATGAGCTGAAACTTCTCGAGGATTTTTTATGAAATATTTGATAAATATTGGAGCAAATAAGTACCAGATGAGGGCCAACAGGTGAGCACAACCCACCTGGGTGCACTAGGAGGCCCAGGCACGCATTGGTGGGTGCTGCCCTCCTCGGCCCACCTCCGGTGCCCATCTTCTGGTATATAAGTCATTTTGACGAAGAAAAAATTCAGAGGAGGACATTCGGGATGAAGCGCCGCCGCCTCGAGGCGGAACTTGGGCAGGAGCACTTTTGCCCTCCGGCCGAGCGATTCCGCTAGGGGAACTTCCCTCCCAGAGGGGGGGGGGGGGAATCATCGTCATCATCATCACCAACAACTCTCCCATCTTGGGGAGGGTTATCTTCATCAACATCTTCACAGCACAAACTCTTCTCAAACCCTAGTTCATCTCTTGTGTTCAATCTTTGTATCAAAACTATAGATTGGTGCATGTGGGTGACTAGTAGTGTTGATTACATCTTGTAGTTCATTACTATATGGTTTATTTGGTGGAAGATCATATGTTCAGATCCATTATGCTATTTAATACCCCTCTTATCTTGAGCATGTTTATCATTTGCGAGTAGTTACTTTCATTCTTGAGGTCACGGGAAAAATCATGTTGCAAGTAATCATGTGAACTTGATATGTGTTCGATATTTTGATGATATGTATGTTGCCATTCTAGTGGTGTCATGTGAACGTCGACTACATGACACTTCACCATATTTGGGCCTAAGGGAATGCATTGTGGAGTAGTTATTAGATGGTGGAGTGCATAAGAGTGATGAAGCTTAAACCCGGTTTATGCGCTTATTCCGTAAGGGACCTATAGGATCCATAAGTTTAATGCTATGGTTAAAATTTATTATTAATACTTTTCTCGTAGTTGCGGATGCTTGCGAGAGGGTTAATCATAAGTAGGATGTTTGTTCAAGTAAGAACAGCACCTAAGCACCGGTGCACCCACATATCAAATTATCAAAGTACCGAACACGAATTAAGCCAACATGATGAAAGTGACTAGATGAAATTCCCGTGTACCCTCAAGAACACTTAAGAAACTGTTTTGGTCTTTCCTTTGCCTCAAAAGGATTGGGCTACCTTGCTGCACTTTTGTTACTACTTTCGTTACTTGCTCATTACAAATTATCTTGCTATCAAACTACTCCGCTACTTAAAATTTTAGCAGTTGCAGACAATACCTTGCTGAAAACCACCTGTCATTTCCTTCTGCTCCTCGTTGGGTTCGACATCTTACTTATCGAAAAGGCTACAATTGACCCATATACTTGTGGTTCATCACCCCTCCCCCTCGAGGTGAGACCAGCCAAATCTCCATGTCAATATGAGTCCTATAAGATATCTCGAAATGTTTTTGTTCATATTTTCAACCATTGGAATGCAATGACCATCAAGTTGGAATGCTCATATGATGTAGATATAAATATGTATATCTTGTGTTGCTCAAAAAGGATATGTGCTTGCCCAAGTGGTCGGCCATGTTTGCAGGTAACAATGTCGGTGTCAAAACCGGCGGATCTCGGGTAGGGGGTCCCGAACTATGCGTCTAAGGCTAATGGTAACAGGAGGCAGGGGACACGATGTTTTACCAGGTTCGGGTCCTCTCGATGGAGGTAATACCCTACTTCCTGCTTGATTGATCTTGATGATATGAGTATTACAAGAGTTGATCTACCACGAGATCGTAGAGGCTAAACCCTAGAAGCTAGCCTATGATTATGATTGTTGTTGTTCTACGGACTAAACCCTCCGGTTTATATAGACATCGGAGGGGGCTAGGGTTACACAGAGTGGGTTCTGAGAGAAGGAAATCTACATATCCGAATATCCAAGCTTGCCTTCCACGCAAAGGAGAGTCCCATCCGGACACGGACGAAGTCTTCAATCTTGTATCTTCATAGTCCAACAGTCCGGCCAAAGTATATAGTCCGGCTGTCCGAGGACCCTTTAATCCAGGACTCCCACAGTAGCCCCTGAACCAGGCTTTGAGTCCGGCGCGCAGATTGTCTTCGGCATTGCAAGGCGGGTTCCTTCTCCAAATACTCCATAGAAGATTTAGGACACAGGGGCCGTGTCCGGCTCTGCAAAAATAATTCCACATACCACCATAGGGAGTATAATATTCCACAAATCTAATCTGCTGACAGCTCTTGATAACATGACATCACGCCATGGTTCAGTATTTATTCGAAACATTTTCATAACCAGCCACTACACGCGCTGCGAGGCGCTTTTACGGGCACGTCTTGCACAGATCGCGTTCCACCTTATCACGGGATTGTGTGGGTAACTCAACCGTGCTTGTTTAATATGACTCCTCGATTTTAGGCAAGTCCCAAACAGTCACGCGGGGGATGCTTGATATTCGTCCTCTTTATAAAGGGGGCCAATGCCTGTCCCTTTCTTTCCACGCTCGATCCTTCCCCTCTCGCACCTCGAGTTCCAACACCCAAGGCTCAAGCCAAAGCACCTCGGTCTTTTCGACCATGTCCGGATCCAATCAAGGCCGGTGGATGGCCTCCTCCGTCCTGAGAGGACTACATCCGGAAGCTTAGGGAGGCCATGTATCTCACCGCCGAGATTCCACAGGGCTACTGCTCGAGCAGGTCGTCCCCACTCCCGAGCCCAACGAGAGTGTTGTCTTTATCTCCCACTTTCTCCGAGGGCTAGGTTTTAGCGTTGACCCCTTCGTAAGAGGGCTCATGTTCTATTATGGACTAGATTTCCACGATCTAGCTCTGGATTCCATTCTTCACATCTAAATGCGTTTATCATCGTGTGTGTGAAGCCTTCCTCCGCATCACCCCCCACTTCGTCCTATGGCTCAAGACCTTCAATGTGAGGCCGAGGGTGATCGACGGGCGTCACGTGGAGTGCGGAGGCGCTATAATAAGCAAAGGCGTCGACGTCCCATGGCCAAAGGTCTCTTTCGTGGAGACTTTGATTTATGGCAGAGGGAGTTGGTTTACATCACCGCTCCCCGAGGTACAAAGCGGGTGGCTGCTCCAGCGTTCCGCCCGGGCCCTCCACCACAACTGGCATCATGGGTCAACAAAGGGCTGGACTGGGGGCCGGCAAATGATGTGCCGACATTACAGAGCCGCATCCGGGACCTTCTCAAGAGGGATATCAGTCTTGCCAAGACAATGCAAGTGATGCTGGTTCGTCGAGTCCTGCCCTGCCAATGTTGTCCTCTCCGTATGTGGGAGTTCAACCCGGAAGGACCGTGAACCGTTCAACAATTCTTTGGCATGACGCTCAAAGAGATGTACGAGTTATTCTTCGGATCACGAATAAAGTGTCCGGACACCACCAAGGACGTGGGTCTCAATTGTAACCGCCCGGATACCCTGGTAAATACTTCTGCTGCCAAACACACCATCCTTTATATTTAATATAACATCATTCTAAAAAATGTTCTCTGCCAGGACTGGCTAAAGAAGGCGGAGAGGATTAGGTGTCCGGCCCCTCTTCCGAAGGCTCGGCGAATCCTTTGTTGACCAAGATGCTTGACTGTGCGTCATATCAGGTGCCATCAGGCGAAGACGAGGGGAGGGATGGAGAACCACAGATGGTCCTCATTTTTTACACATCCAGATTGGAGGAGTAGGTGCCTCCGCGGAGGAGGATAATCTGGGAGGGGAATCTAAAAACCCCTCTCCCCATGGTAAGAAAAGGGGTGCCTCCGAGGATTTGGAAAAAGAAGCTTCTAAACAAGGGAAGAAAACCTCGCAAGGGGGCCGGTCCTCCACCGAACCGTAAGTGAAAGAGTATTTTGATTAACATATCCTATTTTGTCTCTGAGAATAATGACCAAAACATATTTATTGCAGTCCGGCTCGTAGCCCTTCTCCACAGAATTCGTCCTCGGGGGATCTTCCTCCGGAGATGATGGAGAGTGAGTCGCCTCCCCCTGCCTCCCCTTCACATGGGGCGGACGACCCCGAAGTGTCGTCACGGAGGATTTCTCCAGATCCACCAAAGCCAGAAGTCGACACTTCGGCTGCCCGGAGTCTGGAATATCTGGCTCCCAAGGAGAGCTTCATGGGGAGTCCGGGATTGTCCGGCGCACAACCGGACACACTAATGGGCCTTCTGGAGCGAGCGGTTTGAATGAAGCTTTTACGAGTCCACTGAGAGGCTTTGAGGTACGCAAAAAGTGTATTTTTGATGTTTCCGCACATGCTAAGTGTGCTCTATATAGATAGTAGCCCTTAAGACTCTGGTTGCCATCAACGTGGCGGATGGAGGATCATAATCTCTGTTAATAATCATGCTGCTTTATGTGCAGCTGGCTGAGGGTTCGCGGCCGACCGATCTGCTAATTTTGCCGAACTGAAGCGACAGCAAGACGTGGCCGATGCCGACATCACGCTTGTTAACAAGCGGCTTGACGAGGCCCAAGGTACGTATATTCGTCTTGTCAGCAAAGCTTTAAGAGGATCATGATGCTAGTATATGTACTATGTTGTGACTGCAGATGGAGCTGCTGCCGTGGAGACCCTTCGAGCGGAGCTTGCCCGAGCTAAGGAGCAAGCCTGGATAAGTGATGCGGCCGCCTTGATGGCGGTCGAGGAGTTAAGAGCCGAACAGGCCGCTCATCATCGAAGCGAAGAAAAGATAGCCCAGATGGCTACCGCGCTTGAAGATGCTGCTGATACGTCCATTTTGCATCATGATTTTATATCAATATTTATTGCATTATGGGCTGTTATTACACATTATATCTCAATGCTTATGGCTATTCTCTCTTATTTTACAAGGTTTACCATGAAGAGGGGTGTCAGGACCAGATTTTCAGGATATTAATTTCTGAGAAAATGGCCCTTGTGCTCACCAGCCCCAGGATTATTGTTAGCTGGCGAGACACCAACTTGATATAGAAACTCCAAGAAAAGTACATAATATGTAGTACAAGACCATTCTGTCCTATGAGTACAACACAAGGTTTCTAGTGGCTGATGGCGGAAGCGGTTTGTGGTCTTTCAGCGTCTATGGGACTCCATTTCCCACAGGAACAGCTGACCTGGATAACTCCTACCTTCATGAGGTTGCTATCACCATTGCATGGGTTCTGGGGCTGTCATCGCAACGCTCCTCTCCATGCAAGAAATCTGGCCAAGACAATAGCCATGGACAAGCGACTGAGTACTTTTGAGTGTACTCGCAAACATTATGAACACAGGTATAATATAACAAACGATAATCCCTGCTCTGACATATCCTATGATCACAACATCAGTCACGAAATAAAAATCCATGATGCACGCAAGCAGGTTGCTCATATAAAACATGAATATGCAATCAGAGAATAAAAATAGAGTGCACCGATTAAGATTGTCAGGCGACGCCTTGAAAGGACAACAATATAAATCATGCCTTAGTCGGGCGTCTGAGCGACACCACATAAAGGGCTTATAAAGTAAACAAATAGCAAGCATGCCACAGCCGGGCGTCTGAGCGACACCACATAAAGGGCTTATAAGAAAGTAATCACAATGAATATCCAGGAGGTAGAACCGTCCCAGGGATACTCAATAATGCACATAATATAAAGGGTTAGTCCTTAATAATAATAATCATAATCATCGTAAGTCACATGTCATGATCCATGTTACGGTTTAGCAGTTTCTCCTCCGAAGACCGACACTAAGACCGACACTTGACCCATCCTGCATTGTAGTCCTTAACCATGGACACGACTATTCGAATAGATGTAATCTCTGTAGAGGGTATACTCTTTACCCACAAGTAACCGATTCCTTTAGTCCATCGGGGCTAATTCCATTTACGGTCTTTTAATTGAAAACACACTTGACCCGCACACACCGACTTAACTTGGTTATGCAGGAATCAGCCACGACACCTGTCAAGCAAAACTCTAAGTGGGGAGGCTACAACCTCGATTAGCATGGGATCAAATTTATACAAGGCTACTAAGGGTGCCCCCTCTCGGTCCCAACTGAAACACCCATGCCCCGGACCAGGTGGCATGCCTCTGGATGCATCCGGTATCTTCCACCATGGCCTCTACATGCGGTGTGTGCTAGGAAAAGGGGTTGACAACTTCTTGAACCGTACCCTACTGCAGCAGGGACAAGTGGTAGTCTGAAACAAGTATGGGGGTTACTGGAACAAGATTCGATCTACGGCCGACTCAGGAGGTTTAAGTATTCCCTGCATGATTAGCATAACAAATATATTTCAATCAACAGACAGAATCACCACTCATCATACCTCATCATGCCATGCCGGACACACTCGTCTTGACGAGGAACTAGAGACAAGCTCGAGTCTACCCAAGGCAGAGACTTTCCGGCTTCCTTCCCGTATGCATGAAAGGCATATGATGGTGATTACTATCACAACGTATCAAATTCCAATAGCACGAAATCATCAATATGCACTTATGAGTATGACCATATCACCGCATAAAATAACGAATTCTCCGACACAAGGGGGTGTTGTAACCGTATCAAACAACTCACGACAATATTATGCCAGGGTTCAGAATGCTTGCCTTCAATTTGTGGAGAGACATGGTGTATTCCAAAACTTTTGAAAGTTGCCTTCTCCTTCCAAAATCCTATCTTTGAAAATATTCAAATTAACACCAGCTTTAAAAACAGTACAAAAAGTTTGCCTAATTATTTTTGAAATAAATCTTAAAATAAACTAGGTGAAATTTGAGAGAGGTAGGAAAAAGAATCAACTCATTTGGAGCTATATTTAAAAAGTTATAGCCAGTCAAAGTTTAGTCAAAATTACATTTTAAATAAAGCAGAAAAAGAAAAAGAAAACGTTTGGGATAAGGGCACGTGGGAGGCGTACTCGGGATTACGCCTCCACTTACGCCCAGCGTGGACGGCGATGGGTCATGACAGTGGGTCCCTTGGGCCCACCGGGTGGACTGACGATCGCCCGCCTCCCTCCTCCTCTGTCCAAGCAGAGGCGGGGCTCCGACGATCGACGCCGGCGAACAGCGGCTCCTCGCGGGATCCCGAGGGAAGGGATGGATCCGCGGGTCCAGGGCGGTCCTCCCGGTGGTTGAGAGGGTGGCGGGGACGGAGGGAGTCGCCGGCTGCGAGCTTCGCGGCGGACGGCGGCTTCGGAAGAATTGGGGCTTCACGCTACGGTGGCTCCCCGTCGAAGCTGAGGGTTTGGGAGGCTCTGCAAGATCGAGGGGAAGAGGACGGTGGCTCTGGATGGGCTGGGGAGGCCTCGCTTGTGACGAACTGGACTGGATGGTGGCGGCGGCCGAACTGGCCGGAGACAGGGAAGAAAGCTTCCCGCCGTCGATTGCTGGCCGTGGGGGCTTTAGAGGAACGGCTTGAGGTCGCCTGAGAGTCTGGCCGGGTTCGGGGGTCTCCATTTATAGCGCAACTACGTCAGTTCCGCGGCCGTGGATAAGGACGCCGGTGAACCGCCCTTCTGTAGCAGGAAGGGTGACGTGGCGGTGATGTGCGCTAGCAAATGAGCTTGCAGATGAGCTCGAGCTGCCTCGGGCAGCCGGGCGCCAAGACGTATGGCTCGAAAGCGGGCGCGCCCGTGGCAGTGGAGCTCTTGTGGTCGGCCAGTGGCCACGGCCGACCTGACGGCGGCGCTGTGGAGCTCCAGGGGCGGCTCTGCGGAGAGGGAGGGGTCGGGGCGCGCTGGCTGGGAGCGGGACGGGGCCAGAACGGGCGCGGGGAGGCGGCAGTGGGACGCGGCGACTCGATGCGCGCACATGCAAAACGTGCGCTCTCGGCGCGCCCAGTGCACGCATGCAAGGCGTTCGGCAAAATTCCAAGGCATGCCAGGAGGCTTGGGTGGGGCTGGGGATTAACAGGTCTAGGTTAGGGTCTTCTAGGAGCTTAGTGGACAAGCTTGTTGGGTCAGAAGATCAAGTTTACAATGCAAACTAAAGATAATGCCAAATCTGTTCATGCACTCAAGGTGTTTGACAGAATGCCACAGGCATCTAGGCATTTCTTGGGGTGTCCAAAAACTCCAGACCAGTGTCTCTTTAGGTGTAGGTGATGGTGGCAAGGTTAGTTCGTCAAGACTAGAAACTTGATAAATGCAAGTTTTTGAGAAAACCAAATCTGGACAGACTGAAGGCTATCATTTCATGGACCAAAATTACTCCAATGGGTCCACTCTCCTGGACTTAAGGGTTTTGTAGGGTGGTTAACAAGCAGGAGAAAGACCATGGGCACTAGAGCAAAATAAAATAGAGCTGCAGTAGAAAACACCCAACTGGACCAGAGAGCAAAAGAGGATGATTTGCTCAAATTTTTCAAAGAACACCAGTGGATTTTTGCATAAAGTTGAATTACATACTCCTCTTGACCTCCCTAATTTTGGGGAAGTTTTAAGTAAATATTTAAGTAGGTTGTAGTGCAAATGTGCAGCTGGACCAGATTTGAAAACTTGGGGTAAAGCTCAAAATCTCCAAATGACTAAAGGATATTTCTGCATAAAAGTGATCTAGGAACATCACTTGTCATCCCCACATTTTGGTGGGATTTTTAAATAATTTTATCAAAGGGTTGTAGTGCAAATGGGACCCTAAAACTTAAGAAAAATCATTTTTAAAAGAACTAAAGCTCGGGGAAAAGTAATTATATAAATAATCCCACTGATAAAAGAAATGTTTCTAGAGAGGGTATACAAGTCCAACTACATTTTTGAAAAGTTTCTATTGGGAGAGAAAGAATTCCACAACTCAGAAGAAAAGAGTAGATATAAAATCAAAAGATAAATCCAGAAATAAAAATTTAATTTCGTGGCAAAATTTTAATAAACAAGTCATGGTTAAATTTTTGGGGTGTTACAACACTACCACCCTTAAGAAAAATCTCGTCCTCGAGATTTGCTAAGGGTTGTTTTGAAAATATTACTCCTATTAGCTGAAACCAAACAGTTTACTCATAGCACAAACTTAGGGTACAACGCATGAGCTGCAACACGTAACTAAATGTTGGGACAATAAATATAGTAGTGATGTCTATAATGAAAAACGGTAAATGGATTGGGTCACGAGAAAAGCGTCTACGGTACTGAGGCACACTCCTCTTCTATCGGGGGAAGCGGATTGACTAGTCATGGGGGTTGGTTTTTTGTAGCTACGCCGGGAATTAAAAATGCAATCGTACATACTTATGCATGGCTACTATTTAAACTAGGGGCGCACAAGCAAACAACAATTTAATTATGGCGATACAGGATCACACAGTTACAGGGCATGGACATACTAAGACTCGGTACTACTCGAGTGACTTAGTCTACCTCGTTCATATCTAAGCGGGCGTGCCTTGTGGACGTCGAGGCTTCTCCACGGGTTTCACCGTCGGGATTAGCTGGAGGGGGTTGAGGGGTTGCAGGGTCGGGGTAGCGATGATGACCATCCCGGGGATTGTTGGCCACAATCCCGTTGGAGCGTGTTCCAAAAAGGCGACGAAGCACTTTTGGGGACGCCAACGCATTTTGGTCGATGGCTGGGGCTGACCTCAGGGACTCGATCGGTTGTACGAACAGCACGACTGGGTTGTCGGCGTCGGGTTCATCTTCTCCTCTCGCCGGGGCTCGGCGAACCAGCTCTCCACGAGCTGCGATCATATCAAGGGTGATTTGATTGAACAGTTCCTCCAGTGCACTTACATAGCGCACCAGAAGCAACAATGCAGGATCCATCTCGTGATCTCCGTTGGCAACCTAGGGTGGTCTACCATACCCGTCACGGCTGGGGTAGTAGTAGAACGAGCGACAGCTAACTCTGGGCGACAAGTGCCGGAGTTGAACTATAGCCTCTCGAGCAGCTAGTTGGATGGCTTGTGGCTCAAAGGAAGTTGTCCTTCCGGTGCACTGTAAGGCGTTACGGAGATAGACCCCTACCATAGGCGTGTCACGGTGGCCCCGAATTGTGGCTCTTACCGCTCATGGGTCCTTGGTATACAACATATTCTGGGAGCTCTTCTAATGCAAAGGCACGACGGGTGAGGTTTGCTAGCACAGTCACAAAACCTCCAAGGTTGGTTGCTATGGTCTCATTGTGCACAATAGGGCCAGGCATTATAACTCGGTTTGGGGAAGAGACCATGTTATGCTGTGTTGAGGCTAGCGTGCCCTTTTTATAGAAAAAGGGGCCAGAGTCTTCCTTCGCACGCTTGCGAATGAGACAATTTAGGTGTTGGTCACTGGCGCGTGATTGACAGGCTAGGCTGATAGGTTGGGCACCGACTGCCAAAAGGTGTCGGGGTCACTGTGTGGCTACCTTACACGAGAAGCTTGGCTGGGGTTAGGTTAAGGTCTGGTGGGTTGGTTAACCTAGGTTTTTCGACTGGCTAAGATAGGATTAGCCAATGGTCAGCCTGGCTCGATACCAAGTTTGTCGGACCGGATTTTGGGATATTAATTTCGAGAAATGACCCTTGTGCTCACCAGCCCAGGGATTATTGTTAGCTGGCGAGACACCAACTTGATCTGAAACTCCAAGCAAAGTACATAACATGTAGTACAAGCCCATTACGGCCTATGAGTACAACACAAGGTTTCTAGTGGCTGATGGCGGAAGCGGTTTGTGGTCTTTCAGCGTCTATGGGACTCCATTTCCCACAGGAACAGCTGACCTGGATAACTCCTATCTTCGCGAGGCTGCTATCACCATTGCGTGGGTTCTGGGGCTGTCATCGCAACGCTCCTCTCCATGCAAGAAATCTGGCCAAGGCAATAGCCAGGGACAAGCCAGTGAGTACTTTTGAATGTACTGCAAAACACTATGAACAGGTATAATATAACAAGCGATAATCCTGCTCTGAAATATCCTATGATCACAACGTCGATCCACGAAATAAGAATCCATGATGCATAAGCAGCTCATATAAAACATGAATATGCAATTAGAGAATAAAAATAGAGTGCACCGATTCGATTATGCAAGCGGCGCCTTGAAAGGACAACAATATAAATCATGCCTTAGTCGAGCGTCGGCGACACCACATAAAGGGCTTATAAAGTAAACAAATAACAAGCATGCCACGGTAAGGCGTCCGGCGACACCACATAAAGGGCTTATAAGAAAGTAATCACAATGAATATCCGGGAGGTAGAACCGTCCCAGGAATACTCAATAATGCACATAATATAAAGGGTTAGTCCTTAATAATAATAATCATAATCATCATAAGTCACATGTCATGATCCATGTTCTGGTTTAGTAGTTTCTCCTCCGAAGACCGACACTAAGACCGACACTTGACCGATCCCAGATTGTAGTCCTTAGCCATGGACACGGCTATTCGAATAGATGTAATCTCTGCAGAGGGTGTACTCTTTACCCACAAGTAACCGATTCCTTTAGTCCATCAGGGCTAATTCCATTTACGGTCTTTTAATTGAAAACACACTTGACCCGCACACACCAGCTTAACTTACCGGTGTCTAGAATCAGCCACGACACCTGTCAAGCAAAACTCTAAGTGGGGAGGCTACAACCTCGATTAGCATGGGATCAAATTTATACCGCGCGCTACTAAGGGGTGCCCCCCTCTCGGTCCCAACCGGAAACACCCATGCCCCGGACCAGGTGGCATGCCCTCTGGATGCATCGGGTATCTTCCACCATGGCCTCTACATGCGGTGTGTGCTAGGAAAAGGGGTTGGCAACTTCTTGAACCGTACCCTACTGCGGCGAGGGACAAGTGGTAGTCTGAAACAAGTATGGGGGTTCTTTGGAACAAGACTCGATCTCTGACCGACTCGGGGAGGTTTAAGTATTCCCTGCATGATTAGCATAACAAATATATTTCAATCAACAGACAGAATCACCACTCATCATACCGCATCATGCCATGCCGGACACACTCGTCTCGATGAGGAACTAGAGACAAGATCGTGTCTACCCAAGATAGAGACTTTCCCGGCTCCCTTCCGGTATGCATGAAAGGCATATGATGGTGATTACTATCACAACGTATCAAATTCCAATAGCACGGAATCATCAATATGCACTTATGAGTATGACCATATCACCGCATAAAATAACGAATTCTCCGAGACAAGGGGGTGTTGTAACCGTATCAAACAACTCACGACAATATTATGCCGGGGTTCAGAATGCTTGCCTTCAAGTTGTGGAGAGACAGGGTGTATTCCAAAACTTTTGAAAGTTGCCTTCTCCTTCCAAAATCCTATTTTTGAAAATATTCAAATTAACACCAACTTTAAAAACAGTACAAACAGTTTGCCTAATTATTTTTGAAATAAATCTTCAAATAAACTAGGTGAAATTTGAGAGAGGTAGGAAAAAGAATCAGCTCATTTGGAGCTATATTTCAAAAGTTATAGCCAGTCAAAGTTTAGTCAAAATTCTGTTTTTAAATAAAACAGAAAAAGAAAAAAACGTTTCGGATAAGGACATGTAGGAGACGTACGCTGGGATAACGTCTCCACTTACGCCAGCGTGGACCGGCGCTGGGACACTGACAGTGGGACCCTTGGGCCCACTGGTCGAGCTGACCAACCGCCCGCCTCCCTCCTCCTCTGTCGAGGCAGGCGGGGCTCCCGGCGATCGGCGCCGTGAGCAGCCGCTCCTCGCGGGATCCCGAAGGCAGGATGGATCCGCGGGTCCAGGGCGATTCTCCCGGTGGTCGAGAGGGTGGCGGGGACGAAGGGAGTCGCTGGCGGCGAGCTTCGCGGCGGACGGCGGCTTCGGGAGAATTGGGGCTTCACGCTATGGTGGCTCCCCGTCGAAGCTGAGGGTTTGGGCGGCTCCGCAAGATCGAGGGGAAGAGAACGGTGGCTCTGGATGGGCTGGGGAGGCCTCGCTTTTGATGAACTGGACCGGATGGTGGCGGCGGCCGAACTGGCCGGAGACGGGGAAGAAAGCTCCCCGCCGTCGATTGCTGGCCATGGGGGCTTTAGAGGAACGGCTTGAGGTCGCTGAGTGCAGGCGGGTTGGGTTCTCCATTTATAAGCGCAACCGTCGGTTCGCGGCCGTGGATAAGGACGCCGGTGAACCGCCGTTACATGTCAGGCGAGGCGGCGTGGCGGCGACGTGCGCTAACAAACGAAGCTTGCGGATGAGCTCGAGCTGCTCTGGGCAGGCGGCAGCGTATGGCTCGGGCGGCGCCCGTGGCAGGAGCCTGCTGCGGTCGGCCGCTAGTGGCCACGGCCGACCTGACGGCGGCGCTGTGGAGCTCCAGGGGCAGCTCTGCGGCGAGGGAGGGGTCGGGGCGCGCTGGCTGGGAGCGGGACGGGGCCAGAACGGGCGCGGGGAGGCGACAGTGGGACGCGGCGTCTCGGTGCACGCACGTGCAAAACGTGCGCTCTCAGCGCGCCTAGTGCACGCACGCCAGGCGTTCGGCAAAATTCCAAGGCATGCCAGGAGGCTTGGGTGGGGCTGGGGATTAACAGGTCTAGCTTAGGGTCATCTAGGATCTTAGTGGACAAGCTTGTTGGGTCAGAAGATCAAGTTTACAATGCAAACTAAAGATCATGCCAAATCTGTTCATGCACTCAAGGTGTTTGACAGAATGCCACAGGCATCTAGGCATCTCTTGGGGTGTCCAAAAACTCCAGACCAGTGTCTCTTTAGGTGTAGGTGATGGTGGCAAGGTTAGTTCGTCAAGACTAGAAACTTGATAAATGCAAGTTTTTGAGGAAACCAAATCTAGACAGAAACTGAAGGCTATCATTTCATGGACCAAAATTACTCCAATGGGTCCACTCTCCTGGACTTAAGGGTTTTGTAGGGTGGTTAATAAGCAGGAGAAAGACCATGGGCACTAGAGCAAAATAAAATAGAGCTGCAGTAGAAAACACCCAACTGGACCAGAGAGCAAAAGAGGATGATTTGCTCAAATTTTTCAAAGAACACCAATGGATTTTTGCATAAAGTTGAATTACATACTCCTACTGACCTCCCCTAATTTTGGTGGAATTTTTAAGGAAATATTTAAGTAGGTTGTAGTGCAAAAGTGCAGCTGGACCAGATTTGAAAACTTGGGGTAAAGCTCAAAATCTCCAAATGACTAAAGGATATTTTGGCATAAAAGTGATCTAGGAACATCACTTGTCATCCCCCACATTTTGGTGGGATTTTTAAATAAATTTATCAATGGGTTGTAGTGCAAATGGGAACCTAAAACTTAAGAAAAATCATGTTTAGAAGAACTAAAGCTCAGGGAAAAATAATTATATAAATAATCCCACTGATAAAATAAATGTTTCTAGAGAGGGTATACAAGTCCAACAACATTTTTGAAAAGTTTCTATTTGGAGAGAAAGAATTCCACAACTCAGAAGAAAAGAGTAGATCTGAAATCAAAAGATAAATCCAGAAATAAAAATTTAATTTCCTGGCAAAATTTTAATAAACAAATCATGGTTAAATTTTTGGGGTGTTACAAGGGGGGATGTCGGCAGCTGGAATTCTGGCTGGAAAAGGGGCAAACGTTGGAAACCTATTCTGCACAACTCCAAAAGACCTGAGACTCCACGAAACAACTTTTTAGATTTAATAAGAATTTTTGGGTAAAAGAAATAGGCCGGGGCCCACACCTGTCCAGAGAGGCAGGCGCCCCTAGGCGCTGACCCCCTATCTGGGCCCCTGGTGAGCTTCCGGCGTCCATCTTACGCTATATGAAGGGTTTTCCCTGGAAAAAATCATGGGCAAGCTTATGGGACGAAACTCCGCCGCCATGCAGGAACCTTGGCGGAATCAATCTAGGGCTCTGGCGGAGCTGTTCTGCCGGGGATCTGATTAGTGTTGAGTCAAGGGCTTTGCTATGTTGCTATGATCTTGAGAAAGTAGAAAGAACAAAAGAATTCATATTGATCTTATGGATAGTGATAACTTCACACATAGAAAGTATTTGGCATAAAAATTGTTGAGAGTTGATGAACGTAGCCTTGGTCATCGTTGCAATTAATAGGAAGTAATAAGGAAAGAGGGGTTCACATATAAATATATTATCTTGGACATCTTTTATGATTGTGAAGCACTCATTAAGTATGACATGCTAAAAGAGTTGGCGTTGGACAAGGAAGACAACGTAATGGTTTATGTTTTCCGACATCTCGGTTAAAGTATATTGTCATTGACCTTCCAAACATGTTGAGCTTTCCTTTCCCCCTCATGCTAGCCAAATTCCTTGCACCAAGTAGAGATACTACTTGTGCTTCCAAATATCCTTAAACCTAGTTTTGCCATGAGAGTCCACCATACCTTCCTATGGATTGAGTAAGATCCTTCAAGTAAGTTGTCATCGGTGCAAGCAATAAAATTGCTCTCTAAATATGTATGACTTATTAGTGCAGAGAAAATAAACTTTGTACGAACTTATTGTGGAAGTAATAAAAGCGACGGAATTTTGCATAATAAAGGTCCACATACAAGGGCAATATAAAGTGATGTTCTTTTGCATTAAGATTTCATGCATCAACCCTAAATGCACATGACAACCTCTTATTCCCTCTGCGAAGGGCCTATCTTTTACTTTATGTTTTACTTTATTGCTTGAGTCAAGGTGATACTCACCTTTCCTTTTTTATTTTTTTATCCTTTGGCAAGCTCCTCGTGTTTGAAAGATCATGATACATATATCCAATTGGATGTAAGTTGGCATAGGCTATTATTGTTGACATCACCTAAAGGTGAATATGTTGGGAGGCAACACAATAAGCCCCTATCTTTCTTAGTGTCCGGCTAAGACTTTATAACCACAAGTATTGCGTGAGTGTTAACAATTATAGGGGACTACGAGATGGTTGAGTATCTGAGCTTCTTTGAAAAGCTCTATTATTGACTCTTCGATGTTACGATAAATTTCAATTGCTACAATGACTGAGATTATAGTTTGTTAGTTCCCAATGAAGTTTTGAACCATACTTGACATTGTGAATTGCTTATTACTTGAACATAGGAAATCATATGACAAAATCCATATATGTTGCTGTTATTAGAATGATCATGATGCCCTCATGTCCGTATTTTATTTTTATCAACACCTCTATCTCTAAACATGTGGACATATTTTTCGATTTGACTTCCGCTTGAGGACAAGCGAGGTCTAAGCTTGGGGAGTTGATCGTCCATTTTGCATCATGCTTTTATATCAATATTTATTGCATTATGGGTTGTTATTAAACATTATATCTCAATACTTATGGCTATTCTCTCTTATTTTACAAGGTTTACCATGAAGAGGGGGGATGCCGACAATTGGAATTCGGCAGGTTTGGAAAAGGCAATGACGTTGGAACCCTATTACGCACAACTCCAAAAGACACGAGACTCCACGAAACAACTTTTTAGATTTAATAAGAATTTTTGGGCAAAATAAATAGGCCAGGGGGCCCACACCCTGTCCAGGAGACAGGGGCGCCCCCCCCCCTAGGGCGCGACCCCCTATCTCCTGGGCCCCCTGGTGGGCTTCCGGCGTCCATCTTCTGCTATATGAATCGTTTTTCCCTGGAAAAAATCGTGGGCAAGCTTACGGGACGAAACTCCGCCGCCACGAGGCGGAACCTTGGCGGAATCAATCTAGGGCTCTGGCGGAGCTGTTCTGCCTGGGACACTTCACTAGTAGAAAACGGAGCTTTAGCGCGCCGGTTCGTAAGGGCCTTTAGTGCGGTTCCATAACGGCACTAAAGGGTGAGCACTAAAGCCCCCCTTAGTACCGGTTCGGCACGAACCAGCGCTAAAGTGCCACCACGTGGCGTGAGCTCACCCCCGGGTCTGGGGGACCATTAGTACCGGTTTGTGTTACCAACCGGTACTAAAGGTTTTTTTTTTTTGAAAATTTTGGAAAAAATTTTGATTTTTTTTTTCGATTTTTATTTTTTCTGAATTATTTGATGATTTAGTCTCTAATCACCTCTCTTAACTGCTCAACTCTGGATCACTCATTCCAAATCATCTAACTTCCCGACCGGTCACCCATCCCTCTCACTACTCTAGCCCGAGCACGCTTAACTTTCGGGTTTTATTCTCCTTCGTTTCCTAGTCTGCACTTGTTGTTTTCCTGACAATAGTAAGATGTCAATCCTATTAACCCTCAGGAGTTTAGCTTGAGCATGAAGTCACAATTTCACCATTTGAGTTTTTGAAACTATTATTCTAAAAAACAGTAATTATTTAGTAACGCTAATATTTCTTGAATAAGTTTGACCATAGTTTGACCATAGTTTGACCAGATTTGACCAAAATTCAAAAATTGAAATAATTATTTAGTAACACTAATATTCTTGAATAATTATGTAGTAACATTAATACTTCTTGAATAAGTAGTTTGACCAGATTTAACCAAATTTTTTAAAAAACTGAAATTTGACCATATCTTTTTTTCCTTTTGGAATTTGAGGATTCTAAGAAATTCCAAACAGGCCGTGCTGAATTTTTGTGCTGAATTTTTTGATATATTACACTAATATTCTCCATCGGATGCGGATTTTCGTGCTGAATTTTTTGATATATTATACGTTTTTTTCCGACATCATATGCAAAAGTTATAGCCGTTTTACATTTTCCCTGCACTTTTTGCAAAACATGTCCAAATTTAAGTTTTTTAATTTTCCTAACTAGTAGATGTAGTAATATAACTACATCTCGAAGAATTTTATTTTTTGAATTTTCTATCATTTTCTTTTGTATTTTTCAAAACTGAAATAGCGATATACAGGGGGGGGGGGTAGGGATTGAAAATTGCCCTTTAGTACCGGTTCGTGGCAAGAACCGGTACTATAAATCAAACCCCTTTAGTACCGGTTCGTGTACGAACCGGTACTAAATTAACCACTAGTACCGGTTTGTGCCACGAACCGGTACTAAAATGATCATGAACCCGACTTTGGCCTTGACTGCCACCACCCCTTTAGTACCGGTTCGTGCCACGAACCGGTACTAAAGGTTCAACATGAACCGGCATTAATGCAAATCCGTTCGAACCGGCACTAATGGTACCATTAGTACCGGGCCAAAATCAAACCGGCACTAATGTGCTTCACGTTTGACCCTTTTTCTACTAGTGCTTCCCTCCGGGAGGGGGAAATCATCACCAACGTCATCACCAACGATCCTCTCAGCGGGAGGGGGTCAATCTCCATCAACATCTTCACCAGCACCATCTCATCTCAAAACCCTAGTTCATCTCTTGTATCCAATCTTGTATCAAAACCACAAATTGGTACCGTGGGTTGCTAGTAGTGTTGATTACTCCTTGTAGTTGATGCTATTTGGTTTACTTGGTGGAAGATCATATGTTCAGATCCTTCATGCATATTATTACCCCTCGATTATGAACATGAATATGCTTTGTGAGTAGTTATGTTTGTTCACGAGGACATGGGTGAAGTCTTGCTATTAGTAGTCATGTGAATTTGGTATTAGATTCGATATTTTGATGAGATGTATGTTGTCTCTCCTCTAGTGGTGTTATGTGAGCGTCGACTACATGACACTTCACCATTATTTGGGCCTAGAGGAAGGCATAGGGAAGTGATAAGTAGATGATGGGTTGCTAGAGTGATGAAGCTTAAACCCTAGTTTATGTGTTGCTTCGTTAGGGGTTGATATGGACCCATATGTTTAATGCTTGTGGTTAGGTTTACCTTAATACTCCTTTTTGTAGTTGCGGATGCTTGCAATAGGGGTTAATCATAAGTGGGATGCTTGTCCATGTTAGGGCAGTCCCCAAGTGCCGGTCCACCCACATATCAAATTATCAAAGAAATCTTGACGCGAATCTTATGAACATGATGAAAACTAGCTTGACAATAATTCCCAATGTGTCCTCGGCAGCTCCTTCTTCATTATTAGAATTTGTCCAGGCTTATCCTTTGCTACATAAAGGATTGGGCCACCTTGTTGCACTTTATTTACTTTATTTACTTTTTGCTCGTTACTATTTATCTTATCACAAAACTATCTATCACCTACTATTTCAGTGCTTGCAGAGAAAACCTTACTGAAAACCGCTTATCATTCCTTCTGCTCCTCGTTGGGTTCGACACTCTTACTTATCGAAAGGACTACGATAGATCCCCTACACTTGTGGGTCATCAGCCGCCAACCGCCGTGAGCTCCTTGAAAAGGGGAATCAAGCAAAAGCGGCTGATCTGAAGAAGGCCCTGGAGGCAGCCAAAGAAACCCGCTCTAAAATGAGGGGGATGAGGGAGGAGCTTCGTGAAGCCAGAGATATTGTGATGGGAAAGCCCTATCTGTTGCGGATAAATTCGGAGATCCGAAGTATGCCCCTCTGGATCAGTTGTGGAGTCACGGCGGAGCGCATATGCGGACCTAGCAAAGAGTGTTGCTTGATCGTCCAAGTTTTACAAAGATCGGAAGGACCATAAGGTTGAGAGATTATTATGGTCATGATTCGGTGCCCCGACGCATCCAGCTGCCATTGAATGAAAAGATGGTCGCATGGGCGAACTCCACAGGTTGTCGGGCTTGCTATGAGGTATGTCGTGGATCATCTTTGGCCACAAGGGCCAAGGCGGACAGCTATTTTGGATTGGTGCAACAATAACTTGGTGATGTGCCGCATATCGATGATGTGAAGAGGTCGGCGTGCATAGAGGGTGCGGATGGCTCTTGCCCATGTTAAAACATCTTGGGCTAGGATGGAAGCCACCGCTATTGCAACCCGGAGTGCGGCGGACGGCCAGGACCCGGCCGAGCACTATTTCAAGGAAGTATTAGAAGGCGCCTGTTTAATAGAGGCTCAGTGCTCGAAGAGTGCCATGTTCGAATGACATGTATCGCGATTGTAAAGACAATGTTGTTTTGATTATAAAGGTTGTTTTATACTTTTGCCCAAAAGTATTATAATGCCTCATGTGCGGCCGTTTATGTATATATATACTGAAAGTTTGCAGTCGTCGGCTTCAGTCCCTGCGCATATAATGCATGGGTGTTCGAGAAAGCGTAGTCACACTTGATCCAACGTCTTGGTCCGTTAAGGAGGTGATAGCGTGGCGAACCGGGCAATCGACTATATAGCTTTAACACGTTCACTTAGCCATAGGAGTTTGGCGGTGGGGCTACTATATAGCCCTGGTACTTTCACGTTCAGTCGAATATGGTGCGCATATGTACGTGACCGGGAAACCAGTCCTTCGTTAATGCGAAGGAATCGCGAAGATTCCGCTAGGTCATCGAGTGGTTGACCAGTCTCGCGTTGTATCATGACAGTCAGTTTTCGGCTTTCCCTACTGAGGTGCTTGTCCAGGTGAACTGGGGCATAGTCGCAGTAGTTCTCCCGGTGCCGCCTTAGCCGATAGAACGGAACATAAGGTAGCAAAACACGGGAGCCGGGCAAATCCAACATTTGACCAAAGACATGATTCGGAGCTGATGTATATAAGGCCAAACTCGCGACGCCGAACACTCCCTAAGGTATTCAGACTTTATAATGTGTACTGGGCTGAATAATGCCCTTAACAATAAGCCCTGAGTTTCCAGGTATGAGCAGTAGTCTAGTGTGATAAAAATGCCGAAAACGCCAGTATCCCTCCTGGTTGTATAAAGTTTCCAGAGGGGAAGAAGCAATAAGAGATGTTAAAAAGGTTTACGCAGGGTCTTAATCTAAAAAGAAACCTTTGTGCGAGGCCCTGCTGCACGTCTGCGCCTTTATCTCTGTTGTGCTATGTCCTAGAAGGGTGTAGCACGATGATCATCTGTAAAAGAAAAACCCAGGAGAAAGACTTCGTGCGAGGTGTTCGTTAATCTGAATGACTCATGAAAATGCAATATGCTATTTTTATTGATAGGGTCGAGCCATACTATGGGCTCCTTTTGCGAGCAGCCCCTAGCATCGTTTGTGGGGAAATCCCAACTGGGCTGTTACATTAGGTGGAGCGCCGGACTCGTCTAACCGTGTCCGTGGTCCTGACAACCGGCCATTAGTCCTGGTTGGAGGGACCGCTCAGTGTTCGGCTGCTAGAGCCCCCACATATTCTTCCACGCGTAAGGAACGCTCTGTGTTCCCGCTAACTGTGATGACACCGCGTGGACCGGGCATCTTAAGTTTGAGGTAGGCGTAATGCGGTACTGCATTAAAATGAGCGAAGGCCGTTCGTCCAAGTAGTGCATGACAGCCACTCTGGAATGGTGCGATGTCGAAGGTTAATTCCTCGCTTCTGAAGTTGTCGGGAGAACCGAATACAACCTCTAGTACTAGAGAGCCCGTCTGATGGGCCTCGATGCCTAGTATTACTCCTTTGAAGGTAGTATTGCTTAGGCTGATCCTTGAAGGGTCTATCCCCATTTTGCGGACAGTGTCCTGATATATCAGGTTTAGACTGCTGCCGCCGTCCATGAGGACTCGTGTGAGATGGTATCCATCAATTATTGGGTCGAGCACCAAGGCAGCCGATCCTCCGTGTCGGACACTAGTTGGATGGTCCCTGCGATCGAAGGTGACCGGGCAGGCCGACCAGGGATTAAATTTGGGGGCGACGGGCTCAACAGCGTATACGTCTCTGAGTGCATGTTTGTGCGTTCTCTTTGGAATGTGAGTTACGTAAATCATATTCACGATTTTGACTTCTGGTGGGAACTTTTTCTGTCCTCCAGTGTTCGGCTGATGAGGATCATCCTCGTCTTCACTTGGTGTCTCCCTCCCCTTTTGTTCGGCATTCAGTTTGCCGGCCTGCTTGAAGACCCAGCACTCTCTGTGGGTGTGATTTGCAGGTTTCTCGGGGGTGCCATGAATCTGACATAATTTGTCTAGAATCTTAGTTAGGCTGGATGGTCCATCTCTGCTACCTTTAAATGGCTTCTTCCATTGACCGGGTCGAGAGCCCCTGAATCCGGCGTTGACCGTCGTGTTCTCTGGGCTGCTATCGTTGTTTCGACGCTTGTTTTTGTTGCGTCGCGGCTTCCCGTTACCATCCCTGACTTCGGATGTGCTTGGGTCGCTGGTGCCACTACGGGCCAGCCATCTATCCTCGCCCGCGCAAAAGCGGGTCATAAGGATTGTTAAGGCTGCCATCGTCCTCGGCTTTTCTTGGCCGAGGTGTCTGGCAAGCCATTCGTCCCGGATACTGTGCTTGAAGGCCGCTGAGGCCTCAGTGTCCGGGCAATCGACTATTTGATTCTTCTTAGTAAGAAACCTGTTCCAGAGCTTTCAGGCTGATTCTCCGGGCTGTTGAATTATATTACTTAGGTCGTCAGCGTCCGGAGGCCAGACATAAGTCCCTTGAAAATTGGCCCTGAAAGCATCCTTGAGCTCCTCCCAACTTCCAATTGAGTTTTCGGGAAGGCTTTTCAACCAGTGCCGAGCTGGTCCCTTTAATTTGAGGGGTAGATATTTGATGGCGTGGAGATAGTCTCCGCGAGCCATATGGATATGAAGGATGAAGTCCTCGATCCAGACCCCAGGGTCTGTAGTTCCGTCGTATGCCTCTATATTCACGGGTTAAAATCCTTCCGGAAATTCATGATCCAGCACCTCATCGGTGAAGCACAGGGGGTGTGCGGCACCCCTATATTTGGTTGTGTCGTGGCATCTTTGTCGATGGTTATTGTGTTTGGTTATGATTCCAAGCTGGTATTCGATCTATATGATCGATTTGGTAGTTCTGATCATGTGCTGGAGCATGCTTCCTAGATCCATAGATGGATCTGGCCATACCAGACTTTCTGTCGAGGAGCTCACATAAATCGTGTGTTGACTTGTGGGTGGCATCATTAGCCGTCTTGTCATGGACGCGGGGCGTTCGTTCTAGCTGATCGGTCGTTTTTGGCGGAGTGGGCTCTATGGCCTCGTCGTCAAATTCGGGCAGGAGCTTGCGCTTTGGATAGCTCTTTGTGCAGCGATCGTCGCCGTATTTTTCTTCTATGTCGAGCACTTTGTTCCACCTACGGTTGAGCGTATCCTGCGCGGCCTTAAGCCTTTGCTTCTGCTTCTTTAGGCTCCTCGCGGTGGCGATAAGTCTTCTGTGGAGGTTCTCTTGTTCCAAGAGTTTTTCTGGGATGATAAGTGCATCATCGTCCGGGCTGTCCTCCTCTCCGGAGACAGGTTGTTGAGTTTACCCTTGGGATCGGCGTTATCGACATCGGCTCCGGACTGTTTTCGTGCGTCCCCGGCTCACCCTGCTCCGTTCTTTGGGTCCATGGGGTCATCGTTTCCTTTGGAATCAACCGGGTATTATTATTTCTTGCTTGTTGTCGCTGTTTTTCTTGTGGCGGGATTTAGAGCGGCGTCTCTGGCGCCCGATTTGGTGGCTTATCGAGGGGATTATCCTTTGTTGTATCGTCACCATCGCCTTCTTTTGGTGTGTCCACCATGTATATATCGTATGATGAGGTGGCAGTCCAGCGCCCAGTGGGCGGTGGTTCTTGTTCTTCTCCTGCGTCGTCGTAAATACCGTCGACGTCTTCGAAGTCGAAATCGAGCGTGTCGGTTAAGTCATCGACAGTGGCTATAAGTGGGTGGTGGGTGGGGAACGAATTTCTTAGTCGTCCACTTCCCACTCGAGCCGGACATAGTTTGGCCAAGAGTCTCCTGACAAGGACAGAGACCTTAATGAGTTCAGCACATCACCTAGGGGTGAGTGGTGAATAATATCCATGGCGGTGAACTCCATGACGGGTGCCCAATCTGATTCGATAGGCACAGACGCACGCGGTTTGGACCCTGCAGCCGGAGACGAGTTCGTGGGTCCAATAACGCCACTCTCACAGGAGGTGGGATCAGTGTTCGGCTCCGACGCTGATGAGTGTGCGGCCTCCGTGGCGGGGTCCATCCACCCATCCTCGAAAGGCACGATCTGCTCCGGATTGATTCCCGGCGCCAACGCGGGTGCGATCTCCTGAATACTGTCTGACGGCAGATCAAAGTCATGTCCGTCGTGACTGCTCGGCGCACCTGTCGTGGGCTCGAGTCCGTCGAAGATCAAGTCTCTGTGGATGTCGGCAGTATAGTTTAAGCTTCCAAACCTAACCTGATGGCAATGGGCGTAGCTGTCGATCTGCTCCAGATGGCCAAGCGAGTTGGCCCATAGTACGAAGCCGCCGAATACGAAGATTTGTCCGGGAAGGAAAACCTCCCCCTGGACCACATC
The DNA here is from genome assembly GCA_021605145.1 of Aegilops bicornis. Classification (NCBI taxonomy): domain Eukaryota; kingdom Viridiplantae; phylum Streptophyta; class Magnoliopsida; order Poales; family Poaceae; genus Aegilops; species Aegilops bicornis. The sequence continues at coordinate 162,704,765 of CM038674.1, forward strand.
ATTGAAGATGATCGAGGGAGCCATCAAGCCTTATCACGATGGCACAGTGGAACTCTCAATGAAAGCACCAATGTCGGTGTCAAAACCGGCGGATCTCGGGTAGGGGGTCCCGAACTGTGCGTCTAAGGCTAATGGTAACAAGAGGCAGGGGACACGATGTTTTACCCAGGTTCGGGCCCTCTCAATGGAGGTAATACCCTACTTCCTGCTTGATTGATCTTGATGATATGAGTATTACAAGAGTTGATCTACCATGAGATCGTAGAGGCTAAACCCTAGAAGCTAGCCTATGATTATGATTGTTGTTGTCCTACGGACTAAACCCTCTGGTTTATATAGACACCAGAGGGGGATAGGGTTACACAGAGTCGGTTACAAACAAGGAAATCTACATATCCGAATATCCAAGCTTGCCTTCCACGCAAAGGAGAGTCCCATCCAGACACGGGACGAAGTCTTCAATCTTGTATCTTCATAGTCCAACAGTCCGGCCAAAGTATATAGTCCGGCTGTCCGAGGACCCTTTAATCCAGGACTCCCACAGTAGCCCCTGAACCAGGCTTTGAGTCCGGCGCGCAGATTGTCTTCGGCATTGCAAGGCGGGTTCCTTCTCCAAATACTCCATAGAAGATTTAGGACACAGGGGCCGTGTCCGGCTCTGCAAAAATAATTCCACATACCACCATAGGGAGTATAATATTCCACAAATCTAATCACGACAGCTCTTGATAACATGACATCACGCCATGGTTCAGTATTTATTCGAAACATTTTCATAACCAGCCACTACACGCGCTGCGAGGCGCTTTTACGGGCACGTCTTGCACAGATCGCGTTCCACCTTATCACGGGATTGTGTGGGTAACTCAACCGTGCTTGTTTAATATGACTCCTCGATTTTAGGCAAGTCCCAAACAGTCACGCGGGGGATGCTTGATATTCGTCCTCTTTATAAAGGGGGCCAATGCCTGTCCCTTTCTTTCCACGCTCGATCCTTCCCCTCTCGCACCTCGAGTTCCAACACCCAAGGCTCAAGCCAAAGCACCTCGGTCTTTTCGACCATGTCCGGATCCAATCAAGGCCGGTGGATGGCCTCCTCCGTCACAGAGGACTACATCCGGAAGCTTAGGGAGGCCATGTATCTCACCGCCGAGATTCCGCACAGGCTACCTGCTCCAGAGCAGGTCGTCCCCACTCCCGAGCCCAACGAGAGTGTTGTCTTTATCTCCCACTTTCTCCGAGGGCTAGGTTTTAGCGTTGACCCCTTCGTAAGAGGGCTCATGTTCTATTATGGACTAGATTTCCACGATCTAGCTCTGGATTCCATTCTTCACATCTCGTCGTTTATCATCGTGTGTGAAGCCTTCCTCCGCATCACCCCCCACTTCGGCCTATGGCTCAAGACCTTCAATGTGAGGCCGAGGGTGATCGACGGGCGTCACGTGGAGTGCGGAGGCGCTATAATAAGCAAAGGCGTCGACGTCCCCTGGCCAAAGGTCTCTTTCGTGGAGACTTTGATTTATGGCAGAGGGAGTTGGTTTACATCACCGCTCCCGAGGTACAAAGCGGGTGGCTGCTCCGGCGTTCCGCCGGGCCCTCCACCTGGCCCGGCATCATGGGTCAACAAAGGGCTGGACTGGGGGCCGGCAAATGATGTGCCGACATTACAGAGCCGCATCCGGGACCTTCTCAAGAGGGATATCAGTCTTGCCAAGACAATGCAAGTGATGCTGGTTCGTCGAGTCCTGCCCTGCCAATGTTGTCCTCTCCGTATGTGGGAGTTCAACCCGGAAGGACCGTGAACCGTTCAACAATTCTTTGGCATGACGCTCAAAGAGATGTACGAGTTATTCTTGGATCACGAATAAAGTGTCCGGACACCACCAAGGGCGTGGGTCTCAATTGTAACCGCCCGGATACCCTGGTAAATACTTCTGCTGCCAAACACACCATCCTTTATATTTAATATAACATCATTCTAAAAAATGTTCTCTGCCAGGACTGGCTAAAGAAGGCGGAGAGGATTAGGTGTCCGGCCCCTCTTCCGAAGGCTCGTGAATCCTTTGTTGACCAAGATGCTTGACTGCGTCATATCGGGTGCCATCAGCGAAAGGCGAGGGAGGGATGGAGAACCACAGATGGTCCTCATTTTTACACATCCAGTTGGAGGAGTAGGTGCCTCCAGCGGAGGAGGATAATCTGGGAGGAATCTAAAACCCCTCTCCCCATGGTAAGAAAAGGCGCCTCAGGATTTGGAAAAAGAAGCTTCTAAACAAGGGAAGAAAACCTCAAGAAGGGGGCCGGGTCCTCCACCGAACCGTAAGTGAAAGAGTATTTTGATTAACATATCCTATTTTGTCTCTGAGAATAATGACCAAAACATATTTATTGCAGTCCGGCTCGTAGCCCTTCTCCACAGAATTCGTCCTCGGGGGATCTTCCTCCGGAGATGATGGAGAGTGAGTCGCCTCCCCCTGCCTCCCCTTCACATGGGGCGGACGACCCCGAAGTGTCGTCACGGAGGATTTCTCCAGATCCACCAAAGCCAGAAGTCGACACTTCGCTGCCGAGTCTGGAATATCGGCTCCCAAGGAGAGCTTCATGGGGAGTCCGGGATTGTCCGGCGCACAACCGGACACACTAATGGGCCTTCTGGAGCGAGCGGTTTGAATGAAGCTTTTACGAGTCCACTGAGAGGCTTTGAGGTACGCAAAAAGTGTATTTTTGATGTTTCCGCACATGCTAAGTGTGCTCTATATAGATAGTAGCCCTTGAGACTCTGGTTGCCATCAACGTGGCGGATGGAGGATCATAATCTCTGTTAATAATCATGCTGCTTTATGTGCAGCTGGCTGAGGGTTCGCGGCCGACCGATCTGCTAATTTTGCGGGCGAAGCGGCGGCAAAGGCGTGGCCGATGCCGACATCACGCTTTGTTAACAAGCGGCAGCGAGCCCAAGGTACGTATATTCGTCTTGTCAGCAAAGCTTTAAGAGGATCATGATGCTAGTATATGTACTATGTTGTGACTGCAGATGGAGCTGCTGCCGTGGAGACCCTTCGAGCGGAGCTTGCCCGAGCTAAGGAGCAAGCCTGGATAAGTGATGCGGCCGCCTTGATGGCGGTCGAGGAGTTAAGAGCCGAACAGGCCGCTCATCATCGAAGCGAAGAAAAGATAGCCCAGATGGCTACGGCGGCTTGAAGATGCCGCTGATACGTCCATTTTGCATCATGATTTTATATCAATATTTATTGCATTATGGGCTGTTATTACACATTATATCTCAATGCTTATGGCTATTCTCTCTTATTTTACAAGGTTTACCATGAAGAGGGGTGTCAGGACCAGATTTTCGGGATATTAATTTCTGAGAAAATGGCCCTTGTGCTCACCAGCCCCAGGATTATTGTTAGCTGGCGAGACACCAACTTGATATAGAAACTCCAAGCAAAGTACATAATATGTAGTACAAGACCATTCTGTCCTATGAGTACAACACAAGGTTTCTAGTGGCTGATGGCGGAAGCGGTTTGTGGTCTTTCAGCGTCTATGGGACTCCATTTCCCACAGGAACAGCTGACCTGGATAACTCCTACCTTCATGAGGTTGCTATCACCATTGCATGGGTTCTGGGGCTGTCATCGCAACGCTCCTCTCCATGCAAGAAATCTGGCCAAGACAATAGCCATGGACAAGCGACTGAGTACTTTTGAGTGTACTCGCAAACATTATGAACACAGGTATAATATAACAAACGATAATCCCTGCTCTGACATATCCTATGATCACAACATCAGTCACGAAATAAAAATCCATGATGCACGCAAGCAGGTTGCTCATATAAAACATGAATATGCAATCAGAGAATAAAAATAGAGTGCACCGATTCGGGTGTCTGAAGCGACGCCTTGAAAGGACAACAATATAAATCATGCCTTAGTCGGGCGTCTGAGCGACACCACATAAAGGGCTTATAAAGTAAACAAATAGCAAGCATGCCACGGTAAGGCCCTGAGCGACACCACATAAAGGGCTTATAAGAAAGTAATCACAATGAATATCCAGGAGGTAGAACCGTCCCAGGGATACTCAATAATGCACATAATATAAAGGGTTAGTCCTTAATAATAATAATCATAATCATCGTAAGTCACATGTCATGATCCATGTTCTGGTTTAGCAGTTTCTCCTCCGAAGACCGACACTAAGACCGACACTTGACCCATCCCAGATTGTAGTCCTTAACCATGGACACGACTATTCGAATAGATGTAATCTCTGTAGAGGGTATACTCTTTACCCACAAGTAACCGATTCCTTTAGTCCATCGGGGCTAATTCCATTTACGGTCTTTTAATTGAAAACACACTTGACCCGCACACACCAGCTTAACTTACCGGTGTCTGGAATCAGCCACGACACCTGTCAAGCAAAACTCTAAGTGGGGAGGCTACAACCTCGATTAGCATGGGATCAAATTTATACACAAGGCTACTAAGGTGCCCCTCTCGGTCCCAACCGGAAACACCCATGCCCCGGACCAGGTGGCATGCCTCATCGGATGCATCCGGTATCTTCCACCATGGCCTCTACATGCGGTGTGTGCTAGGAAAAGGGGTTGACAACTTACTGAACCGTACCCTACCTGCGGCAGGGACAAGTGGTAGTACGAAACAAGTATGGGGGTTACTGGAACAAGATTCGACCTACGGCCGACTCAGGAGGTTTAAGTATTCCCTGCATGATTAGCATAACAAATATATTTCAATCAACAGACAGAATCACCACTCATCATACCTCATCATGCCATGCCGGACACACTCGTCTTGACGAGGAACTAGAGACAAGCTCGAGTCTACCCAAGACAGAGACTTTCCCGGATTCCTTCCGGTATGCATGAAAGGCATATGATGGTGATTACTATCACAACGTATCAAATTCCAATAGCACGAAATCATCAATATGCACTTATGAGTATGACCATATCACCGCATAAAATAACGAATTCTCCGACACAAGGGGGTGTTGTAACCGTATCAAACAACTCACGACAATATTATGCCATGGTTCAGAATGCTTGCCTTCAATTTGTGGAGAGACATGGTGTATTCCAAAACTTTTGAAAGTTGCCTTCTCCTTCCAAAATCCTATTTTTGAAAATATTCAAATTAACACCAGCTTTAAAAACAGTACAAAAGTTTTCCTAATTATTTTTGAAATAAATCTTAAAATAAACTAGGTGAAATTTGAGAGAGGTAGGAAAAAGAATCAACTCATTTGGAGCTATATTTAAAAAGTTATAGCCAGTCAAAGTTTAGTCAAAATTCTGTTTTTAAATAAAACAGAAAAAGAAAAAGAAAAACGTTTGGGATAAGGGCACGTAGGAGACGTACTCTGGGATTACGCCTCCACTTACGCCAGCGTGGACCGGCGATGGGTCACTGACAGTGGGTCCCTTGGGCCCACTGGTCAGGTTTGACCAGTCGCCCCCGCCTCCCTCCTCCTCTGTCCAAGCAGAGGCGGGGCTCCGACGATCGACGCCGGCGAACAGCGGCTCCTCGCGGGATCCCGAGGGAAGGGATGGATCCGCGGGTCCAGGGCGGTCCTCCCGGTGGTTGAGAGGGTGGCGGGACGGAGGGAGTCGCGGCTGCGAAGCCATGGGCGGACGGCGGCTTCGGAAGAATTGGGGCTTCACGCTACGGTGGCTCCCCGTCGAAGCTGAGGGTTTGGGAGGCTCTGCAAGATCGAGGGGAAGAGGACGGTGGCTCTGGATGGGCTGGGGAGGCCTCGCTTGTGACGAACTGGACTGGATGGTGGCGGCGGCCGAACTGGCCGGAGACAGGGAAGAAAGCTTCCCGCCGTTGATTGCTGGCCGTGGGGGCTTTAGAGGAACGGCTTGAGGTCGCCTGAGAGTCTGGCCGGGTTCGGGGGTCTCCATTTATAGCGCAACTACGTCAGTTCCGCGGCCGTGGATAAGGACGCCGGTGAACCGCCCTTCTGTAGCAGGAAGGGTGACGTGGCGGTGATGTGCGCTAGCAAATGAGCTTGCAGATGAGCTCGAGCTGCTCCTGGGGCAGCTGGCGCGCACGTATGGCTCGAGCGGCGCCGTCCAGGGCAGGAGCCTGCTGTGGTCGGCCGCTACGGCCGACCGACGGGCGGGCGCCGTGGAGCTCTGTGGGCGGGCGCTCTGGAGAGGGAGGGGTCGGGCGCACTGGCCGGGAGCGGACGGGCGAACGGGCGCGAGGCGGCAGTGGGACGCGGCGACTCGATGCGCGCACATGCAAAACGTGCGCTCTCGGCGCGCCCAGTGCACGCATGCAAGGCGTTCGGCAAAATTCCAAGGCATGCCAGGAGGCTTGGGTGGGGCTGGGGATTAACAGGTCTAGGTTAGGGTCTTCTAGGAGCTTAGTGGACAAGCTTGTTGGGTCAGAAGATCAAGTTTACAATGCAAACTAAAGATAATGCCAAATCTGTTCATGCACTCAAGGTGTTTGACAGAATGCCACGAGCATCTAGGCATTTCTTGGGGTGTCCAAAAACTCCAGACCAGTGTCTCTTTAGGTGTAGGTGATGGTGGCAAGGTTAGTTCGTCAAGACTAGAAACTTGATAAATGCAAGTTTTTGAGAAAACCAAATCTGGACAGAAACTGAAGGCTATCATTTCATGGACCAAAATTACTCCAATGGGTCCACTCTCCTGGACTTAAGGGTTTTGTAGGGTGGTTAACAAGCAGGAGAAAGACCATGGGCACTAGAGCAAAATAAAATAGAGCTGCAGTAGAAAACACCCAACTGGACCAGAGAGCAAAAGAGGATGATTTGCTCAAATTTTTCAAAGAACACCAGTGGATTTTTGCATAAAGTTGAATTACATACTCCTACTGACCTCCCCTAATTTTGGGGGAAGTTTTAAGTAAATATTTAAGTAGGTTGTAGTGCAAATGTGCAGCTGGACCAGATTTGAAAACTTGGGGTAAAGCTCAAAATCTCCAAATGACTAAAGGATATTTCTGCATAAAAGTGATCTAGGAACATCACTTGTCATCCCCACATTTTGGTGGGATTTTTAAATAATTTTATCAAAGGGTTGTAGTGCAAATGGGACCCTAAAACTTAAGAAAAATCATTTTTAAAAGAACTAAAGCTCGGGGAAAAGTAATTATATAAATAATCCCACTGATAAAAGAAATGTTTCTAGAGAGGGTATACAAGTCCAACAACATTTTTGAAAAGTTTCTATTGGGAGAGAAAGAATTCCACAACTCAGAAGAAAAGAGTAGATATAAAATCAAAAGATAAATCCAGAAATAAAAATTTAATTTCCTGGCAAAATTTTAATAAGCAAATCATGGTTAAATTTTTGGGTGTTACAACACTACCACCCTTAAGAAAAATCTCGTCCTCGAGATTTGCTAAGGGTTGTTTTGAAAATATTACTCCTATTAGCTGAAACCAAACAATTTACTCATAGCACAAACTTAGGGTACAACGCATGAGCTGCAACACATAACTAAATGTTGGGACAATAAATATAGTAGTGATGTCTATAATGAAAAACGGTAAATTGATTGGGTCCTGAGAAAACGTCTCTGGTACCAGGGCACACTCCTCTTCTATCGGGGGAAGCGGATTGACTAGTCATGGGGGTTGGTTTTTTGTAGCTACGCCGGGAATTAAAAATGCAATTGTACATACTTATGCATGGCTACTATTTAAACTAGGGGCGCACAAGCAAACAACAATTTAATTATGGCGATACAGGATCACACAGTTACAGGGCATGGACATACTAAGACTCGGTACTACTCGAGTGACTTAGTCTACCTCGTTCATATCTAAGCGGGCGTGCCTTGTGGACGTCGAGGCTTCTCCACGGGTTTCACCGTCGGGATTAGCTGGAGGGGGTTGAGGGGTTGCAGGGTCGGGGTAGCGATGATGACCATCCCGGGGATTGTTGGCCACAATCCCGTTGGAGCGTGTTCCAAAAAGGCGACGAAGCACTTTTGGGGACGCCAACGCATTTTGGTCGATGGCTGGGGCTGACCTCAGGGACTCGATCGGTTGTACGAACAGCACGACTGGGTTGTCGGCGTCGGGTTCATCTTCTCCTCTCGCCGGGGCTCGGCGAACCAGCTCTCCACGAGCTGCGATCATATCAAGGGTGATTTGATTGAACAGTTCCTCCAGTGCACTTACATAGCGCACCAGAAGCAACAATGCAGGATCCATCTCGTGATCTCCGTTGGCAACCTAGGGTGGTCTACCATACCCGTCACGGCTGGGGTAGTAGTAGAACGAGCGACAGCTAACTCTGGGCGACAAGTGCCGGAGTTGAACTATAGCCTCTCGAGCAGCTAGTTGGATGGCTTGTGGCTCAAAGGAAGTTGTCCTTCCGTTGCACCTGTAGGGGCGTTCTGGAGATAGACCCCTACCATAGACGTGTACGGTGGCCCAGAATTGACGGCTCTCACCGCTCATGGGTCCTTGGTATACAACATATTCTGGGAGCTCTTCTAATGCAAAGGCACGACGGGTGAGGTTTGCTAGCACAGTCACAAAACCTCCAAGGTTGGTTGCTATGGTCTCATTGTGCACAATAGGGCCAGGCATTATAACTCGGTTTGGGGAAGAGACCATGTTATGCTGTGTTGAGGCTAGCGTGCCATTTTTATAGAAAAAGGGGCCTTAGTCTTCCTTCGATCTCTTTCGAATGAGACATTTTAGGTGTTGGTCATGGTAGCGTGATTGATGTGCTAGGGCTGATAGGTTGGGCACCGATTGCCAAAAGGTGTCGGGGTCCTTTGTGGCTACCTTACACGAGAAGCTTGGCTGGGGTTAGGTTAAGGTCTGGTGGGTTGGTTAACCTAGGTTTTTCGACCTGGCTAAGATAGGATTAGCCAATGGTTAGCCTGGCTCTGATACCAAGTTTGTCAGGACCGGATTTTCGGGATATTAATTTCCCAGAAAATGACCCTTGTGCTCACCAGCCCCAGGATTATTGTTAGCTGGCGAGACACCAACTTGATACAGAAACTCCAAGCAAAGTACATAACATGTAGTACAAGCCCATTCTGGCCTATGAGTACAACACAAGGTTTCTAGTGGCTGATGGCGGAAGCGGTTTGTGGTCTTTCAGCGTCTATGGGACTCCATTTCCCACAGGAACAGCTGACCTGGATAACTCCTATCTTCGCGAGGCTGCTATCACCATTGCGTGGGTTCTGGGGCTGTCATCGCAACGCTCCTCTCCATGCAAGAAATCTGGCCAAGACAATAGCCAGGGACAAGCCAGTGAGTACTTTTGAATGTACTCGCAAACACTATGAACACAGGTATAATATAACAAACGATAATCCCTGCTCTGAAATATCCTATGATCACAACGTCAGTCACGAAATAAGAATCCATGATGCACGCAAGCAGCTCATATAAAACATGAATATGCAATTAGAGAATAAAAATAGAGTGCACCGATTCGGGTGTCTGAAGCGACGCCTTGAAAGGACAACAATATAAATCATGCCTTAGTCAGGCGTCTGAGCGACACCACATAAAGGGCTTATAAAGTAAACAAATAACAAGCATGCCACAGCCGGGCGTCCGAGCGACACCACATAAAGGGCTTATAAGAAAGTAATCACAATGAATATCCAGGAGGTAGAACCGTCCCAGGAATACTCAATAATGCACATAATATAAAGGGTTAGTCCTTAATAATAATAATCATAATCATCATAAGTCACATGTCATGATCCATGTTCTGGTTTAGTAGTTTCTCCTCCGAAGACCGACACTAAGACCGACACTTGACCCATCCCAGATTGTAGTCCTTAGCCATGGACACGGCTATTCGAATAGATGTAATCTCTGCAGAGGGTGTACTCTTTACCCACAAGTAACCGATTCCTTTAGTCCATCGGGGCTAATTCCATTTACGGTCTTTTAATTGAAAACACACTTGACCCGCACACACCAGCTTAACATACAGGTGTTTGGAATCAGCCACGACACTGTCAAGCAAAACTCTAAGTGGGGAGGCTACAACCTCGTTTAGCATGGGATCACATGTAGACCGCGCGCGACTACGGGGTGCCCCCCTCTCGGGCCCAACCGGAAACACCCCTGCCACCGTACCAGGTGGCATGCCTTCTGGATGCATCCGGTATCTTCCACCATGGCCTCTACATGCGGTGTGTGCTAGGAAAAGGGGTTGACAACTTATCGAACCGTACCCTACTGCGGCAGGGACAAGTGGTAGTCTGAAACAAGTATGGGGTTACTGGAACAAGACTCGATCTACGGCCGACTCAGGAGGTTTAAGTATTCCCTGCATGATTAGCATAACAAATATATTTCAATCAACAGACAGAATCACCACTCATCATACCGCATCATGCCATGCCGGACACACTCGTCTCGATGAGGAACTAGAGACAAGATCGTGTCTACCCAAGATAGAGACTTTCCCGGCTCCCTTCCGGTATGCATGAAAGGCATATGATGGTGATTACTATCACAACGTATCAAATTCCAATAGCACGGAATCATCAATATGCACTTATGAGTATGACCATATCACCGCATAAAATAAACGAATTCTCCGAGACAAGGGGTGTTGTAACCGTATCAAACAACTCACGACAATATTATGCCGGGGTTCAGAATGCTTGCCTTCAAGTTGTGGAGAGACAGGGTGTATTCCAAAACTTTTGAAAGTTGCCTTCTCCTTCCAAAATCCTATTTTTGAAAATATTCAAATTAACACCAACTTTAAAAACAGTACAAACAGTTTGCCTAATTATTTTTGAAATAAATCTTCAAATAAACTAGGTGAAATTTGAGAGAGGTAGGAAAAAGAATCAGCTCATTTGGAGCTATATTTCAAAAGTTATAGCCAGTCAAAGTTTAGTCAAAATTCTGTTTTTAAATAAAACAGAAAAAGAAAAAAACGTTTCGGATAAGGACATGTAGGAGACGTACTCTGGGATTACGTCTCCACTTACGCCAGCGTGGACCGGCGCTGGGTCACTGACAGTGGGTCCCTTGGGCCCACTGGTCAGGTTTGACCAGCCGCCCCCGCCTCCCTCCTCCTCTGTCAGAGCAGAGGCGGGGCTCCGGCGATCGACGCCGGCGAACGGCCGCTCCTCGCGGGATCCCGAAGGCAGGATGGATCCGCGGGTCCAGGGCGATCCTCCCGGTGGTCGAGAGGGTGGCGGGGACGAAGGGAGTCGCTGGCGGCGAGCTTCGCGGCGGACGGCGGCTTCGGGAGAATTGGGGCTTCACGCTATGGTGGCTCCCCGTCGAAGCAGAGGGTTTGGGCGGCTCCGCAAGATCGATGGGAAGAGAACGGTGGCTCTGGATGGGCTGGGGAGGCCTCGCTTTTGATGAACTGGACCGGATGGTGGCGGCGGCCGAACTGGCCGGAGACGGGGAAGAAAGCTCCCCGCCGTCGATTGCTGGCCATGGGGGCTTTAGAGGAACGGCTTGAGGTCGCCTGAGGGTCTGGACGGGTTCGGGTTCTCCATTTATAGCGCAACTTCGTCGGTTCCGCGGCCGTGGATAAGGACGCCGGTGAACCGCCGTTCTGTAGCAGGCAGGGCGACGTGGCGGCGACGTGCGCTAGCAAACGAGCTTGCGGATGAGCTCGAGCTGCTCCTGGGGCAGCTGGCGCGCGCGTATGGCTCGGGCGGCGCCGTCCAGGGCAGGAGCCTGCTGCGGTCGGCCGCTAGTGGCCACGGCCGACCTGACGGCGGCGCTGTGGAGCTCCAGGGGCAGCTCTGCGGCGAGGAGGTCGGCGCTGGCCGGGAGCGGGGACGGGCGAAGCAGGCGCGGGGAGGCGACAGTGGGACGCGGCGTCTCGGTGCACGCACGTGCAAAACGTGCGCTCTCAGCGCGCCTAGTGCACGCACGCCAGGCGTTCGGCAAAATTCCAAGGCATGCCAGGAGGCTTGGGTGGGGCTGGGGATTAACAGGTCTAGCTTAGGGTCATCTAGGATCTTAGTGGACAAGCTTGTTGGGTCAAGATCAAGTTTACAATGCAAACTAAAGATCATGCCAAATCTGTTCATGCACTCAAGGTGTTTGATGAATGCCACGAGCATCTAGGCATCTCTTGGGGTGTCCAAAAACCTGCATCAGTGTCTCTTTAGGTGTAGGTGATGGTGGCAAGGTTAGTTCGTCAAGACTAGAAACTTGATAAATGCAAGTTTTTGAGGAAACCAAATCTAGACAGTAAATCAAGGCTATCATTTCATGGACCAAAATTACTCCAATGGGTCCACTCTCCCGGACTTAAGGGTTTTGTAGGGTGGTTAATAAGCAGGAGAAAGACCATGGGCACTAGAGCAAAATAAAATAGAGCTGCAGTAGAAAACACCCAACTGGACCAGAGAGCAAAAGAGGATGATTTGCTCAAATTTTTCAAAGAACACCAATGGATTTTTGCATAAAGTTGAATTACATACTCCTACTGACCTCCCCTAATTTTGGTGGAATTTTTAAGGAAATATTTAAGTAGGTTGTAGTGCAAAAGTGCAGCTGGACCAGATTTGAAAACTTGGGGTAAAGCTCAAAATCTCCAAATGACTAAAGGATATTTTTGCATAAAAGTGATCTAGGAACATCACTTGTCATCCCCCACATTTTGGTGGGATTTTTAAATAAATTTATCAATGGGTTGTAGTGCAAATGGGAACCTAAAACTTAAGAAAAATCATGTTTAAAAGAACTAAAGCTCAGGGAAAAATAATTATATAAATAATCCCACTGATAAAATAAATGTTTCTAGAGAGGGTATACAAGTCCAACAACATTTTTGAAAAGTTTCTATTTGGAGAGAAAGAATTCCACAACTCGTAAGAAAAGAGTAGATCTGAAATCAAAAGATAAATCCAGAAATAAAAATTTAATTTCCTGGCAAAATTTTAATAAACAAATCATGGTTAAATTTTTGGGGTGTTACAAGGGGGGATGTCGGCAGCTGGAATTCTGGCTGGAAAAGGGGCAAATGTTGGAAACCTATTCTGCACAACTCCAAAAGACCTGAGACTCCACGAAACAACTTTTTAGATTTAATAAGAATTTTTGGGTAAAAGAAATAGGCCAGGGGGCCCACACCCTGTCCAGGAGACAGGGGGCGCCCCCCTAGGGCGCGGCCCCCTATCTCCTGGGCCCCCTGGTGGGCTTCCGGCGTCCATCTTCTGCTATATGAAGGGTTTTCCCCTGGAAAAAATCATGGGCAAGCTTATGGGACGAAACTCCGCCGCCACGAGGCGGAACCTTGGCGGAATCAATCTAGGGCTCTGGCGGAGCTGTTCTGCCGGGGATCTGATTAGTGTTGAGTCAAGGGCTTTGCTATGTTGCTATGATCTTGAGAAAGTAGAAAGAACAAAAGAGTTCATATTGATCTTATGGATAGTGATAACTTCACACATAGAAAGTATTTGGCATAAAAATTGTTGAGAGTTGATGAACGTAGCCTTGGTCATCGTTGCAATTAATAGGAAGTAATAAGGAAAGAGGGGTTCACATATAAATATATTATCTTGGACATCTTTTATGATTGTGAAGCACTCATTAAGTATGACATGCTAAAAGAGTTGACGTTGGACAAGGAAGACAACGTAATGGTTTATGTTTTCCGACATCTCAGTTAAAGTATATTGTCATTGACCTTCCAAACATGTTGAGCTTTCCTTTCCCCCTCATGCTAGCCAAATTCCTTGCACCAAGTAGAGATACTACTTGTGCTTCCAAATATCCTTAAACCTAGTTTTGCCATGAGAGTCCACCATACCTTCCTATGGATTGAGTAAGATCCTTCAAGTAAGTTGTCATCGGTGCAAGCAATAAAAATTGCTCTCTAAATATGTATGACTTATTAGTGCAGAGAAAATAAACTTTGTACGAACTTGTTGTGGAAGTAATAAAAGCGACGGACTGCATAATAAAGGTCCACATACAAGGGGCAATATAAAGTGATGTTCTTTTGCATTAAGATTTCATGCATCAACCCTAAATGCACATGACAACCTCTTATTCCCTCTGCGAAGGGCCTATCTTTTACTTTATGTTTTACTTTATTGCTTGAGTCAAGGTGATACTCACCTTTCCCTTTTTTTATTTTTTTTATCCTTTGGCAAGCTCCTCGTGTTTGAAAGATCATGATAAATATATCCAATTGGATGTAAGTTGGCATAGGCTATTATTGTTGACATCACCTAAAGGTGAATATGTTGGGAGGCAACACAATAAGCCCCTATCTTTCTTAGTGTCCGGCTAAGACTTTATAACCACAAGTATTGCGTGAGTGTTAACAATTATAGGGGACTACGAGATGGTTGAGTATCTGAGCTTGCTGAAAAGCTCTATTATTGACTCTTTCTGATGTTACGATAAATTTCAATTGCTACAATGACTGAGATTATAGTTTGTTAGTTCCCAATGAAGTTTTTGAACCATACTTGACATTGTGAATTGCTTATTACTTGAACATAGGAAATCATATGACAAAATCCATATATGTTGCTGTTATTAGAATGATCATGATGCCCTCATGTCCGTATTTTATTTTTATCAACACCTCTATCTCTAAACATGTGGACATATTTTTCGATTTCGGCTTCCGCTTGAGGACAAGCGAGGTCTAAGCTTGGGGGAGTTGATACGTCCATTTTGCATCATGCTTTTATATCAATATTTATTGCATTATGGGTTGTTATTAAACATTATATCTCAATACTTATGGCTATTCTCTCTTATTTTACAAGGTTTACCATGAAGAGGGGGGATGCCGACAATTGGAATTCTGGCTGGAAAAGGGGCAAACGTTGGAACCCTATTCTGCACAACTCCAAAAGACCTGAGACTCCACGAAACAACTTTTTAGATTTAATAAGAATTTTTGGGCAAAATAAATAGGCCAGGGGGCCCACACCCTGTCCAGGAGACAGGGGCGCCCCCCCCCCTAGGGCGCGACCCCCTATCTCCTGGGCCCCCTGGTGGGCTTCCGGCGTCCATCTTTTGCTATATGAAGGGTTTTCCCCTGGAAAAAATCGTGGGCAAGCTTACGGGACGAAACTCCGCCGCCACGAGGCGGAACCTTGGCGGAATCAATCTAGGGCTCTGGCGGAGCTGTTCTGCCGGGGACACTTCACTAGTAGAAAACGGAGCTTTAGCGCCGGTTCGTAAGGGCCTTTAGTGCCGGTTCCATAACCGGCACTAAAGGGTGGGCACTAAAGCCCCCCCCCCCTTAGTACCGGTTCGGCACGAACCAGCGCTAAAGTGCCACCACGTGGCGTGAGCTCACGCCCTGGTAAGGTGGACCTTTAGTACCGGTTGGTGTTACCAACCGGTACTAAAGGTTTTTTTATTTTTATTTTCTGAAAATTTTGGAAAAAAATTTTGATTTTTTTTCGATTTTTTATTTTTCTGAATTATTTGATGATTTAGTCTCTAATCACCTCTCTTAACTGCTCAAGTGTGGATCACTCATTCCAAATCATCTAACTTCCCGACCGGTCACCCATCCCTCTCACTACTCTAGCCCGAGCACGCTTAACTTTCGGGTTTTATTCTCCTTCGTTTCCTAGTCTGCACTTGTTGTTTTCCTGACAATAATTATTTAGTAACACTAATATTCTTGAATAATTATGTAGTAACATTAATACTTCTTGAATAAGTAGTTTGACCAGATTTAACCAAATTTTTTAAAAAAAACTGAAATTTGACCATATCTTTTTTTCCTTTTGGAATTTGAGGATTCTAAGAAATTCCAAACAGGCCGTGCTGAATTTTTGTGCTGAATTTTTTGATATATTACACTAATATTCTCCATCGGATTCGGATTTTCGTGCTGAATTTTTTGATATATTATACGTTTTTTTCCGACATCGTATGCAAAAGTTATAGCCGTTTTACATTTTCCCTGCACTTTTTGCAAAACATGTCCAAATTTAAGTTTTTTAATTTTCCTAACTAGTAGATGTAGTAATATAACTACATCTTGAAGAATTTTATTTTTTGAATTTTCTATCATTTTCTTTTGTATTTTTCAAAACTAAAATGGCGATATACAGGGGGGGTAGGGATTGAAAATTGCCCTTTAGTACCGGTTCGTGGCAAGAACCGGTACTATAGGTCAAACCCCTTTAGTACCGGTTCGTGGCACGAACCGGTACTAAAGGTTAGCCCCACAACTGATCACAAAACTATCTATCACCTACTATTTCAGTGCTTGCAGAGAAAACCTTACTGAAAACCGCTTATCATTCCTTCTGCTCCTCGTTGGGTTCGACACTCTTACTTATCGAAAGGACTACGATAGATCCCCTACACTTGTGGGTCATCAGCCGCCAACCGCCGTGAGCTCCTTGAAAAGGGGAATCAAGCAAAAGCGGCTGATCTGAAGAAGGCCCTGGAGGCAGCCAAAGAAACCCGCTCTAAAATGAGGGGGATGAGGGAGGAGCTTCGTGAAGCCAGAGATATTGTGATGGGAAAGCCCTATCTGTTGCGGATAAATTCGGAGATCCGAAGTATGCCCCTCTGGATCAGTTGTGGAGTGCGGCAGACGCATATGCGGACCTAGCAAAGAGTGTTGCTGATGCGTCCAAGTTTTACAAAGATCGGAAGGACCATAAGGTTGAGAGATTATTATGGTCGCAGTTCAGTGCCCCGACGCATCCGCTGCCATTGAATGAAAAGATGGTCGCATGGGCCGAACTCCACAGGTTGTCCGGGCTTGCTATGAGGTATGTCGTGGATCATCTTTGGCCACAAGGGCCAAGGCCGGACAGCTATTTTGGATTGGTGCAACAATAACTTGGTGATGTGCCGCATATCGATGATGTGAAGAGGTCGGCGTGCATAGAGGGTGCGTGGATGGCTCTTGCCCATGTTAAAACATACTGGGCTAGGATGGAAGCCACCGCTATTGCAACCCGGAGTGCGGCGGACGGCCAGGACCCGGCCGAGCACTATTTCAAGGAAGTATTAGAAGGCGCCTGTTTAATAGAGGCTCAGTGCTCGAAGAGTGCCATGTTCGAATGACATGTATCGCGATTGTAAAGACAATGTTGTTTTGATTATAAAGGTTGTTTTATAGTTTTGCCCAAAAGTATTATAATGCCTCATGTGCGGCCGTTTATGTATATATATACTGAAAGTTTGCAGTCGTCGGCTTCAGTCCCTGCGCATATAATGCAGGGGTGTTCGAGAAAACGCGTAGTCACACTTGATCCAACGTCTTGGTCCGTTAAGGAGGTGATAGCGTGGCGAACCAGGCAATCAGACTATATAGCTTTAACACGTTCACTTAGCCATAGGAGTTTGACGGTGGGGCTACTATATAGCCCCTGGTACTTTCACGTTCAGTCGAATATGGTGCGCATATGTACGTGACCGGGAAACCAGTCCTTCGTTAATGCGAAGGAATCGCGAAGATTCCGCTAGGTCATCGAGTGGTTGATCAGTCTCGCGCTGTATCATGACAGTCAGTTTTCGGCTTTCTCTACTGAGGTGCTTGTCCAGGTGAACTGGGGCATAGTCGCAGTAGTTCTCCCGGTGCCGCCTTAGCCGATAGAACGGAACATAAGGTAGCAAAACACGGGAGCCGGGCAAATCCAACATTTGACCAAAGACATGATTCGGAGCTGATGTATATAAGGCCAAACTCGCGACGCCGAACACTCCCTAAGGTATTCAGACTTTATAATGTGTACTGGGCTGAATAATGCCCTTAACAATAAGCCCTGAGTTTCCAGGTATGAGCAGTAGTCTAGTGTGATAAAAATGCCGAAAACGCCAGTATCCCTCCTGGTTGTATAAAGTTTCCGGAGGGGAAGAAGCAATAAGAGATGTTAAAAAGGTTTACGCAGGGTCTTAATCTAAAAAGAAACCTTTGTGTGAGGCCCTGCTGCACGTCTGCACCTTTATCTCTGTTGTGCTATGTCCTAGAAGGGTGTAGCACGATGATCATCTGTAAAAGAAAAACCCAGGAGAAAGACTTCGTGCGAGGTGTTCGTTAATCTGAATGAATCATGAAAATGCAATATGCTATTTTTATTGATAGGGTCGAGCCATACTATGGGCTCCTTTTGCGAGCAGCCCCTAGCATCGTTTGTGGGGAAATCCCAACTGGGCTGTTACATTAGGTGGAGCGCCGGACTCGTTTAACCGTGTCCGTGGTCCTGACAACCGGCCATTAGTCCTGGTTGGAGGGACCGCTCAGTGTTCGGCTGCTAGAGCCCCCACATATTCTTCCACGCGTAAGGAACGCTCTGTGTTCCCGCTAACTGTGATGACACCGCGTGGACCGGGCATCTTAAGTTTGAGGTAGGCGTAATGCGGTACTGCATTAAAATGAGCGAAGGCCGTTCGTCCGAGTAGTGCATGACAGCCACTCTGGAATGGTGCGATGTCGAAGGTTAATTCCTCGCTTCTGAAGTTGTCGGGAGAACCGAATACAACCTCTAGTACTAGAGAGCCCGTACAGTGGGCCTCGATGCCTAGTATTACTCCTTTGAAGGTAGTATTGCTTAGGCTGATCCTTGAAGGGTCTATCCCCATTTTGCGGACAGTGTCCTGATATATCAGGTTTAGACTGCTGCCGCCGTCCATGAGGACTCGTGTGAGATGGTATCCATCAATTATTGGGTCGAGCACCAAGGCAGCCGATCCTCCGTGTCGGACACTAGTTGGATGGTCCCTCGCGATCGAAGGTGACCGGGCAGGCCGACCAGGGATTAAATTTGGGGCGACGGGCTCAACAGATATACGTCTCTGAGTGCATGTTTGTGCGTTCTCTTTGGAATGTGAGTTACGTAAATCATATTCACGATTTTGACTTCTGGTGGGAACTTTTTCTGTCCTCCAGTGTTCGGCTGATGAGGATCATCCTCGTCTTCACTTGGTGTCTCCCTCCCCTTTTGTTCGGCATTCAGTTTGCCGGCCTGCTTGAAGACCCAGCACTCTCTGTGGGTGTGGTTTGCAGGTTTTTCGGGGGTGCCGTGAATCTGACATAATTTGTCTAGAATCTTGTTTAGGCTGGACGGTCCATCTCTGCTGCCTTTGAATGGCTTCTTCCATTGACCGGGTCGAGAGCCCCTGAATCCGGCGTTGACCGTCGTGTTCTCTGGGCTGCTATCGTTGTTTCGACGCTTGTTTTTGTTGCGTCGCGGCTTCCCGTTACCATCCCTGACTTCGGATGTGCTTGGGTCGCTGGTGCCACTACGGGCCAGCCATCTATCCTCGCCCGCGCAAAAGCGGGTCATAAGGATTGTTAAGGCTGCCATCGTCCTCGGCTTTTCTTGGCCGAGGTGTCTGGCAAGCCATTCGTCCCGGGTACTGTGCTTGAAGGCCGCTGAGGCCTCAGTGTCCGGGCAATCGACTATTTGATTCTTCTTAGTAAGAAACCTGTTCCAGAGCTTTCGGGCTGATTCTCCGGGCTGTTGAATTATATTACTTAGGTCGTCAGTGTCCGGAGGCCAGACATAAGTCCCTTGAAAATTGGCCCTGAAAGCATCCTTGAGCTCCTCCCAACTTCCAATTGAGTTTTCGGGAAGGCTTTTCAACCAGTGCCGAGTTGGTCCCTTTAATTTGAGGGGTAGATATTTGATGGCGTGGAGATAGTCTCCGCGAGCCATATGGATATGAAGGATGAAGTCCTCGATCCAGACCCCAGGGTCTGTAGTTCCGTCGTATGCCTCTATATTCACGGGTTAAAATCCTTCCGGAAATTCATGATCCAGCACCTCATCGGTGAAGCACAGGGGGTGTGCGGCACCCCTATATTTGGTTGTGTCGTGGCATGCTGTCGATGGTTGTTGTGTTTGGTTATGATTCCAAGCTGGTATTCGATCTATATGATCGATTTGGTAGTTCTAATCATGTGCTGGAGCATGCTTCCTAGATCCATAGATGGATCTGGCCATACCAGACTTTCTGTCGAGGAGCTCACGTAAATCGTGTGTTGACTTGTGGGTGGCATCATTAGCCGTCTTGTCATGGACGCGGGGCGTTCGTTCTAGCTGATCGGTCGTTTTTGGCAGAGTGGGCTCTATGGCCTCGTCGTCAAATTCGGGCAGGAGCTTGCGCTTTGGATAGCTCTTTGTGCAGCGATCGTCGCCGTATTTTTCTTCTATGTCGAGCACTTTGTTCCACCTACGGTTGAGCGTATCCTGCGCGGCCTTAAGCCTTTGCTTCTGCTTCTTTAGGCTCCTCGCGGTGGCGATAAGTCTTCTGTGGAGGTTCTCTTGTTCCAAGAGTTTTTCTGGGATGATAAGTGCATCATCGTCCGGGCTGTCCTCCTCTCCGGAGACAGGTTGTTGAGTTTTACCCTTGGGATCGGCGTTATCTGACATCGGCTCCGGACTGTTTTCGTCGTCCCCTGGCTCACCCTGCTCCGTTGCTGGGTCCATGGGGTCATCGTTTCCTTTGGAATCAACCGGGGTATTATTATTTCTTGCGCTGTTGTCGCTGTTTTTACTGTGGCGGGATTTAGAGCGGCGTCTACGGCCCCGATTTGGTGGCTTATCGAGGGGATTATCCTTTGTTGTATCGTCACCATCGCCTTCTTTTGGTGTGTCCACCATGTATATATCGTATGATGAGGTGGCAGTCCAGCGCCCAGTGGGCGGTGGTTCCTGTTCTTCTCTGCGCCGTCAGTAAATACCGTCGACGTCTTCGAAGTCGAAATCGAGCGTGTCGGTTAAGTCATCGACAGTGGCTATAAGTGGGTGGTGGGTGGGGAACGAATTTCTTAGTCGTCCACTTCCCACTCGAGCCGGACATAGTTTGGCCAAGAGTCTCCTGACAAGGACAGAGACCTTAATGAGTTCAGCACATCACCTAGGGGTGAGTGGTGAATAATATCCATGGCGGTGAACTCCATGACGGGTGCCCAATCTGATTCGATAGGCACAGACGCACGCGGTTTGGACCCTGCAGCCGGAGACGAGTTCGTGGGTCCAATAACGCCACTCTCACAGGAGGTGGGATCAGTGTTGGCTCCGGCGCTGATGAGTGTGCGGCCTCCGTGGCGGGTCCATCCACCCATCCTCGAAAGGCACGATCTGCTCCGGATTGATTCCCGGCGCCAACGCGGGTGCGATCTCCTGAATACTGTCTGACGGCAGATCAAAGTCATGTCCGTCGTGACTGCTCGGCACACCTGTCGTGGGCTCGAGTCCGTCGAAGATCAAGTCTCTGTGGATGTCGGCAGTATAGTTTAAGCTTCCAAACCTAACCTGATGGCAATGGGCGTAGCTGTCGATCTGCTCCAGATGGCCAAGCGAGTTGGCCCATAGTACGAAGCCGCCGAATACGAAGATTTGTCCGGGAAGGAAAACCTCCCCCTGGACCACATCATTGAAGATGATCGAGGGAGCCATCAAGCCTTATCACGATGGCACAGTGGAACTCTCAATGAAAGCACCAATGTCGGTGTCAAAACCGGCGGATCTCGGGTAGGGGGTCCCGAACTGTGCGTCTAAGGCTAATGGTAACAAGAGGCAGGGGACACGATGTTTTACCTAGGTTCGGGCCCTCTCAATGGAGGTAATACCCTACTTCCGCTTGATTGATCTTGATGATATGAGTATTACAAGAGTTGATCTACCATGAGATTGTAGAGGCTAAACCCTAGAAGCTAGCCTATGATTATGATTGTTGTTGTCCTACGGACTAAACCCTCTGGTTTATATAGACACCAGAGGGGGATAGGGTTACACAGAGTCGGTTACAAACAAGGAAATCTACATATCCAAATATCCAAGCTTGCCTTCCACGCAAAGGAGAGTCCCATCCAGACACGGGACGAAGTCTTCAATCTTGTATCTTCATAGTCCAACAGTCCGGCCAAAGTATATAGTCCAGCTGTCCGAGGACCCCTTAATCCAGGACTCCCACAAACACCTCCAAGTGGCCTATGTTTTGCCGGAGTGTTGATTAATTTCTGTTCCGGCAAATTTCAGGCGCTCGATATGTCCTTTTTTAGCAAAGGTCATGCCAGACTTTTCCGTGAATTTTTGCATGACTTGTGCTAGAATATGTAGGAAATATTGAGTGGCCTGGATTTTCTAGAAAGATAATTAAACGATATTTCAGGTTGACTTTAAGTCTGGGGCCCCGAGGCCGGCTCAATTGAGTATGGGTACCGGGTCCCCTTTGGTGGAATCCACGTTTTCATCGGCAAGATCGGCGAGCCGGGCACTGAGCCAGACATCTGCACCGACATCATCGAGACGGCTCAGCATGCGAGACCCGCCCGAGCTCAGCCCGCCGTGAAGCATGCCTTCATGGGATGCATCCATGGAGCGGAATTTGAGGAAGGGTCTATGTCTGGCGGTGAGACGGCCATCTACTCTGATGGTGAGTCGTCCACGGGCGAGACTACTTCGTTGTATCAGCTGCAAGATGGCGGGCTTGGGGGCTATTCCGACGGTGACAGTATTCTGGACCCCTATGAGCCATCGAACAGAGTCGGGATCTTCATGGCTGGTACCCAGCCTGGGCAAAATTCTTCAACCGCAGCAGCGATGACTTCCGGGTCAACAGCGATGACGGCAACCGGGGTAGGAGGCCCTACGCGCCCGCCCGGCAACCGGGATCTTCATGGATTTAATGGATAAATTGACGGCTCTGTTAACAGCCTGGTCAACCCGGTGAATCAAGCTCAGCATGATGCGGAGGTGGCACAGTTACGTCATGAGGTAGCATTAGCCAAAGAAGGCTTGGTGGCAGAGGACGTCAGGATAGCCCCGGAACAAGCTGCTTTGGATGCTCAGGCCCAACGGATTCAATCGGAGGCTTTCCAGCTTACGATGGATCAAAACGCTTCAAACGAGATCATGAGAAGGAGGCACCAGTCCCGCTTACCTCTGGTTTACGAGGCTAGAAACCTTTTCCGCACGGCTGGTGCAGGACCAGTAACCCGCCAGAGGTAAACTGGGCTGCGGCGCCAGGAGTTGGGACGCCGGTTCAACCACGTATGACGGAACCCCCTCGTCTGAATACCGCTCCGCCTCAGCATGTACCGATGCCATCGGGTCATTATTCTAATCCTTTGGAGAACATGATTGCTGCGGTGGCGTGATTGGTGGCTCTCCCAGTGGATGGCGACTCTCCAACGACGGTTGAAACACGAAGGGTCAGAGAACTTCTTCACATAGCATTGGCGCAGCAGGAGGCATATTCTTCCAGCCGAGATAGGATTCACTTGACCCCTCGCCCAAGCCGGAGTTATAGCAGGCACATGGACTCACTAGCCGTGTCAATCAACGCCCAGCGCCGTATCCAGCCGTGTAGGCATGACCCATCGCGTGATGGAGCTCCTAACTTGGTGGATCAGGATAGAGTGCGTCAAGAAGCCGAGCAAGCGGCTCAGCAGGCGGCTCACCAGCCCCTTCCGGTTTAGCCAACGACTTCAATTGAGGCAGGCGTGACCTCTAGGTCTACGAGTGTACCCTGTTTGGTGCCGGCTCTGCGGAATGAGCGTTTGCCCAAGGATTTCAAAGGACCTCGAAAGGTGCCTAATTACACTGCTGACTTGCCCCCTGAGGTGTGGATTGAAAGATATGTGTAGGATCGAAAGTATGTCTAGAGGGGGGTGATTAGACTACTTGACCAAATAAAAATATAGCCTTTTCCCAATTTTAGTTCTTGGCAGATTTTAGCAACTTAGGACAAGTCAAGCAATCAATCTACACAGGTAATTCTAGGAGTATAGCAGTGAAATGTAAAACAATTGCATATGAAGGTAAAGGGGAGGAGTTTGAGAAGGCAAACGCAATTGGAGACACGGATGTTTTTGTCGTGGTTCCAATAGGTGGTGCTATCGTACATCCACGTTGATGGAGACTTCAACCCACGAAGGGTAACGGCTGCGCGAGTCCACGGAGGGCTCCACCCATGAAGGGTCCACGAAGAAGCAACCTTGTCTATCCCACCATGGTCGTCGCCCACGAAGGACTTGCCTCACTAGGGTAGATCTTCACGAAGTAGGCGATCTCCTTACCCTTACAAACTCCTTGGTTCAACTCCACAATCTTGTCGGAGGCTCCCAAGTGACACCTAGCCAATCTAGGAGACACCACTCTCCAAGAAGTAACAAATGGTGTGTTGATGATAAACTCCTTGCTCTTGTGCTTCAAATGATAGTCTCCCCAACACTCAACTCTCTCTCTCACAGGATTTGGATTTGGTGGAAAGAAGATTTGAGTGGAAAGCAACTTGGGGAAGGCTAGAGATCAAGATTCATATGGTAGGAACGGAATATCTTGACCTCAACACAAGTGTAGGTGGTTCTCTCTCAGAAAATGTATGTTGGAAGTGTAGGCATGTTCTGATGGATCTCTCCATGAATGATGAGTGGGTGGAGGGGTATATATAGCCTCCACACAAAATCTAACCGTTACACACAACTTACCAATCTCGGTGGGACCGAATCGTGAAACTCGGTCGGACCGATTTAGCAAATAATGTGACCGTTAGGATTTTTGGTGGGACCGACATGTCAACTCGGTGGGACCGACATGGTTAGGGTTAGGGCATAACATAATCTCGGTGAGACCGATTACAAAAACTCGGTGGGACCGATTTTGGTAATAAGCTAACCAGAGAGTTGGTCAGGCAAACTCGGTGCGACTGATTCGCTCATCTCGGTTGGACCAAAACGTTACGAAAGGGAAACAGAAAGTTTGCATTGCAATCTCGGTGGGACCGATCGCTCATCTCGGTTGGACCGAAACGTTACAAAGGGAAACAGAGACATTACAATCCCATCTCGGTGAGACCGAGATCCCCATCGGTGAGACCGATTTGACTAGGGTTTGTGGCAGTGGCTATGACATCTGAACTTGGTGGCGCTGGATAGAAAGAATCGGTGGGGCCGAGTTGGACTTTTGGTTTGGGTCATATGTGGATATGAGAAAGTAGTTGAGGGCTTTGGAGCATATCACTAAGCATTTTGAGCAAGAAAACCATTAAGCAACACCTCATCCCCTCTTGATAGTATTGGCTTTTCCTATAGACTCAATGTGATCTTGGATCACTAAAATAGAAAATGTAGAGTCTTGTGCTTTGAGCTTGAGCCAATCATTTTGTCCTTAGCATTTTGAGGGATCCACTTTTCTCATCCATGCCATGCCAATCATTGAGCTTTCCTGAAATATTTATCTTGAAATGGCATTAGCTCAATGAGCTATATGTTGTTACAAATTACCAAAACCACCCAGGGATAGTTGCACTTTCACTATGAGATGGCCATGGAGTTACTGGAAGTCAGTGACGTTGTGTGTGCCAAGTACTTCACCATGATGTTGTATGGAACGGCATGTACTTGGCTAAAGGGGCTGCCGGCTAATTCCATCGGGTCATGGGCTGAGTTAAAAGCTCGGTTTATTCAGAATTTTAAAGACACATGCAAGCTACCCATGTCGATTGTGGACTTGGATACTTGCGCCCAAGAGGAGGGTGAATCAACAACCCATTGGGTGCGTCGGGTCAAAGCTATAATACATTCATATGATAACATGAATGTCGGCTCTGCGGTCTTAATGTTGGAGAAAAATTGCCGTTTTTGCCTCTTAAACAGAAGCTGGGGTGGCTCAAGCGCGATTGTAATGATATGGGGTAGCTGATGGTGGCTCTAATCAAATATGCTGACTCTGATAGTACCAAGGACCCCGAGTCTGACAATGAGAAGACAAGGAAGGGAAAGAAGAACGGTAATGCCAAGGGTCACCAGCAAAATCCGGCGAACCAGGGAGGCAACGGTAAACGCAAGGCGGATGGTAGCTCGGAGTTTGTAGCTAACACCAATGCACAGGGCAATAATCAGTGTCGTATGGGGAGGCCGCCTCCTCGGAACAATGGACCAGGTCCTACTCTTGAGCAATTGCTTAACGAGCCCTGTCCAAAGCATGGCACGTAGGAGAAACGAGCTACTCACCTTTGGAAGGATTGTTCCATCATGAGGGCTTTCAAAATTTTGGACTCGTTTCATCGGCCAGGCGGCGGCGGTTCTCATGGTCCGGGTTATGGAGGTGGCGGTTCTAATTACGGCTTCCAGGGCAATCAGGGTGGTTTTAATCAAGGCAATCAGGGCGGTTATAATCAGCAATCTGACCAGGGGAGTCAGCTGCAGCAATCTGGATTTCAGAGTAATCCAAAGCAGCTGAATAGTGGGCAGTATCATGTTTTCACCACAAGTTTATGCAAGGGGGACCAGAAGCTCCATAAGTGGACCGTAAACGCCGTTGAGCCAGCGGTTCCTCATTACTTGTGATGGTCTGAGCAGCCCATTATGTGGAGTAGAGCGGATCACCCTCCCCGGGGTTGACAATCCGGGTCACTTGGCCTTGGTGGTGGCGCCTTGATACGTCCCCAACGTATCTATAATTTTTTTTGTTCCATGCTATTATATTATCTGTTTTGGATGTTTAATGGGCTTTACTATACACTTTTATACTATTTTTGGGACTAACCTATTAACCGGAGGCCCAGTCCAAATTGCTGTTTTTTGCCTATTTCAGTGTTTCGCAGAAAAAGAATATCAAACGGAGTCCAAACAGAATGAAACCTTCGGGAGAGTCGTTTTTAGAACAAACGCAATCCAGGAGACTTGGAGTGGACGTCAAGGAAGCAATGAGGCGGCCACGAGGCAGGGAGGCGCGCCCAGGGGGTGTATGCGTGCCCCCACTGTAACATCCCAAATTTTCAATTTGGAATGTTATACATTAAGTCATCATGCATATCATATTTTCTTGCATTTTTCCGGTCCTAGAAAATTTCACGCAACTCAAGGACCCTCGGAGAGAGTTGGAGATTTCATTATTTTTCATATTTGGGTTTTCTCAAATTTTAAAAAAATGGATCATTCGGATTTATTTGTATTTATCTTCAAATATTTTTCCAATAAAAAAATTTAAGAGAGGGAATAATATGACTTTCCCAAAATTTAGGAAAAATGAAGATTTAAAATAAATCAAATTTTGGATTTTCGAAGTTTATTTGCTTTAGGGAAAAAATGAGTATTTTAAAAATATGCATTTTGGCCCGTATTAAAGTTCATTTTGTTCGACTCATTTTAGGAGTCGGAAAAATTTATTTTATTAAATTTGGGGTTCGTTTAGATTTATTTTAATTAGTTTTTCGATTTAAAAAAACCGCGCCCACTTTGGCCAAGGCCCAGCCGCCCCCTCCCTCAAGGCTCCCCCAACCGGGAGGAGTCCCGCTGCCGCCGCCTGAGTCCGGCTCGGCCACGCCACGCCGCCGGTTGCCCCCTCCCAAGAAACCCCACCCTCCCTCCTTATAAGCCGCCACCGCCACCCCCCTCGACCCACCCCGCCACCCGAGCCCTTGGCGTCGCCCGAGCCATGGCGTCGCCCGACGCCCGTCTTGCCCGTCGCCGACCCCGCCGCCACGAGCCCACCCGACCCAGCCGGAGCCCAGCCGACCTCGCCATAGGTAGCCACCGCGTCACCCCCCCGGTCCGGTTTTGTTTTAAAAACCGTCCGGTTTTCTTTCGTCGTTCGGGTTTTTTTTTAAAACCCTAGATCGGTTTATTTTTTTTCTCTCGGTTTAGTTAATTAGTGAACGTTCACCGATCCATTCGTTTTAACGAACGCGTTCGCCGGTTAGTTTCTGTTAACGAACGTCCGTTCGTTTAACCGTTCGTCGTTTTTCTTTTAAATCGGATTTAATCCGTTATTTTCCGATTTCAATTTCAGATCCAATCTTCGAATCAGGTTATCTTCTCGCTCGTTTATCGGAATCGGGTGATTCAAGCGCCTGGAGTTTCATTTCGAAACCGCCGTTCCGACTAATCCACTTAAACAAAGTTTTGCTACTGTAAAATTTGACCTAGTTTCAAATTGCTAGAATCGAGTCGTTTTCTTTCGTCGTTTGATTTTCGTTGCTTTATTTGATTCGGTTCTTTTTGCAACCAGGGTTCTTAAGTTGAATTTTCTGGTTAGATCTTCTATCCGAGATTTCCCTGTGCATTAGATGAGTACTTATTGTATGCTTGTTGTTTGTCTGCGTTAGATCACCCGGAGTGCGCCGCTTGTTACTTCAAGTCTCTAGGTTTCGCGGATCGTCAGCAAGGCAAGTAACACTTGATCATACTTTTTCTACTACCCAGTTTTTATGCATTAGATCAATCCTCAAACACTTGCATGATTAGGATCTAATTAAATTGTGGGATGGGAAGTAGATTGAGGTAGTACCTATTACCTGTTTTACTTATGAAACCTTGGGAGTTACTTCTACGTTTGCTTATTATGCCATGCTATGCCGATGAAGCGTGGATTGGGTGAGTGAATATCCATGACAGATGTGAGATTGTTAATTAATGGTTTATCTAAGGTGGCAACTTAAACACACATACGGGTGGATTGAGGCACCTGGTTTCTATCAGGACTTGCCTATTTTTCTTGGACCGCCACCTGTGCTCAAAGGGATCATAAGACTATTCAAACTAGAAACTTCCGTGTGCAGCCACAAGCCATTATGGGCTCTGGCATAGTTGACTAAGTTGTGCGAACTCTTACGGGTAGGCTAGCTGATGTAGGGGATGTAGGTTGGTACGGTCTACCCACATGTAAGGTGCTAGTGCTTCTGAAAGGCTGTGTCTCGGTCATCCGTTTCTCAAACAACATGTAGTGCGAGAACCAAACGGAGGCGATCGAGTCTTGTGGGGAAAAGTGCGCAAACCTCTGCAGAGTGTATAAACTAATCATGATTATCCGTGTTCCCGGTTATGGACATCTTGAGTATCTAGTACTTGAATATCAAGTGAATCTCAACATGTTACTCTAATTAATATTGATGGGTTTTTAATGAGTACTTTTTAATTGGGATTGAGGATGCTTGTCAACCATTCTCAATGTTTAACAACCACCATGATAGTTAAACAAATTTATTCCTTTGCGATGAGGGAAAAATTAGCTTTATGCAAACTTGTAACCGTAGAGCTTTTCCACCAGCCATATATGCATGTAGTATAGGCTTATTTCTTCATTACTCTCTATGTGTTACATTGCCAGCATATTCCATGTGCTGACCCGTTTCGGGCTGCAACGTTCATGTTGCAGACCTTTCGCATTTACGACAGTAAGGTGTTTTAGGTCGTGGTTCTATACTCAGTGATGCCGATGGAGTTGATGGACTCACTTATCTTCCAAGTCTTCCGCTACTATCGTTATTAGATGGCCTTAAGCCACATTTATTGTAATAAGACCTCTTTTGGACAACGCTGTAATAAGTGTGTGATTGCTACTCTGCTATAAATCCTTGAAATCTTGTGTGGTGTCGGCATTCTTGATCCGAGGATGACACACGAGCACGAGACTTGATCCATTCGGGTCGGGTCGCTCTGAGAGATGGTATCGAGCACACGCCGACTGTGAGACACGACCACTAAGTTAAAGCCATAGATCACTACTCTCTGCTCATTTTCTAACTCCTCATCTTTTCTACTCTTTAGGATGAAGGACGCGAAGATCAAGTACACCCAACCGGATGAAGGCACACCTTTTGGATTTCACTTGAAGGAAGTCACCAAGTACACGAACATTGGACTACCAAGTTTCAAGGACGTTCAACGCCACTCTGCACTGAAGAGGAGCTGGAAGATTCAAGCTCATGTACCAGGAAGGACTTTCACCCCAATCACCAAACCTATTGATAGTGTTTTCGATTGCACCAACTTTGGAGTGCAGGAAAGAGCATGGCAGCTCATATCACCATGGGACGCATTGGAGAAGTTTATCAAGAAGACCTCAAAGACACCATCTATCGATTTGTGGGCCTTGAGATGAACAATGGGAGATAGTCGACACCAAGAAGGATAGATCCATTGCAGCTTTTATCCAGGAGTTAAATCGGCACATTCGACGCCAGAGAACCGGATGTGCAATGATATGTTAGAGTTCAAGAATGTGAAGGAAGGATCATCGAACTTGAAGGAGAACTAAAGTCTACACGCATAAGGACTACATGGGCGAGATCATAGCTCTAGCAAGACACAATAACGATCTTAAATGCGAGATTGAAGAACTCAAGAAGAAATTGGCACTCAAGTTTGAAGACCAGTATGTCGGTTGTCCAAGCGACTACATCAACATCGACGACACCGACTCAGATCCAAGTGAACCCGACTTTGAAGATGAAGCTGGAGCAGACATCATGGAGTCTTCCACCGGTTCAAATTAGTAGATGACCCCCACATATTAGTGGTATTTCCTCCATGTAACATTTTAGTACACGCACTTTTGCGATAGTTAGATCGTTGTAAGCCCTTTGTTTGAATTGAATGAAGTGATTTTGTGTGCATTTGCTCATATACATTGGGTAGTGTTTCTCCTTAGATCACACTCTATTCTAAATTTCTTGTCTTTTCTAAACCCATCAGATGCCTCCGAGACGCGACCCCGGATTTGTTTTTCCGCCAGAGATCACCCAGTTGATCCAGCGGTAACACTTTGATCCAAACATTGGTACAGAATCAAGGCAACAACAACAACAACAACCCACCGCCACCACCACCACTGCGGATCACTTGACACGTTTCTTAAGACTGAATCCGCGGTGTTTTCCAAAGAGCACCGAGCCGATAGTAGCAGATGATTGGCTCCGTAAGGTAGGAAGGGAGTTGATCAACTGCGGGGTGTATAGATGGAGAGAAGGTGAAGTTTGCTGCACACCAACTTGAAGGACCCGCGGCTGACATGGTGGGAGAATTTTACAGCCACTTACCACAGACACCTTTGTCACATGGGATCGGTTTGACAAGCTTTCCGCCTTGCCCATGTCTCGGCAGGAGCTATGGCCATGAAGAAGCGTGAGTTTTAATTTACGCCAAGGAGGAAGGATCATTGGCAAGATGTGGATGATTTTAGTAAGTTAGCACGTTATGCCCGGATAGCGTTGCTACGGATGCAGCTAAGCAGGAGAACTTTCTGGAAGGACTGAATGACGAGTTAAGCATGCGAGTTGATGGTAGCAAGTTTCAATAACTACCGGGAGTTGGTAGGCCGAGCCCTCATGATTGAAGGAAAGCGTGACAAATTGAGAACCGCAAGAGGAAGTATGGGCAGGGAAGTATAACTACGGAGCTCGTGAAGCCTCGTTATACCCCTAAACAAGGAATTCGGTTTCAGCATACCCATGGAGGAGGTAATTCGCACAACCATAATGGCATCAAGAATGGGAGCAGGGAATGGAGGAAGCAATGGACAGAACCGCACCAACCCGTCAACACCATCCAAGGTAGACTGAGTCACATCACTTGCTTTAAGTGCCGCAAGATGGGCATTATGCAAATGACTGTCCGAAGGCCAGAATGGAAATGGCAATGGAAGCTCTGGAAAGAAGCCCAACCCTTTCAACAGGGGACGGGTGAACCACATTGATGTGGAGGAGGTTGAAGATCAGCCCGATGCAGTAATCGGTAAGTTTTTGGTTAAGTCATTTACTGCAGTTGTTCTTTTCGATACCGGTGCATCGCATTCATACATATCAAGGGGATTTGTGGATAAGTACAAATTACCGACCCAAGCCCTTAGGTCACCCATGCTAGTAACCTCACCTGGCGAGAATACATAGCTAGTATATGGTGTGATCGACTGCCATTAAGGATTGGACACTATGTTTTTCCCTCGGACCTAATAGTTCTGGAACCCCAAGGATTGGATGTGATATTAGGCATGGATTGGTTATCGAAGTATGGAGGAAACATAGATTGCGCCACTAGGTCAATTTTGCTCACCACACCAGAAGGAAGAAGGATCAAGTACGTATCACGACATGAGCCGAGGAGAGCTCATGTAATTTGCTTATCAGGAGTTGTGCAGGAAGAAGTACCAGTGGTGAAGGATTTCCCTGATGTATTTTCGGAAGAGTTGCCAGGAATGCCACCGGATAGAGACATTGAGTTTTTGATTGAACTTTTGCCAGGAACAGGTCCAATATCGAATCGACCATACAGGATGCCCGCACAGGATTTGGCGGAAATCAAGAAGCAGATTAAGGAACTATTGGATAAAGGTTTTATACGCCCAAGTTCTTCGCCTTGGGGATCACCCGTGCTTTTGGTGGAGAAGAAGGATGGATCGTTAAGGATGGTTGTCGACTATCGTGGTTTAAATGAAGTAACCATCAAGAACAAGTACCCACTACCAATGATAAATGATCTGTTTGATCCTCTGCAAGGAGCTAAAGTGTTTTCCAAGATCGATTTGCGATCAGGGTACCATCAGTTGAAGATTCGGGAGCAGGACATACCTAAGACAGCATTTACCACGAGATATGGACTGTATGAGTACACCGTTATGTCATTTGGATGACTAACGCGCCAGCCTATTTCATGAACACGATGAACAAAGTGTTTATGGAGTTTTTGGATAAGTTAAATGCGTGGTGTTCATAGATGATATTTTGATTTTCTCGAAGAATGAAGAGGAACATAAGGAACATTTGCGATTGGTTTTGGAGAAACTAAGGGAACATCAGTTATATGCTAAATTCAGCAAATGTGAGTTTTGGCTAAAGGAAGTTGGATTTCTTGGACATGTTATATCCGGAGAAGGAATAGCAGTTGACCCCACAAATTTGAGACCGTAACCAAATGGGAAGCACCAACGACAGTTGGAGAGATCCGGAGTTTCCTTGGACTCGCAGGATACTACCGAAGATTCATTGAGAATTTCTCAATGATTGCAAAGCCTATGACAGAATTGTTGAAGAAGGATACCGAGTTCACATGGACTGAGGATTGTGAGGCAAGTTTTCAGGAGTTGAAGAAAAGATTGGTTACCTCACCAGTGTTAATTTTGCCGGATCAAACCAAGGATTATGAGGTGTATTGCGACGCTTCACGTCGAGGACTTGGAGCGATGCTTATGCAGGAAGGAAGAGTTGTTTCAGTATGCTTCACGACAGCTTAAGCCTCATGAGTTGAATTATGCCACACATGATTTGGAGTTAGCGGCCGTTGTACATGCATTGAAGACACAGAGACATTTTCTCATTGGAAATCATTGTGAGGTGTACACGGATCACAAGAGTTTGAAGTACATCTTCACACGGAAGGAATTAAATCTCGAGACGGAGGAGATGGTTGGAGCTTATCAAGGATTATGATATGAGATTGCATTATCACCCGGGAAGGCTAACGTTGTAGCAGGCGTATTGAGCCGTAAGAGCCACGTCAATACCCTAATGATGGGAGGAATACCCAATGAGTTAGCCGAGGACCTTCGAGAGCTATGTTTGGAAATAGTTCCGAGGCTATGTAGCGACATTGGAGATTCAGTCAACATTGATGGACAAAATCAGAGAAGCCCAAAAGGCAGATAAGGAAGTTGCCTCTATAAAGGAGAAAATGAGCGAAGGAAAAGCTAAGGGATTTCGTGAGGATGAGCACGATACCCTATGGTTTGAGGACCGTGTTTACGTGCCAAATGACCCAGAGATCAGGAAGCTGATTTTTCAAGAAGCACATGATTCACCCAGGAAATACCAAGATGTATTTGGATTTGAAGAATACTTTCTGGTGGACCGGAATGAAGAAGGATATTGCGGAGTATGTAGCAGTTTGCGATGTATGTCAGAGAGTAAAGGCAGAACATCAGAAGCCAGCAGGATTTTTACAACCATTGCCGATACCCGAATGAAAGTGGGATAAACTAGGCATGGATTTCATCACAGGTTTGCCAAAGACTCGTTCGGGATATGACTCGATTTGGGTTATAGTCGACCGCTTGGCGAAGGTAGCTCATTTCATTCGGTCAAGACTACCTATAGCAGTGCTAAGTTGGCAAAGATATACATGACCAGAATTGTGTGTTTACACGGAGTTCCGAGGAGTATCGTATCGGATAGAGGAACCCAATTTACCTCAAAGTTTTGGGATCAGTTGCACGAAACATTGGGAACCAGGCTGGAATTCAGTACAGCTTTTCACCCACAGACAGATGGATGGTGAGAGAGTCAATCAGATTTTGGAGGATATGCTGAGAGCTTGTGCACTAGATTATGGATCTAGTTGGGATGATAATTTGCCATATGCAGAGTTTTCTTATAAAAACAGTTACCAAACGAGCTTGAAGATGGCACCTTTCGAGGCTCTGTATGGAAGGAGATGCAGGACACCGTTATCATGGGACAAAACTGGAGATCGTCAGTCGTTTGGACCAGATTTGATTAAGGAGTCGGAACAGAAGGTTAAGTTGATTCGCGATATGCTCAAGGTAGCCCAGTCCAGACAGAAGAGCTATGCGGATTCAAAGCGCAAGGCGATAGAATATGAAGTTGGAGACAGAGTATATCTTAGAGTATCCCTGCTTCGAGGAGTTAAGCGTTTTGGAGTTAAAGGAAAATTAGCACCACGTTTCGTTGGACCGCATAAGATTTTGCAACGCATGGGAGAAGTTGCTTATAAACTGGAATTGCGGAGGGATCGGGAGTTCATGATGTATTCCATATTTCGCAGCTGAAGAAATGTCACGCCGAGATGGCGGAAATACCATTAAGAGATACAGTGCCGCTTGAAGCAATTCAGTTGTAGGATGATTTGACATATGAGGAAAGACCAATCAAGATTCTCGATTATGCGGTGAGTTACTCATGACAAGGTTATCAAGTTTTGCAAGGTTCGATTGGAGCCACCACACCGAGGATGAAGCCACACAGGAAAGAGAGGAAGATTTGCTCAAGGACCACCCTCACCTATTTTCTAGCCAACCCGAATCTCGAGGGCGAGATTCATCTTAAGGGTAGGTTTGTAACATCCCAAATTTTCAATTTGGAATGTTATACATTAAGTCATCATGCATATCATATTTTCTTGCATTTTTCCGATCCTAGAAAATTTCACGCAACTCAAGGACCCTCGGAGAGAGTTGGAGATTTCATTATTTTTCATATTTGGGTTTTCTCAAATTTTGAAAAAAAATGGATCATTCGGATTTATTTGTATTTATCTTCAAATATTTTTCCAATAAAAAAATTTAAGAGAGGGAATAATATGACTTTCCCAAAATTTAGGAAAAATGAAGATTTAATAAATAAATCAAATTTTGGATTTTCAAAGTTTATTTGCTTTAGGGGAAAATGAGTATTTTAAAAATATGCATTTTGGCCCGTATTAAAAGTTCATTTTGTTCGACTCATTTTTAGGAGTCGGAAAAATTTATTTTATTAAATTTGGGGTTCGTTTAGATTTATTTTAATTAGTTTTCGATTTAAAAAAAAACCAGCGCCCTTTGGGCCAAGGCCCAGCCAACCGCCCCTCCTCATGCGCTCCCCTCTCGGGAGGAGTCCCACTTGTGCCGCCCGAGTCGGCTCGGCCACGCCGCCGCCGCCGTTGCCCCCTCCCAAGCAACCCCATCCCTCCTCCTTATAAGCCGCCACCCCCACCCCCTCGACCCACCCGCCGCCGTCGCCGACCCATATCACGAGCCCGCAGTCGCCGAGCCGCCCGCCGCCATGTGTCGCCCGACGTCGCCGGCGCCGTCTTGCCGCCGTCGCCGACCCGCCGCCGCCAAGCCCACCCGACCCAGCGGAGCCCAGCCCCATCGGCGACCCGCCGGAGGTAGCCGCGTCACCCCGGTCCGGTTTTGTTTTAAAAACCGTCCGGTTTTCTTTCGTCGTTCGGGTTTTTTTTTAAACCCTAGATCGGTTTATTTTTTTCTCTCGGTTTAGTTAATTAGTGAACGTTCACCGATCCGTTCGTTTTAATGAACGCGTTCGCCGGTTAGTTTCTGTTAACGAACGTCCGTTCGTTTAACCGTTCGTCGTTTTTCTTTTAAATCGGATTTAATCGGTTATTTTCCGATTTTGATTTCAGATCCAATCTTCGAATCAGTTTATCTTCTCGCTCGTTTATCGGAATCAGGTGATTCAAGCGCCTGGAGTTTCGTTTCGAAACCGCCGTTCCGACTAAGCCACTTAAACAAAGTTTTGCTACTGTAAAATTTGACCTAGTTTCAAATTGCTAGAACCGAGTCGTTTTCTTTCGTCGTTTGATTTTCGTTGCTTTATTTGATTCGATTCTTTTTGCAACCAGGGTTCTTAAGTTGAATTTTCTTGTTAGATCTTCTATCCGAGATTTCCCTGTGCATTAGATGAGTACTTATTGTATGCTTGTTGTTTGTCTGCGTTAGATCACCCGGAGTGCGTCGCTTGTTACTTCGAGTCTCTAGGTTTCGCGGATCGTCAGCAAGGCAAGTAACACTTGATCATACTTTTTCTACTACCCAGTTTTTATGCATTAGATCAATCCTCAAACACTTGCATGATTAGGATCTAATTAAATTGTGGGATGGGAAGTAGATTGAGGTAGTACCTATTACCTGTTTTACTTATGAAACCTTGGGAGTTACTTCTACGTTTGCTTATCATGCCATGCTATGCCAGATGTCGGGGAGGCTGATCGTACCCACGGACACCTATGGGGCCGGCGGACCAGGCCCCTTGTGGTTCGGAGGGGGGCGGAGATCGTACGAAGAGCGGATCGAGGCAAGGCACACGAGCAGTTTACCCAGCTTCGGAGCTCTCCGGAGAGATAAAACTCCAACTGCTGCTTGTTTGATCTATTGTGTTCTTGCTAGGGAGCAATGCGAGCTACAAAACCTAGCGTGAGTGTATCTAGCCTCTGGCGAGTCGAATGAACCGAACCAGCCGAACCCCCTCTACGTTGCGCATGGGCCTCCTTTTATATGCTCAAGGGGTCTCCGACAGGTGGCAAAATAGGCGGGGGAACAAATGTAAAAACAGGAGTCGGTACACCTACTCGAGCAGTGTACAGTGCAAAATACCTAACCCTTCGGCAAGGGACAAAAACAATAAATGCCCGTCAGTGTCGCCCAAACAGTGCAACAGAGACCGTCAGGTGCGCCCCCGCTCGCCACGATGGCAATGTTATTTCCTCTACTTGATTCCTTCCTTTGTACGTTTCTTCCTTACGCATTTGGGGGACTTGTCGGTGCGGGCACTTTTTCCGCGAGCGCTGAGTGCGGAACGTCAGCAGCCTGCTGGCAGTGCCGCCTCCGACAAGCAACCTTGTCGCGACTAGCTGCAGCTCACTTAAGTTGTTGAGCGGACTCGAAACAAAGTAAGGGCGCGACTAGCCGCCGAGTTGGTTCCTCTGCGCCGAGTTCTCCATACAAAGTACTATCGTTCGAGGAAGATAACTTAAAAATTTAAAAATTGATTGCTCAAACTTTGGCAACTTAGCTTTTCTGTCTCTTGCTACCCGATGAGGTCAAACTTCCTCGAGCGGTGCCTGGTCCATTATTATCTCCTCCTCGCCCCCTGGTTAACTTGGGCGCGAGGGAGCCTTCCTTTCTTTGAGAAAAGAAAAAGAAGAGGAAATAATGTTATGGAGCCCAGCGGCTCGATTCCACTTACCGGGTGTGGTTGCTGCACAAAGTGTTAGCCAAAACATGCAATAAATTGATGAAAGCATGAACTTGACAAGTTGTGCGCAACACATGAGCCACGGGGTCTGCGCCCGGCTTTGTACAAAGGATTACATGCAACAGCGGCAAGACTTGTACAAAAGGTGGTTGCCGGAACGGGTTCCGACAACCGCGCCATATGGGTAAAACTTACGAAGATGCTCAATGTTCCAGGAGTTGCTCACCGGAATGCCATCTTCGGTCTCAAGGCGGACAGCGCCAGGCCTAGTGACTCGTTTCACCCGATAAGGGCCTTCCCACTTCGGCGTCAACTTGTTTGAATTCTTGGCGGACTGAACGCGCCGAAGAATAAGGTCGCCTTCCTCGAGACTTCTGGCATTAACCCTGCGGCTATGGTAGCGATGCAAAGCTTGCTGGTAGCGAGCAGCTCGACATGACTCGAAGGCGATCCTCCTCAAGGAGCAGCGCGTCATCTTGTCGCAGCTGCTCTTGCTCAAGCTCATCATAAGCGAGTACTCGAGGCGATCCGTATCACGAAGTTCCGTGGGGAGAACTGCACGTGCTCCATAGACTAGAGCGAAAGGTGTATGCGGCGGTGGCTCGATTTGGCGTCGTCTGATCGACCAAAGAACCACCGGCAGCTCCTCGATCCGATTTCTTCCGCACTTGTGCAGCACTGTCGAAAGTTACGGTCTTGAGCTGCGCAAGACTTCAGCATTTGCCCTCTCTTGACCGTTGCTTCTCGGGTGAGCAATGAAGCAAAAGCAGACCTTGGCGCCAAGGTCTTGGACGTCTTGCATGATGGTGCGACTTCGTGAATTGTGTGCCGTTGTCGGTGATGATCCGGCTAGGGATTCCAAACGGCAAACAATCGACTGAAGAACTTGACTTGCCGATCTTGTCACCTTCCTCATCGCTTCCACTTCCGGCCACTTTGTGAACTTGTCGATGGCGACGTACAAGTACTCAAAGCCCCCGACAGCTCGGGGGAAGGGGTCGAGGATGTCGAGCCCCCAGACCGAAAATGGCCAGGATAAAGGGATCGTCTGGAGAGCTTGAGCTGGCTGGTGTATCTGTTTGGAATGGAACTGGCACGCTTCACACTTGGTTACTTGTGCGATTGCATCACGGAGGCTGTCGGCCAGAAGAAACCTTGCCGGAAAGCTTTGCGGCAAGTGCTCTTGCGCCAATGTGGTGACCACATATGCCTCCGTGTATCTCGCCAATAGCTTCTGTCCATCTTCCCTGGGAATACACTTCAATTTCACACCGTTGAGGCTTCTTCTGTACAGTATGCTGTCGACAAACTGGTACATACTTGACTGTCGGGCTACTTTTTCCGCTTCCTCTTGCTCTTCGGGAAGTTCTCCTGTCTGAAGGAAATGGACAATCTGCTGCGCCCATCTTTGGAGCTTGTGGCTCGACAACAAGGACTAAAGGCATATCTGTTGCTGCGGAACATCAGCTTCCACGGCAAGAACCTGCGACCCTGCCGGAGCTTGATACTCCCGACAAGCTTGCCGAGCAGGACTTGTCGGGAGCGTCTGCTTCAACGAAACAAACCACAGGGCTCGCCGGAGCAGCATCGCTCCTCAAAGACCTTGTTGGTGTTGATCTTGGGGACCTTTGCAACGACGGCCGGGAAGCTCTGGCCGGAAAAGTAGTCACCAGAGGCCAACTTCCTCTTCTTGCTTTATGCAGTTGATGGTGTTACGGTTGATTTGAGTCGGCTTGAGCACGAAAATCCCTGGTTCCACAGTGTAACTTAAGTGCAGCGCACTTTGACAGCCATCGGCAATATCATTACGAGCTCTTGGAACATGTTCCATTTGCAGGCCGTCAAAGTGCTCTTCTAGCTTCCTCACTTCATCAACGTGAGGCTTCCATCAACGGACTCTGGTAATCTTTGTTGACTTGGCGGATGACGAGTTGCAGTCTCCTCGACAATAAGCTTTTGATCCCAAGGTCCACGGCGATCCCGAGACCGGCAAGCAAACCTTCATACTCTGCGGTATTGTTTGTCGCGTGCTCCTTGGGAAAGTGCATCCGGACGACGTGCTTGAGGTGCTCTCCGGTGGGTGCGATAAGCAAAGACGCCGCACCGGGCGCCTTTGCAGCGAGAAGGCACCATCAAAGTACATCAGCCACTCTTTGCTTGCTTCTTTGACGGGAATGCTCGTCTCGGAATCAATTCATCTGGTGTTGGCATCCATTACGCTATGAATTCTGCCAACGCTACGCTTTGGATAGTTGATGTGCTTTCAAACTTGAGACCAAAGCTTGACAGCTCCGATGCCCACTCGACAATCCTGCCTGCCGCTTCGGATTCTCGCAGTATCCTCTTCAGCCGAAAGCGAAAGTGACAACTATGATCTCATGTGCTTGGAAGTAATGGCGCAGCTTTCTCGAGGCCATGAGGAGGCCAAAAAGCAATTTTTGCACACCGTAGTACCTTGACCTAGCCCCTGCAGGAGGGAATCGACAAAGTAGACCGGGCGCCGCACCATCCTTTTCAGATGTCTGTTCATGTGTCTGCGGATTCATCCTTGTCGGGACCAGAGCTTGTCGGCAAAGCCCCCGCTTGTCGCTGGATGTGCTTGCCGTGGTTCTTGGCTCGTCATCGCCTCCCTCTCCGCTACTAACGCAGCACTAACCACTTGATTGGTTGCCGCTATATATAGCAGCAACTTCTCTTATGGCTTAGGTGCGACAAGTGTTGGAGTGGAGGACAGTATCTCTTCAAGTCCTGCGGTAGCAGCCTCCGCCGAGTCCATTTCATTGGACCTGCCTTTTTCAAAATCTTGAAAAGCGGCGAGGCGTTCAGCAGAACCTAGAAATAAACTTCTTGAGAGCAGCCACGCAACCGCAAGCTTTCGTACATCCTTGGCGCTTTGGTGCTTCAATCTGCTCAATGGCCTTGATCTTGTCGGGATTAGCTTCGATCCCTCATTTGAGACACGAAGAACCCGAGAAGCTTGCCGGAAGGAACTCCAAACATGCACTTCTCGGGGTTGAGCTTAAGGTTGATCTTGCGCAGATTTGCAAAGGTCTCGTCCAAATCTTGAACCAGAGTTGCTTTGTCCTTGCTTTTGACCACTATGGCATCCATGTAGGCTACTACATTGATGTGCATTTGCGGCTCAAAAGCGTCATGGACTACCCTTGCAAATGTTGAACCAGCATTCTTCAAACCGAAAGGCATCCGTATGAAACAGTATGTGCCACATGGTGTGATGAATGCGGTCTTCTCCTCA
The DNA here is from genome assembly GCA_021605145.1 of Aegilops bicornis. Taxonomy (NCBI): domain Eukaryota; kingdom Viridiplantae; phylum Streptophyta; class Magnoliopsida; order Poales; family Poaceae; genus Aegilops; species Aegilops bicornis. The sequence goes on from CM038674.1 coordinate 162,745,437, forward strand.
TCTTCTTCAGCCATGAAGATCTGATGGTATCTGAGTATGCATCAAGAAGCGAAAGCAATTCACATCCAGCCGTGGAGTCAACAATCTGGTCAATGCGGCGGCAAGGGAAATGGATCTTTGGGACAAGCTTTATTAACATCCGTGAAGTCAATACAAAGTCTCCATTTCCCATTTGCTTCTGGCGACGACTACAGGATTGGCCAACCACGTAGGATGGAGCACTCCTCGACAAGGCCCATCGCTTCGGTTTCTTGATCTCTTACGCTATGAATTCTTGGCGCCCAACGCTTGCTTCGACTTTTTGCTTGACGGGTCACAAGATGAGGACAAACGGCGGGCGGTGCTCAATCACTTTCACAGGGAACGCCGGGGATATCGACGGTTGCCATGCAAACACGTCGATATTCGCCTCGCAGAAAGCAACGAGTCGCCTTCCTATTTAGGGTCGAGAGAGGCACCGATGGTGAAGGTACCACCAGTGCCGTCCTCCTTGGCGGCACCTTCTTGGTCTTGGCGGAGCCACCATCTTCTTGCACTTGCGGTGGAGCTCGATGGTGCGTCCTCGGCGGTAGCGCAGCACTCAAGAGGTGCGCTTGCCGGAGTGAGCATCGAGCCCTTGCGGACTTGGACTTGGTCTTCTTCCCCGGGAGCTTCGGTGACAAGTGCTTGGCAATCTGTCGCGGCTGCTGCATCCGGGAAGATCTTGTCGGCACAGATAAGGGCATCCTTCTTGTCGCCATGGGCGGAGATGACGCTTATCGGGCTGGCATCTTGAGTAGGTTGTAGGCGTAGTGAGAGGCCGCCATGAATTTGGCGAGTGCTGGACGGCCAAGTATCCCATTGTAAGGCAACGGGAAATCGGCAACGTCGAATGTGACCCTCTCAGTCCTAAAGTTCAGCTCGCTGCCAAATGTAACCGGCAACGTAATCTTCCCCTTCGGCTTGCTCCTTCCTGGATTGATTCCTTGGAAGGTACCGGTCTCTTCGAGCTCGCTGTCAGGGATTTGAAGCTTCTGGAGCACCGCGGAGGAGATCAGATTCAAGCCGGCCCCGCCGTCAACTAACATTTTTGTGACCTTGAGGTTGCGGATGGTTGGAGAGACCAACATGGGCAAGCACGACCGCTGATTATGCGATCAGGGTGGTCCTCAATATCAAAAATGATAGGCGTGTTGGACCACTTGAGAGGCTTGCGTGACTCTACGGATGGTTCCGCTGCATTGACCTCCCGCATCCATTGCTTGAGTTGGCGGTGGGAGGTATGCAGGGAAGCACCTCCGTCAAAGCCAAAGATGTCGGGGAGGCTGATCGTACCCACGGACACCTATGGGGCCGGCGGACCAGGCCCCTTGTGGTTCGGAGGGGGCGGAGATCGCACGAAGAGCGGATCGAGGCAAGGCACACGAGCAGTTTACCCAGCTTGAGCTCTCCGGAGATAAAACTCCTCTTGCTGCTTGTTTGATCTATTGTGTTCTTGCTAGGGAGCAATGCGAGCTACAAAACCTAGCGTGAGTGTATCTAGCCTCTGGCGAGTCGAATGAACCGAACCAGCCGAACCCCCTCTACGTTGCGCATGGGCCTCCTTTTATATGCTCAAGGGGTCTCCGACAGGTGGCAACATAGGCGGGGGTACAAATGTAAAAACAGGAGTTGGTACACCTACTCGAACAGTGTACAGTGCAAAATACCTAACCCTGACGGCAAGGGACAAAAGCAATAAATGCCCGTCAGTGTCGCCCAAACGATTACAGAGACCGTCAGTGCGCCCCGCTTCGCCACGATGGCAAGCTTGTCAGCGCCGCTTATCGCTGCTCTCCGCTGGCTGCACAGCCGCTCGACACGCGTGCATGGAACGGTCCCATGGCGACACGTCGTTGGATGAGCTGGAGTGGAGATGGAGAGAAGTTGCATGCAGCAGCAAGCGCCTTGCCGCGGCCGAATCCTTGTCGCACCCGGAGGCTTGTCGCGCTCCGAGCCTTCCTGGCAAGCTCCTCTTGCCGGGGCCTTGTCTTCTGCGTGCCTGGAGTGGCCTTCCCGACAAGCTCCTCTTGTCGGGGCCTTGTCTTCTTAATCAAATACTTTGTTCTTGAATTGCTCCAAAGGAGCCACGGAGGATCTTGGCGGTGACGAGGCAAACCCTGCCGCGGGGTGCTACAACTGTCCGTGCACGAGTACGGGATACTAGGGTACCCCTACTCTAGTACAACGACACCAGTAGACGTGGATTGGGTGAGTGAATATCCATGACAGATGTGAGATTGTTAATTAATGGTTTATCTAAGGTGGCAACTTAAACACACATCTGGGTGGATTGAGGCACCTGGTTTCTACCAGGACTTGCCTGTTTTTCTTCGGACCGCCACCCAGGCTCAAAGGGATCATAAGACTATTCAAACTATAAACTTCCGTGTGCAGCCACAAGCCATTATGGGCTCTGCATAGTTGACTAAGTTGTGCGAACTCTTACGGGTAGGCTAGCTGATGTAGGGGATGTAGGTTGGTGCGGTCTACCCACATGTAAGGTGCTAGTGCTTACGAAAGGCGTGTCTCGGTCATCCGTCTCTCAAACATCATGTAGTGCGAGAACCAAACGGAGGCGATCGAGTCTTGTGGGGAAAAGTGCGCAAACCTCTGCAGAGTGTATAAACTAATCATGATTAGACGTGTCCCCGTTTATGGACATCTTGAGTATCTAGTACTTGAATATCATGTGAATCTCAACATGTTACTCTAATTAATATTGATGGGTTTTTAATGAGTACTTCTTAATTGGGATTGAGGATGCTGTCAACCATTCTCAATGTTTAACAACCACCATGATAGTTAAACAAATTTATTCCTTTGCGATGAGGGAAAAATTAGCTTTATGCAAACTTGTAACCGTAGAGCTTTTCCACCAGCCATATATGCATGTAGTATAGGCTTATTTCTTCATTACTCTCTATGTGTTACATTGCGGCATATTCCATGTCTTGACCCGTTTCGGCTGCAACGTTCATGTTGCGAGACCTTTCGAACGACAGTAAGGTGTTTTAGGTCGTGGTTCTATACTCAGTGATGCCGATGGAGTTGATGGACTCACTTATCTTCCAAGTCTTCCGTTGTTATCGTTATTAGATGGCCTTAAGCCACATTTATTGTAATAAGACCTCCTTTGGACAACGCTGTAATAAGTGTGTGATTGCTACTCTGCTATAAATCCTTCGAAGTACTGTGTGGTGTCAGCATTACTGATCTAGGGATGACACCTGAGCACAGAGACTTGATCCATTCGGGTCGGGTCGCTACACCCACCCTCGTGGGCCCCTCGTGGCTCCCCTGACCAACTTCTTTCGCCTATATGTACTCATATACCCTGAAAACATCCGAGAGCACCACGAAACCCTATTTCCACTGCCGCAACCTATACATGCCGTGAGATCCCATCTTGGGGCCTTTTTCGGCGCTTCTCCCGAGGGGGGAATCGATCATGGAGGGCTTCTACATCAACACCATAGCCTCTCCGATGATGTGTGAGTAGTTTACCTCAGACCTTTGGGTCCATAGTTATTAGCTAGATGGCTTCTTCTCTCTCTTTGGATCTCAATACAAAGTTCTCCTCGATCTTCTCGGAGATCTATTCGATGTAATTCTTTTTGCGGTGTGTTTGTCAAGATCCGATGAATTGTGGGTTTATGATCAAGATTATCTATGAACAATATTTGAATCTCCTCTGAATTCTTTTATGTATGATTTGTTATCTTTGCAAGTCTCTTGAATTATCAGTTTGGTTTGGCCAACTAGATTGATCTTTATTGCAATGGGAGAAGTGCTTAGCTTTGGGTTCAATCTTGCGGTGTCCTTTCCCAGTGACAGCAGGGGCAGTAAGGCACGTATTGTATTGTTGCCATTGAGGATAAAAAGATGGGGTTTATATCACATTGCTTGATTTTATCCCTCTACATCATGTCATCTTGCCTAATGCGTTACTCTGTCTTATGAACTTAATACTCTAGATGCATGCTGGATAGCAGTCGATGTGTGGAGTAATAGTAGTAGATGCAGAATCGTTTCGATCTACTTGTCGCGGATGTGATGTCTATACACATTATCATGCTTAGATATTCTAATAATTATGCACGTTTCTATCAATTGCTCGACAGTAATTTGTTCACCCACCGTAATACTTATGCTATCTTGAGAGAAGCCACTTGTGAAACATATGCCCCCGGGGTCTATTTTCCATCATATAAGTTTCGGATCTATTTTATTTTGCAATCTTTACTTTCCAATCTATATCATAAAAATACCAAAAATATTTATCTTATTATTTCTATCAGATCTCACTTTTTCAAGTGGCCCTGAAGGGATTGACAACCCCTTTATCGCGTTGGTTGCAAGGTTCTTATTTGTTTGTGCAGGTACGAGGGATTTGAGTGTAGCCTCCTACTGGATTGATGCATTGGTTCTCAAAAACTGAGGGAAATACTTACACTACTTTTCTGCATCACCCTTTCCTCTTCAAGGGAAAACAAACGCGTGCTCAAGAGGTAGCACGCCTCAAGTTGGTGGATACAAATTCACTAAGGTGCTCATGGACGGAGGCAGTAGCATCAACATCCTTTATTATGAGACTTTCAATCACATGGGGTTAACTGATAAAAATCTTAAGACATCCAACACTGTTTTCCATGGAGTGGTGCCTGGTAAGTTGGCGTACCCGGTGGGCAAGATTGAGTTGGAGGTGGCCTTTGGAGATGAGCATGATTCCAGGGCTGAGAAGTTAACCTTTGAAGTGGTCAAAATCAGGAGCCCGTATCACGCCCTGTTTGGACGGCCGACTTATGCCAAGTTCATGGCACAACCGTGTTATGTTTATCTATAGCTCAAGATGTCGGGTTATAAAGGGACCATCACAATACATGGGAGCTGGAAGATGGCCCTGGAATGTGAAGAAGGTGATGATGCTTACGCTAAGTCCGTCTGTGCAATAGAGGAATTGAAGTTTTACAAGGATAATGTTGACCCGATGGATATGACATCTTTGAAAAGCCAACTACAGAGCATGATCCGGTGCTGAAGTTTAAGTCGGCTGATGACACCAAGCTGGTTGATTTTGTTCCTGACGACTCATCCAAGCAGTTCAGTATCAGTGCTAATTTGGATCCAAACTAGGAAAGCGCTCTCCTCGAGTTCATCCGTGAGAACCGGGACATCTTTGCATGGAAACCTTCTAACATGCCGGGTGTACCGAGGGAACTCGTTGAGCACACTCTCAATATTGATCCGAAATTTAAGCCGGTCAAGCAATTCCTTCGTTGTTTCAACGAGGAGAGGCGTAAGGCCATTGGTGAAGAAGTGGCCCGGCTCTTGGCGGCCGGATTCATTGCTGAATTTTTTCATCCAGAGTGGTTGGCTAACCCGGTGCTAGTGCTTAAGAAGAATGGCACTTAGCGCATATGTGTGGATTACACGGACTTAAACAAGGCTTGTCCGGCTGATCCCTTTGCTCTCCCTCGTATTGATCAAATCATTGATGCTACGACGGGTTGTGAGCGTTTGAGTTTTTTGGATGCTTATTCTGGTTATCATCAGATCAAGATGGCAGTTAAGGACCAGGAGAAGACAGCTTTCATTACTCCCTTTGGAGCCTTCTGCTATGTGTCTATGCCTTTTGGGCTCAAGAGTGCCCAGGTGACTTATCAACGATGTGTGCAGAATTGTCTTCACAGTCAGATTGGGCGCAATGTTCATGCTTATGTGGATGATATTGTAGTGAAATCCAGAGAGAAGGAAACTTTGATAGATGATTTGAAAGAAACCTTCGATAATCTCCGGTTTTACAAGATGATGCTTAACCCGACCAAGTGCATTTTTGGTGTGCCAGCAGGCAAGCTTTTGGGTTTTTTGGTTTCTAACGGAGGCAATGAGGCTAACCCGGAGAAGATCAAGGCCATCACCTCCCTGGCTAAGCCGGCGTGTATCAATGACGTTCAGCGTCTGGCGGGTCGAATTGCTGCCTTAAGCCGGTTGATAAGCCGGTTGGGTGAGAAGGCCATACCACTGTATCAGACAATGAAGCACTACTAGAAAAACCACTACTAATGGCGCACCTAATTTGGCTATTAATGGCGCATCTGTGGTGCGCCATTAATAGCACGCCATTAGTAATTTTTACTAATGGCGCACGGTGGTGCGCCATTAGTATCTGATATACTAATGGCGCACCACCTGGTGCGCCATTAGTATATGAGAAGGTGCGCCATTAGTATGCCTCCCGGGGCATGTATACCAGTGCTTTGGCATACTAATGGTGCACCACCTGCGGATGCGCCATTAGTAATCATGACATACTAATGGCGCACCACCCGATGATGCGCCATTAGTAACCATGGAATACTAATGGCGCATCGACAAGTGATGCGCCATTAGTATGCTTTGTCATACTAATGGCGCACTATCATGTGATGCGCCATTAGTATGAATATTAGGTTTTTTTATTTTTTATTTTCTGTTTTTGCACAGGTTACAAAATGTATAATTTGACAAAATATAGACTGCACACATCAACAATAGATTCATCATATACAATAGAAGATTAGTCTTTGAATACAATTCATCATATTAGTCTCCGAATACAATTCATCATATTAGTCTCCGAATTGAAAAGACCGAACAAAGATAGAACATTATATTACAAGTCTCGAGACCGCGAGTAGCGAGTTTGTCTTCACATTACAAGTCGATATCGATCATCTAAACTACCATCACATAGAAGAGAGCTGCGGTCATCACGATGAGCATCATCACGATGAAACTTCGTCTTCATCCGGTTCCTCCAACGCTCCCTCCCTCTCCCGCTAGATAGCGGGCGTATCTAGATTCGGCCTCGGCCCTAGTGGTGTACCCTTTGTAACTGTTACCGCTGAATCGGTGAACACATCTCCGACACTCCTCCAGTCATCGTAGACTCCGGGAACCTTACCCTTGTACCACGACATACGTCGGCATCGCTATGCACTAGCCAAAGCAAACGTTAGTACCAATTCACAGACAATACATAAGCAATATATAAGTATGCAGCGAGCGATCGGAAGAGAAAAGCAAGACATTAATAGCATCGATTACATCTAAGTTGAACGACTCTCGAAACCAAAGAGACATACTACAAGTTCATTAAAGTTTAATTACAACATGACCCAATCGATGTTTGAGAACTAGACAACTCGACTCAAGGGACGAGGCGTGGATGAAGCCGCCGTCTATCGTGGGAGTCATGAAAGAACGGGCGTTGTCATCCTGCATTTGTAGCATTGTGTCGATGTCACTTTGTTGGACGGTTGATTTACGAGGTAGAACTGCCCCGAGGTACGAAGGACATCTTGATGGATGATTTCCGCAAACTCCATTGGATGCGAAAGAATTCTTGTCGGAGGTCCGTGTCTGGATTGCCGACACGCCGCGGCCCAATCTTGGAGTTTACTCGGTAGCGAAGTTGATGATGGTCCCGTCGATCGCCGCATGTGATGGATGGCGTAGTAGGCACCCTTCCGACCGCCCGGGCTGCTTGACGCAGCGAGCGTCGTATTGTGGGAGAACACGTGCTTGCCGTGCTTACGAATAGGCACGGTGAAGGTGCCTCCAGATTTGGCGTGGCCGGGAGAACATCATCAAGAACCTTCTTGACATTTGTGTAGTCTACGTTCGATCGACGGTCCGGGTCGAAATCACGTGGCCATGGAATATTTGGGGCTTAGGAGGATGAGCGTGCAACGTGTGTCACTGCAGAAAACACGGAATGTTAAAAGAAAGCGATCGAAATGTAAGAATTCATATGTTACGAGCGGTTGAGGGAGGACTTACTCGGGAAAGTAAGGCACGAGGAAGTTATCCTTATCTTGGTTTGCGAATGGCGCCTTCGAGGTAAGAACTTCGCGACTTGCGGTCCCAGTAGCTGCCCAAGAACTTGGCACGCATGTAGAAGGGTCGACTATCGCGATGTCCGGGTCTTGTCGCGAATGATCCGCATCTCCATACTCAGCGAAAATAGCGAGCGAAGGTGTAGTGCAGCGGATGAAGGTTCAACATAGCGTGGATGTCATCAAAACGCAGACGGGGCGATCGTCGCCCGATGGAGTTATCCACAAAGCCCTTGCCCTCTGGCACCTTGGCCGCGAAAACCGGGTATGCCACATCCTTCTCCACGAGACGCAGCTTCTCCAAAGAAAGAACAACATCATGCAGACTCCGATAGCACCGGTTGCAGCATTGAGCATATTTGTCGGTAGCATCGCCCTACCCGCCACATGCACCCTCCTCGAGATATCCTGCGGTGAAGGTGGCCCGTCCAGAGCACGGATCGTACTCGGTGCCGGCTGGCTCGCACCCTTCTTAGTCTTTCTTTTGCGTGCCTTCTTCTTCTCCTGTAATGGGACCGAGTTTTGCTCACAGACCGCCTTCTTGAGTGTGTTGGGGCTGATAATATTTCGCACCTCGCCTATCCGAGGCTCGGTGAAGTCGGCGGTGAGGCGTCTCCTGAGAGCTGAACGCCAGACGGCGCCTGTTGCAACTTGGCTTCTCCGCGGTACAAGCTAGATCGCACACGTCTTTTGTTGGGTTTGGTTCTTGAGAAGGAGGCCCCATGAAGTCGCCATCGTACCCATGCTCGGCAAAGTAATCGATCGGCGTTGCCAAATGTATCATAGTCGTCGTCGTCGTTCTGTTCCTGTGACATATGCTTGTTTTGATGCTGTGGCATTGGGATGTCCGGCACCGTTACGGCGGTCTTGCCTTGGGGCCGAATTGGCGCCGGCACGACTGGCGGTGTTGTCTTTGGGGTGGTGTCCCCCGCCCCCAAACGACTCTGGCTCTTGACCCAGCAGGGCCAGCTCGAGCAGCGCCGAGGGTCATCACGTCATCATCGTCGGCCCCGACGGGTCGATTCGGAGGTAACAAGTCGTCGCAGCCTGGCAGCACCCGAACCAGTTGTACCCTAAACAAGTTGGGTGGCATCTGGGTACCGTGGAACAAGGGGTTGCCTGGTTGAACGATTTTGCCCTTGGCGACATCGACCAACTCGTTGTTCACGTAGTGGAGGAGAGTGCACGGAACGTCGGCGGCGCCTGCGAAAGCATGTAGAGGCGTCGGGGATGCCGATCAAAGGCAAGGAGATGAAGTCCTCGGCGAGAGAGGCTTAATTAGTTACCGTGATGATGGCGTCGAGCTCGGCTAATGTAGAGGCACCGCCAGCGTGGCGATGCGATTGACGGAGGGGCCGCTTGCTGCAGAGGTGCTGCCGGCGTACACCGGGTGCATTAAGCTCCGTGCGGCGTCGGAGACACCAATGCCGCCTCCGCCGGAGGCACCAATGGCCCGCCATCGCATTATGCGAGTTGCTGGCCGTGAAGATTGGAATCGGGGCGGCCTCGTTGGCGCCCGCAATCCACGCACTCAACCCGAGATCAAGGTAGGCACAAGGGCGGTGATCGTCGCTCCAGTCGTTGTTCCACTTGCTCTTGGACAATCTCCGGAATCCGCGCCACCTGTGCCTTGAGTTCTTGAACCTCTCGCTACCGGCTTTCCGAGCTGGTCTTTTCTCCTTCCGCACACCAGCGGTATAGTATGACCCCATTTTGTCGACAAGCCTTTGCGGCCACCACGACCGGTGACGCGTCGACTTCGAGCTTATCCTTGTTCTTCATTACATTCAACCCTCTATTTAGAGTGGTGTCCCAAGGGTTGCTCTGAGTCGACCCAGCTCTTGCTTTCGATCGCTGCGGAAGGAATGTGAACCATTTAGAAATTGCTTCATTAATTAGAATGCAACCATATGGAGCTAATTACGCGGGGGTGTATTCCTTACGAGAACAAGCTGAAGCTGCACGGTCTTCGGATCCGTGGTAAGCTCCTTTGTTTTCGGGTCCTTCTTGTACCGGGCCCCGACAAAGTTCTGGTCTGCTTGTCACCGTATGTATCGAAGAGGCGGTAGGCCTTGCTCGGCACGCCTCCGCCTCCTCCTTGTCCCATATAGGCTCCGCCACTCTGTAACCGCCCGGGACCGAGTGTGTGTTCCCCTATGTTCAGCTCCGCATTTGTTTCCCCCACTCACTTGATTGGGAGCTTGCGGTGCTCGAGCAATTGATCTTGAAGTCGTTGTAGTCATCTTGATTGCTCGAAGGATTTTTCTCCTTGATCTTCTGATAACTCTCACCTTTCTCGATCATTCTCTTCACATTGCTTTTCTAAGTAGACAGGGCCTTGCTCATCTTCGTGAGGGCAGCATTGTTCACTTTTTTCCCTTTGAGGCTTGTGTTTTCGAATTCAGCGGGGAACTTGTATCGTTCGTGCAGCTTCGTGAAGAGGAGGTTGCGCAAATTCCCTCGGTCAGGATGCCTCAGGTTCTCGGTGTTGATCGAGGCGGTGCTCGGAGAATGCACCCGAGCTGAAGCGAGTACCCCTTGACTATTCGTTCGGGCGCTGTTGGATTCCGTTGGAGTCCACTTGATAACTTCCTCCTTGAGGGTGCGGAGCACGATCAGGCGCCGGTCCTTCCGTTGCCTCTTCGGTTGGCTGCCATCACATGCGTGCGCCGCCATCATCGATGGTGGCATCCTCGGCGGCTTTCCATCGGTGGTGGCATCGGTGGGGTCATCCTCGGCGGTACCATCGGTGGTCTCAGGATCGGTGGGGAAAGGCGGCGGCCTCATACAAGTGAGGTTGTTCCTCCATCTCTGGGACAGCTCCCGAGAATGCCTTGCCGTGAACCCCGGCCTCATCGTTGTGGGCCATGTTTCTCTCTAAATAGAAACAAAGTTTGGTCAAAAAGTTGGTTATTGTCAAGGAACAAGATCATGGTCTCATCATTTAGGGTTTGTCGACACCGAGTCATCCTAAAATCTAAGCTTTTATCATTGAGGGTTTTTCGACGCCGAGGCACCCTAAAAGCCTAAGCTTTCATCATTTCGGTTTTTATCGACACCGAGGCACCCTAAAAGCCATGCATTAGTCACAAGTACGTCGGGGCAGTTGATCCTACTTAATTAATTACTAAGATACCCCGGCCCATGCATTAGTCACAAGTACCCCATATGTCCTATTTTTAGCAAAGTCATGCTAAAATTCACGGAAAATTTCAGCATGACCTTTGCTGAAAATAGGACATATGGAGTACCAATTTGCCGGAATGGAAGTTAATCGACATTCCGGCAAACTCAAGAACCTCTCGTGGTACCTGCAAAATCATCATGACACGATGGTCGGAGACAAAACCCGACAAACTAGCAAAATCATCACAAATTGTTTTATTAAAGATGATCATCATCTTTACAAGTCTTTCTCAATGTGATCACAAGTAATTCAGAGGCATCACAAGTAATTCAGAGCATCACAAGGCATTAGTAGTTCGATTACATGAACAAGTTTTACAAACCCATATAAGAACAAGTGAATTCTAGTCCCATTGACACTCCTGGTTTTCTACAAACACCAAGTACTAGGGCACACAAAAGTTCTGAAATTTGTGTGCCTAACTGAATTAACTGAATTTTCAATAACCGAATAAACTAAATTTTCAAAACTGCAAGAAGCCAATTAAAAAAATCCAACAGCACTAGAACTGAGCTGATTGACAGTAGTTTTGTTCACTGTTATGAAGAGAAACTTCTTCTTGTAAGAAAGGACTTCGCGTGTGGTTTGGAATATTCAGAAATCAAGTTGAAATATAAAACCATATAGAGGTAGGTATGCTACAAGTCTACAACATATATACTAATTAATCAAGCGCAATCAGGAGACAGTTTCTTCTTCTAAGTCCATCTCACCGTTCGCTGAATTAAGAAAAATACATCATCATTTCAGAAAACTTACATAAACTACTCAAAACAGGAAGAAGAA